>CM062294.1:242500037-243100037 GCA_031216915.1 Pictodentalium vernedei | reverse complement strand
GGTGTAGCTTGAAGCATATTAGAGGGAGGGGTGGTAACAAAAAACAGACAGACAGATGTTAGATTTTGAAAAAAAATATTGAGCGTGCATAATCCCCTCGCAACCCCTTTATCCATGTACCATATATGAAAAGTGCAGCTTGAACCATGTTGGAGGGAGCAGTGGTAACATAAAATAGAGAAAAAAGCTTACAAAACACAATAGAAATGGTTGCCATGGCGCCATCTTGAATTTTTGAAAAAAATATTGAACGTGCAACATCCCATTACAACCCTCTATCCATGTGCCAGATATAAAAAGTGTAGCTTGAACCATGTTGGAGTGAAGGGGGGTAACATAAAATAGATAAAAAAGCTTAAAAAGCACAACAAAAATGGCCGCCATGCCGCCATCTTGGATTTTGAAGAAAAAATATTGAACGTGCATCATCCCCTCCCAACCCTCTATCCATGTGCCAAATATGCAAAGTGTGGCTTGAACCACGTTGGTGGGAGGAGTGGTAACATGAAAATAGAGAAAAAAAGCTTAAAAAACACAACAAAAATGGCCGCCATTCCGCCATCTTGGATTTTGAAAAAAAAATTTTGAGCGTGCATCATCCCCTCAGAACCATTTATCCATGTACCAAATATGAAAGGTGTAGCTTGAACCATGTTGGCGGGAGGCGTGGTAACATGAAAATAGAGAAAACAAAGCTTAAAAACACAACAAAAATGGCCGCCATTCCGCCATCTTGGATTTTGCAAAAAAAAATTTGAGCGTGCATCATCCCCTCAGAACCATTTATCCATGTACCAAATATGAAAGGTGTAGCCTAAAGCATGTTGGAGGGTGAGGTGGTAACATAAAAAAAACAAACAGACAGACGGACAGACGGACGGACGGACGGGCGGACGGAGTGTAATCCTATAGTCCCCTTACGGTTCCCGTAGGGGACTAATAATTAGTTAATAAATAGAACATTTTTTTTTATCGGTGAATTCAATAAAAGTTGATACATCTATTTTCTTACATACGGTAAGTAAGCATTAACCAAATAATGAAGTAAAAAATAGAATAATTGAGTAAAAAAATGATTAGTAAATAAGTGAAAAATAGAATAATTAAATAAAATAATACTCTTAACAAAAATTGTTGGGACGAATCATCCAGATATTAGTGACGAATCGTCCCGGTTGTCATTTTGGGACGAAACGTCGCGGACCTATCGCCCCGGAATGAGCTGGTTTTAGGACGAAACGTCCCATAACTCTACCATTTGGTGGCTATTAAAGATAGTAAAAATATCAATAAAAATTTGGGTGGATTTGCAAAACAGCTGGAAGAAACTTTTTTGAAAGAAGTCTGAAGATGATGTCTGAAGATTTACCAAAATAAAGTTGACCAATTTAGATATAACGGGATCCCAAAATGACACGGTCACAGAACGTTCAGAATGTGAACCGGCCATTATTTTGCTTTGGATGTTTTCATTTCACACTTCGCGACAGAGATCGATAATTGTATAACGAAATTTGGAAACTTTTTGAAGCGTAACAAATGACTCGACGGGAAAGGAACAAGTTGAAGCAGCGCGGGAAACAAATACGTTAAATACAAGGGTTTAAAGGTTAATGGCATGTTATAAAACGCTATAATGCGTGGCAAACTTGAAGATCAGTGCAGCAGGCCGATGATAAAGTTGGAATTTATTATCGACCCACTGCATGCTTGCACATGTATGTTGCCCGCTATCTGGATGTGTATATTTTTTTATTAAAATGAAACAGAAACGTTAAACGTGCGTATTGCAGTCATTTAACTTTAACGGTAGTGCTGTTCTATATGAACGAAAAGTTTTCGTTATATGTGTCTTTTCCCATTATTTATGAAGCAATTCACTAAAAATTTAATCATCTGAAATCGTTTTGTTTAAAAAAAAAAATCCATCTCAGAAAGGTTTAAAAGTACATATTTGGAAAAAATATCTTTTATGGGCTTATTTGTTTTTCAGATATCTCTACGGGGTATCTATGAGTTTCTGTGGGGTAAATCGTCGGACCGATTTTTAGGTTTATTTTCAGTAGAATATTCAAGAAGAATAGTGTCCTAACTCGGTTATATAGTGATCAACAACTACACAAAAGTACATTAATGGATACATTGCAGGAGCCCGGGCGTGACGCCAGGCTGTGGTGGTGGGGCGAAATACCAAGCAGAACCAAGCCGAAGAAAGGTGAGGCACACAAAAATGTGTTTTAAGTTATTATAAGGAATAAAAGTGTATATTATTCCCAAATAATCATCAAAATACACAACGAGGTGGCGGTAAAACATCTGCTTGACATTTCCCAGCTTGAGCCTTCTGCATAGTTTAAGCTAATTAAGAGCACCCTAGCATAGCAGTAACTCTAGCCTACACCCCTACCCTTTATCCGAGCATGGGACCGGCAGATTGCATGCGAAATCAGGCAGATTTAGAGTTATTCAACTCCCCTCGTCCTTTACCCGGGCATGGGAATCGGCAAATTCTGAGAAAGCAGACGGGCTTAAAGAGTTTTTTGTGGGCCCTCTACGGGTTACTCATCACTGCTATATGCAGTTTTGGTGTAGGTTTTCCTTTGCATCTGCTATACACTGCCAGATACATCCGAAGCTACTGTTATTGCATATTGGGCCCTATAGAGGTTACCCATAACTGCTATATGTCACCATCTTGGTTTCTATGGAGGCAGGTGGTTGCTATGAGCCTGACAGTCTCAAATAGGAAGAGTGTGTTCGAAGAGAATGTTCGATTGAATGGGAGAATATATATTTACCCAAAAGGACCTGACAGCGACCGAAAAATCACCAAACCGGAACCCATCGAAGTCATCATCTTGGGCTAGTAAGAGGAGCAATGGGAGTATTACTAATTCCCACAAACAACCAGAAAGTTACATAAAAAATCAGAACCAATTTTATCTAGCTCGGATTATGTAGATAACATCCTGCTTATTTCCAGGCTTGCAACCGACCTGTAAAGATGCTGCATTCCATTGGAAAGAGCAGCATGAATAGCTTTTGAATGAAATGAAAAGTTTAGTATAACAACAAGCTCCTGTATTAGCTTACATTGACTCACCTAAACCTGTTACTATTCAATGTGATGCGAGTTCAACTGGGCTCGGAAGTGTTTTATTACAAAATAGTTGACCAAAAGCCTCTGCCAGTCGTGCGCTGGCTGAAGTTGGAACTCGATACGCTCATCTCGAAAAGGAAATGCTCGCGGTTGTAATTTCTCTTAAGAAGTTTAATCAATTTGTGTACAGCGGGTAAGCGAGTGTTCAGGCCGATAACCAGTCGTTCGTGTCTGTTATCAAGAAACCACTAGCAACTGCATGTAAAAGAATTCAGTCAATGTTATTGTACGTCCAACAATATGGCATTGATCTTACTTATCTCAAAGGTAAATACATGCTTCTTTCTGATATGCTTTCTGGAGCCTTTATTACTACGTGGGTAGTGAGTGACTCTAAGAAAAGGGTTAATATGCTAATCGGAGAGGTTGGGGAAAATGGGCAGAGGAAGTTATGAAGCAGTTCCTCTCCGAGTGTTGGGAGGAGAGAAGAAGCGTGAGAATAGGGAGGCAGTTGGGAGCACAGGAGTAACCAATACCTTCTCACCCGAGAACCGCCACAAATCAGCGGCCGGCCAAAGTGTTATTATTATTATTATTATTATTATTATTATTATTATTATTATTATTGACAGCGATGACCAGTGTAGTGGTGAACTAACTGATTTTGAGCATGTGAATATGATGGAATATGACCCGTTTGTCAGAAAAGACTACTGCAGATGCGTTGTGCGACACAGAATGACATTACGCTTAATCTTTCATCAAAATTTGTCCTTGAAGGGTGGCCGAATGTTCAGACACACATATCACGTGCGTATTACAGTATGCGGGAAGAAATAACTTTAGAAGATGGGCTTCTCTTCAAAAGTCTTCGTGTTATAATTCCTGCTGACTTGCGTACTAAATAAAGCAAAGTCTGCAAAGTTCACATATTGGTATTGATGGATGTCTTCGACGGGCTCGCGAAAGTGTTTATTGGCCTAACATGAACTCTGATATCAAGCAGTTTGTTTCAAACTTTGAGACATGTTATAAATTTGAAAGGAGTAATTCTAAAGAAACGACGACCCCAGATCTACGCCACCCAACCGCCTAGCTATAAATGCTCTGCCACCATACCAACTGAGCTAACACCCTTCCCTTCCCTTCCCACCCCATTCCACCCCCTCCCCAAGGTTGCAATTAACTCAGCCAGTATGTCAGTTCACATTCACAACCCGCCCCGAGACGGATATTCGAGAACTGACAATTACTGAATTGCTGGAATTGTTTTCAGTGTTGATTCGAAATTGTCTACAAGTAGCCTGTATTTTATTGTGAGATTTACCCATGGATCGCTCGCATTAACATTTGATGCAACTGGAATAGAGTACTGTTATACAGGTCTGTGGTCCCAACTTTTAAACATAGGAACCTCAATTAATGGAAGATCTGTGAAGATTCAACTGCTCAAGTTCAACTTTATATCGCCTATGTCAAACAGGAATTCCACCAGTCATAGCCCTTGGGCTTAGCCAGTAGACGGAAAACTGTAAAATATTTCGGAAGATGGCATTGACGAGAGTTGATCTCAAGTCTACGTCACCCAATCGCCTTGACATAAATGCCCTGCCACCATGTCAACTGAACTAACGGCAACGCCCCCAAAAGGTTTCAATTAACTCAGCCAGTTTGTTAGTTCACATTTACAACCCACCTGAGACCGATATTCGAGAAATGTCAATAACTATATTGTTGGAATTGTTTCCAGCGTTGATTCGTAAATGTCTACAATTAGCCTGCAATTAGCGCCATGGGACAGACTGTTTCTCATATACAACATATTGTGAGGTACCCTAGCGTACACTAGGTCATGGAAATGTAAAGACCAATACAGATCTGATTGGACCTGTTAAAGACCCGATCGAGGGTAGAGTCGAGACAGGATCCGGCATAGCTTGGAAGTATGAAGTAGTGCTACAAGTCAATAGTAATGGTGCAATGTTCTAGGTATTGTAGACTACTATAGTACTAGGTGACTTCAGTAGAGGTTAATCATAGGACAGATTAACCTATTAGGAGGTCATCAGTGGAGGTCATGGAGTGGTCTAGAAGCCAAAAGCCGATCGGGTGTCAGGAGCGATAACTAGCACCAAAAGGTATCTTCCAATTGGTATCCTCCAACAGTACATCCCCATGTCATAGGTATCCTCCAATACCTAGATGAGCATAAGAGTCGTAAAAGGGGTCACTAGTTCGAGTAATTACTTTACGGCTTATTTGCTCGATTAGATTTGAGCCGTTCGAGCAAACAGAGATAGTAAGCAAGCCTATAGTAGTGCTACAAGTCGGTCGTAATGGTACAAGGCTGCAAGGATGGTAGAAGACTATAGTATTCAAGTTGATCGTAGGACAGATGATGGAACTATAAATAAGTCGGCAGTAATGGCCTAGATATAAGAAACTGAGAACAGACGCTAGAATCCATAAAGTTTCATCTCCATTTTGATATCCCCCGATAAGTATCCTCTAAAGGGTATCCTCAAAAGTATCCTTCAATAGTACATCACCACGTCACGGGTATTCTCCAATATCCAGATGAGCATAGGAGTTGTAACCGGAGTCACTCGTTAGATTAACTACTCGAGGGCTTATTTGCATGATAAGATTCGAGTCATTTGAGCAATGCCTCAAGTAATCATTCGATAGAGTTGTAACCGGAGTCACTTGTTAGAGTAACTACCCGAAGGCTTATTTGCTCGATAAGAGTCTAGTCATTAGAGCAAGCAGGCTGTATAATTTGCTCTTAGTAGTGAGTGTCAGGTATGATAGTGATCTGAACCAGGTCCCGTAGGGGTTGTGGTGTAGTGATATAGGTGCTGAGAGCCATGATAGTCAGTAGTAAGTGTGGGAGACTCTAGCATAGGACAGAATCGTGGTAGCCAATTGAAGTGCTACAGATCTATAGTAGTGGAAGTAAAGTGTGGACGCTAATCATAGGACAGACGGTAGTAACAATGTATAGATCAGCAGTAGTGGTCTTGGAGCTATGAAGAAGTGAGGGTGGCCTAGAAGCAGGAACTGAACAGACACTAGGCACCATAACTATCTTCAAATAGATATCCGTTGATACCCCCTCCCCCCCCCCCCCCACCCAAAGGTATCATTCAATAGTATATCACCATGCCACAGGTATCCCCCAATGCCCAGATGAGCATTTTCGGTAGTTTTGGGTGGTTTATGATGATTTGGAGTGATTGTCGGGTCTACTTGCGTAATTAGATTTACTCTTACGCAAAGGAACGCACCCTCCGAACATACACCGCCATATTGTTGGAGTCACATGGCAGCCTTGTGCTGCCATAGAAATCACGGTGGCGGCCTCCAGTATACAAAATGGACGACAAAAACACGGGTCATCTTAACAACACGCGCTGTGCTTGCGCTCTATGACTACTTGTCACCGTGGGGATGACGTCAAAAGACCGCCGATTATGGCTACCATAATAACCAAACATGACGTAACTAGGTCACGTAACAATTACGTCACTTTCTCGCTATCCAATCAGGGGGGCGCAAAAAATGCCAGGATACAAGGTCCGGGTGGGTGGGTGGTTCCGAGCCCCAAAGTGCAGTTTTTGCTGGTGTCATGCAATTTTTTGGCAAATATCATTTTACAGATAAGTAATTACAACCAAAGTGAATTCAAGAGCTTAGATTTATAACTTAGAACAGAATAGAGCATTGATAATGTGTTGGGGGCTCCATGTTAGAATTTTTTCCCCATGTTTTACACTTCTTTAGGGGATGGGGCCTGTTCTGGGTCTGACAATAATTTGCAAAACAAAAAAGTGATTCCCAGCTATTTGGTCATGATTTTCACTCCTTTATATTTCTACTAAGGCAGTCTGCCTCTTATTAGTGCTTTGTAGCTCCTATTATTTGATTCTTCTGTAAGCCTCAGGGTGCCTCATGCCATTGGTCTAGTGTGCTTCCATGTAAGGAATAATTGGAAAGATTGATAGAATAAAAATCTTGATTGTGGAAAACGTGTATAATTTCAAGGTAAATATGATTCTAGTGACACTAACATAAAAAAATAAATAGACAAGCCACCCTGACATGGATCAAAGAACTTCAGTATTAGGTCTCTCTCAGACCAGCTGTACAAACTAAACATTTAACCGAAAAGTAATGAAATGAAAAACAACTATTTCTTGTGTACAGTTGAAGATATCCAGGTGGGAACAATATATTTTGGGCAGGGCTTCTTGGTGGTGGGATTCGTCTGGTGTCTGAACAGCATAGACATGTTGTACATCGGGGTAAGGGTTGTATTGCTTGGAACATGAATGGGTGTATATGTGCAATTCAGTTATGGAGGCGGGTTCCAGTGGTTACCTGGGGGTCTGATGCTGCATTTCCGTAGCTTTATATGCCGAGAGATTGTTTTGGGGCCATCTGTGGCTAGGGATGCCTTGGATGCCCAAGAGCAGGGCTGGGATATCGGACAAGTTGGTTTGCGGCACCTTTCCTGTTTGGGAAAAGTATTTATTTATTTATTTATTTATTTATTTATTTATTTATTTATTTATTTATTTTGATTTAGGTAATTTGAATACTTCATTAAACAGATTTTATAAATTGGGGGTGGGTCCCCAATTGTTTTTGAGGAAAAACTGTGCGAGAGGGGTGGGTGTCCAAGACATGACTGGCAAAAATTTGCATTCCGGGGGTGGTGAGTCTCAAAAATTGAAAATTTCCACCTTGTATCCGTAATTTGTGCCTGAACCCCCCCCCCCCCCCCCCACACCTGATCCAGTGGGGACGTTACATCGCTCTCCTACTACATATAAACTTTTCGCCAGATTTCCGATTGAGAAAATTTCTACAGTTCTGCCACCCAATTGGGTTAGTTATTGGTCTATAAGAGTTAGATTTTTGATGGAATTTCAATAATTTTGCTTCCAATTTGAAAAGAAACAAAATTTTATCAACAAAAGGCCTTAGGAGCGCGGTGGCTCAGTAGGTAGAGGTGCAGGCTGCAAGCCGAGAGGTCTTCGGTTCGAATCCCACCTGCGGCAACTGCGTTGTGTCCTTGGGCAAGACACTTCATCTCCATTGCCCGCATGGGGGCACGATGACGCCGTGTACTAAGGCGAACTGCACGTCTGTTCGTTTCAGCGCCATTACCGGGTTATTGTTTTTACTGTTTTATATTTATACAAAAACATGGCCGATTTCGAAATTTCCGTTGACACCTCGCGAGTCTTCAAATGACGGTAATTAAAGGATAAAACACAGTTTGAATCAATAAACTCTGCCCAAATGTAAGGAAATAAGTGTACTATCGATTGCAGCCGGTAATAAGGGCGAAAGCTTGATTTATGTTCCTAATTTCGAGTTTTGAGTTCCCATAAAAACTTGATAGGAACTTTTTCTATAGGATTGAATGGTAAGAATCTGAACGTAGAGGGGTAGCCACTACGTTCGGATCGCTGAACTAGGCCAACCTTGCCTCATTTGTAGGAGGAAATGAGGAGGCGGAAGTGACGTCATAACCACGAACCCAGCGACGCAATGTTAGCTTGTCATGGTAGCTTGAATGAGTGGCCATGTTGTGACGTCATCGCCAACAACAGCGCATGTTGTTAGAGTGACAAGTATTTCCGTCGTCCATTTTGTATACTTTGTTTTTTATGGTGGCAATTGTTTGCTATGTAACCCCAAACCATCTAAGAGGACGAGGTGGGGGCGGGAGGGGGGGGGGGTCGGTGCGATTAAATAGGAGTGTACCTAATTACCACAAACAAACCGGCATCTATATTACTAGTGAAACATATCAGCCGGTCAGGGGTTGGTAAACTAAGTCTCGGCTTGTTGTAGTATGCGTTATTGGATTTGGGTCTTGTTTTTGGTGTGGCCGGGGGAAAGTTAATTTACTAGTACTCGGCTACCTCAACTGCATGTATTGAACTGATATGTATTTATCGTTCAGTAATTTCTTGTTCTCCTCTCTCATCTCAATTAGCACGTGGCGTGCGAGTCAATTTAGTACACTTCATGTATATAATCGCTCGTTGGTTTGCGTGATCAGGAGTCTTTTGAAGAGCAGATGGGAGGTAAATTCCTTCTGGAGAATATTCAATTTTGACCGATGTAAATTTTTTAGACAGGTTTGGAAGGATTCGTGGAATTTTCTTGGTTAGAATTCATGGATAGTCCTTTGAATCCTCCCTCGTATTGACTGGCCGTGAGACACCCCCCCCCCCCCCCCTCCCCGTTTGCAGATATTGGAATATTGAGGGAATTTGTGTTGTAAACATGACATGACTTGGATCGTACGCTTTGCTCATTACTGTCGACATTTAATTTCTGGTGAGGACCAGATATAGATGGTTGCTGGGGTGTAATGGTTGACTCTTTTTATTAGAACGCGGGAGGTGTTACCTCCATTGAGGTTTGCACTGGATAATTTATTGATTTTGTTGTGACTGTAGAAATAGGCGCGGTGTTTTGGTAGCGGGCCTCATTTGAGTGCGCATTGCCGGAACAGGATTGGGCGCCATGTTTTGGGTGGCGGAACTCCATAGAGTACGCGAAACCATAACTGATTACAGCTTACTTCAGCTCACTTGGGGTAAGGCAAGCGTCATAGTAGGTTTATTCGCGCATTGAGGAAGATTGTACACGTCAAGTGACATTATAGTGGTGAAGAAGCGCGTTAACCATAATGGGGAGCGGTGCTTGTATACCTCGGTAGGCAAGCCTCGCTCACCATAACCAACCTCCACTGGTTTAATAGGATTAAAAGTCCTTTAGCGACCAGGTTTTGTCAAAGTCCAGGTAAAACAGTATCCCCACGAGCTAAACTTTATAATACACAAGTTTAGGGTCTTGTATGTATAGGAATTTAAAAAAAAAATATATTAACATTCATTATAATCTTGTCTATTGAACCCCTTAGATTTGTTAGCCACTAGAGAATGGATATAGGAGAACCGTACCTGATTCTTTAGGCCCTTACGTTTTTCCAAACTGCTGCCCCCATAGGGACCCTCTTATTGTTTTGAATGGAGCCATTGTGCAAGTCTTCCTCATTGGAGAAAGGCTTGTAGCACTGTCTTCCCTCAAAACCTTACAAGGCACCGCTTGTGGTGTGAATTAAGAGGGGCGGGGTTAGTGGGGTTTGTTACACTAGTTCTTATTTCTTGTTTTTGTGTTATTTTTTCTGTCTACCCGATCCTATTCAATCGTTCCGGAATATACACCAGTAGAGTAGAAGAGCTTCTTTTACTTTCCTGAGCTGCTCTGGTTTGTTCCAACCTAATTCCGGGTATTTATAGTCTAGTTCCCACCAGCATGGGCCATGTTTCGTTTATCCGGCTCATTTAATCAGATCACTTTACTGCAACTAACTCATCAATCAGATCATTCCATTCATCTAAACCCCGTCCACTGTCACACCATTGCCTGATACAAGGTTCCCAAGAAGAAGTCCAACAGTCAATCGAGCAGTGACTAGAAAAGTCATCGTTCGGAGGACTCAAATCTTATCGAGCAAATAAGCTATCGAACAATTGCTGCTCGAAAGTGTGACTCCACCTACGACCCCAGCTTGTCATTTTGAAAATTGCAGGAGGGCCATTATGGTTCGCCTCTTATCACCACAGGAGGGCAATTTTGGGTTCACATAAAATGACCCCAGGAGGGTCATTTATGATTTGCGGGGACCATTTTGTTTCAGCCTGATGGGTAGACAACTAATATCATTTTAAGGTACAGTACGTGGAGAGTGGATTGTAGCTAAATCACTCGCGGGGTGGCGTTATCACCCAAACTATAACTTTCAAATTTTATACATATGGACAAAAAAACACAAGCAGTGTTTCAGCCAATGGACCTCCCGGGTTAACCCGGAGGTCCATTGGTTGAAACTTTGCCTGTGCTTGTTATGCTTTGCAACAAATTTTCAATTATTCCTTGGGTGGAATCTCCACTCTGCGGGTGATTTAGTGCTGTACATGGTTTGTGTAATTATGATGTACGTCATCACGTAATGTATATTAGGAAAGTTATTTACTGCCTCTGAGTGACTGCGTAGACACACTACAAACTTCACAAACTGCACTTTTGTTACATGTACCTCCTTCAATCCGCGAAAATTGCCGTTTGAGGCGGCCGATTTTGAGGTGCCTTCGACTGAATTAATGGGCCGCAGAAATCGGGGTTAGGCGGACGTTTACCGTCCACGGAATTTTGAACTCAGGCGGGCGACTACGGCCCGGGGCGATCTCCCGCCTCAAATGACAAGCCTGCGACTTTTCGACTCATACAGGAAAAGGTGGTTCCATGAGTTGGATTCGAAGCTCGTATACAGCCCCTAGTAGTCTTACCATGACATCCATTGTATGTCCTATGACAAGCCTCTATTGTATCCACCATTACCATAGTGTTTACTGGCATCGCAGTCTTGTACCATTATTGGCTACCACTATTCCGTCCTGTGCTAGAGTGTCTCATCATTACTGATTTGCGACACTGCTACGGCTCTTAGGACACCACTGCCGCTATGGGTCCCAGTTCATAGCACCATCATACCTGTCTTTCACTACTATTAACAGTCGAATACATGTTTGCTCTTACGCCTTTTTCTTACGTATTCCAAGTTATCCCGATGAGCTATCGAACAGTGACTGGAAAAATCATTACTCAAACGACTCGAATCTTATCGAGCAAATGAGCTATCGAGCAATCTACTCCAAATACGACTCTTGGACTCATTTTGGAAAAAAGGAGCTCTGACGACAACCCAGACATATGGTGCGCTGGGGAGGGGAGGGGGGGGGGGGGGGGGTGCGAAAAGTGGGATGCCGAGAAACGTGGATCGTGATTTCATAAAATGAGCTATCAATTCGTGACTGGAAAGGGCATTTTTCGAACGATTCGAATCTTATCGAGCAAATAAGCTTTGGAGCAATTGCTCGAACGAGAGACTCCACGTATCCATGCCTGAAAATAAGCAGCCTGACATTTGCAGAATGAGGTCCCCAGAGAGTGCATTTGATGATGCTATCCCATACAGTGAGCCAATGTATCCTCTGGGTACCTCTTTCTGTTTAGTTTAGAGACCCTGATTCAGATTGAGGTTCACAGAGGGTAAATTTAGTGATGCTACCCTACTGTGCAGGGTAGCATCACTAAATTCACCCTCTGGGGACCTAATTTTGTAGATGACAGTCTGGTTATTTTCTGGCTTACACGTACCACTCTACGGCTCAACTCGGTTTTGAGGATACTTATGACATGGTCATGTACTAGTTGAGGTTACCTTTTGGGGATACCCTTTTGGGGATACCTTTCGGAGGATACCTGTTGGGGGATAACTTCTTCTGGGTACCTCTGTTGGGTAGTTGATAAAAGACAACATAAGAATATATAACATTCCATTCACTTTTATTCTGTTCTCTGATTCATTGTTCACAGAATACAAAGTTAAGTTCACAGTCAATTGCCCAAGGCATATTAGAGTCGGCTGTAGTTCTTCTTCCTGGATAGATTAATAACCATCTGATCAAAGACTTCTTGTTGGTCTCCAGCGGAACTTATTCCTGTAGCTTCACTCTAATTGGGCTCTTGATAAAACATGTTCGCTCATTGAACACTAGTTGCTTTACTTTTTTGCTTGCTTTGATTTATTTCGCCTTCAACGGCTTGATGTCGTTGGTTTGTGTGCGGTTGGCATCTTTCTTCTGGGCAGCAACATTATTCTTGGATTAGGCTGAAACTTCGTTGTTGGTTCGATCTTGGTCCCTCCTTGACTCTTCGTGCTTCTAAGTGGCAACTTCTGTCTTTTTTAGCTCGTTCTTGGTGGAATCTGTCTTTAGAATCTCATTCGTTCTATTGTCTTCAGACTGTTTAGTAGTTTGAGTGGAAACTCCGTTCTTGTTTTGGGCCGTAGTTCGAGTGGTAACTTCAGTCTTCGGAACAAACGAATAGGGCCGGGTAAACAGAAACAATAACATGGATACATAGAAAGAAGCAGGGAATTCCGAAGGAATCCGAACTATTAATATAGTTCTCGGGTTGTTTGTAGTAATTATATATACTCCCGTTCAATCGAACACAACCTCCGAATATATCTCCGTCCTATTATAGGGTTTGGGGTCACGCAGCAACCACGTGCCACCACAGAAACAAAGATGGCGACCCCCAGCATACAAAATGGATGACGGAAACAAGTTTCACCCTAACAAGGACAAAAGTTTCAATTTACAAGGCCCTGAATATAAACCTAGGGACTTAATTTGAGCAAATTGGAATCTGGGCTCGATAAGGATGCTGAGCATCAAATAGCAAAAGATTCTGAATGGTTGATCTTAAGAAGATTTGTAAAGAACACCCCTTATATGGAACTAGGTTAAAATTTGGGATCCCATGGGGAGCCCGAACATGAACCTAGTGACTTGGTTTGAACAATTTGAATCTGACCCCACCAAGAATGCGGAATATCATATAAACGTATCTGCCAGGTGGAACTGACGAAATTTTTTTTCAAATATATTTGTCTCATATTACTAAGTTAAAATTTGAGTGCCCACAAAGACCCAGTGTATTAACCCATAGACTTGATTTGAACAAATTTGAATCAACCCCTATAAGGATGATGCATGCCGAATATCAAAGAACTCTGGGTAATGGGTCCAAAGAAGAAGATTTTTAAACAATATTTCCGATATTGCACAGTGTTGAAATTACGGCTCGAGTGGGGAACCCAACTATGAACTCACGGACTTGATTTGAACAAACTGAAATCTGAGCCCCCGAAGGATTCTGTATACCACAGCCGTAGGGAATCTGAATACGAACCAAATACACTTTATTTGAACAAACTTAAGCCTGGCCGTCATAACGATGCTGTATACTAATACGTGGAAATTCTACCTGGTAGACTATACAGGCAAGGGTTTAGATGGTGAGTGTGGTCAGCATTATCTTGTATCTTGTTACCCACATGTGCAACAATGAGCCTGATTGGTTTCGATTGAGAATACATTCCTTTTACGTGTAGGTATCGTGTATTCTTTATAGTACTTATAAAGGCGTCGTAACTCACAGGGTTACCATTTTAGAATGAATTCCATTCCAGTCAAGCCAACATATCCATCTTTAATGATAAGCTACTTGAGAGCAATTTTGACCCAGTCATGAACTTGACATGTCCTGATATTGCCTATAATAATTTTCTTGACATCTATACACGGAATTTTGACGAAGTATTTCCCCTAAAACTAACCAAAGTAAATAAAAAACGATCTAAACGTATGCCATGGATGACATTAGGCCTAATAACTTCATCTATCAGAAAAAACATTTTATACAAGCGAAAACTAAAAATCCCAAATGATGAGAATATCCAGGCATACAAGAACTATATTAGAATATTTAACAGACTTAAAAGAATCAGTAAAAAAAAATATTACGAACAAGCACTGGACCAAAATAAGCATGACATAAAAAAAAACTTGGGGAATCATAATGGAACTTATTAAAAAATCCAAAACCCTTCCGAGCAGGTGCACGACCTTTACTCACGGCGACGGTGTGATAGACGACCCATCTGAAATCGCTGATAAATTTAACGAATTCTTTTCAACCGTTGGCCAAGCTGTTATCGATGAAATCTCCATGACACCCGATACATCATTTAGAGACTACTTATCAGAAATTTACACAAATAATTTCTTCATATCCCCTACCGATGAATATGAACTTCTAAACAGTTCGAACAAACTTAGGAACAAAACCAGTACGGACATTCATGGCATTTCATCGCGCCTTCTAAAGCAATCAATCGCCACTGTTGCCTCCCCGATAGCACACATAATTAACTTATCCTTCTCAACTGGAATTGTTCCAGATAAAATGAAAATATCTAAAGTAATTCCCATTCATAAAAAGGAAGCTTAGACACATTTGGTAATTATAGACCAATAAGTATAATACCCGCTTTCTTTGAGTTAATGGAAAAGGTGATGGATGACCGCCTAACATCATTTTTAAATAAATTTGATATCCTAAACAATGACCAATATAGTTTCCGTAAAGGGCACTCGACTATACAACCAATACTCCAACTATTGAAATCAGTAACAGAAAATAATGACAAAACCACAAGAGATTCGACATTATCAATATTTGTGGACTTGTCAAAAGCTTTTGACACTATTAATCATAACATTCTACTTTCGAAACTAGAACACTATGGCTTTAGGGGGGTATGTTTTTCTTTGTTCAAAAGCTACTTGATGAACAGACAATATGTTGAATTTAATGAACATGCCTCTCCCCTAAAACTTATAACTTGTGGTGTTCCTCAGGGCTCCGTGCTAGGACCTCTTTCGTTTCTAATCAACGTAAATGATATTGGCAAAGCTATATCTATGAAAACACTATCATTTGCTGACGATACAACGCTCCAAGTCAATGGATCTGACATGGCAATCTTACAAAATCAAGCCAACATGCAACTAAATAACTTGTATAAATGGTGTTCCGCCAATCATCTCAAAATTAACATTGACAAAAGTAATTACATGCACCTGCATCCTCCTAAAAATGAACACGAGATTAAGCAGATAAAATTAAAAATCAATGGACAACCCTTGGGGTCTGTAGGGAACCGCGAATCAAAAAATACTGTCTCTTTTTTAGGAATATTAATGGATGAAAATTTAAAATTCACTAGTCATATTGACTCACTTTGCTCCAAAGTCTCACACATTATATGTTGCATGAATAAACTTAAAAGAACGATTTCCAAACGCGCATTAAAATCCATATACTTTTCACTCGTTCACAGCCACTTGTTATACGGAATACAAATCTGGGGTCATGCAGCAACCGACCGTTTGTTCAAATTACAGAAGAGAGCAATCAGAATTATTTGCAACAAGAACTATAACAGCCATACAGATCCCCTTTTCAAAAAAGAAGTATTCTTAAGTTTAAAGATCTCTACAAACTGTACGTTTCCTTGTTCATTCATGATTGGCACTTCCTCAGACTACCAGCTTCGTTTCAAGATTATTTTACGATATCTGAGTGTGGCACGCGACAATTCGGGGAATTGACGTGTAAAACACCAAAGACCACCTTTTCCGCACAACTGCCTGTTTTCTCAGTTATTCATATATGGTCTGGTATTGACGATGAAATAAGAAGAATTCCTAGCAGAGCAAGCTTTAAGAAACATCTAGTTAATAAAATACTCGATGAATATCAAGAGGGAGTGAAATGTTGCAATCCCAAATGCAGTGAATGTGTACAAGGTTAATTGTGCATGACAGAGAGGATCACTGATGCGTTCCCCTCTAGTGTTGAGGTTTGGAAGGCGAGTCAAGTGGATTTCATCTGCGACAGGCATTAGCGAGTTGCAGATGGGATCTGCTTGACGAGTCAATCAAGTTTTCGATATTGGACGGGAGCACGTTTGAGATTCTCTTCTCAGAGATTATACATCAACATGCTGATGTTCCATTTGTGGCCTTTTTTACTTTTATTACACTGGTGTAACACAAACATTTATTGCATGCTACCGTCGAATGGTAGGATTATGTGATAAAATAAAATCGTTCATTGCACTTTGTTGGAGAGTGCCAAAAGGCACGCCCCAATGAATTGAAACAAGACAACTTTATTTAGCTCTGAATAAAACATCAGGACAATCCTTAAAATGTGATATTAACCCTTAACCTGCCATTAAAAAAAAAAAATAAAAAATAAAAAATAATAAGTCCCTGGATTCTACCAAAAAAAAAAGAACTAAAGCAAACTGCACAGTCATATACTCCTGGACCATCTGCAAAAAAATTACACAATATCGAAACTGTGTAAATATGTTGTTGACCTGCATGTGTATGTGTATTCAGATCGCGGGAGTGACAGGAAGGCAGTCCAAGAGACTATGCCATCTCCTTGCAATATGCCTGTACTTTGTGCCAACATTTTTGTTTGTTTGTCATCATGTGTGTACATCTCTAACTTTGTATATTGCAAAATAAATAAATCAATCAATCTCCCTATAAGTTTCATTTGGTTAAGGATTCGCTTCCCCTTCAGAATCAATTTATTTGTGTGGGTGGTTTCGATAGATGCCTCTACCTGTGATGTTTATACTTACCCCAAATACTCGTAGTCACCTGTCTCTCCCACACTAAGAAGTTTGCTGCTACCTTCAGGAATAGAGAACTCCCCCACTCTCCACCTTCGAGTGGGGGTCCACTTTGTGACCCACTGGTATAACTTTACTCTTGCTTTCATTTAGTTCAAGTCGCCATTTGTTCGCATATTTCCCAAGAATTCCCAGCATTTTTGATAGTACCTCTTCGCTTTCTGACACTAACACCATGTCGTCTGCAAAGAATAGACCTAGGATTTTCAAGCCCCCAACTGCTATCCCCTCACCGCTATGCAGGAGTTCATCTCCTAAACCTTTGATGTACAATGCAAAAAGAATTGGCGAAAGGATTCACCCCTGTTTTAGACCTATCTCCATTGTCACATGTTTTGTTGTTATGTTAACCAGGCAAAGTTCACTCTGTACATCTTTATATAATGCTTTCAGATTCCCAAAAAACTCTCCTCCCAAGCCCTGAGTCTCAAGCTTTCGTCACATATCCTCCCTCCATTCTCTATCGTATGCCTTTTTAACATCCAAAATGGCCATAAACATCTTTTTCTTTTTTGCTTTCGCGGATTCTATCATTTGGGATAGCGTGAAAAGATAGTCAGTGACTCTCCTTCCCTTCCTGAAGCCATTTGGAATCTCTCCCAAAAACCCTTCTCCTCAATCACTTCCTCTAATCTCTCATACAAGACCTTGCAGAAAACTTTTCCAATGTTACTACTGGCATAGATTCCTCGCTAATTATCAAAAACCTCCTTTTTACCCTTTTTGTGAATAAATGTCACTTTGCTTTCTCTCCACTCTTTTGGGATCTCGTTTTTCTATGGCTAAAGTGAATAGAGCAGTTAGGCTTTCATAGAGATCCTCTCCCCCTTTTTGATAAACTCGTTAGTTAGGAATTTCGTCCACCCGTCCCGCTTTTCTGTTCTTTAATTTTGAGACCATTTTTCGCACTTCCTTGGTTTTGATTTCGCTACATACGAAGATCGATAGATTTTCCCCGACCTGGTTCGAACAATCTGGTGGGGTCCCCATGCCCCATCGCTTATCGTTTATCTTTTCCCAGTACTTGACTAGTTCTGATGCGATTCGATCTTGATCGTCTGTATCTCTGCCATCTACTTTAATACTCTGTGGGTTACGCCCTTTGTTGCTCTTATTCAGCCATTTCCAAAATACTTTCGAACTCGACCCCTGTCATTCTTAACGCCATAACAAGACTGCTATTCAGCACTCTCCGATTATCGTCTTTAATCTTATTTACTTTATTTCGTGCTTGTTGGTATTCTTCCTTTGCTACCATGGCATCGTTGCTTTCCGTCCCTTGAGTTTTCTACTTCTCCTGCATGCAGCACATTTACCTTTTATACCCTTTATGGCCCTTTTCAGTTCTTCGTTCATTCTGTACCCAAGTTCCGTGTTGGCACCCTATTCTTTCCTACACTTTCCTTCCCTGCGTCAACTAGGCTCGCAACTATGGCGTCGGCACATTTTCTGTACACTGGCCCCCTTGTGTACGGTTGCAAACTTTGGTTTCAATTTTTCTTTGAACTTTGCCCAATCAGCATAGCTTCCTTTGCTTCTTACTAGGTTTTTTAGCCCTGATCGTCACTGTAATCAAGTTGTGATCACTATCCAACTCTCTTTTACCTTCATCATCCACGTCTACCCCCATCACCCCCCTCTATAAATCAATATCTTTGAGAATATAGTCGATTATTGATTTTCTGTCGTTCCTCTCCCAGGTCCATTTCCCCTTACACCTGGCGTCCCTGTTCAGAATCTTCAGACCGAGCTCATTTATTCATTTCAACAGCTTCCTTGCATTCCTGTTGACTTTCTTGTAACCGCCCTCTATACCTTCTTCCTTATCACCTATGTGTCCATTAAAGTCACCCATCAAATTATACCGAGTCCCTTGATTTCTAGTTCTGTGATATTAAGCCTTAGTGTTGAGTATATCGAGTCATTCCACTCGGGCTTGCTTGCCTCCATCGCACAGTACACAATCCCAAGGGCAATACTTTTGTTTCTTAGATTGATCTTTACCCATCCAATTTCTTTCTATACCTCGGCCGAGGTGCTGACATCTTCCAGGTCTGTGATCAGCGACGGTTTTAAGTCTTCTTTAATGTACATTCTTACCCCCCCCCCCCCCCCCTGTTCTGGCCTTCTGTTCTCCCTACACCTATCCACACGCACCCCCTTACTTGGTCTACCCGTCCCCCATGTCTTAACCACGTCTCGCTTAAGCCCATGATATCAAAGTCCTCTTCCTCGATCAATGTAGGAATTTCACTTACTTTCCGGTGGAGACCCTGGATGTTGCTATAACCCATTTTCAGGGTACCGAAATTCATTGGCTTCCGTCTACTGGTGCAATTGTTTTCTGATGCTAACCTTGGTAAACTTATTCTGTCTACCTCGCTCTTGTTCGCCCCACCTGTGTCCACTCTTGCTATACTTGCCTCTGGCCTCCCACCCCGCTCCTCTCCCAAAAAATGTCCCGCTACCCGAAGAATTTTATCCCCCAATACCCGTTTCCCCATCCTGCTAAGATGCAGCCCGCCACGCCCGTACATGCTCTCTTTGCCTCAAAACGTGTCCCAGTGGTCGATAAAGGGTATTTCCAGGTCAACGCAGTAGTCCTCCAACTTCCCATTCAGCGCCAAAATCCTTGAATTCCGTTCGACTCCACCCTCAAGGACTGGAAGGACCCCAGATACAACTACTCTTGCATTCCTACTTAGCAGTTTGCTGACTAGATCTCTGTACGACTCCACCAGACTTACTGACATTCTCTCCCCGATATTGTTGGTCCCCACATGGACCACCACTACCGGATCCGATCCTAACCCTGCTGCTATGCCATCTACCTGGTTCCTCAGATTCTCCACCTTCGACCCCGGAAAGCACAAGACTGTTCGATTAGAACTATCGGGACCACAAACCACATTGTCAATCCCACGTACAATGCTACTCCCTGCTACAACCAGTTTTCTTCTGCTCCCAGTTCCTATATTATCTGAAACTCCCCTCGTTTTGCATGCCTCAGGCCTCCTCTTTCTCTTCACCGCCTTCCTTATCCCATCTGTCCTAGCAACATCAACAACCATCTCACCCCCCCCCTCCCCCAATTCCCGCCTCACTCTCCTCCCCAGGGGTATCAGAATCTAAAACGCAGAACCTGTTCTCTAAACACCGCCTAGCAAACTTGGCAGCCTTACGCCGACTCTGGTCTCCCGTCTTTACACAGCCCTGTCCTGAAGCCACCTTCCGGATTTAGACGAGTTTTTGAAATCACAAATGAAGCATTTTGAGTAATAATATGTATGCACCACTTGTTTATTGTCTGTCCATTGTTCGTCTCTCATGTTGTTTACGAGTGCTCTGTGTTCTGAAGAACCTCGTTCTTTATCCACACCATCCTGTTATTGTATATTTGATTTTTCGCGTTTGTCAATAAAATCAAGTTAGTATAGGTTAGTAAAGGTTTTATTGTTATTTAGTACTGCTACACCCATCTTCCCTGGGAGAAAACATGAAGAACAGCACAAAAAAATCGGACTTTATGTAAAAAAAAAATCGTACATAAATCGTCTAAAAAATCGTACATTTTGTCTAACGATCGGACATCAAGTCAAAAAAAATCGGACATTTCGTCGAATGGAATCGGACATTTGGCGATCGGACGTTTTGTCCAGACCCCGTTTTGCAATCTTACTTTATCCCCCAAATGCTACAATGATATTTCTATCATGCTGCCAAAAGGATGGAAAAAGTTATAAACATTAATAATACTTACTACAATTCGGAGAGCAGCACCGAAATGAACATTATTATTATTATTATTATTATTATTATTATTATTATTATCATCATCATTGAACGTAGTGAGCGGTCGAAGGCCGCGAACGAAGAGAGCGTAGTGGTAACGTGTGTGTGTGTGTGAAAATATAAGACCGAAATTTAGAAGAATATTTCAGAAAAATGTAATATCTGAGCAATCCAAAAATCTGTGTCCGGAAGTAAACTCCATGGACAAAAAATAGAAGTCGAAGAGAGCATAGTGGTAACGTATGTGTATGTGTGAAAATATAAGACCGAAATTTAGAAGAATATTTCAGAAAAATGTATGTCTGAGCAATCCAAAAATCTGTGTCCGAAAGTAAACTCCATGGACAAAAAATAGAAGTCGAAGTTGATCAAATTGTGTTGTTTTCATTAGTAGGAATCGAATTGGATTTCTGAAAAAAAGGAACAGGTGAGCGTGCAGGAATAGCGTCACCTAGTCCTCGGTTCCGCCAAACATCGAAACACCAAAAGAAACGCACGTTGCGCTACATTTGTCGTTCAATTTTTAAACTTCAATTCCTTGTAAAAAAAAATTGTTGAAGGCCACAAAGTGGCAAGCTTGTTAATAAAATATCTTAAAACATGTGTTCTATAATTATAAGTATTTTCCTTTCGCGGGACGTTTAAAAACGACGAGTCGATGTTTTCTCGCATTTCTTATTTCTGACCCGCTTTTTGTAAAGAACGGGTTTACCCCTCCTGTGCTTATGACGATTTCCGCTGGAAGATAAGTAATATACAGATCTGGTGCAGATCAGGTATCAAATGAAATGCTGAAGATTCTGGAACCTTTCATGATTGACGATATTGTTAAATTGTTCAACCAAATAATATGAACTTTGGTAAAACCAAGAAGCGCGCGCAACTCACAGTGTTTTTCAAATTATAATGACATAAACTTAACAAAATTTAAAACCGTGTTTAAGGGGTCGTCCAACAAAACATTTTGCGTTGTGAACTAATACATGTGTACACATGCTGTCTTGTAGATTTATTTCCCCCTAAAAAAATATCAGACCTACAATATAAAAATTGGCCTCGAAACGTATTGTCGAAAATTTATTGTTTTTGTTTCGCTGGGGTGCATATACTGTGGAACGGAACTTCTGTTTTGGAAATGGTAATTCATGGACGTTTGTCAAACAGTATGTCACTTCGACATCTTAGGTTCGTAATAACTGAATGAAAACGACCTTTGCCACAATCCGACATGTGCGTACTTTTAAGTGACAACAAACGGACGTGTTGTTGATGCTTTTAGTTTGGTAACTTTGTTCCAATAACACGCAGTGTTGGTTTGAAGTGAACAGCGTTTTGCACTTGCAAATGCGAAACAGATAAATCACGTGACAGAATACTCCGCAGAATCGAACAACAGCGGGATCCCAACAGCCAGCCAGCAGGCGATGAAATCCAATGTGCATATATGGGAACATTTAGCTTTTCGACAATTTCTGTCATTTAGTCAGCAAAGCAAACGACAGTTGAGTTTGTTTGGAAAAACTTTAATTTTGAAAAGCATGTTCAATAAATTATTCACAGTCTGCATGGAATGATCTAAGGAGAAATCTCGCATTACACCGTTCGCTTTTTAGGGGGCGTCATTCGATTTGTTCGCTTCTGAAAACGAGAGCTGGGGTTCCGCATGTTTTTACTTCTGGTTTCCGGTTTAGATTGGATGGCATGGCATTCCTTGGTTTTTCCAATTTCACGTACACGTTGTCTATTAGGCTTGCTTCAAAGCAGCCCTTCGGGCTGCTTTTGCGCGCGCGCTATTAGACT
The DNA here is from genome assembly GCA_031216915.1 of Pictodentalium vernedei. Lineage (NCBI taxonomy): Eukaryota > Metazoa > Mollusca > Scaphopoda > Dentaliida > Dentaliidae > Pictodentalium > Pictodentalium vernedei. Next base: position 243,077,133 of record CM062294.1, on the reverse strand, counting down.
CACACCATTATCCTCTTAGCTGGAGTGAATCTACTATCACAAGAATCTATAAAAATGGAGACAAATATAATCCTGACAATTACAGGGCCATCGCCCTGAGATGTACATTGGGGAAGCTGTTCAACAAAATTATAAACCGCAGAATTAATGATTTTGTAGAAGCTAATAACTTAATTAGTGAAAATCAATTTGGATTTCGAGAAAAACGTAATACGATCGACAGTTTGTTTGTTCTCATGTCTGCAATCAACAAATATAAGGAGCTAAAGAAACCCTTATACGCTGCGTTTGTGGACTTTAAGAAAGCGTTCGACACTGTGGATCGATCAATACTTTTTGAAAAAATAAAAAGAATCGGAGTTACGGGACCTGTTTCAAAAATAATAGAATCGCTCTATCGATCAGGTCACTACTGCATAAAAACAATTCGGGGTATTGGACCACCCCTGTTGTCGACAATTGGCGTGAGGCAGGGTGTACCATTCCGCCTAGTTTGTTTAAAATATTTATAGATGACATCAGTGGGTTTTTCGATAAAGACTGTGATCCAATAACTTGAACAAGCGTAAACTGAATCACTTACTATTTGCGGATGACTTAGTGTTGACCTCAGACTCACAAAGTGGACTACATAACTGTCTGAACAGACTAGAAGCACAGGTACACGGCACAAGCTGGGAAATCGAAAGAAATATGATATTTGATACCATTTTTGAATCTATGCTGACGTGCCCCTGTAATGGTATATAAATATTAACAAGATAAACAACTCGCTTTTCGAAAACGATAGCACTCATCCTCGTTTCCCCGCCCCCCCCCCCCCCTCAAATTTGATTCACACAACGTATCCAACAATACCCGGTATCAATGGAAAGGGGAATGAATAAGCTTTACAGTGGTGTATTACACGGCCGAAAAACATTTAGTCGGACAAGAAAGTGCACAGTGAAATGAGGTTTACGAGCCATAATTATCCGATTTATTATAAATAATTCGAGGTCCCATTGTATATGGAGGGCAGATTCAAATATTAACCGTATACCTTTATCAATTACTAATCTCGGAACCACATTTATTAATTTCTGGAGATCACATTTGCCGTTTATACATTATTTTAACGTTCCCTTGGAATTAAAAAAGCTAGCGGAATCCACAGAAGCACAATGATATCCCATGGGCTACTATTTATGCCGAGAAAATCATCGATGAAAATAAGCCAATGGGAAAATGGGGAAAGCTTTTGCGCAAGTCGCGTATCTAAGGACGCCGTCCACTCAGGTGAACTTGGGAAAAGATGTCAAAGTTACGGCTAAAAAGTGTATAAACGTAAAAAGGTTAGAGGCCGGTTTGGTTGGAGGTTGGTTTGGGTGTATTCGCTAAATGGGACTACAAATTAAAGCTTCGGAATAAAAGTAATTAATTCTATAAATTTGATAGCAGACAATTTTACTTACACTCACTGATACTGAATTCATTTTCTATCTGGTCCAAAATTTTTTTACATGACGTAAGAAAACTTGTGACGGAAAGACAATATGCTACATAAAATTAAGCTACATAATGGTCTAACCTTCTTGCAAGTTGAAAATACAACCACAGATTTGGGTTCGATGGGGTGATTGATGCCCCCCCCCCCCCCCCCCAAAAATAAAAAAATAAAAATAAAGACCCTTTCCAATGTACTTGAAACCTGAGGTGTTGAGATTGAATGAGTGAATGTATTTGTCCCCCCCCCCCCCCCTCCTTCAACCTTCTTAAACTACATGCACTTGAAAATACAAGGAGTGATATGGAGGCAGTGTGTGGGTATTTTAATTGATGTTCCCACACAAATGATCCCATCACAGATTGCTGAGTTATGAGATTACGAAATTTGAAAGTGATAAAAAGTCAGAAATCTTCGCTAGTTATGAGATTATGAAATTTGAAAGTGATAAAAAGTCAGAAATCTTCGCTAAAAAAATTGGGAAAACAATCTTTTCTTGCTGCTGAGAATTCACCATAATTAGGAAATATTCAAACACAAAAAGAAAAGATCCAATCAGAAATTCATGAACCCAAGACCACGAAGAAATATTGAAAGGGTAATAGCATGCATGTAGCATTCCATCAAATTGTTAATTGTACTTTCTAAGGGCACTGCTAGAAACCCTCTGGGTGGATGGTGGGGGCATAGAGAATAAACTAGAATTTCACAACAAGACCGTAAAAATATAAGGAGTTGTGGCAATTAACTGGATTTTTTGGTGAATAGTATTTACGGTGAACACTAGTTTACAAAATATTGGTTGTGTTACGGTGTGGAAATATTATTGATAATGGTAACAGAAAGAAAATCTGAGAATTAGCAACAATAACTATAAATTTAACTATTCTAAAATTTAATTTAAAAAAATAATATAAAAAAATGATTCAAAGATCTTTTACACTAATTGGTTTACAGAAAATAAAAACAGTGGTACTTATCAATTATTGAATTAGTCCAAAGGACAGTTTGACAGAATCCAGTAATCCAGTGGTGAAAAATCTTGTAAAGAAAGTTACCAGCTGGTAGTATTAAATCCAAGAATGTCTCTTCAGAAACAGTATCCCGTACATTTGTAATAAAATTTTCACTTAGAAATTTTCAGCAGTCTCCAATAAAATATAATAAAATGCTCCGCAAAATTCAAATGGAGTAAAAATCCAAGAAGTATTGGCGCTACAGGTAATTTCCAAATAATCCAGCAGAATCCTGGCTTTTCACAAAATAATATTATTCTGTTTCACAGAAAGTATAAATTCTCTTTTCCAAGGCGAATAGATTCTCTTCAAAATTCTCTTTTGGAATCAATCTTCCAAATTCACAAAGAAGCATTGCTTCTATAATAAATGCACTGTCCTAGAACAATAATAATTTCCGATGGAAACAACTGCTGTGAAAATAAGTTCTTCTGAAATGGCTTTCTAAAAATGAGTTTTTGAATTCTGCTGATAAACCTTTATATAGTAAACAGATAGAATGTTCCAGAAGATGAAAATTCTACAAAGTTCTAACAGTTTCTAGGTGATTCCGTCATAGTTCAAGTAAACAGGTTCCTTGACCTACTTGAATAATCAACCGCTATTTGTACAATAGATCAGTGTAACAAAGATGTAAACAAGGTCACTGAGTGCAAATGAGTCAGACCAGTCAGAAAATGCAACAACAAAAAATATCAGTCTTAATATAATTAGCCACTAAAGATATATCAATCTCAATATAATATGGGTCTGTATAACAGTTGTGCTGATGGAGTGTGTGTGTGTGTGTGTGGGGGGGGGGGGGGGGGGCGTAGATTGTAATTTTGCAGGACCATAACAAATTTATTTTGAAAAGAATGTTATGATGGGCAACAGAACTTTGCCAAATTGTATTTATTGATGTCAGAAGTAGGAAATCCTAGGGCTGTTTTGAGACTGGATTATTTTCTTATGGCTTCGTTTACTTCCTCCTAACCAAGTCCCTGGGTGAAATCACAGCACAGCAGTCTGAATTTATTCATTTTTTTGCAGGATACTATTTTTTTAAGAAAGTACTGTATAAGAACTTGTAAATGTTGAGCTCATAGACCGCTTGCACCCCCAGGGCTTTGTGTTGTAACTTATATTGTTTTGTGGGTTCTGTTCTCAAAGGTGTGCACAATTGTTGTAAAGGTTTGTGATTTAATGGTGATCTACTCTCTCCAGGCTGTATCTCTTCTCCAACTCCATGCTTCGCCAATTCCCTCCTTGTTGAAGTCTTTGAAATAAGCCTTCGGTCTGGACAGAGTTATCGGTCTGATTCAGTGGGGTTTTACTCACCATAAAGGTGTTGAGAATTTCTATTAGCATGACACTGTAGTTCTTCTTTTCATCGCATGGGTGGGTCACAGAGAAATTGGTGGTGTGTTGGCAGTGTGGTGGTGCTGGTGGGGGGGGGGGTGGAAGGTTGTTGATAAATGTGGTGACTGGTGAGAGCGATCTGTATCCCATATTCTAATTCTAAATGTATTTTCATCCATTCATCGAAGTTCTCCTGTTTCTTGTGTGAATGTTATCGGGAATATGAGAGGGGGGGGGGGGGGGGGTATACTCCCGTGACTGTCATCCATATAATAGTACATGGTGGAATATTATACTGAAGTTACAAACTGACTTCATAATATTTCAAAATGCCATACATGTATCTTGGACAAATAACCTCAAAATTCCAAAATAACTCCAACTATCTACAGTTGAGGAACATGTTAAGAATTTAGTCCAAAATAGTGCATCATGAGAATTACACTGCAGTCCAACCTGGTGAAAATGAATAAAAATAGGGGATCAAATCAGAATAATATGTAATAGAAAATACAAAAAAAAATATTAATACTACGGTGTGATAATTTAGAACATAGGAGTAGGAATCAAGAACTTTCCCGACTGATCACCATTTCATTCTCCTTTTGTCTTTTTCACTCAAAGATTTATTGTCAATCCCAGTCAGCAGCCTCTTTTGGATTTGCACTGCTTCTGAAAGCTGTTCCAAGTAGCACAGTGGACACACTACTCTGGTACACATTGACTGTACAGCCAGTTGAAAGAAAGGTGGCCAGCTTTGAAAGTGGCCTTTCGGAAGTATTAGTCACAACTATTTAACATTATTTATTTATTTATTTATTTATTTATTTATTGGGGTTTAACGACACTTTAACAGCCAGGGTCATATCATTTCGGTGACAGTTTTACGGGTGGAGGAAGCCGGAGAGAACCACCGAGCAAAGACGAGCAGAAGTTAGCTCTCCAACATCGTAACTCTGAACTCTGCACCGCGGCACAGGCAGGGTTAGACTGGTTGAAGACATACGCACCATCGACGTGCAGTACGCCTTAGTACACAGCGTCATCGTGTCCCAAGTAAGCAATCTGGGTTAAGAGCCTTGCCCAGGGACACAACGCGAGAGCGCGAATCAGTTGCTGATATGGTCACCCATCCAACTCCTAATCTAATGGTAGATAATCTAATGGTAAAAAACCCTCTGGGCAAGAGTGATCATTGTATGGTAGAATTCACCTTCAGGTGCTATGTTGATAGAACAGTCGCGAAAGAAAAGAGGCTATACGACAAAGGAAACTATCAGAAAATGAGAGAAGAATTACAGATGAACTGGACCGCCCTTCTTACCGACAGTGCGAACGATATAGATGCTCAATGGAAGAAATTCTTACTTATCCTGAACAACACCATAGATAAACATATACCGAAAAACGAATAGGCACTAACACTAGAAAACCACTAGATCAAAATACGGTAAGAGCAATAAGGAGGAAGCACCGAGCCTGGACGAGATACATGGAAGATAGAACAGATGCAAAATACAACCTTTATACTAGAGAAAGAAATAAAGTAAAAAAGCTGACAAGACTGAATCAAGTCCGCCACGAAAAAAAGATTGCCGAACAAGTCAAAACCAATCCTAAAAAATTCTGGAACTACATTTCCAGCAAGACAAAAACCAGACCTGGCATAGCAGATTTGGAAAAAAGTGATGGATCACTAACCACAAGTGATGGCGAAAAGGCTGCAGTTCTGGGCGACTTCTTCACCGGAGTATTTACCAATGAACCCGCAGGTGACGTACCAGAAATACCTAGCTGCAAGACGGATCAACCACTACACAAAATCAATATTACGCCAAGTATGGTAGCTAAAAAACTTTCTAAGCTAAATCCGGCTAAATCACAGGGACCAGATGGCCTACACCCAAGAATACTAAGAGAATTATCAAATGAAATCAGTGTTCCACTGGCCATAATATTTAGCAATAGCCTGAAGCCCAGAAAACTGCCAACGGACTGGAAAATAGCAAACATCACAGCCATATATAAGAAGGGACCTAAAAATAAAGCCAGTAATTACAGACCGGTGAGTCTGACAAGTCAGGTGGGCAAAGTGATGGAAGGCATCATCAGAGACGAAATTATGAATCATATGTTCAGGAACAAGTTTTTCAGCAAACGACAATTTGGATTTATAAGCGGTCGATCAACCACTCTACAGCTCCTACACACTCTAGAAAGCTGGACAAAATCTATAGACCAGGGCTTTCCAACGCATGTTGTGTACATGGATTTTATGAAAGCCTTCGATACAGTACCACACAGACGGCTTTTAAAAAAACAACAGCTATGACATAGGAGAAGACGTCCTGGGTTGGATCCAAGACTTTCTATATGACAGAAAACAGAAAGTAATTGTAAATGGAATAGAATCAGAAAACCACCCAGTCGCCAGTGGAATCCCACAAGGGATCGTCCTAGGTCCTATATTATTTGTGATCTACATAAATGATTTGCCAACAACGGTTAGCTCAGATGTAATGATATTTGCAGACGATACTAAAATCTACAGAGAGATAAAAAGTAATGAGGATACAGTAAAATTACAACAGGACTTAGATGCTCTCCGAGAATGGTCCGACAAATGGCTGTTACGGTTCCATTCAGATAAATGTGTAACAATGAACGTTGGAAAGAGTGGATACCAACCTGTATATCACCTCACCAAAAACGACGGAAGCAGATGTCAACTATCTGAAACAAATATGGAAAAGGATATAGGGGTGTTTACAGACAATCAATTAACGTTTGAGAGACATATTGAGGAAAAGGTCCAGAAGGCCAATAAAATACTTGGAGCCATTAGAAGGTCCTTCAGTTATCTGGATACCAACACAATGGCAAAATTGTACAAGGGCCTGGTCCGGCCACACCTAGAATATGGCCAACCCGTCTGGAAACCGTACAAAATCAAACAGATTGACCTCCTTGAAGGAGTACAGAGAAGGGCCACTAAACTGACACCCGGTACCAAAGATCTAGAATACAAAGAACGACTACAGAAAATGAACCTCCCAACACTCCAATATCGACGACACAGAGGTGATATGATAGAGTGTTACAAGCTGTTCAAAAATTACGACCCGGAAGTTACAAACCTTTTAGTCAGAAATTACGAGTGCCGAACGCGAGGACACAAATATAAACTATACAGAGATACACCAAGAACTGATGTAAGAAAAAATGCCTTCAGCCACAGAGTAGTAACAACAGGGAACAACTTACCAGAAGAAATTGTCGACTCTGAGAACCTCAATACCTTCAAGAATAGACTAGACAAACACTGGAACAATCAAGAGGTTAAATTCAACTATAAATCCAGGCTGGTGACTGAGGCAAAGCCCTACAAAAAAAATAAAAATAATTGAGGATATAGATAAACACAACGCAGTCTCTTGAAGCCAAGCTTGTGGTAAAGCACGGCACAGAAGATGAGGTGGATAAAGTGGCAAGCAGCAAGCGTCCACGAACTACATAAGGTTACATAAGGTTACTAACCGCGCTCGACGTTGCTTAACTTCGGTGATCTGACGAGAACCGATTACCGCGACGCCACCGCCCCCCCCCCCCCCCCTTCCCCTCTTTAACATTATTTTCCCTACTGTGCAGGCTGAGTTGTGCGTGAAATTGCAAAAATAATAGTTGTTGGTTTGAGCAATGAATGATAGTACAAAATGAAACCTAAATGAATAAATGTGCATATTTATTAAATAATAAATTTAATTGAATTGAATTATATTTTGTCACCTCATGAAACAGGAGACCCATTATAGGTCAGTACAAGAGCGTTTAGATTTTATTTTCCCGCGCTGACCAACTTTGACCCCGTAAAACTGTCACGGTCACGATTAGCCGTTGTGTATAAGTATGTGGCTTAAACACCAATAAATAAATAATTATAAAGGTTGTGGATTCATTACTTAATGCTATGTTGTGAGCAGTTTTGCTTATTAATGTTAAGTTTATTACCTATTTTTCATATTACACCCCTGACAAATAAACTGCTATGAATATTGCCGTTCTATTATTATTTTGATGGCACAAATTTACTTTTTTAAAGTGTTCAAAATGCTTTTGGGTACGAAATCACTTGGGTACGAAATGGTTTGGGTGATGGGAACGGAATTAAACACGCCCAATGACATCCTCTGTATATTTTTTATTTAAATTTACAAAATAACTACGTTCGCGCTTTAGGTAGCACCTATTTCATATTATTATTATTATTTTCTTTTGTTGGTGACAAAATCCACTGAAGACAAACATATACAGTTTGAGACCATTTATGTTATCAATATTAGTGTGTTACTAGGGGTGGGTGTCAAATGGTTGGAAAAACCTTGCTACAATGGAAAAAAAACATTCTGGAAAATGGGTTGGTTGGTAACAAAAGTGGTCAAATACATAAAAAACGGTATCACATGTATCCTAAAAAATTGTCCCGCTTCCCCTGCTTTCCCCAATGCCGAATCTGATTATTATCTGTTGCAATCGAATGCGCCCCTAAAGTTTGATTAACCAATAGAATACCGGATATTTTTTGGACCTTATAACCACATCAAATCAGTACTTGTCATTGGTTACTTCTGAACCTGGTGAATGAATTTTATCAGTGATTCCTTGTCGCGATGAAATCGTTGACATTTATATATATGTCGAATCGTCTTTTGCTATGAAGTCAGTTAAAATGTCTTCTAGTAGTGCCAGAACTGACACTCGCAGTGTAGATGACCACACTGTTGAGGTAAAGTCCCAATGATGAAACAACCTAATTACCGAAAACAACTTGCATCTGGGTGTGTTGGAAGTATAGTATCCTCGTTTGTGTCCAACTTCATTTCATTTTTCTTCGGGTCTTACGGGCTCCCCACTTAAAAAGTGTATTTATTTGTACCGTTTTTCATCGTATCTCCGACAGCATATCGATAAATACACAGGCCAATTGGTCTTTTCCTGTATCGTTTCTACTATTCGACCGAATACCCATAAAATAAGGACAAGTCAAGTGAAGTGTCAAATCAAGTTGAAATATTTGTTGATGGTAGTATAAATATCATATATTTCGGTAAACATGAAGAATAGCGGACCCAACAAATTATACAAAAATTACCAACTTTTCCCAACTTTTCATGGTTTCCCAACATTCTTTAGTGTTTTTTCTTTACATATTCATAAATTTGGGGGAATAAAAATCACTTTTTAGCTTGTTTTTACTAGTTTTTAAGGGGTCGTCCAACCTAACTTTGGTCAATTTTTTGACATTTTTCCCAATGCCTCAGAAACAGATAAGAGAAGTAAGGAAAGGCAAATTATATATCAAAATAATGAGTAAAGTGCATAGAAAAGGTACATATAATTTTTTTCAGGAAAAAAAGTGAATTTTATGATTTTGAAGAAGATTAATTTGCAAATGGCATAAGTAACGAACTGGTAAAACCACAAAATAATCGGTAATTCGAAAGCCTTGTCCTCAATATAATGATAACATACTACAGACTCGGAGAAAGCATTTTTTGATGCACAATCTGTTGGGTTTTGACGTTTGAATGTAATAACATCAACATAAATTTTTGATGTTCCGGATGTGGCCATGTTTCAATGATATTTTTCCGGTCATGTGTTTACGATGTGGTTCTTGCAGAAATACTCAATTTGGGCAATCGTAAGATTGCAAGGGCGTGATCACGCCCCTTATTTGTTCGAGACAATGTATGAGCGGATTTGCAAACAGGTGACAGCAAATACTTGAGTTGTTAATGTCATAACTGCAAAATATGGTTTGAAATTCCCTCTCATGTTTACAGGCCGTCTGAACTTTTTTGTTGACAAAAAATCTGAATTATTGCGCACTAGAAAGACAACATGAACCACTTGTAAAAAAATAACCAAGTGTATAAAATCGGGACAATACACATAAAATAAGGCAATATTCATAACAAAGTAAGCAGAATGCTTCAGAAATCACTTTTTCACGAAGTATATTCCAAGTGACCTGGAACTATATTGAGCGTGTTAATTTCCCCTTGTCGCTGCGAAGTTATTTACTTCCCAGTAACCATGGAATTTGAAGGCGGGTATGTTTGATGTCTGCAAAGGACCGATTGAAGATGGGTTGAAAATGATGCATTTGTGCTTTTAAAAAAGGTGCGCTTGGATGATGCTGAGAATTTAGTTTTTTCTTGCAACGAACCATAGTAATACAAGCGTCGATCAGTGTCTTTTATGATCGCTTTACACTGACAAATCTGCTTCACCCGGAAACCACCCCCCCAATTTGCATATCACAATAAACATAACCGCTGTCACGGAGTGTCAGCGTGGCCGTGTGGTCAAAACCGAAACGAATTATCGAATGCACGGTCAATATTAGCTGCAATTGGCTTTTCAACAAATGAAATACACGAAATATTCGCAATTTCTTCATTATTCATGCCGAGATACTTTTTAACCAAACCACATGCATTCAGTTTCGTTTGTCGGCATCAAACTGATCTTGTTTGTGGTAATTAAATAGTACGAGAAGGCGAAGGAAGCCAAATATTTTCCATCATCTATTAATTAATTCAAATTGATAATTTCTTTTATTTTACTGAAATTATGAACTGATAAGGTGGGTGTGTTGCGATTATTATTCCCCAGACCTGGAAGTTGGAAAATCAAAGGTGCATCTAGAGCCGTGCAGTGGTGACCCCTGTCCTCTTAATCTTAGTCTTACCCATTTATCATTACATGTACCAACATTCTCCCTTGTATCTCAACCATTGCTACTCCAATTTGAAGGATATTTGGTGTTGTGATCGAGCATCATGGGGAAACAATGCCTGTGTAGCTGCTGTAGCATGTGTTTCTTCCCACATTTTTTCAGAGTTGTGGTACTTTTTTCACTCTTTTGAGTTAGAAAATTTTGTTTATAACAAGTTGATTTGTTACAATTTGATGCAAAGTGCCTGCTAATACCCTCAATTGTATTGCTACAGAATTTTCTTGTGAAGATTTTGTTCCTATTACTTATCAAGCAACAACCTAATGAATATTCTGTATAAAGCCACCAATCTGATGTTTGACACTTTTTATCGGAGCTGTTTTGAAGGCTTATGGAACTCAAAATGTTGATTATGGCAGGACTTTTCTATTCACCCCATTAATCAATAAATTAAGTGTTATAGTTGGAAGTAAGAAGCATGAAAGGTCCAGAACTAAAACTATAAAAAGAATGTTTTGCAATGTAACATGATTTTTGCAGATACACTTATTTGGAGGGTTACCTGTCTGATAGTGTTTGGAACACGTGTGGCCAGGATCTTCAAAAAGAAAAAAGAGTTAAACTTTGAGAAAAAAGGCATATGCCTTGAGTGCCGGAGATAGAGTCATACAAGGAAGAGAGCCCCCCCCCCCCCCCCCCCCCCCCCCCCCCCCCCCTAGGAAATTTTTTGTGTCAAATGGAGCTCACTTGTCATCTTTTGGGGATTGCTTTGTGTACTGCGTTCTTGAAAAAAATATGTGAGACCCTCTGGATATGCCCTTCTGATCTCAATATGTCAATAAGCCTCCTTGGGGAAAGTACATGCAATAATGGTTATGTAAGGTTGATTTGATGTGTTTTGAATAACAATGTACTTTTAAGTACATTAGATGGTTTATTGCAGTGACAGGTTACAGTTACCCTTATTTCTTCTCCAACAGATATCATGAGTGTATTGGTGTCCAAGAGTTAAACAAAGCTAATATACTTATTGATAAACCAGACAAATTTAACAATTTAATCACTATCAAATTGATGCATGGGATAAAAGAGGTTACAGTGCAAGGGGTTTGTAAATATATTTATTCAACTACAATGTATGACTTTGCAGTGCATTCTACATAGGAGAATATCATATTTTCTTTCCAAACCATTACAGTAACACATACATCTTGATATTGGGAGACACTCTTTTGTCCTTCCATACTTCTGCTGGACTCCTTCAAGTTGACCTTTGTTGAACTCCCCAAATCAAAACATAAACAAAAGAAAATGTCTGCCTTCAATCAGTGAGCACTCCACTTATAACATTTGGTCTCAATCTTTATTACTTTCATGAATTAGGAAAAGATTTCTTCGAGTATGTACTTAAATGTTTATAGAATACAGCTGTTATTTTATTTTGAGGTATTTTATTGTAAAAATTTTGTTCTCTTACTGATGCCACAGCAGACTTTCAGGTGGTGCTATTTACACATGGCAGCAGTTCCATGGCAAATTTCAGTTTCCACATGTTCTATGTTTCATTCCAAGCATTTTGGTATATAATTTATTGGGGTTATTCATTTTGGGCCTTGTTTAGACTTGAAAGAAAATTACATGAAATTTGACCAAAGTTAGGTTGGACGTCCCCTTAAGGGCCTATATAAGTAATGGGATTTTGTTTTTTTTAAATTCTCACCTCTCGTATTCCTTAAATTCAGATTATATATACACAAATTATACATCAAAATGAAGGTTGGGATGTATAGAACATGACACACATATGTAATCAACTCATAGAGTCGACTGTAGGCACCACTGGTTCCTGGAAGTCTGCTACCGTATTCGCACCAGAACTGATAATAAAATAATATTTCATCAGAACAACTTGTGGCCAAATGTGCTTCATATATCCAAAAACAAAGCTAGGCATTCAAAACACTTCAGAATACAGCGATAGGTCTGCATTTTGGAAAAGGACAACACTGTCTGCATTTTTTATTGAAGATGGTTTCCATGCTCGACAGACATGCGCAAATCAGTCGTTACCACGAATTTCCATCAAAAAACAAAAATCGTAATTCTAAGAAATTTCAACAGGTATCATGATACCTTGCATTGAATATGGCAACTGTGCAATCTCTATCTAATAACAGTAGACTGTATGAAGGTGATCTTTTTCATTATTTGATTTTAGACGGCGTTGTTTTACAGGCTTTTTCTGTCCGATGACGTCAACCGGAAATCGAAAGTATACTCATACGTAAACAAAAGCAAAGACTTTGGAATTTTCCCCAATGCAGCTCTGTCGCCGTGTTTTGAAGAATTTTTATCCCGTAGCTTTGTTCTTGGATATGTAAAGCACATTTGGCCACAAGTTGTTTTCGTGAAATATTATTAAATTATCAGTTCTGGTGCGAATACGGCAGCAGACTTCCAGGAACCAGTGGTGCCTACAGTCGACACTATGAGTTGATTACACATGTGTTTCGTGTTCTATACATCCCAACCTTCATTTTGATGTACATTTTGTGTACATTTAATTTGAACTGAAGGAATATCAGAGGTGAGAATTTTCAAAATAAACAAAATTTCATTACTTATATAGGCCCTTAACTTCCGAGACGAAGCAATTCAACTTGCGCGTCAGCCATCTTTTCTATCGGAAGTGTGTGTTCAATTTTGAAGCGCACTTGTTCTGCACTGGTACCACAAGGAGAAGACGGTAAGTACAGTGCTTTTTTTTCACTTTTTTCATTATTAAGGTAAGTTATGTAATAAATAGCACCCCGCTCGATGGGTTAGGGTCAGTCTAGCAAGGGTTCGGGTTGGCTAAGCCGAACCTTTCCTACACTGACCCTAATCTGTTGAACACGATGTGATTTCCAGAACTGATGTGATACTGAATTCTCCACAAATGGGAGGAGACGCCCACCGTGACGTCACATCTTTGACAGTTTCCATTGAAAGAACGTCGCTGTGAATGATAAACACGATCAGACGACTTTTCCGTGCCTCTCTTACGGGAAGGAAAAACTTAGTAAATAATGTCTAAATGTATTAAAAACTCAGGGTTTTTGTTACGTATATGAAGAAAAAACACTAAAGAATGTAGGGAAATCATGAAAAGTTGGGAAAACCTGGTATTTTTTGCATAATTTGTTGCGTCCGCTATTCTTCATTTCTTATCAACCTACCTCAGTTGTTTACTACAGGCTTGCACTACAGTGGAAGAACCTAACTCGGATAAAATACTCTCTATTTTAATCTTTCCCAAGATTTGGGAAAGAAAAGTGGTGTAAAAACACCACGAAAAAATAAGCCAAAACTGGGCCGAGCGCCATCGGCGCACACTCAGTATGGGACGCTCTTCCATAGTACAAATCCACAACTTCTGTGACAGTGCGCAATGCATCAATTCGTCATTCTTTTTCTATCTGAAGCACAAGCAGGATGTGTTTCCGCCATATGCAGTATGAAACAGTGATAATTCAACTCGTGGATAATGGTTTTCCTGTGACTGGAATTATTGATCTGAAGATCGTATAATAACAGGACTGTGTTTTATATATTCTCGTTTATATTTTCAATCACATTCTCATTGTTTATTAATTACTATTCCGTTTTCGCGAATGTTTTGCGACATCGTGTCATCGCGATTCGACAATGAATTTTTTCGGTTGATAAAAAAATTTATTGGAGTAGGTGTCGGCCGTCTGGGTTCTGCCACCTTCTCTCGTAGTTGAGGGTGTTCTTCTACTTTCTGTTTCTGTTGAGTTCACCTTTTTCTTCTACTGCTCTCACCTCTGTTCTTTCCAGTTCGGTTCCTTTAGGGCAATTCCTTTTGCCCTCGCCATTGGTGCGTTCTCATGTCCGTTTCGTCCACACCCGCGGGTGGTGTGGAATGCAGTCGTTTCGGGCGCCTCCCGACTCGACCACGTCTGATGTGAGTTTACCCCCTCCGTGGGGGATGTGCAGCTCATCCCGCACCTGCGGGGGGGGGGGGGGGGGGGGGGGACATTGTCGTTTTGGGGCCCCCCTGACTCAACCACGTCTGGTGTGAGTTTGACCCCCTCCGTGGGGGATGTGCAGCTTCTCCCACTCCCGCAGGGGGTGGTGAACGCTTTTGTTTCGGGTCACCCAATTCGCCCACGTCTGATGATAATTGCTCCTCCTCCGTGGGGGATGTGCAGCTCCTCCCTCACCAGCGGGGGGTGGGGACCGCTGTCGTTTCGGGGCTTCCCGATTCGACCATGTCTGGTGAGAGTTATTCCCCTTCCGTGGGGAATGTCCAGTGTTTTACCGTGGTGGATACTGCGGGAGCTGTTGGTTTTCTGGTGTAGAGATGCCTGGTTCCGGGACTATGCGCCCTCTCCAGTCGACATCTGAGGCTGTCACTAGGGTTGTGACTCCTCCTTTGGAGGCCGAGCTTGGTGGCTCTCTCCGCTTTTCCGCCAGTTCCAACAGCTCCCATCGTATCTGCCGCTACTGCTGTTCCGTCTACAACGTCATTGGGCACCGTTTTTAGCCGGCCTCGGCTTCTCCCTGCCAGGGTCTGCAGGGATGTCTGTAGTGTGGTTGTGGGGTTTCGGCCTCAGCCTTCCCAGACTTCCACTCGGCGAAGTCAAATGGGGCTGCCGACTGAACCCCATACTGTGTCCTCTCAGCCATTGAGCACAGTAGTTTTATACCTGCAGTGGTCTGCTGCGGTGTCTGGTTGTGTAGACGTGGGGGTATCGGCCTCAGCCTTCCCTGACTTCAACTCGGCGAAGTTGGAAGTGGCTGCTGGCCGGACCCTCTCCTGTGGTCTCTGCGCCATCGAGCACCACAGTTGTCATTGGATTCGGTTGTTCTTAGTGGGACACTATGAACTCCGTGGAGTTTCCGTCCACTCATTCTGGCCACAAGACCAGTTTTGGGGGTCCAACGTCTTTTGTGCAGCCTGGACCTTCTGCCCTGCAGAGGTCAGCGGTGACTCTCATGAGTTCCTGCTATGTTGATCCTCGGGGTGTGTCACACCCCTATACACTTCTGCCTTCAGACGTTTTCGGCTGCCGCCCGTCGTCCCACGTCGGGTCTTTTGGAGGATCGTGACCCTTTGCTGGTTCAGAGGGTCAGAGGTGAAGCCACTTTGGCGGTTCGTTCCCCTGTCGAACCGGCCAGTACAGGCAGTGAGCTTAGGGAGGCCCTCTCCTTACTCACTCAGGTTCTGTCAACGAGCCTTCCTGTTGCTTCCAGCGAGGCAGCGAGTGGTTTCCAGGCGCCTCCTATGGCGCCGCCTCCCGGGATTGGAAACAGGCCGCTTTCTGATCCCCTGGTGTTCCGACACCATGGGAGGCGTCGGCTGGTTTGCCCACGATGGGCTATGTGTCTTCCGACTCAGGGGAAGAGTCAGACATGCTTGATGTCGAGAGCCAGCAGTCTTCGGACTTGGGGGCAGCTCTTGATTTCGTGTTTGGGTTCCTTCCGGATCTCAAACCATCTAACCAGTCGACAGTGTCAGCCAGGCCGCGATCATCGGTCGCGCGCCAACAGTCTAGGGAGCAACCTGCTTCTGGGCGTCTTCAACCGTGCCCTTCGGTACAGTTGGTTGAAGCATTTTCAGCCTTGGACTCCAAGCTAAGTTCCAAGGCTATGAAGGCTCTGTCCTTCACCAGCGTTGACACCTTTTTGCCTCCGGCGCGTTATCGTTCCTACGATTCCGCCAATCCGTCGGTCTACCAGACTTTGACGGTTTTGGATAGGGCTGGGCGGTTTATCGGTTTTTCGGTTCGGTTCGGTTTTTTTTTTTAAACCGAAACCGAACCGCCGCCTTAACAAAAAACCGAGACTTTCGGTTTCAACAAATTTCCCAGAATTGGTTAAGTTTATGACCACTCAATCACTTGCTTTCCGCACGCCAAAGGCTTAAATGTCAGGCAAAGGTAAATGCTGTGCCATTTATGCTTACTTCGAGAGGACTGACAACAAATCCCACCACCCTCCCCCCACAAATAGTGGTAGCAAATTTCTTGTATCTTAAACAATATCTACAGAACCACCAGCAGATGGAATATGAAAAATTAAAAAGTCGTACGTAAAAATCCACACATGCAATTCAAGAATTGTTAAGTAAATTTACTGAACCGGGCATTTTCGACCAAAGAGGTATTGCAAGTTACCTGACAATATGTGGTGTAAAAGTATTATAAATTACCTTTGACCTAAAATCATCTGCGTACAGCACGTTGTAAATTAGATTGGTGGTAAACATAAAATTTATTGAGTTTTAAAACCTCAAAGTTCACATGGGAAAAATGACGAGTAAATTATGTTAATTAACCGACCACTGGCACGTTCTCTGAAGTCACATGCTCAGAGATAACGCTGCGCATTGGCAGTTATGTTTTTTGTCAACAATAAAATGGTTAAATTAAAATAGAACACATCCAATTAAATGGATGGCAGGTAACTATTGAAAGTTTTTTTAAAACTTATTGGGAATTGTTTGTATACTATTTGAACTTACTTTAAGGAATCGCGCAGTACTGCAGGTCTGTCAGGTACACACGCTGCATTCCCAATACGAAGATGTTATAATCAACACGTGTCATGACCATGTGTATTTTGTAAACACAACAAATCGCAAGATGCAATATTGCAAACTTTCTTTCAACTCCCATTATGCAGCAGTCTCCCCTCCCTTCAAAATCATCAATCGCCTGTCTTGAATAAGATGAAATCAACGCAGGGATAAGCCAAGAGGGCAAAGTAAAGTTGGTAATATCTTTGCCTTGGCACCGCCCATTTCGCCCAATTTCTATGTTTGGGCAGAATCAAAGTAAAAAACGAACATCTACAGTCGAAATTAAGAGAGATATTGTGAAAGCATTGGAGTGAGTTACCAATAAAAGTGATTCGTATATCACGACTTACTTCAACAATAGTTATCAAAATCAGAAAAAATATGATTTGTGTTCCTCTTATTCCACTGTCATTTGAAGCAGGAACCATCAAGAAACACGGGGCACGTCTATTTTCAAGCGATGTGATAATTACCGAAATAAGCACAACAATTGCACATTATCCACCAAAACCAGGGTGAGAGCATTGCGACTCCATAAAAAATAAGGAAATGTTGATTTTTGCTAAAATGTAGCTTTTCTTGTGAATTTCTGCATCTTGTCTTGACAAGGTCCCAAATCTCACTGACAGAACAAGGCAGCTCCCACCAGTGGTGGAGCCATGGTTTGAAATCCTGTGGACCATTCCAGTGGAGATTTTTTTTTTTTTGAGGGGGGGGGGGGGGGGAATCTCAGGACTGAGGGTACTGTACTTGTACTGAGGGCAGGAAATCAAAAATAATTTTTTCAAATTTGGGGATGGGAGAAGCAAGTGGGATTTTGAGTGGAGGGTGGGGGGTGGGGGGGGGGGCTGGTCTCCCTAGATAGTAGATACCTCATGGCTCCACCGCTCCACCACTGTTGCCCACTACAGCAGCCCAACACATTATGTCCATTTGCTGAGAAGAGTGGTGAACACTGATTAACCGAAATGACTCAACTCGCTATATGAGCCTCATGACTTGGATGACAAATACAGACAGATTTTATGTGTACATTACCCTCTAAAATGTGGATTTCTACAATATATTATGAAAAACCGAAAACCGAACCGAAAACCGAGTTTTTGTACAAAACCGAAACCGAAACCGAACCGAAATGCAAATTTCAAAACCGCCCAGCCCTAGTTTTGGATCAGGACTCCAATTCCCTCGGGCTTTCCAAGTCCAAGTCTTCCGTCATTCCGATGACGACTCTGGAGTCCACATTGGGCTTATCGAGAGAGATGCTTGGTATGCTTTCTCTCTCCGATCACGTCGTCTCAGCTTTTGCTGCTTATCTGCCTTCAGATAAGTTTGACGAGGTACAGGCTCCTTTGCGTGTGCTGTCCAAGGCGCTCATGCATCTTACTCACACGCATGCCTGTAACACGGCTAATCTGGAATTAGTTCGAAGGGACTCTGTGCGGGACACAGGCCGATCCCTTCCTGAGGAGCAGTATGCTACTCTTCGATCTGCTTTTTTGGCAGGTCCGCAACTTTTCCATGATTCTGTGTTGATGGTCCGGGATGACGTCCTATGTCATTCCAACGATCAGCTGCTGTTTCTTCAGCTTGATCAGCCTTCTAGGGAAGGCACGGGCCGTTCCAAGCCTAACAAGTACCCTCTGCTTCCTCTGCGAAGCAAAAGGGGCTGATCCTTCTGCCACCGCTTCTACTTCTTACTCAAGGGGTAAGGGTAAGCGTCGTTAGTCTTGAGGGAACTCCCAGGATTCTTCATTCAGTAGAGGTGTTTTCTCCTCTAGCGAGCCTCGTCAAGGTTCGCAATGAAGATCCTCACCTCGACTCGTCCCAGGTTGGAAGAAGGATAGCAGAGTTCGCAGACCGTGGACCACCATCACATCCAATCCTTGGATGTTAGATGTTGTTTGGTCTGGGCTGCGAATATCCTTCCGACGGCACTCCACTCTGTTCGGGGTGCCTTTTCCAACCACAGTTCCTTCAGACATTTTACGTCGGGAACTTTTGTCCACGGAGATAGACAAATCTCCTGACAAAGGGGGCGATTGAGGTCATCAAGACCATTAGGTCAGTGGGTTTCTATTCCCGCCTGTTCTTGGTGCCGAAGAAGGACGGCCGACTCCGACCGGTTCTCGATCTGAGTTTCCTGAACCAGTCTATCATTGCTCCCAAGTTCAGCATGGAGACTTTCAGGTCGGTCTTCCGTTCAATTTACCAGGGAGTTTTCGCTTCCAGCTTTGACCTTCAAGACGCTTACTTTCACGTTCCGATTCATTGGGCGTTACGGAAGTATCTCAGGTTCATTTTTCTGGGGCGAGTTTACCAGTTCAAGGCCATGCCTTTTGGCCTCAACCTGGTTCGTTGGTCCTTCACCAGACTGATGTCGCATGTGATAGCTTTCCATCGCACACAGTCCAGGGTGACTACTTCGGCATATCTGGACGATATCCTCCAGGGGCATTCCAATGCTGCCTTCCTGGAGTCGGATGTCGCCACTCTGTTGAGCTTGCTCACGTCGTTACGTTTCAGTCAACGAGGAGAAGTCGGACCTGGTCCCTTCTCGGTTGTTTTATCATCTGGGGATGGCTTTCCGCACACAATTCAATTTGGTGGCGGTTCCCCAGGCCAAGGCTGTGATTCTCTCAGCTTTTGCTCCGACTCTGACCCATTCCACATCCGCGACGGCTCGGAGTTTTCTCCGGCTAATCGGTCTCTGCTGTTCGGTGACGGATCTCATTCCTCTAGGTCGGCTGCGTGTCAGACCTCTCCAACACTTTCTGCTCAGTCGTTGGAGGCCGAATGTTGATTTTCTGGATCTGGTGCTTCAGTTTCCAGACTATCTTTATCCTCACCTTCTCCTCTGGGCGGATGTCCAGTGGCTTTCGCAGGGTGTTCCGTTGGACTTACCCACGTCCGATCGCGTTCTGACGGCGGATGCCAGCGATCTCGGATGGGGTGCGACGTTGGATCCTCTAGGTCTTTCCATTCACGGGATGGTGGACCAGGATCATGCAGCTCTACACATCAACCAGAAGGAGCTTCTTGCTCCTCTTCTGCGTTTCAGGCACTGGATCCCTCACCTGTCGAATCGCCAGGTCCTTCTGTTGTCCGACCATTCGACGGTGGTTGCTTACATTCGGAACCAGGGCGACACGCACTCTGTTCCAATGTACGAATTGGCTTGGGATCTTATACTGCTCGCTCAGGATGTCCATGCCGGGGTGGCTGTTCGTCACATTCCCGGTCGCCTGAACATCCTAGCCGACTCCCTGTCCTGTCGGGGCAGGGCCATTTCCACCAGGTGGATGCTCCACATGATGAGTTCCATCGATCTCTTGTGACTTGTTGGAACCATCCGGTGGACACTTTTGTGTCCCCGTGTCCAGATGCTCTGGCTTTCGCCGTGGACGCTCTGGCCCTCCTTTGGGATGGTCTTGTCGGCTACGCCTTCCTACCGGTTCCGATTCCGCCTCAGGTTCTCACCCAGATATGAACCTGCAGTCGTCGAATCCTTTAGATCACACCCATCGCCTCGGTGGGTGTGGATCAATCTGCTCCGCTCTCTGTTAGCGGCGGTTCCGGCATGTCTCTACCTCGCGACTTTCTTTGCCAAAGTCGCCCGGGAGGTTTTCTAGTTGACCCGACTTCATTGTGCCTTCGCACATGTCTTTTATCGGGTCCTGTCTCCTCCGTAGTGGTTTTTCGAGACACACAGTGGAGTTGCTTTTCTTCAAGGCGGCACTCACTCCACTGGTTTAGCCTCTGTGGCTAAGTGGAAGGTTCTTCTGTCGATGGTGTGCGATCACTCTGTTGCTTCTGTCACTCCTTCGATCACACTGCTTGCGGA
The DNA here is from genome assembly GCA_031216915.1 of Pictodentalium vernedei. Taxonomy (NCBI): domain Eukaryota; kingdom Metazoa; phylum Mollusca; class Scaphopoda; order Dentaliida; family Dentaliidae; genus Pictodentalium; species Pictodentalium vernedei. The sequence continues at coordinate 243,056,118 of CM062294.1, read as the reverse complement.
GTTTTCTGGTATATGTTTGTTTCTGTGGGTCTCCAGCAATGGGTACTTGTCCATGCTTCAGAGACATTTTTTCCTATGTGATACCGCATTGTTTCGACACTCATCCTTGCCTCTCCAAGCTTGTTCAGCTCTTTTCCTTGAAAAGGCCTTGGACTTTGCAGTTTACTCCAAGATGGTCACTTTCTTGGGCGCTGCTCTGCTTGGGGGTGGGGGGCATTCACGCCTTTATCCTGGATGAATATGCATTTTCCCACATGCCAGATCTCTCCTGCATCCATTTCTTGATGGACTTGTCTTGCTATTCGTGCAGCTTCCGCTCGTCTAGCTACTGGTGATTGTATTACCCATTGTTTTTTCTGCCACGAGGTGCGTGCATTGTCTTCCTCTTTTAATAACTCTGTCATGTTGTCGGATGACTGATGTTATACTGGCAGCCTTCTGGAGAAATGCTACATTCTCCTTTTCTCTGCGACAGTTGCAGGAGCCGACAGAGACCCTTGGGGCCCTCTTTCTTCGGCTCAGGAGGTTGTCTATCCAAGCTTTTCAGCTTTTTTCATGGTCGGTTCCAGCTTTGTGCTGTTACTGCCCTTTCTGTCTGTGCGTCGCACTTCACCATACGCCTCATCTTTCATTGGCTTTTCTAATGTTTGTGATGCTATGGTTTGATAGGCCTAGGGATCTCTTCCTCTGTCCACGGTCCCAGTGCTATTGAGTTATGTGTGGGTTGGTTATGTGATTCCCTCCAGCCTTTTGTCTATTCAGCCTGTAGTAAACAATTGAGGTAGGTTGATAAGAAATATAAATTTTATAGTAAATTTCCTTTCTTATTATACCTACTGAAATTGTTTACATGGAGGCCCTCCCATCTTCTTATTCGGGTAAGAATCCTTCCTCCCCGCTGATCACATAACTCCTGTGTTGTTCGGAATCAAAAGAATGACGAATTGATGCATTGCGCACTGTCACGGAAGTTGTGGATTTGTACTATGGAAGAGCGTCCCATACTGGGTGTGCGCCGATGGCGCTTGGCCCAGTTTTGGCTTATTTTTTCGTGGTGTTTTTACACCACTTTTCTTTCCCAAATCTTGGGAAAGATTAAAATAGAGAGTATTTTATCCGAGTTAGGTTCTTCCACTGTAGTGCAAGCCTGTAGTAAACAATTTCGGTAGGTATAATAAGAAAGGAAATTTACTATAAAATTTATATGTTTACCTATTTCCAATTTTTTTTTATCCTGTGAATTTGTGCGTGAGTTAATGTTTAAGACCAAATTCTTCCAACAGTTGTGACAAAAATATATTGCTTTGATATTCTGTTGAGTCTGAATTGCAAAATGACACCCAAAATGGCGTTTATAAGCAGATGCTTTCTTCGCGATTGCAGCAGACATTTCAGGTGGAATTCCGCAACTTCAGAATGAAACTGGCTTGGAGGTGTCTTGATAATATTATCAGCAGTCCTGAGATTCTGAAGTGAAGTGTGCATTCGCACGTCTCATTTTATCACGGGATGTGTTAAAATTAATGCACTTCAGCACATGAAATAAATTGAGATTTTAAGTGATTGTGGTAATGGACTGGTTGAGTATCATCGTAGTATTTATCTTGGCGAGGAAGCACAAATGACTTTCTTTTGTTTATTTGAAAACAATGTACCTTGCGTCGGTCTTGTATCAAAACTTACATGCACACTATTTTGAAGGCGGAATGCTATCATGACGTCACCGTGTGCAAACTGCCAATCACTTTGAAGTACAAGTGTAAAAGTACAGGGAATCCCTTGGAGAATCCCAAGAAGAATTTCTTGGTTTTAAATAGCAGGAATGCGATTGGTCGAATGTTCAATGTGACTGACTACGCAACCTTTGTGTAATGCAGTAGACGTGGTTGTGACTTTTCACCTCAACTTGTTATGATGGATTAGAGGTAAACAATGTTCTATTGTTTTCGTAATAATGGTGATTGTCTAAACAAATGACTTGAACAGTTTGGACTGAAAAGTAATAAAGAAAGGTCCCATAGTCTAGGAGGTTAGATAGGGTGGTGAAAAGGAAAAGACCCAATTTAAACCACCAGTAATCCACACCAGTGAGGTAAATCCACTTCTTGCAAACCGTGATAAACAAGTTAAAATTTGGATACCGGAGTTAAAACAACTTCGGTATATAATTACTAATTATGATTAAATTTGCTAATGACAGTTTTGAACATGGTCCTGATTATATATATAAATCTGTATACCAGAAAAAAAAAATGTCCAACACTATTTATGTCATTGTAAAAGTTGGCATTTGTGTGTTTTTTTCTGTTTCTTGTTCAATTTCAATAAAAAAAATCGTTAGGGTTGGGGCTCAAAATTAGGGTCGGTCGGGTAGCCAGAACCAAGTCATTATTTTTTTTTTGGCCTAGTAGCTTTCACTACAGGAGACCAGAACTTGTCATACAGGGCATATAGTAGCTTTCACTACAGGAGACCAGAACTTGTCATACAGGGCATATAGTATCATATATACATATACTACTGAACAAAGCGAGGAAGGAGTGCAACAGACTCTCGACTGGACATCTCACATTCACGCCCCGCATTACGATTCAAATCAACTCACCTCTTGCTTTTCACGCTTACTCACAAATGATTTATCTGTCCAATGGCTGAAAGGTTGGATTCACAATTCTCGATTACATACTTTATTACACGATTTTCCTAAAAAACATGATGGAATTTAAATCTACTGCGACACCATATCACCCTTTGCAGAAGCAAAAGTAAACTTGTCGAAAAAGTTGTAATTGGAAACGGACCGAAGGGAACTTTAAAACTGATTTATGCATTTGTTGAAATTGCCGCGTTTGATTTGACATCAAATTTACAGTGTTAAAATAAAAAAGGTGTATCATTATTGGCACTATAATTAAATGACATTTAGTTATAATCTGACAATTGCGAAATTCTCACGTTATGTAATACATTTTTATGTGAAAATCAGAAATTTGTTTTCCCAAAAAGGAGTCTAGAGATTACTGTTCCGATATTCAGTATACAAACAGCTATTGCACTGATTTGGGGGTGGGAACGAAAATTGGGTCATGATAAAATTTCATTTGTGTAACAACAGCAGAATTAAACGATTTACCTGTAATTTGAAAAAAAAAAACAGGAACTCGGTGAGCATATACAGTTCAAGAAGCTATTATTCTGGCATTTTTATGAACTTTTACTGCGATCATTTGCATGTCAATCTTGACAGTGGGTTCCAATCAGGCAGACTATCTTATCTGGAATTGTTTTCTGGACTTTTTTTTCATTATGTATTGACATATTGAGAAAATTTTTATATATAGCTTTGCTATGGATGCTTACAGATCAAGTTCGAATTTCATTCCACTCGGCTGATTTTTGCTGGAGTTACTGCCCTTGAACTTAGAATTTTTAGAGTTTCCTGGATTTTTAACTGTAACTCATAACTCATTAGCATTCTCTTAATTCCTTGTAACCAAAAATACATCCTTTACACTTGCTTGCTTTTTGAATAAGTATAATTAACTAAAATGGAGAAATTGACAGTAAAGTTCTATTGGAACATGAATAATGTTTTATAATTTCTGGAAGTGTGGGCGTATTATGCACCGTCCAATGGTGTCCTCTGGTTAATTAGAATTTGAGTGTGCTGTTATATCCTTGTGAAGCTCGTGAGTGCAGCCAGTTCTAAGATGAGAATCAAATGAACATTTTGCGATCAGATTGACAGTGGCAGGAAAGTAACAATTAAGGGGGATTATCACCCTAGGGGTGACAAAGTACAATTCACCATCTGTGTTATGCATTCTTTCAACCTTTTTTAAAATATTTCAGCAATACTATTACTGTGAGAACAATGAAAGATTTTCTCTGCCTTATTTTGTAATATGTTTCATGTTTATAAGTCCTTCAAAAATAAATATCTAGATAAGGCCTAAAAATGAAAAATCCATTTCTCAGGCTGCTGCATGCTCTCTTTTTAAAACCAATGCAAATTTGAAAAAATAAAACTTAAATGGCTTATGTCTGATATTTTACCCAAGTTAATAAAATTGAAAAATTCATCCCTGAGTGCAACAAAGCATTGCAAAGTCTTCTTGTACTCAAGGGATGAAATGCCCGACCACCCATGCAATTCTGTAGATTATGAGGCCTAAACATAAAACAAACCAAACCAAGAGCTTGAACTTTTGATGGCAAAGAAAGAAGTACAAAAATAAAAAATAAAATAAAAAAAAGCCCGCCCACGTGCAATTTTACAAAAAATGGACTGAGAAACAGAAGATCTACATATATGTTGTGTGGCCTAATCACCAGATTTTCTTTTAAAACAGGTTTGGGGGATGACTGCCAGAAAAAAAATGTGGAGCAAAATCACTGTTATGGAAATAGTGAATCAAAATGATTTTGTGGCATTTGTTGCCTCGACTGTTTCTGTAGTGTGCATGTATTTTTAGCTGCGACTAGCAGCTCTATAAGTGGCAATGTCGGTCTGTCTGTCGGTCGGTCGGTCGGTCTGTCTGTGACCAACGAGTTTCAAAACTCAATAACTTTTGAAATACTTGATGGAATGACTTTATATTTGGCATGTAAGTGTACCTTATTGATGTCTAGCCACTGTTCAATGCATGTGTTGTTCCAAATATTTTTCCTGGAGTTATGGCCCTTGATGAACTTAGAATTTTGTGACCAACACGTTTCTAAAAGAATAACTTTCAAACTTCTTGGTGGAATGACTTCATATTTGGTATCCAAGTGTATCTCATTCATGTCTAGCCCATGTCTGATGCAAATGTTGTTCCAAATATTTGTCTTGTTTTTTTTCACCATCACCTGTAAATTGCCCCATGAGAATATTTTTGGGGCTTGCAGATTGCACCACCCGTCGCAGCTACGGCATCGATGTCGCGATTTTTAAATTTTTATAAAGAACCTAATATTTAAGTCTTTCACTCCACACTCTTGAGTTCCAAATAATCATACCCGTATGTTTATTAATTTTCAGAATATTTGCCACCCTGTATGAAGTTTATTAGGGTCTGAATGTTTATTAAAAATACCATCAGTGTCAAGTGAATGCCTCATGTTGGAGATGTACTATGGGTACTTTAGTCTGTTTCAGACTCCTAACTCACGCAAGACTGGTATCTGGGCTTTAAAGCCCAGGTAACAGTCCTGTATGGGTTAATGGTATTACAGAAATGACACTAACTCTTAAAACTCTATCATGATTTTCCACCCTGTACTTTTATTCTGCCCTGTACTTCTATTTGTATTTCTCTGATTTTCCACCCTGTACTTTTGTTCCGACCTGTACTTTTATTTGGAACTCAAGAGCAACCTTCTGACAGTAGATCATTTTATCCTTTTGAAGAAAAAATATATAACACTGACGAATGACAACAAAAAAGTCCCGTGACATAATACTCCACGCTATGTTTTTAAGATGGCAGTTATGCAATGAATTGCCGGCATTTGTTATGCCTATGGTATCTTTGAGTCAACTGCACAAACGGCTGCAAAATTTGCTTAAAAAAAAACTTGACCTTTAAAAAACATGTTTAAGTAATTATTTACTGTGTAGATCAAATTATTTATTGATAGAATCTCATCATTTCCAAATTTTATTTCAACAAACAGAATTTAAAACAGAATTTAGGGAGAATTAATAAAGTAACCAAAAAAGTAATCATAATCTTTGTTGGTTTATAAATGTAATTGATTACATTTGATTATGTGTAATTCCCTGCGGGAACCCCGGGAAGTGAAGCAGTGCCTGTTCACTGCAGAAAACAGGCTCTGTTTTACTGGTAAAATAGGACCCAGTCACCAATGCTTGGGAGATGCAACCCTCTCTAAAATGGGCAACATGGCTTATTAACGCTCACCCCTGGTCTTGAGTTGATACTCATGTTGTGGTCATGATTAGCCATTGTGCAAAAATATGTGACTTTAATCACCAACAAATAAATAAATAGATTATGTGTAATAGAAAATATCATGATTACTGATTACCAGGCCTGGCAATCTCAAAAAATCAAGGAGTGTAAAACAGTTGCCCTCCTCAGATTGCTTGGGAGTGCAATTGCACCTGAAATTTTCAATGCAAAAACTTGCATGCTATTTTGGTTATATTCACTTCAAGGTATTAATGTGACTGAAAAATTGTTGTACATTCAGCTACATAGTGGGAAAAATTGGCACACACATCTTCTCATTATTCAAAATGTTGCATTCAATTCTTATGTGACTGTCTTCTGCACTTAAAGTCTATCGAAATGAGACACAGAATGAGTCATGAATTATTGTGAATCAATGCAACATTGACAAATCCTCCCCAAGTTCCAATATGTTCTCTCTACCATTAGGCACAGAGAATGCATTGGAACTCTGAGGACGAAATGATAATAGTAGATTTTATAGGCAGTCCCAAGCAGGTCTGGCATTCCAGAAAATCAAGGGGTGCAAAAAATTGCCCTCCTCAATTATTTCTAGGTGTGCAGTAGGCGTGCAACACTCCTGCACACCTAAAGAATGCCAGGCTTGGATTACACATGATTACTTAAAAAATTCTAATTGATTACAGATGATTATAGTTATAGATTATGATTACTGCCACTAGTATTCAGCACTAAACATTGCAAAGGCACATTCTTTCTCGATCTGATGGCAGCACATTTACACCAGTAGGTCAAGATTTTATGATCAAAATAAACTGTCAAATTAACAAAAACAAATGAAAATAACATCTCAGACTCAGAGACCTGGCATTTTTGACATGTGATATTCTACATTGTTGGGGCAAAGAAAGTGAACACAAAATTTCTACCACATAACAAACCAGTCACAGTCTGCTCAAAATTCTTACTCTACTTTTTTAATCACAGTGCTGTAACCTGGTGGTCCTATAGCTGAAGGTTCGTGGTTTTAGAGTGGTTTCTAGTAAAGTCTTGGCTTCCAATAATGGCAGCCAAGACTTAACTAGAAACCACTGCCCTTAAACTTGGGGAATTTAACTGGTGGACTGCTAATTAATATTTTTCGAAACTTTAATTTGTTCACTTTCCTTCTGACAGGCACTCTCCAATAACTTGAAACATGACAGCTCAGTACAGACAGTATTTTGCTTTTAACCTTTTACCCAGTGTTTAACAAATCGATCGCATCCGCCCACGTAATTTGCAAATTCAGTAGTTGAAAAAATATAATTTTTCAAAAAATTTCAACAAAACCATATCATGTAACCTCTTATTGGAATGAGCTCTTTGAGCCCATTTCAAGGAGGGCTCATATGATATGGTTTTGTTTAAATATTTGAATAAATTTCAGAAAAATGATATTTAAAATAATAATTTTGATATCGTCTGCATTGGGAAAAGGGTTAAGATAATTTGATGAACATCCACAGAATCTCAAGTCTTTTTATTTCGGTACAATCACTTTTGATTGGGTACCAAATATTGACTCCCAGCACTCAAACAGCAAGTTGATATACAGTACGTGGACAGTGGATTGTAACAAAATCACCTGCAGAGTGGAGTTATCACTCAAAGTATCACTTTCAAATTCTGTACATATGGAATAAAAACACAAGCAGTGTTTCAGCCAATGGACCCCTGGGTTCAACCCAGAGGTCCATTAGCTGGAACTTTGCTTGTGCTTTTTATGCTTGCAACAAATTTGTAATTATTGCTTGGCTGGAATCCCCACTCCTTGGGTGACTTAGTGACAATACACTTTATACATACTGTACATGTAAAGGCTGTGGGGTTTGGATGGGCAGTTCTGAAGTAGAAAAACTGACCATAGCCAGAATAAGATTCCCTAAGGGTTAAATAAGTAAAAACAATGGTGTTTGGAAGGGGAGTCGGAAATTTGTGTTAACTAAGGATTAAAAAGTAGAATGAAAGAAAAAGAGGGAATTATTTAAGATTCTATGACACAGTTTGCAGGCCAATTATTTCATTTTCACTGCATATAATTTCTTCAGTCATCACCCCCAAGGGATGTCTTGTCTATTGGCAGCAGACTGTATGGAGTTTGTATTGATTAATAATCGAGGTTTACAGTAAGGTACATTATCATATGTTTTACTCTTGTTAAAATGGAATTATGGTTGTTAGAATTAGTGCAGAAACTACCATTGTCCATGTGTAATGCTGTGGATGATATAGTATCAGGATTTAGAGATGAGCTTCTCAGCCCAACAGAAAATTGTCAAATTTTCTTGGAGGTACATGTAATTTGGTATGCTCACCTGCCAAATAATAGTGATGGCTGAATAATAGTGATGTCTTGTATTCTTGGTTAGAATTAAGAATAATGATGGTATTTTCACTCTTTGTCTCATTTCTAAATAATAGTGATGGTCAAATTTTTTCTTCAAAATCCATAATAGTGACAACACTATTATTTTGCAGGTGAGAGTACTTTAAACTGCCTTGCTGAACAGAGAAAATTTCTCTTTCTGTTAATTACTTTAATTAACATTAAATTATTTTAATTTTACTGTTAATCCCATTTTGTTGTGCAGCTTTTTAAACATTATGTAAAATTACTGTATTTTAACAAATACAGTTATACAGTGCAGTGGAGCCCAGTTAATTGGATATCCCTTAATTTAATAATCCTGTTAATTGAATACAACATAAAACCATTTATCACACCTTGTGTACTAATTTGACCTGTTAATTGCATATTGGTTATACAGTATACCCTTGTTTACTGAATAAAAAATCTTGTAAGAAGTCCAGAAATTGCAATGACAATCCCAGAATTCCACTTGTTTATAGACCTACTTGGCCTCAGTTCATCTAATACAGGGCTATAATCTATTAAATCTTGTTTGACAGAGCCAATGGAGCTCTGTCAAACAGGATTTAACAAAATAAATGCTTATTTTATCTCTAGAGTACAGGAAAGTGACTAAATCCCTGTGAATTGAATATCCCATTAATTGAATACTTCTATTAATTGAATAATTATACTCCCACTCTCAAAGAGATGCGGGTGGGAGGGGGGTGTATTATTTATTTATTTGTGTTTAAGGCCACATACTTATGCACATTGCTAATCGTGACCGTGGCAGTTTTACGAGTGGAGGAAGCCGGAGTACCCGACGAGAACCAGCGAGCATCGACGAGCAACTGTCAGCTTCTCAACATTTTAACTCTTTTTAAGCTCTGCTCAAGCAGGGTTACAGCGGTTGAAGACATGTGCACCATCAACGTGCAGTACGCCTTAGTACACAGCGTCAGCGTGCCCCCATGTAGGCAGCCGGGATAAAGTGCCTTGCCCAAGGACATAACGGGGTCGTCTTGGACGGGGATCAAACTCAGGACCTCTAGCATAGACGTCCAACAGTCTACCACACTGAGCCACCACAATTCTTTGGGGGGGGGGGGGGGGGGGGGGGGGTATACTGGATTACATGCATCCTTCTGAATGTGTTTGGTAGACCAGCAATTTTTTCAATGTACAGCTCCAAGGCTGCATGTTGAAAATTTTTAATTGGTCAATCCCCAAATAATAAATAAAGACTCTTTCAATTGCTGCCATTGAACTGACATCAAAGATGGAACCATGATTCATTGGGTTATGGGTTAAATATTATAATACTTGACAATTTTTGCCTCTTAACCAGCACTTTTGACTCCTCAATGGAATGAGCTCATTCCAATGAGGCATCATATGGTACGTTTTTGAGATAAAAATCATTGGGGGAAAATTTAACTCTTTAAATGCTGCTTTCTGATATTCCTGTGAGGGCAGCAAAAAACTTGTCAACAGAATTGGTTTCAATCCTTCTGTTTGACAAAAAATTCTCAAGTTCATTGGATCAATCATTTCCTGAATGTTTTCTGGTGTTCCTTTGTTTGGATTTTTTATCAAATCCTGTCATTGCTGCTTCACAGCAGCCATGACTGGATTTTATGAAAAGCTTTGAGAAAATACTCAGCAGGTTTAAAAGATTTAATCCTCTATTTGTGTCAGGTAAAGGTTAACTTTTTGTCACAAACAATAGGTCAGAAACAAAAGTGTCCTCTTAAAATGAATTTTGATCATACCATCCTCAACCTGTGTTTGTTAACAGTCTATTAGCTAGCAGCTAATTTTGGTTTTATTGATTTTGAATTTTATTGACAAAAATTCAAATGTCATTAATAGTTTTGGTAGAAATGAAATATCAGGGCTGAATATCAAGATTCAACCAAATATGTGAAGACAATCGCAGTGTTTTGGAGAGGCAATAAAATGGCTACCAATTTTGCATATGGAAACAAGTAGAGGTGCATGTGGCTTTTGAATTAATTGTCCTCTGTAACCCGGGCAGGGATTGTGGATTACTACTAAGCAGATACATGTATATACAATTTCTAAACTCATACTGATTAAGCAGCACTAGAAAATTTTCAACTTCTAAACCACCAAGTTGCATATGTTGGTCCATGAACTGAAAAGTTGCCTCTGGTTCTAATTTTCTTTTTCTTTCAAAGTCTGTACATAATTGGTTCGTTGAAATATTCTACCCCACCATGATTTAGTAGTAAACCACTCTCACTGTATTGTATATCGTCTTGGTCACATTTTATGATCTTGTTACAGAAATCTACAACTAAAAATATTTCAACAGAGTCATTTTATGTGACCCCTCATTGGTACGAGCTTGATGAACTCATTCCAGTGAAGGTTACATGATATGGTTTTGTTGAAATTTTGTGAAAAATTTAAAAAAAATTTAATTAAAATACAAATTTTGATATTTTATGCACTGCGTTAAAGCATAAGACAGTAGTTACTCTGAATTCCATTGCTTGGAAACTTTTATATTGCAGTTATGTATTGTTTAGACTTGTCCCAACAATATCAGAATTGATATGTCCTTGGTTAATGATTATAAACAGTTAATAATTATTTTTCAATTAGAATGAGCAGTCTCTGGATTGTGATAGCTTATTTGCACTGAGTGACCTTTCATTGTACCTATCAACATGTTTACATGTCCAAATACTCTTAAACAGGATCTATTTTTAGCTCACTAATTGTTTATTTTGGTCACACTTGTTGACTTCAAATTAGACAGAATCATCTGAAAACTTAATGAGGTGACTTAATTCAGCCTATCAGAAATGAATGGAACTAGAATATTGGACAAATTTTTTATTCTGGAACTTTCTGCTTTGAAGACTGAATAAGTATCTGTCAATAGCCTTCTGGCACTCTATTCGTCTCACCCAACATCCAGAAGTGACTTGTTTATACATTTGGCATTCATTGAACAGTGGAGATTATTATTACAGGACAGTGCATTATTACAGACAGCTGCTGAGTTTAATATATACTCTATGAAATATTTTGTTATCTAAACATCGTTGGTATTGGAAAAGTTGTTTCCAAAATTTGAAGAGAATATATTCTGAAGTGATCCATAATTTATTCGTGTGAAAAAACCCCCACAATTCAGCTGGATAATTTTCAAACTACCTGAGGAGCAAATACTTGCTGGATATTAATTCTATTTGAAGTTTGCTAAGTGCTTTATTGGAATGTATTGGAGACTGCTGAATTTTGGAGTGAACATTTCATTGTAGGGCTGTCGCGATTATTCGATTAGTCGACTAATCGTCGACTCTTGAAGTAGTCGACGTTTTTTATTTTTAGTCGATCGTCGTTCATTTTCAAGGTAGTACGCGTCTACTACACATCGGGGCTAAATTGCATTGTTTTGTGAGGTGAATGATCAATGAAGGTGAATAACTTTAAATATCTAACCATAGTTAACATTCATATCCGAAAGACTGTACGACTGTCACTGACTGTGTAAGAAAGAACACTCACAGTTACTCGAGAAGAATAGATTCTTCTGAATTTCTCTAGTCTTGTACACATGAATGCACCCATTGGAAAACCCAAAGCACGGAAGTGACAAAATTATGACGAAAGACAGAACGACAGATCACTTCTCAAAGTTCGGAACTTCAGACTAAGATCCAATTTTAACAACTGACGAGGGAATGCATAGATCTCAATGTTCAAAATTTCGAGAAACTTACTGCAGAAAGGAAACATATGCAGGAACGTTCTTTGGTAAATTCATTTTAATTCATCGGCTTCAATCTAGTTCAAACTTGGACCCGCAGTCAGTAATATTATTTTTGGGGTTGGTACGTCCTACAGGACGTACCAACCCCAAAAATTATATTACGGACTGTGGGTCCAAGATTGGACTACATGTAGCTTCGGTCGGGACCGATTTGTTGTTCCCACAACCCCACTTCGTCTGAACACACTGTTGCCATTGTCATTTTCAGAGTTTTACGAACAGAAGAATGATTTGCTAAAAAATCATGGGAAGCGATTATTAATCGACTAACCATCGATTACTGGTCACGATTAGTCGATTAGAAAAAATGATAGTCGCGACAGCCCTATTTCATTGCATTTTATTGGATACTGTTTCTGAAGACATTCTTGGACATTACAATGCCAGGTGGAAAGGTTCTTCATCACTAGATTACTGGATTCTATTGAACTTTATTTTGGACTAACTGATAAGTATTTCTGTTTTAATATTTTGTAAACCATACAGTGTAAAAGATATTGTATCATTTTCATTTCAAATTATTTTTGTTATTAACCCTTTACCTAACGAATCGGCCACATCCACCCGCCTAATTTAAAGTAGTTAAAATTTTATTTTTTTTTTTTAAATTTCAACAAAACCATATCATGTGACCCCTCATTGGAACCAGCCCGTCCAGCTCATTCCAATGAGGAGTCACATGATATGGTTTGGTTGAAATATTTTGAAAAATTTGAAAAGCTAATATTAAAATAATAAATTGTGATATTGTCTGCATTGGGTAAAGGGTTAAATTTTATAATAGTTAAATTGAAGTTATTGTTGTTGATTCTCAAATTTCTTCCTGTTGTGATTATAATATAGTCATAGATAGGCCTGGAAATAAAGGGCTTATATGATAGCCTATAGGCAGCAGGCTTGTCATTTTGAAAATTGCAGGAGGGCCATTATGGTTCACCTCAAATCACCCCAGGAGGGCCATTTTGGGTTCACCTAAAATTACCCCAGGAGGGTCATTTATGATTTGCTGGGACGATTTTGTTTCAGCCTGATGGGTAGACAACTAATATTATTTTAAGGTACATGGTTTGTGTAATTATGATATATGTCATCACGCAATGAAAAGATGCAGGCTTGAATATTTGGATGCAAGATATCAGGTTACCCATGACACTCACCAACAGTGAAGTGAGTGTTATAGTTATCTTGCATCCAAATAACCATGCCCTTATCTATATATTACATGATGACTGTAAAAGCCAGTGCACTGTGCTCACCACCAGATGTCGATAACTTGGGACGAATCAATCAGATTTGGGGGACGAATCGTCCCGGCTATGATTTTGGGACGAAACATCCCAGGCAAATCGTCAGGGGTCAAACTGGCTTGGGGATGATACATCCTGTAATTGTGCGTGACACGAGAGTTCCTTCAGTCTGATGTACAGTGTAATAACTAATTACAACTTAGGAATTGGTAGACCTCCCGCTCATATTTCGAAAGTTACTTACTGTCTCTGGGTGACTGTGTTGACGACACACTACAAACTTCACAAATTGAGGTTTGTTACATGTACCTCCTTCAATCCGCAAAAAATGCTATTTGAGGGGGCTAATTTTGAGGTGCCTTCGACTGAATTAATGGGCCGCAGAAATCGGAGTTAGGCGGACGTTTACTGTCCACAGAATTCTGAACTCAGGTGGGCGACTGCGGCCCGTGGCAATCGCCTGCCTCAAAATGACACGCCTGAGGCAGGTTATGCTATTTAGCATGGTGATAACCCATAGGAAAAAGGTGTTATGATGCTTCTCTGTCTTCTCTGTTTTACTATGCCAGTCATGCTGTTTTACATCTTAACAGGATTTCTGCCAAAATAAATAGCAGCAACATAAGCACGATCTCACCAAAGCATGATCACTTGTTAGTTGTTGCTATTTATTTAGGTGGAAATTCTTTTAAGATGGAGACAGCATGCCATTCATTCACAGTTCCGAATGATTGTCAAATCCTCTGGCAAAACATGCCAGATTAGCAATTTAATAATGTTATGCTGTATTATTTTGTTGTAATCTGCTGTTTGTTCGCATATTTTACAATTGACATAACCCTCACATAACCTAAATGATCATTTGCAGGTTATTACCAGGCCTGCATAGATGTTAAACATGACCTTAAAATCCCATAAATGAATAAATATGCAATTAACAGGAAAATTGTGTATCACATAATTACAGTTAAAACTAGAAGTCCTGTCATGAAATGCACACAAATAGCACATTGATCTGCGTGTTAATCTGTGCATTATGAACATAGTAAAGCTATCAAATTCTGTATATATGGCCTGTGCACAAGCAATGTTTCGGCCAATGGACCTCCGGGTAACCCAGAGGTCCATTGACAGAAACATTGCCTGCATGTGCTACGAGTAACCAGGAGAATCTGCTGTGCTTTGGCTGCCATTCGATATGACAATTGCGCACAATTCCTACGCGCAATTAAGCCTAGATAAGCGCACAGTTTGTGACAGGACTTCTAGTTTTATCTGTACCATCAAATAGCGCATTCGGGAAATTTTGTCAGCAACATGTGTAGTAGACACATGACTTCTGTTCAGACACCCCCCTCCCCCCCCCCATGGGAATCCTGGGAAGTGAAGCAGTGCTTGTTTACTGTGGTAAACATGCTCTGTTTTACCTGTAAAATTGGACCCAGTAACCAATGCTTGGGGTGGAAGTCCTCTAAAATGAGCAACATGAGTATTAATGATTAACAAAACTTGCCTTTATCTCCATGTTGTGGTCATGATTAGCCTTTGTGCAGAAGTATGTGACTTTAAACACCATTAAATGCATAAATGAGTTCACATTGTTTAAATATGCGATTACTGCTGTTCACTAAATATATACAGGGTGCCTCATGAGATAATGAACAAAATATAAATGTATACAGGGTGCCTCACGAGATAATGAACAACATCAGGCTCCATTGAAATGCTGATGAATTATGATCAGCAAATCAGATAGCACTATTTATTAATTGTATGGTAAATGGATTGGTGCAAAGAAAAGTATGCACGAAAAAAGGTATTTTCTATCGTGGAACCCTGTTGATTGAATTGCTGCTTTGTCAGTGGAGAATATTCACAGGAATTCAGTTGATTTTCTGTATTCTTGTGACAAACTGAGCATTTATTCTATAAAATCTTGTTTGACATGGAGCTCTGTTAAACAAGATAAAATACATTAAATGCTTATTTTGAATGTACCAGGGCCAGATAGGGCTATAAACATGGGGCATTCAGTGGATGTCAGAGTAATTCTTTGATGAATCACAAGACTTGTTATTAAATTAACAGGTGCTTACAAGTTCCCTGTAATCTCTAGCAATTAATAGGTAGAATTTATACAGAATATATGGTAACTGTTTTGCTGTTTGTAAATTCTCTTCAGTTAACATGGTTATTCAATTAAGAGATATGCAGTTTGGTGGCCCCGCACAGAGTTGGCAGAATTGGGAGGGGCATTATGCTCCCCACCCCCTCTCCATCCTGCTAACTTTCAAAGATAAATTGCCCCTGACACAAGAAAAGAAAAGTGCCTCCACAGACGGGAATATCCCAAGTGTTCACACATGCACATCAAAGACTAACCCTTGTTTTAATGTTTAAGTGAACAGTGGGCCAATATATTACAGTTGGACTTACATCATTTGTCCAAAGATACCTGCGTAGCATGAGTTTCTTACACAAATTTTTTCTAGAGTTTTGGCCCTTTTTCATTCTTTCGACCTCTTTTCGTCGATACCAACATTTTCCCTTGTATCTCAGCCACTGCTACTCTGATTTGAATCATATTTGGTGTTGTGATAGAGAATCATGGGGGAACGATTCCTTCGTAGCATGAGTTTCTTACATTTTTCCAGAATTATGGCACTTTTTCACTCTTTCAACTTAAAAAATGTTTTGCGGGGCAGGGGCATTGGCCCATGCTTTGCGTTGCCCCTCTTGTTCTATAATTGCCTCCCCCCCCCCCCCCCCCCTCACACACACACACACACACACTTTCAAAAACATTCCGTTGCCACTGCCTCCACTGTATTAAGCATATCCAATTAAGCAAAAACTCTGCATGACATAATAAATACATAGCTTTATATACAAAAGTGTCAATACCCTTTGATAGAATATCATACAACATATGGTGGTATTATTGATCTGCACTAATTATGATGAGTTTGACATATTATTCATATATAAATCCACAGGGATATGATAATATAACAGCAGCTGATGTATTACACAGGTCGTAAGAAAATTTAACATAATAATGCAAAGCTAATACACAGTGGAATGATCGATTGGACCATAATGTACCTGAATGCATTTCAGATTAATCATATTACTTATATTTGATTCCCCAGTGGGAACCCCTTGAAGCTGAAAAGTGCTTGTTTACTGTGATAGACAAGTTCTTCTTTAACTCGGAACCCGCTGAGTAATTTTAAAATATTTTTCATCAAATATAGTCATGGCTGCTTTGCAGCAGTCTTGACTAGATTTGATGAGAAATTTATCCAAATTTGACTTGAGAAATCATTGGTCTAAAAGTCTAAACAATTTACAGGGGATATTTGGTTACATATTCTCAAATTTTACTTACTTTAATGACAAGAGATTTCCTTTCCTAGGCAGGAATATCTGCCAGCAGCATGCAGGGAGTTAATGATAAAATAGGACCAGAAATGCTGCCTGGAGTGAAAGTCCTCTAAATTGGGCAGATAAGGTACATGTATAAATGATTGGCTAACCTTGACTTTATATACCTACATGTATATTGCAGTCATAATATAGTCAAAGGGGCTGAAATTGACCTTAAATACCAATATATCAAGAAATAAATAGTTATATTTGAACTTCTATGTGCTAGTTTGGCCCTCTTACCCCCGGGTGCGTAGCCAGGTATCTATACTACTCGCATTTTGCTAAGGATCATCCCTGTTCATTGACATAATTTGTAAAAGAAAGGAAAATGTGTTCATCAGTTTGTATGGATATATATTGGGGTGCAATGACACTTGTAATAGTCTGGGTCATATGAGTGGAAGAGGTTAGAAGAGGCCAGAGTACCCACAGGGAAGCACTCCGCAATGCTGAGTAACTGTCACACTCTTTAATTTATCAGCTTTGCAGAAGCAGGGTTAGAACTGGTTGAAGGCAAGTGAACCATGGGCACACAGGAGCCTTTTGCCAGAAACTGATTCTCTAATGACAAAAATGGCACTATGAGTGCCACATGGAGCCGAATCAAAAATCTGTAACCTTTATGCACATCTAGAGATCCTACCTGAACATATGAACCCACTTTCAAGGTTTTGAATTAAAACCTCTAGGAGCCTTTTGCCAGAAACCGATTCTCCAATGACAAAAGTGGCACTACGGGTGCCATATGAGGCCGAATCAAAAATCCAAAACCTTTTTGCACATCTAGAGACCCTACTTGAACATATGAACACACTTTCAACATTTTAAATTAAAATCCCTAGGAGCCTTTCGCTGAAAACCAATTCTCTAATGACGAAAGTGGCATGCTAATTGCTTGTGTGTCAGGATGGTAAATTAGAGAGCCCAAAAGTTACTCACCATTGCTCAGTGGTTCTCTCCAGGTACTCCATCCCCAATCTCCCATAAAATTGTCCAACATATGATCCAAGTTGTTGAAAGTGCCATTAAACCCTAATGAACAGCTAAACTTATAACTTGGCACTTTTGACTTTCTATGTATGAAATATGTAGATGGGTAGGTGTGATCATTAGCAAAATGTGATTTAGTATACATATTTGGAGGAACAGGGATCTTTGAGGTGGGGGTAGGGGTGGGGGGGTCCAAGCATTTTTATGCCATAGACAAATCACGAAGATTGATTTCTTGAATTGGGGAAAGATATGGAGGTAGTTTCCCTCCCATGTTGGTGCAGCCTGAGGGGTAAATTTTTTTTAAAATATCCCCAAATGTCGCTATTTGGAGACCTTTTGAGTCTCGAAAGAATGTGAATTTTCACTAAGGATGGTATCTTTACTTTAATTTTATTACTTGACTTGGGATTTTTAGGGGCTGCTAGGAATTTTGAGAGGGGGTCCCAGCTTTCAGACCATTTTCAAGTAAATTCAAAAAACTAAAATTGCACCAAAAGCATTATTTCTTCAGGATAATCTGATATTAGTTATATGGAGACATACGGTTTGATTTTGGAAACCTTCTTTCTATTCAAACATGATTTCAGTTTATTTTATAAGAGTGTCATCACACCCTATTTACCCTTTAGCCAACATGCACAATATCAAAATTATTTCAATTATTTTTTTTTTCAGATATAAAAAATTTTTTTAACAAAACCAAATCATGTAGCCCCTCATTGGAATAAGCTTGGTGGACTCATTCCAATGAGAGTACACATGATATGGTTTTGTTGAAATGTTTTGAAAAATAAGTATTTTTCTACACCTTAATTTGTAAATTATGCAGGCTGATGCAGCTGATTCGTTAGGTAAATGGTTAACAAACTGTAGAGATGATAAAATTTGACAGGATCATCGAAAGAGCTTGAAAATTCTCTATAAAATTCCTTAAAAGTTTCAGTTTTTTGTTTCTCTCACGGCTGTGCAAAACCTGGACACATGAGATTCTTGTATAAAAGGCATTTACAGTACTGTGATCATGAAAGCAGATAGAGAATTTCAATCTGATGACACTTTGTTGAGTGGAAGGGGAGCACTGAGGCTCATTGGTTAGAGCATTGGACATCAGATAAAAAGATAGTAGGTTGATCCTGACCCGTGTCTTCCTCGTTGTGACCATGGGCAAGGCTCTTCTTAATCCCAGTTGCCCTAGTCAGGGTTCGTACAGGTCATGAAATCCTGGAAAAGTCATGGAATTTTGAAATAAAATTCAAGGGTCTTGAAAAGTTTTGGAAAATGGGCTGGAAGGGTTAACGTTTTGGAAAAGTCATGGAATTTGTTACCAGGTTTAGAAGGGATTGATTTTGTGTAAAAATTACGTGCGACTTGCGCAAAAATTATGCAAAAAACAAACCTTTTCTGTTTGGGTGCGAACTAACCCAGTCATGGAATTTTTTAAAAGTTTTGGAAAAGTCATGGAATTTGATTCTCTGAAAAGTGTATGAACCCTGCCTAGTGTAGATTAAACATATTTTTATTTGCCATTTGATAATGCAAATCAGGATTGGAGGACAAGTGCTTACCACTTAGAAGACCCTCCGTTCCTGTATGATGACTAACAATTTTCAATATGGCAGAACGTATTCCATAAATAACAGAATCTAACAAAATCTAAATATTATAAACATTAAAGACAAACACAAATTAAACAGAGAGAGAGAGAGAGAGAAGAAGAGATAAAAATTTTAAAAAAAAATATAGAATGAAAAAAGAAAACATGAAATACAACAATAGATCCAGTGATGATGCCATCCCCCACCCATATGCATTCTATAGTATCTTGGTCCGTAATGTGAGTCTAAATTAACATCTTGTTTTCTGCCACTAGGCACAGGTTTTCACTTCTGAGGATGTTCACACAACAGTTTTGACCTCCATTGCATGGCCAAACCCTTGATAACCTAACTTTCGCCATGGGTACACTATCACAGTGGGAGTTTCAGGTCACTCCGCGATAGCATACCCATGGCGGAAGTCAGATTATTTCTATTACCCATCCTAGAGGGCACAATTTTGTAGAGAACATACCTAATTATGAGGATGTAGATCGAATCTGTGTGAGTCCATATATATATTACTAAATCAGCTGAATTCCAGTTGGCTGTGAGTTTTGACAAATTACCAATGAGGGTACTGCGAATATCAAAATTCAAGGAACACACGAAGAAATAGTGTTCTGTGTCCTCAACACCATCGTTACATGAACAAAATGGAGTATCGGATATGTAATTATTGAATTTGTCACAATTGAGGTCACTACCACTATTTCGTAGTTTTGCGTGAATGATGTTGTATTTTCTTGTTCTGGTTGAGAAGTATGACGGAGGCTTATACAAAAGTGGTAAAATGGATTTCTTGAATTCCGCAAGCGACGTACTATTTTGTACCATCTCCTGTAGGGTATTTTGGACGCATGAAGGGAAAAATGACCGTTTGAACAGCTCTATTCGAAAGGAATAGGGAACAAAATCAGCCACATTTCGTAGATTATATTGGGATACATCAACACGTAGTGGTATCATGTCCTGGAGAAAACTCGGAGCAGTGCCAGTAAGAATTTTGTAAAAGTTACAGTTTCTGGATATAGCGCCTGCTTTCCAAGCTGTTCCAACCAACTTCCAACAGAAGTCGGTCCCGTGGAACAGCTCGTGTCAACCCACTAACTATTCAGGCTGCGTCACAGTGAATATCTTCCAAATGTTTTAGTTGTTACTGTGGAGCACCACTCCACACCGAACTACCATATTCTAAAATCGGTAGTATGAATGTGTGATATATTTTTTCAAGAATTTTCCTATTAAAAATATACTTCAATTTTCTTAACTGAGATAATCTTGAACATGCCTTTTTACAAATTTCATCAATGTGATCTGCTCAAGTTAAGTTTGATTGCAAGGTTAAACCCAAATGCTTATGAGAATTACAAAAATCGATTATTTCACTATTAAACAGAATGTTTAACGGCAACTTATTTTTGCAGAGTTTGAAAAGGACTGCTTTTGTCTTTTTATCATTAAATGAGACTAGCCATGTGTTAGCTCATTCGTTTACCTTCTTGAGTTCCAAATTCATCTTTGCTTGGGTATGGCCAGGGTCGTCAGACGATTCAGTCAGACACGTGTCGTCGACAAAGAGGCGAGTAATTGAATCAATTTTGCCGACGATGTCATTGATATAAATAAGAAACAGAAACAGCCCAAGAACTGACCCCTGTGGGACCCCGGCCTTAATTTCCCTATAACTGGAGTTACAACAGTTTATTTTTACTCTCTGTTTTCTATCTGTTAAGTAGCTGTAAAACCAGCGGAGCAAAGGTCTGGAGATACCATACTGTTTCAATTTAAATATGAGGCCTCGGTGCCATACTCTATCAAAGGCCTTTGAAATATCACAGAAAACACCACATGTGTGTTTGTGTTTGTCTACTGCATCACAGAGGTTGTGATAAACCTCTAACAACTGAAAGACGGTTCTGTTGTTTGGAAGGAAGCCAGACTGTAAAACATAAAATATTTGTAGACTTCCTTAAAACAACCTGCTCCATAATTTTACCAAAACAACACAGTAAAAAGATGGGTCGGTAGTTCTGGGGATCCTGATGATCCCCTTTTTTATATGCCTGTCTTTTTTTGATGGACGTATTATGTTATGGCATTGTCTGTCTGTCTGTCTGTCTGTCTGTCTGTCTGTCTGTCTGTCCATCCGTCCATCCGTCCGTCCATCCGTTCATCCATCCGTCCGTCCATCCGTCCGTCCATCCATCTGTCCATCCGTCTGTCCATCCGTCCATCTGTCCCTCTGTCTGTCCTTAAACAATTTTTGTGTCGCCTACTCTTCCAAAGGTTTACATGCTACATTGTTCAAACTTTGCACACATGTTGATCAGTAATTGCCGTTGTGCATGTGACAAGTGCAAGTAACTCCATTTTGTATTTCCAGAGTTATGCCCCCTTTTAGTACTTAAAACATTACAGTATTGTGTTGACTACTCCTTCAACATTTTGCATGCTATATTGTTAAAACTTTGCACACATGTTGATCACCAATTGCCATTGTGCATGTGACAAGAGCAGGTAACTCTGTTTTGTATTTCCAGAGTTATGCCCCCTTTTAGTACTTAAAACTTTACAGTATTGTGTCGCCTTCTCCTTCAACATTTTACATGCTATATTGTTCAAACTTTGCACACATGGTGATCACCAATTGCCGTTGTGCATGTGACAAGAGCAGGTAACTCCATCTTGTATTTCCAGAGTTTTGCCCCTTTTAGTACTTAAAACATTACACTATTGTGTCGCCTACTCCTTTAACATTTTACTTGCTTTATTGTTCAAACTTTGCACCCATGTTGATCATCAATTGTCGTTGTGCATGTGACGGGAGCAGATAACACCATTTTATTTTTAAACGATGAGAATCCTAGCCGTTTATAGCTGTTATGATCCTCAAAATGTCCTTTTTCTTAGCGCCACCAATCGTCAATCGATATCGATGAAGTTAACCTATCAGTGAATGGATGCTACCATTGTAAACGGCGAGGAGAATCTTCTACAGCAGCCTTGCAGCCCTTTAGAAGTTATCTTATGAATAAAATGGATGCTACCATTTTTAGCTTAACTTGACAAAGTCAAGATAAGCTGTTGCCATCACGCATGCAGAAGTCTGTTAGTCTGTTAACATTTTCCTTTAGCACAGGCTACACCCTGTAGTTCTTATCCGATCGTCACGAAATTTCATATGCAGTTTTGAGGTCATGTCTAGCTGAGAACGTCCCCTTTTGGTCGCGATCGGTCAACCGTAGTGGCTGCCCGCACCCAAAACCCTTAAACCATTAGCACAGTCTACAGGTCGTATTTATGAAGGAATTTGATTGTAACTTGGGAGGATGCCTCTGCATAATATCTAGATAAGAACGTCCCCTTTTGGTCATGATCTGTCAAATGTGACAGCTGCCAAAGCCCGAAACCCAAAAACTTTTAGCACAGTCTGCAGGTCATATTTAATATGGAGGGATTTCATTGTAACTTGGTAGGATGACTCTGGATGATGTCTAGATGATAACTTCCCCATTTGGTTGCGATCTGTCAACTGTGACGACTGCCCGAGTCCAAAACCCGAAAACCCTAAGCACAGTATACAGGTCGTATTTAAGGAGGGATTTCATTATAACTTGGAAGGTTGACTCCATATAATGTCTAGATGAGAAGGTCCCCTTTTGGTCGTGATTGGTGAACTGTGATGGCTACAGGGGCCCGAAGCCCAAAACCTTTAGCACAGTCTATAGGTCATATTTATAAAGGGATTTCATTTTAACTTGGTAGGCTCCAGATAATGCCTAGATAAGAACGTCACGATCTTTCAGCCGTGACAGCTGCCCAAACCAAAAACTAAAAACCTTTAGCAGAGTCTACAGGTCGTATTTATGGAGGTATTTCATTGTAACTTGGTAGGTTGATTTCATATAATGTCTAGATAACGTCCCCTTTTGGTCGCGATTGGTCATCTGTGATGGCTACATGGGCCCAAAGCCCAAAAACCTTTAGCACAGTCTACAAGTCATATTTATGAAGGGATTTCATTGTAACTTAGTAGGATGACTCCAGATAATGCCTAGATGAGAACGTCCCCTTTTGGTCGCGATCATTCAACCATGACGGCTGCCTGAGCCCAAAGCCTGAAAAACTTTAGCGCAGATTACAGGTCATATTTATGAAGGGATTTCATTGTAACTTGGTAGGATGACTCAGTATAATGTCTAGATGAGGACGTCCCCTTTTGGTTGCGATCGGTCAACCATGATGGCTACACAGGCCTGAAGCCCAAAAACCTTTAGCACAGTCTACAGGCCGTATTTATGAAGGTATTTCATTGTATCTTGATAGGATGAGTCGTTTTGGAATAATTTCACTGTAAATTGGTAACTTTCGTTGATATTCATTAACTGTGAGGGCCACATACATTAACTGAGGGCCACATTAACCCACTCCTTTAATATAGTCTACACCTCATATTATTTTTATTGAAAACATAGCATACAGGGAACAAAAATTAACATTCCCAATTATCACAATTCTTGTCTTATTTCATAATCCTTTCATAAATATTAAACATTGTCCTTTTCATCAAACATAACACACAGACAAGTTAAGGTACAGTGTCATTGACACTTTCATTTTATTTTGTGAAGACCTCGGATCGCTTAATATGAAAATGTGAAAACAGATGAATTACCCTTTACCCCAGACAGGGCAGGGGAATGGGCAATGATTGGAAGGAGACAGACATAGTCGAGTCAACAAAAATTTCAAACTTTGCCCCAGAGAAACTTGTGCATGTTCCAATTTTTGATGGACATATGTTGTCTGCTAGGCGGTGCTCTTGTTAAATAAAGGGATCACATCAGCACATTTCCACTCCATGGAAAATTCAGACAATTCCGGTGATTTAGAATAAAGCAGAAATAACGGTTTTCTAACACTGGATTTAGTTTCTTTCAACATTCTCTGCCCTAGTGTAGCATGCGTATGCCGTGGGTTAACTCTTTCGCTGCCACTCTCGCATAATGCGAAGTTCGCGTCCAATGCCACTCTTGCATAATTACAAATTTTGTATGTGTCTTTGTTGAACTGCGGTCTAAGGGAAGCAACTCTATTATTTTCTGGTTTCTTCTTTTTGTATAGGGTGCATATGCATTCTGCTATTGGCGTCGGGTGATTTTGCCGCAAAAGAGCCAAAAAGAGGTCAAGATCAAGCCAGGCATTGTCAATCAAGGTCAACTCATTCATCCATGTTAGAGCGAGATAATTTCACAGGAGCATCCCTTGCGTTTTGTTTTCCATATGCATTGTTTCGGAAATGTCTTCTCGCAAACGATTGAGCCTAGCGGAATCTATTGGCTATATATTTCATGACTCCGTGATGATCTCAGCAACGAAGAGTCTGATGAGGATGATGAAAATTATGATGATGATGATGATGGACCCTCTTCTGTCGCAGTCAGGGTGGATGGCTAACGTTTGTAGAGGGGGAGATTTACAAACTAGTCCGGCAAATGTACTGGAGGTTGGTTCTGGATTGGAGTGGGAGACATATCCTGAATGTGATCCTTTTGAAAGTTGTTGGTTACCCCAGTGCGCTTGTCACCCTAGTGTGTTTGAAGACACCGATGGTCTGAACCCACTTGATTTCTTCAAGGGAATATCCTCATAAAATAATTCCTGTTCTGTCGTTGGTGCCAGAAAATTAATAGATCATAAAGCAGATTTCCAGATGGTTATGACCCATTGTCATATATCCCATGGCAAAAAAGCGAAAAATCCCCAAATTCTCGAAAAATCCTAGATGGCTGCTGGGGGTTAGGTGACATAGCAATGTGGCTATGCACAATAGGCCATAGCTATATGTAACTACCTGGGAAGTTTAAATATTGTAGTCATTGTGGTACAGGACCAACCTCACATTGCTCATTCAAACACACAATGCCAGTTCACATAAGCTAAATTCATTGACCAAGGGGAGGTCTTTATGAAGTGGCAAATGATATAAATGACAACAAAGATCTTCGTAATATATCATTTTATTGTCCATCATTGGTCTAAGTTAATAACTAAGACATTTTGTACACATTTCGGATGATATTGACCCAGTGCTCATACATTATACGGCAATAATTGGTAAAAATCACAAAATTTTCGTAAATACAAGATGGCCTCCAGAGTCACGTGACCCAAGTGACATCGGCAAAATGACTATGCATAGGCCACAGCTATATGTAACTACCTGTGAGGAAACTCTGCTCCAAGTGGTTGGCGAGATACTCGATATTACCCATGTATACCCTAAATACAGGAATATTACCACAAAATGCGGGGCACTGGGGAGTCTTTTTCTGGCAGCAAAAGTGTTAAAGTGTATGGTACATCGATGCTACATGTGATTTCAAATGATACTAACCCGGTTTGTGTTGGGTTAGTTAGTTAGAGCTTCCGATAGTTACTCACCACTGCTTGGTGCTTCTCTCCAGGTACTCCGGCTTCCTCCACCCATAAAACTGTCGGAAATAAATAAATTAAAAAAAAATAAATAAATAAATTAATAAACTCACAGACAATTCAAATATTTTTTTATACATACATAACTACACATTTAAAACTTTTCATTTTTATATTTGTAAAACAGGTTATGACCCCCTCATTGGAACAAGCATGTTTCAAATTCCATGGAGGGTCATGCAAAGTGTTTTGGTTGTAAACAGATTTGAAAAATAACAAAATTTTATCTGCTGATTTACTGTATCTGATTGAACAGATTTGACCAATGCATTTGGTAATGGCTTAGTAACAAAAATACCCAGAAAGAGCTGCCGTATTCTGGTGTTTTATTTTTGGCCTTGACACTTCAACAGTTAACATTGGTCCACAAATTGAGTGAGAGGTTTAGTCAGAAATCACATGTAACTCATCCAAAAATTTTCCTGGGAGCATGGTGTCTCAGTGGTTAACTGATAAAGTGCTAAATTATATTTTGTTGTCAAACTTTGTTCACATGTCTTTGCCTTGTTACAGTTTATGGGAGAGTGCCTGTAGGCACTCTCCCATGAATTGTAACAAGGAAAATTCCTGACAATAATTTTACTTCAAAGATAATAGGCAGCATATTCAAAGAAAATGAAGCCTTTAGGATGTTGCACCCTCATATCAGAAGAAAGCCCAAATATGGGCTTCCAGCACTGTACCAGTTAAGGCCTTTTACTTCAAACTGAAACATCCACGGTTTGATCCCCACCAGAGGTAACTGCATTTTGACTATGGACAAGGCACTTAATAGCAGTTGCACATGGGGCATGGTTTGGTGGTGCTATCTACTAAGGCATACTGCATATCGATGGTGCACTTGTCTTCAACCAATGCTAACCCAGCTTGTGTGGAGTTAGTACGTGGGGGACTTTGGCAGGTGCTTGCCACAGCTTGGTGGTTCTCCCTGGGTGCTCTGGCTTCCTCCACCCGTAAAACTGCCTGACACGAAGTGACCCTGTCTGTCAGAAGTGTCATTAGAACTCAGTAAATATATAAATAAATAAATAAGTCCAACATTTTCCATCA
Source organism: Pictodentalium vernedei (assembly GCA_031216915.1). Lineage (NCBI taxonomy): Eukaryota > Metazoa > Mollusca > Scaphopoda > Dentaliida > Dentaliidae > Pictodentalium > Pictodentalium vernedei. Next base: position 243,029,182 of record CM062294.1, on the reverse strand, counting down.
GAGTGATGTGCATGTCCAAATCGTGGCTTTCAAAAATACTACTTTCCCTTTTGTAGCTGGCACTAGAGCCCTTCTCTGTTATCTACTTTCCTGATAAATTATTGAGAACCGTGTTGGTTGGTTATTTTTATACCCCCAATCTCAAAGAGATTTGGGGTATATTGGATTACAAGTGTTCAATTCATATCTCAGCAGTGAGTGGATGGATTGCAATGAAATTCAGTATGCAGCAAGGTGGTATGCAGCGTTGGGAGAACACATGGGTCCATGGGCCAGCTCTTGTTGTTGTTTGACTTACTTGTAAAGGCATGTTTTCCAAACACACATGCGTTTAATGTACATCAATACATAAGGAATTAATGCTAAATGTTCAAATGATATATTTCTATATATTGGTTTTGCAACAATATAATCCAGTGATTTTGTTCACATTGACACCTCTCACTTTTATGTCTGTCTATAGTTCAAACAAGGACCGCAAGGCTTCTGGCTTCTTCCACCCGTAAAACTGTCTGACACAAAGTGACCCTAGCTGTCAAAAGTATTGTCAAAACCTAATAAATAAGTAAATAAATAAATCCAAAATTTTCCGTCGAAAGTGAAAAGTGTTGCTAGTTCAAACAAGGACTGTAAGACTTGCCAAACTAAATAAAAGTATTCAGAAGATTACATCACTTGTTTCTACATACTGCACTTCATCGAAATCAGTGATAATGTCTCTTATTCAAATTTCCTGAGTGCCATAGAATCAAGAAAAGTCACTGGTTATATTGCAAATGACAAAGCGGTGACTCAAACCCATCCGGAGAGTGGCCATGAGTGGAGTGTGTGGTTTAGTATAGTTTTGCTTGGCGGTTGTTCTGGGTTCGAACCCCTGCTTTTCCATTTGTAAACAAAAGTAAATTACAGTCTCACAGTCCATGTTTGGAGTCTTTGTACCAACACCTGTTCACTTAGGACAAAATAGAAAATCTGCCTTCTCAAAAACTGTGTGCACTGGTCGTTGGCTAAACCACATTTGAGTTTTGTTCTTCAGATGTTAGCCCCAAGTAAAGTTTTTTCAACATGAAATTGTTTTTCTTTTTATTCAGAGTCTTGCTGAGGTGTTTAGATGTTTCATTTGTATGGAAAAGCTGCGGGATGCCCGCTTGTGTCCACACTGTTCCAAGATGTGCTGTTTCTCATGCATTCGGGTAAGTACTGTATTATTGTAAAATAGATGATTCAGTTCATGTGTTTGTGTATATATAAGTATATTGTCAGTATATTGTCAGATCTCTACTTTTTATGCAACACCATCTGCAATTGAGAGTTCAAATATTTTCTGGCAATCTATATCTCTCGTCCCTGCTCTAGAATCAGCTCAGTTAGCTCATTCCAGGTGTTCTCATAGTCATAGAACTTCAAGCATGGGAAAAAATTGGTTCATGATAAATTGTCTAAAAAGTCATGGAATTCTGTACTTTGTTGAATTCTTTGAACTGTGATAATAGATATGTAACTTCCCTATTACAGTACAAGCTGAATTAAGTTGGAACAATGAAATCAAGAATTTTTCTGTTATTAGCTCACCTGACTGAAAGTTAGGGTGAGCTATTCTGATCACTTTTCGTCCGGCGTGAAGGTGGTGTTTGGGCCTTTTTCTCCCAAACCACTGGCAGCATATTAATGAAATTTCATGTGATTAGGAGTTATATAAGGGCATTTTGATTTTTTGTCAAATTAGGTTTCGGCTCATATTGAGTAGAGGGATGGGGCAAAAATGCTCCAATTCTTAAAAAATCTTCTTCTCAAGAACCAGCAATAGCAGAGACTTGATATATGGTATGCAGCTTCCTTTTGAGGTGTAGACTCAAGTTTGTTCAAGAGAAGTTGGAGGGGCTATATTTGACGATGTTAAAGGAGGGGCAAAAATTTTGGCCCCACCCCAAATTTCTATTTTCCAAACCGCAAGGCTGATTTGAACCAAATTTTACGTGAGTGCTTATTGGGTCATAAGTACCTAATTTATGCAGAAATTTTTTTTCCCATAGCCCCGTGGGAACCACAGGAGCTAAAAATAGAAAAAAATGAAAATGCCCATATCTCCAAAACTACACAGCACTGAGAATTCTTATTTGTTGTGAAGCTTCCTTAGGACGAACAGAATGGAATGGCCAAAAAAAATTGCCATCGGTTTTATGGTGGGGTACTTTTTGGGGACTTTGAAAAAGTGCTGAGTCAGCATTTTTTAACACTGTGGGTAATGGAAAAAACATAAGACTACTTTTCTCCCAAAGCACTGCTCCAAAAGCTTTAAAATTTCACATATAACATCTTTGGAAGATTGTTTCACATGTTTATTAAAATCAATTGCCTGGGTGGATATTTGGGCTCTCTATTGTAGCCCAAATGTTTAAATTAGTGCAGTCTGAGGAGTATTTTTGAAAAATCTTCTTCTTCAGATCTAGCAATAAGAATGTTTTGATATTTGGTATGCAGCATCCTTATGGGGGTGAGATTCAAGTTTGTTGAAGCCAAGTCCCTAGGTTCATATTTAGGCTGAAAATTTGGGGTGCCGTTGTGGACTTAGAAATTTTGGACCCAAAAAATTTGTTGTTGTTGTTTCGGTCAATTTTAAGACAAAAAAAAATTTTTTTTTGTCCCCTGAAAATTTGGAGTCAGGGTGGGACTTAAAAAATTTTGAACCAAAATCCTGAATTTTTTTTTTTTGTTTTTTATGCATTTCTCTCAATTTTAAGACAAAAAAAATTTTTTTTTTTTTTCCCCTGAAAATTTGGGGTCTGGGTGGGACTTAGAAAATTTTGGACTAAAATCCGGAAATTTTTTTTTTGTTGTTTTTTATGCCTTTCTGTCAATTTTAAGACAAAAAAAAAAAAAAAAAATTTTTTTTTTTTCCCCTGAAAATTTGGGGTCTGGGTGGGACTTAGAAAATTTTGGACCAAAATCCGAAAAAAAATTTTTTTGGTTTTTTATGTGTTTTGGTCAATTTTAAGAGAAAAAAATTATTTATTTTTTTTCCCTGAAAATTTGGGATCCGGGTGGGACTTAGAAAATTTTGGACCAAAATCCCAAAAAAAATTTTTTTGGTTTTTTATGCGTTTTGGTCAAGTTTAAATCCTGAAAAATTTTTTTTTTTGGTTTTTTATGCATTTCTCTCAATTGTAAGACAAAAAATTTTTTTTTTTTTTTCCCCCTGAAATTTGGGGTCCGGGTGGCACTTAAAAAATTTTGGACCAAAATGCTGAAAAATTTTTTTTTGTTTTTTATGCATTTCTCTCAATTTTAAGACAAAAAAAAAAATTTTTTTTTTACCCTGAAAATTTGGGATCCGGGTGGGACTAAGAAAATTTTGGACCAAAATCCGAAAAAAAAATTTTTTTTGGTTTTTTATGCGTTTTGGTCAATTTTAAGAGAAAAAAAAAAAAAAAAAAAATTTCCCCTGAAAATTTGGGGTCCGGGTGGGACTTAAAATTTTGGACCAAAATCCAAAAAAAAATTTTTTTGTTTTTTATGCGTTTTGGTCAATTTTAAGAGAAAATTTTTTTTTTTTTTTCCCTGAAAATTTGGGGTCCGGGTGCGACTTACAAAATTTTGGACCAAAATCCTGAAAATTTTTTTTTTTTGTTTTCTATGCGTTTCTCTCCATTTTAAGACCCCAAAAAATTTTTTTTCTTCCCCTGAAATTTGGGGTCTGGGTGGGACTTAAAATTTTGGACCAAAATCCGAAAAAATTTTTTTTTGTTTTTTATGCGTTTTGGTCAATTTTAAGAGAAAATTTTTTTTTTTTTTTCCCTGAAAATTTGGGGTCCGGGTGCGACTTACAAAATTTTGGACCAAAATCCTGAAAATTTTTTTTTTTGTTTTTTATGCGTTTCTCTCCATTTTAAGACCCCAAAAAATTTTTTTTCTTCCCCTGAAATTTGGGGTCTGGGTGGGACTTAAAAAATTTTGGACCAAAATCCTGAAAATTTTTTTTTTGTTTTTTTATGCATTTCTCTCAATTTTAAGACAAAAAAAAATTTTTTTTTTACCCTGAAAATTTGGGGTCCGGGTGGGACTAAGAAAATTTTGGACCAAAATCCGAAAAAAAAATTTTTTTTGGTTTTTTATGCGTTTTGGTCAATTTTAAGAGAAAAAAAAAAAAAAAAATTTTCCCCTGAAAATTTGGGGTCCGGGTGGGACTTAGAAAATTTTGGACCAAAATTCGAAAAAAAATTTTTTTTGTTTTTTATGCGTTTTGGTCAATTTTAAGAGAAAATTTTTTTTTTTTTTTTCCCTGAAAATTTGGGGTCCGGGTGCGACTTACAAAATTTTGGACCAAAATCCTGAAAATTTTTTTTTTTTGTTTTCTATGCGTTTCTCTCCATTTTAAGACCCCAAAAAATTTTTTTTCTTCCCCTGAAATTTGGGGTCTGGGTGGGACTTAAAATTTTGGACCAAAATCCGAAAAAATTTTTTTTTGTTTTTTATGCGTTTTGGTCAATTTTAAGAGAAAATTTTTTTTTTTTTTTCCCTGAAAATTTGGGGTCCGGGTGCGACTTACAAAATTTTGGACCAAAATCCTGAAAATTTTTTTTTTTGTTTTTTATGCGTTTCTCTCCATTTTAAGACCCCAAAAAATTTTTTTTCTTCCCCTGAAATTTGGGGTCTGGGTGGGACTTAAAAAATTTTGGACCAAAATCCTGAAAATTTTTTTTTTGTTTTTTATGCGTTTCTCTCAGTTTTAGACCCCAAAAAATTTTTTTTTTTCCCCTGAAAATTTGGGGTCCGTGTGGGACTTAAAAAATTTTGGACCAAAATCCTGAAAATTTTTTTTTTTGTTTTTTTTGCATTTCTCTCAATTTTAAGACAAAAAAAATTATTTTTTTTTACCCTGAAAATTTGGGGTCCGGGTGGGACTTAGAAAATTTTGGACCAAAATCCGAAAAAAAAATTTTTGGGTTTTTTATGCGTTTTGGTCAATTTTAAGAGAAAAATTTTTTTTTTTTTTTCCCTGAAAATTTGGGGTCCGGGTGGGACTTAGAAAATTTTGAACCAAAATCCTGAAAATTTTTTTTTTGTTTTTTATGCATTTCGGTCAGGTTTAGACAAAAAAAAAAAAAAAAAAATTTTACCCTGAATATTTGGGGTCCGGGTGGGACTTCGAAAATTTTGGACCAAAATCCATAATTTTTTTTTTTTATGCGTTTCTGTCAATTTTAAGACAGAAAAAAAAATTTTTTTTACACCGAAAATTTGGGGGCCGGGTGGGACTTAGAAAATTTTAGACCAAAATCCTGAAATTAGTTTTATCGTTTTTTATGCGCTTTAAGAAGAAGAAAAAAATTTAGGCTGAAAGTATTTTGTTTGGGAAAAAAATCTGTTTTTTATGCATTTATCTCAATTTTGGGACGTAAAAGTGCAGGAACTGAAAATAGAAGGAAAATCCTGTGTATTGTGTGGGCACAATCACTTCATCTAGTTGGTATATGCTTTTCTTAGGAGGGGCGTATGCAGCTTATTCAAGTCAAGTCCCTGGTTTCATATTTAGACTACCATGTCAGGTGAGCGCCCTCAGGCCCCCTGGGGCCTCTTGTTTTTTTTTTGTTCGCAGCTCCAAGCTTTGACATTTCTTGAAAAGCTCTTAGAGAAAGTCTCATAAGAAGTTATGTCAAATCTTTGAATTATAAACAGAGAAAATATGGTCTCCAAATTGTGTGTGTGTGAGCTGCACAGGCCTTTAGATTAATTTGATTCAGGCATAGCGGCAAATAAGAAATCCACCATATTCTGGCCTGATGGGAGTTGAAAAGCACAGGTATTTTGGCCTTCTCGGCAACTGTTTCATACACCTTTAAGGTTCCCCCCCTCCCCCAAATCACAATTTACAGCTTCTTGTTATGGGTCTTCACCGTTATTATTGGTTTGCTTCCTTGTGCTAAAGTTTACTCTAAGAAAAGTTCTTAGTTTTCTGGTATCAAGCCAAAGTCCTATTTAACCCTTTACCCAAAGTAACAGTCAAAACCGGCCAGTGCTATTCACAAAAATCGCCAAATAATTTTCATTATTTTTTAATTTTTTGTCTCAAAAACGTAGGTTATGACTCCTCTTTGGAACGAGCTCATTGAGCTCGTTCCAATGAGGGATCATAACCTGTTTTTGAGACAAAAAATGAAAAAAATTAGTTATTCAAGAATTTTGTTTGCAAGTGTCGTCTGCTTTTCATGTTAGGTAAAGGGTTAAATTTAAACTACACTTGAAATTCAACAAGAAACTACAAATATGAATATATTATTTCTCAAGCTTTGATTACATACTTTACAGGGTTTCCCAATGAAAAGCAATCTGCATTGACAGCGTCGTATAAGAAATTGTCAATGCAGATTGTTTTTCACTGGCAAACTCTGTTGCTTTTTAGCTCACCAGCTTTAGTTGTGTGAGCTTATGGCATGGCTCGGTCGGCGTTGGCGTATGCGTCGGCGTCAGCATACGTGTCCAATAATGTTAAAGCTTCTGTTTAGGTCACTTACTCGCCCTATTTCCATATCATGGCTTTTATAATGCTGCTATATGATGATTATTATCATTTTACCATGATTTAACTCCTCATACCCTACATTTTAGACATTTTGCTTGACATTTTTAGTTGCGTTTAGTTTTCTGTTTAGCTCAGAATTTCTTGTTTAACTAAGTGTTTAGGTCAGCGGCTGTGCTCCTTCTCTTCCCATGGCACTTATATTCATCATACATGTTCCTCAGTATCATTGTTCCATGATTAACCCCTCATACCCTGCATTTTAAACATTTTTCTTGACATTTTTAGTTGCGTTTAGTTTTCTGTTTAGCTCAAAATTTCATGTTTTACTAAGTGTTTAGGTCAGCTGCTGTGCTCCTTCTCTTCCCATGGCACTTATATTCATCATACGTGTTCCTCAGTATCACTGTTCCATGATTAACCCCTCAACCCTGCATTTTAAACATTTTTCTTGACATTTTTAGTTGCGTTTAGTTTTCTGTTTAGCTCGGAATTTCAGGTTTAACTTTGTGTTTAGGTCAGCTGCTGTGCTCCTTCTCTTCCCATGGCACTTATATTCATCATACATGTTCCTCAGTATCATTGTTCCATGATTAACCCCTCATACCCTGCATTTTAAACATTTTTCTTGACATTTTTAGTTGCGTTTAGTTTTCTGTTTAGCTCGGAATTTCAGGTTTAACTTTGTGTTTAGGTCAGCGGCTGTGCTCCTTCTCTTCCCATGGCACTTATATTCATCATACATGTTCCTCAGTATCATTGTTCCATGATTAACCCCTCATACCCTGCATTTTAAACATTTTTCTTGACATTTTTAGTTGCGTTTAGTTTTCTGTTTAGCTCAAAATTTCATGTTTTACTAAGTGTTTAGGTCAGCTGCTGTGCTCCTCTTCCCATGGCACTTATATTCATCATACATGTTCCTCAGTATCATTGTTCCATGATTAACCCCTCATACCCTGCATTTTAAACATTTTTCTTGACATTTTTAGTTGCGTTTAGTTTTCTGTTTAGCTCGGAATTTCAGGTTTAACTTTGTGTTTAGGTCAGCTGCTGTGCTCCTTCTCTTCCCATGGCACTTATATTCATCATACATGTGCCTCAGTATCATTGTTCCATGATTAACCCCCTCATACCCTGCATTTTAAACATTTTTCTTTACATTTTTAGTTGCGTTTAGTTTTCTGTTTAGCTCAAAATTTCATGTTTTACTAAGTGTTTAGGTCAGCTGCTGTGCTCCTTCTCTTCCCATGGTACTTATATTCATCATACATGTTCCTCAGTATCATTGTTCCATGATTAACCCCTCATATCCTGCATTTTAAACATTTTTCTTGACATTTTTAGTTGCGTTTAGTTTTCTGTTTAGCTCAAAATTTCATGTTTTACTAAGTGTTTAGGTCAGCTGCTGTGCTCCTTCTCTTCCCATGGCACTTATATTCATCATACATGTTCCTCAGTATCATTGTTCCATGATTAACCCCTCATACCCTGCATTTTAAACATTTTTCTTGACATTTTTAGTTGCGTTTAGTTTTCTGTTTAGCTCGGAATTTCAGGTTTAACTTTGTGTTTAGTATAGCTGCTGTGCTCCTTCTCTTCCCATGGCACTTATATTCATCATACATGTGCCTCAGTATCATTGTTCCATGATTAACCCCCTCATACCCTGCATTTTAAACATTTTTCTTGACATTTTTAGTAGCATTTAGTTTTCTGTTTAGCTCGGAATTTCATGTTCAACTTAGTGTTTAGGTCAGCTGGTGTGCTCCTTCTCTTCCCATGGCACTTATATTCATCATACATATTCCTCAGTATCATTGTTCCATGAATAAACCCTAATACCCTGCATTTTAAACATTTTTCTTGACATTTTTAGTTGCGTTTAGTTTTCTGTTTAGCTCGTAATTTCATGTTTAACTTAGTGTTTAGGTCAGCTGCTGTGCTCCTTCTCTTCCCATGGCACTTATATTCATCATACATGTTCCTCAGTATCATTGTTCCATGATTAACCCCGCATACCCTGCATTTTAAACATTTTTCTTGACATTTTTAGTAGCGTTTAGTTTTCTGTTTAGGTCAGAATTTCATGTTTAACGAAGTGTTTAGTATAGCTGCTGTGCTCCTTCTCTTCCCATGGCACTTACAGTACGTGGAGAGTGGATTGTAACTAAATCACCTACGGAGTGGAGTTATCACCCAAGCTATAACTTTCAAATTTTGTACATATCAACAAAAAACAGAAGCAATGTTACAGCCAATGGACCTCCGGGTTTAACCCGGAGGTCCATTGGCTGAAACTTTGCTGGTGCTGGTTATGCTTTGCAACAAATTTTCAATTATTGCTTGGGTGGAATCTCCACTCTGTGGGTGATTTAGTGATAATACACTGTCCATGTACAGTATATTCATCATACATGTTCCTCAGTATCATTGTTTCATGATTTACCCCTCATACCCTGCATTTTAAACATTTTTCTTGACATTTTTATTTGCGTTTAGTTTTCTGTTTAGCTCAGAATTTTATGTTTAACTTAGTGTTTAGGTCAGTTTCTGTGTTTTACTTTTAAGAGGTTGTGTTTAGGTAAGCTTTGTCGCATGTTTTGAGCCTGTTTGATACAGTTCTTGCACCTTCAAAGAGGAATGTTGGTGAGCTATAGGACGTTGGCGTCCTTCTTGTTAAACTTATTTCTCTGTTGCATTTTTAGCTCAACTTTGGCGAAGCCAAATTTGAGCTTATGCCATGGCCTGTCCATCTGTCTGTTGTACGTATCAACAAAAAACAGAAGCAATGTTTCAGCCAATGGACCTCCGGGTTTAACCCGGAGGTCCATTGGCTGAAACTTTGCTGGTGCTGGTTATGCTTTGCAACAAATTTTCAATTATTGCTTGGGTGGAATCTCCACTCTGTGGGTGATTTAGTGATAATACACTGTCCATGTACAGTATATTCATCATACATGTTCCTCAGTATCATTGTTTCATGATTTACCCCTCATACCCTGCATTTTAAACATTTTTCTTGACATTTTTATTTGCATTTAGTTTTCTGTTTAGCTCAGAATTTCATGTTTAACTTAGTGTTTAGGTCAGTTTCTGTGTTTTACTTTTAAGAGGTTGTGTTTAGGTAAGCTTTGTCGCATGTTTTGAGCCTGTTTGATACAGTTCTTGTGTTTGCCAAAGTTACCATCAAAGAGGAATGTTGGTGAGCTATAGGACGTTGGCGTCCTTCTTGTTAAACTTATTTCTCTGTTGCATTTTTAGCTCAACTTTGGCGAAGCCAAATTTGAGCTTATGCCATGGCCTGTCCATCTGTCTGTCCGTCTGTCCATCAACAATTGGATACGGCTCGGGCTAGAGGCTGTATTTATGAACCCATCTTTACGAAACTTCTTGGGTACCTTTGTTATGACCGTGGGACGAGAACAAGTGTTTTTGGGTGCGGTCCAAAATTCAAGATGGCTGCCAGCCGCCATTTTGTACCGACGATGCAGAAATCTGTTTTTTGTACAGAACTTCCATATGAAAGCTCTGATTTGAATAATTTTTTGTATGAATGTTTAGTACCATGGGATACATCACATATAATACAGGTTTTTTTCTCATGCGTAAATTACGCAAATTAGACTAACTTTGATGTTTTTTGGTGTTACTTTCAGCACTGTGAGTGCAAATGCCAATACGGCTCGGGCTAGAGGCCGTATTTATGAACTGATCTTTACGAAACTCCTTGGGTACCTTTGTTATCACCGTGGGACAAGAACGAGTGTTTTGGGGTCCTGTCCGAAATTCAGGATGGCCGATGGCAGCCATTTTGTACAAAATTTGGTGCAATGAGATATTTGCACAGAACTTCCATATGAAAGCGCTAATTTGAATAATTTTTTGTGTGAATGTTTAGTACCATGGGATACATCACATATAATACGTGTTTTTTTCTCGTGCAGAAATTATGCAAATTAAATGAACTTTGATTTATCCAGTGCTACTTACACACAGTAAGTACACATGTCAATACGGCTCGGGCTAGAGTCTGTATTTATGAACCGATCTTCACGAAACGTCTTGGGTACCTTTGTTATCACCTTGGGACGAGAACGAGTGTTTCTGGGTGCGGTCCAAAATTCAAGATGGCTGCCAGTGGCCATTTTGTACCGAAATTAGGTCTGATCAGTTTTTTGTACACAACTTCTATACAGCTTAGGCTAGAGGCTGTATTTATGAACCGATTTTTACGAAACTTCTTGGGTACCTTTGTTATCACCGTGGGATGAGAACGAGTGTTTTTGGGTGTGGTCCGAAATTCAAGATGGCCACCAGCAGCCATTTTGTACCAAAATTAGTGCAATCAGTCTTTTGTACAGAACTTCTGTATGAAAGTTCTGATTTGAGTAAATTTTTGTATAGTGTTTAGTAAAATGGAATACATCACATATAGTACGGGTTTTTTTCTCGTGCAGAAATTATGCAAATTGGATGAACTTTGATTTATTCAGTGCTACTTATACACTGTAAGTGCACATATCAATACGACTCGGGCTAGAGGCTGTATTTATGAACCGATCTTCACAAAACTTCTTGGGTACCTTTGTTATCACCTTGGGACGAGAACGAGTGTTTCTGGGTGCGGTCCAAAATTCAAGATGGCTGCCAGTGGCCATTTTGTACCGAAATTAGGTCCAGTCAGTTTGTTTGTCACAACTTCTACACAGCTCATATTTGTGAACTGGTCTTCACGAAACTTCTTGGGTACCTTTGTTTTCACCTTGGGATAGGAATGAGTGTGTTTTGGGGTGCCTTTGTTATCACAGTGCTTTGAGAACAAATATTTTGGGGTTCAGTCAGACCCACTCTGGGACTCAAAAGATTTCTGTTCTAGTTTAGCATCTGACTGTCACCCACCTTTACAATACTTTACCTATACATTTGTTACAGGCAACGGTCAGTATTTATGTACAGACCATTACAATACTTTATATGTACCTTTGTTATCAGGTCATTACCTAGATGTTTGTCATTGCTGTGTCACATACTATACATGTACATGTCTTTGTCTTGACAAGTTGAGCTACAGTGTCATTGACACTTTTATTTTTATTAGCTCAACTTAACAAAGTCAAGCTAAGCTATTGCCATCACTTCTCGTCCGTCGGCGTACGTTAGTACGTTAGTACGTACGTCCACAATTTCCTTTGGCACACCTCACAGGTCGCATTTATGATCAGATTACTTTGAAACTTGGTATGCTTGTTTGGGGTGACCTCTAGATGGGAGCTATCGATTTTCTTCAATTTCCGTCAAAAAATGTTGCCGCGGCCAACATTCTTAGAACTTAGTTTAGTCAAACCACAATATTTCCCTTTGGCACACCCTACAGGGCACATTTATGATTTGATTGCTTTGAAACCTGGTATGCTTATTTAGGGTGACCTCTAGATGGGAGCTATCGATTTTCTTCAATTTCCGGCAAAAAAAGTTGCCACGGCCAACGTTCCTAGAACTTAGTTTAGTCAGACCTCAATATTTCCCTTTGGCACACCCTACAGGGCACATTTATGATCAGATTGCTTTGAAACCTGGTATGCTTGTTTGGGTAGACCTCTAGATGGGAGCTATCGATTTTCTTCAATTTGTGTCCAAAAATGTTGCCGCGGCCAACGTTCTTAGAACTTAGTTTAGTCAGAAGACTCAATATTTCCCTTTGGCACACCCTACAGGGTACATTTATCATCGGATTGCTTTGAAACCTAGCATGCTTGTTTGGGGTGACCTCTAGATGGGAGCTATCGATTTTCTTCAATTTCCGTCAAAAAATGTTGCCGTGGCCAACGTTCTTAGAACTTAGTTTAGTCAAACCACAATATTTCCCTTTGGCACACCCTACAGGGCACATTTATGAGTTGGTTGCTTTGAAACCTGGTATGCTTATTTAGGGTGACCTCTAGATGGGAGCTCTCGATTTTCTTCAATTTCCGGCCAAAAATGTTGCCACGGCCAACATTCGTGGAACTTAGTTTAGTCAGACCTCAATATTTCCCTTTGGCACACCCTACAGGGCACATTTAGAAACCCAGTATGCTTGTTTGGGTAGACCTCTAGATGGGAGCTATCGATTTTCTTCAATTTCTGTCCAAAAATGTTGCCGCGGCCAAAGTTCTTAGAACTTAGTTTAGTCAGAAGACTCAATATTTCCCTTTGGCACACCCTACAGGGTACATTTATCATTGGATTGCTTTGAAACCTGGCATGCTTGTTTGGGGTGACTCTAGATGGGAGCTATCGATTTTCTTCAATTACCGTCAAAAAATGTTGCCGCGGCCAACTAGGGCTGGGCGGTTTTGAAATTTGCATTTCGGTTCGGTTTCGGTTTCGGTTTTGTACAAAAACTCGGTTTTCGGTTCGGTTTTCGGTTTTTCATAATATATTGTAGAAATCCACATTTTAGAGGGTAATGTACACATAAAATCTGTCTGTATTTGTCATCCAAGTCATGAGGCTCATATAGCGAGTTGAGTCATTTCGGTTAATCAGTGTTCACCACTCTTCTCAGCAAATGGACATAATGTGTTGGGCTGCTGTAGTGGGCAACAGTGGTGGAGCGGTGGAGCCATGAGGTATCTACTATCTAGGGAGACCAGCCCCCCCCCCCACCCCCCACCCTCCACTCAAAATCCCACTTGCTTCTCCCATCCCCAAATTTGAAAAAATTATTTTTGATTTCCTGCCCTCAGTACAAGTACAGTACCCTCAGTCCTGAGATTCCCCCCCCCCCCCCCTCAAAAAAAAAAAAATCTCCACTGGAATGGTCCACAGGATTTCAAACCATGGCTCCACCACTGGTGGGAGCTGCCTTGTTCTGTCAGTGAGATTTGGGACCTTGTCAAGACAAGATGCAGAAATTCACAAGAAAAGCTACATTTTAGCAAAAATCAACATTTCCTTATTTTTTATGGAGTCGCAATGCTCTCACCCTGGTTTTGGTGGATAATGTGCAATTGTTGTGCTTATTTCGGTAATTATCACATCGCTTGAAAATAGACGTGCCCCGTGTTTCTTGATGGTTCCTGCTTCAAATGACAGTGGAATAAGAGGAACACAAATCATATTTTTTCTGATTTTGATAACTATTGTTGAAGTAAGTCGTGATATACGAATCACTTTTATTGGTAACTCACTCCAATGCTTTCACAATATCTCTCTTAATTTCGACTGTAGATGTTCGTTTTTTACTTTGATTCTGCCCAAACATAGAAATTGGGCGAAATGGGCGGTGCCAAGGCAAAGATATTACCAACTTTACTTTGCCCTCTTGGCTTATCCCTGCGTTGATTTCATCTTATTCAAGACAGGCGATTGATGATTTTGAAGGGAGGGGAGACTGCTGCATAATGGGAGTTGAAAGAAAGTTTGCAATATTGCATCTTGCGATTTGTTGTGTTTACAAAATACACATGGTCATGACACGTGTTGATTATAACATCTTCGTATTGGGAATGCAGCGTGTGTACCTGACAGACCTGCAGTACTGCGCGATTCCTTAAAGTAAGTTCAAATAGTATACAAACAATTCCCAATAAGTTTTAAAAAAACTTTCAATAGTTACCTGCCATCCATTTAATTGGATGTGTTCTATTTTAATTTAACCATTTTATTGTTGACAAAAAACATAACTGCCAATGCGCAGCGTTATCTCTGAGCATGTGACTTCAGAGAACGTGCCAGTGGTCGGTTAATTAACATAATTTACTCGTCATTTTTCCCATGTGAACTTTGAGGTTTTAAAACTCAATAAATTTTATGTTTACCACCAATCTAATTTACAACGTGCTGTACGCAGATGATTTTAGGTCAAAGGTAATTTATAATACTTTTACACCACATATTGTCAGGTAACTTGCAATACCTCTTTGGTCGAAAATGCCCGGTTCAGTAAATTTACTTAACAATTCTTGAATTGCATGTGTGGATTTTTACGTACGACTTTTTAATTTTTCATATTCCATCTGCTGGTGGTTCTGTAGATATTGTTTAAGATACAAGAAATTTGCTACCACTATTTGTGGGGGGAGGGTGGTGGGATTTGTTGTCAGTCCTCTCGAAGTAAGCATAAATGGCACAGCATTTACCTTTGCCTGACATTTAAGCCTTTGGCGTGCGGAAAGCAAGTGATTGAGTGGTCATAAACTTAACCAATTCTGGGAAATTTGTTGAAACCGAAAGTCTCGGTTTTTTGTTAAGGCGGCGGTTCGGTTTCGGTTTAAAAAAAAAAACCGAACCGAACCGAAAAACCGATAAACCGCCCAGCCCTACGGCCAACGTTCTTAGAACTTAGTTTAGTCAAACCACAATATTTCCCTTTGGCACACCCTACAGGGCACATTTATGATTTGATTGCTTTGAAATGTGGTATGCTTATTTAGGGTGACCTCTAGATGGGAGCTATCGATTTTCTTCAATTTCCGGCAAAAAATGTTGCCACGGCCAACATTCTTAGATAGTTTAGTTCAGACCTCAATATTTCCCTTTGGCACACCCTACAGGGCCCATTTATGATCCGATTGCTTTTAAACCTGGTATGCTTGTTTGGGGAGACCTCTAGATGGGAACTATCAATTTTCTTCAATTTCTGTCAAAAAATGTTGCCGCGGCCAACATTCTTAGAACTTAGTTTAGTCAGAAGACTCAATATTTCCCATTGGCACACCCTACAGGGTACATTTATGATCGGATTGCTTTGAAACCTGGCATGCTTGTTTGGGGTGACCTCCAGATGGGAGCTATCGATTTTCTTCAATTTCCATCAAAAAATGTAGCCGCGGCCAACGTTTTTAGAACTCAGTTTAGTCAGACCACAATATTTTCCTTTGGCACAACCTACAGGGCACATTTATGATTTGATTGCTTTGAAACCTGGTATGCTTGTTTGGGGAGACCTCTAGATGGGAGCTATCGATTTTCTTCAATTTCCGTCAAAAAATGTTGCCACGGCCAACGTTCTTAGTATTTAGTCGAGTCAGACCACAATATTTCCCTTTTGTACACCCTACAGGGCACATTTATGATTGGATTGCTTTGAAACCTGGCATGCTTGTTTGGGAAGGCCTCTAGATGGGAGCTATCGATTTTCTTCGGTTTCTATCAAAAAATGGTGCCACTGGCAAAAAAAAATGACATTGGTACCAATGATCTTCAATATTGCCATTTCATTTATAACTTACCTAGTTCAAGTTTGTCAAGTTGAGCTACAGTGTCATTGACACTTTCATTTGACAGGTAGGCCCTAAACTAGATTGCATGTATTGAGGAAACTTGATCAAACTATATACAGTGGAGCTCACTTAATTGGATATCTCTTAACCCTGTTAACCCTTTACCTAACATGGAAAGAAGACGACACTTGCAAAAACAATTCTTGAATAACTCATTTTTTTGTCTCAAAAACATAGGTTATCAGGCTTGGCAATTTCAGGAGAGCGATTTTTTAGCTCTCCTTAATGCCCTCCTGAAAGAATTGAGGAGAGAGAAAAATTGCCATCCTAAATATTTTGGTCTGGGATGATTGAGATTACATGTATTATGCTCACATTAAATTTTTGTTGTAAAGCAAAAATGTAATTTAACTTCGAAGTCACATAACATCACGTAATTTCATTTTGAAAGTGGTTTAGTGGTGAAAGGTAATGGCTGCAACCATACCCAAACACAGTTGCAATCATTTGAAGCAAAATGGGTCACAGAAATTTTTTTTTTTTCTGTCAGTTTCAAGTTCAACAACTGACATCACAGTTTGAGGGATAATTATTCAAGGAATATTGACACTATAATATACTACCATTACTACATTGTACTATCCTGTCACCTGAAGCACTTGCACCAGGATGTGACTGAAGATTCAAGCAGACCTGTTGTCCAAGAAAGTCATACGCCTACCACTACCACCTTCAACCCCCCTTGGGGGGTTGAAGGTGGTAGTGGTAGACGTATGACTTTCTTGGACAACAGGTCTGGGTACACACACAGGTCTTGTCAAGTGTGTGTTCAGTTGTTGAGTGAGACATCTAGATGTCTAAGAGATTTCGCTTTACCTTAGTAAAGTTAATAAAATCACTGATGTAGTCTGTTGGTTTCAGTTTCAATGAGTTCGTTCTACTGGATACTTAAAATGCTGTGTAAAGCTAATTGCTCTCCTAAGCTGATTGAGGAGAGTGATTTTTGCCCTCCTGCATTTTTCAGAATGCCAGGCCTGGGTTATGACCCCTTATTGGAATGAGCTCGACATCATAACCGATGTTTTTGAGACAAAAAATGAAAAAATAATGAAACTTAATTGGCGATTTTTGAGAATAGCACTGACCGGTTTTGGCTGTTATGTATGTAAATTGTTAATTGAATATAATTTCCTAACACAAAACCATTTTCCATACCTCCAGTACAAATTTGACTTGTTCATTGAATATAGGTTATTGAGTAAACTCCTGTTAATTGAATAAAAAATCTTGTATCCTATCAAGAAATTACCCTGACTCCCCCCAGTTTTCCTTTGTTTATAGACCTATTTGGCCTCAGTACATCCAATACAGTAATTTAATCGATTATATCTTGTTTGACAGAGCTCATGGAGCTCTGTCAAACTCTGTCAAATAAGATAGAATAGAATAAATGCTAAGCTTATCTCTAGAATACAGGAAAGTGACAATTCCTGTTAATTGAATACTCCTGTTAATTGAATGGTTTTCATTGGCAAAGTGGCTATTCAATTAACTCTTAACCTGCTGAGTATTTTCTAGATATTTTTCATCAAATCTCGTCATGGCTGCTATAAAGCAGCCATGATTAGATTCGATGAAAAATTAATCTAAATGTAACACAAGAAATCATTGGTGAAAAAATCCATTCAGTTTACATGTGGAATATACGATTAAATGAGCCCAGCTTATACTTATTTCAGTAACAAGAGAAACCCTATGCTGGGCAGGAATATCTGCCAGCAGCATGCAAAGAGTTAACAGGGTTCCATTCTATTACTAAAAGACTGCAAAACTTTGATGAAAAAATCTTTGAACACCACACAATTTGAGCACAACTACAGTATTTTCGCACAACATTTACCATCACTATTTGAGGGAATTTGTAGGCCTAATCCTGCAATTCACTTCAACTGGAACTGTAAATTTGTTGGGCATGGTGTATTACCTTGTAATTTGTGCTAAAATGATTGAATGAAGTCCTGAAAAAATTTTTAGTGCATTATCTGGGACACCTGTTTCCAATGAAGCATCAAAGCTACGACTCGAAGCAAAAAAAAATGAGAAGAAACAGAATAGTTTTTGCTGTGTACAGGAAACAGAGCCTGATTTGACTTTAGACCACTTCTAACCTCCATTTTAAAGAGTTTTGGATACCAGAAAAAACTGTGGAATAAATTAAAGTTCAAGCCTTTATGGCTTAACTCTCTACCTAACTTAACAGCCAAATCTGGCCAGTACTTGACACAAAAACTCACCTTTCAAATTTCGTTTTTCAAGTTTTTTTTTTTTTTACCCCTCATTGGATGGGCTCCTTTATCCAGTGACAATGTGAGATAAAGGATGTTTTGGAAGCCAAAAGTGAAAGTGTTATTTGAAACAAAATATTGTAATTGATGTTTTCTTGTCTGACCTGCTTCAATAGTCTCAACATGGATAAGTGGGGAAAATCATAAAAATCTGAAATATTGGCCCAAATACACTCATATCATATAAACCTTTGGCCAGGAGGTATAATTTTTATAAAATCAAGTCACTGAAGCCATATATTGTGTCTTCAAACATTATTCGTATGTGAAAGACACTGAAAAATTTTTTAAATTCTTGTATTCTTTTCAAGAACTAGATTCTAGACTACTTGTTGGCCATTAACTGAACATGTGTTGTTTGTCTTCAAGTTCCAGCTGGGCTAGCAAGTAAGTTCAGGGATTAAAACTGAAGCCCCACAAATCTCCACTTTTGGATTGAATCCTGAATTGAATCAGGCAGAGGGTTTTGAATTGAATCAAATTTCAATATGGAATCTCGGTGTTATTGAAGTTGTAGATATTACCCCTTCTTATAATAGTAAATACTATCAGTCTGCATGCAAGTATTGTATACAATGGAGATTGGAGACTGTTTGGACAGATCAACAAAAAAGAATTTTCCTAAATGGAATCAAGGCATTTGCACCTCTGGAGACCTGATGAGAAAAGAAGAGTTGAAAAGAAGACACTTGGTAGAGTTTTGAAAACACCTCAACGATTCTAAATTTTCAAATCGCACACCTCGAATCAAATCAGATCATCAGGACAATTTTGAATCGGATTGAATTTTGAAGCTTTGCAGTGCCCTTAGGTTAACACTTTCAACTGCATGGGTATTCATAAAATTTTGTTGAGATTTTTCTTTTATCATTTTTCAGAGATGGCTAACAGAGCAAAGATCACAATGTCCTCACTGCAGGTATTTGTTATTATTTGCGTATTTCTGATATGCTCAGCTGTATATGTTGACTTCATTGACTGTGTCTGTGCTGGAAGTCACTATTAAGTCTCTATTGAAAAAGTACTGCAACAAGAATAAAAAGTAGTTATTTGCAAATATGGAGGATCTCTATTGAGATCATTAAATTTCATGCTAGCCGAGATTTCCTGTTCCCTTGTGTGAAGCCTTGAAGTGGAGCAGTGCTTGTTTACACTTCTGGTAAACATCTTCTGTCTTACAGGTAAAATAGGACCTGGTTACCAATGCCTTGGGCAGAGGTCCTCTAAAGAGGGCAGCATTGGTGTAAATGATTGGCCATCCTTACTTGTTACTTGTATGCTGTCTTGATGTATCCTTAGATGCTGAAAGTGACCAAAAACACCTAGAATTAAATTAAATGGAGGTTTATCAAGGTATGAATCAAGTTTAATAGATGAAGATCGTTAATTTTACAAAATTGAGATCCTAGTGATTTATTTCTGAGGAGCACCCTTGCGCTCAAGCCCCCAAGGATTCACCCTTTTTGTAATTGACAAATACCATTTTTGCACACCTGAAATATCAGTATTCCTCTAATAATTAAGAGCCTATGCAAACCTGGATGTGATGTAAAATTTACTAGATGCTCATGCAACTGTCTTTGTAGGCTGAGGTGTGCGGCATGGCCATACGAAGATTACATCTCCTGTCTATTTCTATACCACCCCAGTTCATAAAATAGACACAAAGTCTTGAAGCAGTAAGCCATTTCCTTGTTCTCACACAATGGCATGAACTTCTTGGACACATCTAATTTGGGTACAAAGTCAAGTTGAAGCAGGCTTGGAGTGTGTTTAAAATCATTAGCTCTGAATACCCTCAATAAACATTTCCTTACCCAAATAGCACACCATAATAAGCCTGGAAATAATGAGGCCTCCAGAGGGTAAATTTGGTGATGTTACCCTGCACAGCAGGGTAGCATTACTAAATTTACCCTCTGTGAACCTCAATCTTAATCATAGTCTGAATCATAGTCTCAGGCCTGAACAGAAAGAGGTAAGCAAAGGATAAATTGGGGGATTCTAACCCACTGTATGGGATAACATCTGCCAATCCACCCTCTGGGGACCTCATTCTGCAAATGACACATTGTTTATTTCCAGGCTTGTACCATAACAGTTATAACAGTTATAAGTACAGTATTTTTAGTCAAGTTGTGTTAACAAATGGGACCTATGGTTTCGCTACGGTCGGTGTGCGTTCAGGCATCCTCGCACTGTTTGAACAAACGTTCTCCGATTGGACTAATATTTGCCATACAGGTCTTTTACAATAATTTTTCAAGCAAGTTCGAAAACTGTCCCAGTCTGATTTTTTGTTACAAGGTTATGAGCCTTAATTACTCATTTTTTAGGAATTTTGTGCTCGTTAGCACAATAACTTGAACAAACATTCTCTGATTTGACTAATATTTGCCATACAGGTCTTTTGTAATAATATCTCAAGTGAGTTCGAAAACTGGCCCTGCCCAGTTTTTCATTAGAGTTTTGGGCCTTAGTCAATTTTTACAAATTTGTGCTCGTTGGTGCAATAACTTGAACAAATGTTCTCCGATTTGCCTAATATTTGCCATACAGGTCTTTTGCAACAATATCTCAAGCAAGTTTGAAAACTGGCCCATCCCAATTTTTTGATAGAGTTATGGGCCCTAGTCAGTTTTTACGAATTTTAAGCTTGTTAGTGCAATAACTTGAACAAACTTTCTCTGATTTGACTAATATTTGCCATATAGGTCTGTTGCAATAATATCTCAAGCGGGTTCTAAAACTGGCCCGGACCAATTTTTCATTACTGAATTAAGGGCCTTAACCCTTAAAGGCCTGGACAATTGTCTTAAATTCACACCTGACCACAGCCTTACACATCTAGTGGCTTAGCAGTGATTTCTAGTGAAGTCTTTGCTTCCTGTTAAGACAGCCAAGACTTGACTAGAAAGCACTGTCTAGGTAATGTGTCTATTGTTAGCAGGATTTCCTCATGATGGCCTGTTGAGGGCGCGTGTTCTGAGGTCGTAAAACTCGGAAATAGGCCTTTAAGGGTTTATTAATTTTTTCGAATTCAGAACTTTTTAGCATCGTAACTTGAATAAAGGTTCCAGATTTGACAACCGGCATGTTATTGAAAACCGGGTTATGAACATGCAACACTTTCCAGTTGCCACTACAACTCCACACCTGCATCTCTGATGTGCACCTCTTGTTTACTGTCCTTGTTATGACAGAATTGAACTATTGAGATCCTTTTTATGACATGAACATGCTCTTGGAAAAGATATCATGGTTTTGTCTGAGAGTTTGTATTAAGGAAGAGACTGTTAGAGACCGCTTACATTTTGAAACCATATTGCACTTATGGTGTAACACCTATTTATATACAAATTTAACAAGGAGTTTTACTCTTAAGCTGCTGAGTATTTTCAAGACATTTTTCATCAAATCTGGTCATGTCTTCTGTGAAGTAACCATGACCAGATTGGATGAGAAATTTATCTAAATTTAACTCAAGAATTCATTGGTGAAAAAATCCATTCAATTGATAGGTGGAAACTTTGATTAAATGCCCCCAAATTGTACTTATGTCAGTGGCAAGAGAAATCATGTTCCAGTAGTTATTTATTTATTGATGTTTCATATTTATGCACAATGGCTAATCATGACCGTGACAGTTTTACGGGTGGAGGAAGCCGGAGCACCCAGAGAGAACCACCGAGCAACGACGAGCAGCTGCCAGCTCCCCAACATCGCAACTCTGCACTGCAGCACAGGCAGGGTTAGATTGGTTGAAGACATGCATACCACCGACGTGCAGTACGCCTTAGTACACGGCGTCATCGTGCCCCCACATGGGCAATGGGGTAAAGTGTCTTGCCCAAGGACACAACGCAGTTGCCGCAGGTGGGATGTTCCAGTAGTTAAAGTGTTATTTCAGTGATAAAATAATTTGTTCACATGGATTGTTGGTTTGATGCAATTCGGTGGTGATATCCTGTTTGCACTTTCAGTTATACCCTAATAAAAAGAATTGATGAATTTTTACTGGAAAATTAATCCATTGTTTGAACAGTTGGCACATGATTCCTTTTTTTCTTAACCCCTCGCACTTGTGGCATGACAGAGTTTTCTTCAAGGCTGTTACTTTGTCCAGACAGCGGCAGGCAACATGAAGAATTTAAGTGATTAGATCTTGTTTGACAGATCTCAATGAGCTCTGTCAAACAAAAAATAGTTAAGTTTCTAGTTGCATCATGGGAGATGTTTGTCATTGATAGTGTAGGTTTGTAGACAGAATGTAAAGAGTGAAAGTGTTGATAAAAGCGTTTATTTCTGCCTTTCCAATCTTGTCAGGCTCTTCGTTCCATTGAAGTGGTCACATGGTATGGTTTTGTTGAAATTTTTTGAAAAAATTTTAAAAAGAAAAAAAAAATTAACAAATTTTGTCATCATGTATGTTGTGTAAAGGCTCAATTTAATATCCCTGCTAGTTGAATATAACGTCCAAGCACAAAACTATATACCATATCTTAGTACAAAGTTACCTTGTTAATGCAATATAATTTACTTCTGTTATTTCAATAAAAAATCACATAATCTCTTGAAGAATTACCCTGGCAACCACTAAATTCCCCACATTTCTAAACCTCTTTGGCCTCCACATATCCAATATGAGCATCTATCTAATATATATCTTGTTTGACAGAGCTCCAGGAGCTCTGTCAAACAAGATATCATAGAATAAATGCTCACTTTATCTCTAGACTACAGAAAGATGACCAAATTCCTCATAGTTGAATACCCTGTTAACTGATATTATTCACTGGCAAAGTGGTTATCCTCCTAATAGGGTTCCACATATATTGTCCCATCCAAGTTCTTTTATTAAATCAGAAGGAGAAATTTCAGCTAAGTGGTACCATGAAATATGCGGTTGTTTTATGAATTGGCTCTTTTCACCTGCGTAATTTAAAAATTGAGCAGTTGAAAAAAGTTATTTTTCATAAAATTCCAACAAAACCTTATTATATGACCTCTCATAGGAATGAGCTTTACAGGCTTGTTCCACTGATATAGTTTTGTTGAAATCTTTTGAGATATTTGAAGCAAAAAAAAATAAAATAATTTTTTTTATATTGTGTTCATTGGGTAAAGGATGAACAGGATTTTCCTTATTTTTTATGAAACTTGAACCCTTTAACTAACATAATGGCAGAAACTAGTATTCACAAAAGTCAGCATTCAAATTTTATTATTTTTTTTCAAGTTTATTTAAAAAATATAGCCTATGATGCATCATTGGAATGATCTCACTGACCTCAAAAATCTGTTTCTCAGGCCCTCCCGCATGGTCATTTAACTGCTGCATGTTCTCTTTTTTATAACCAATGCAAACTTTAAAAAAATAAATATTAAATGGTTTGTATCTGATATTTTACCCAAGTTAAAAAAATTCATAAATTTGTCCCTTGATTGCAACAAGGCTTTGCAGTGCTTTAGCACTACAAAGCCTTCTTGCACTCAAGGGATGAAATACATAACCATCCATGCTATTTTGTAGATTATGAGTCCTTAAACATAAAACAAACCAAGAATATTAACTTTTGATGGCAAAGAAATAATTACAAAAATAAAAAATAAAATAAAAAGCCGCCCACCCACATTCAATTTTACAAAAAATGGCCTGAGAAACAGATCTACTTTATTTTTTTTAATTATTTTTTACGACCACATGGGTTCGTACACTTGTTTTGTTTTTGTTTTATGTTTTAGGTCTCATAATCTGCAGATTAACATGGGGCAGGTGTATTTTGTCTATTTTATTAACTTGGGGAATTCGCCTGCCATAAACCAATTAATTTTAATTTTATAACAGGAAAATACAGCAGTGCTGTGCAAAAAAGGACGATGAAAATAGCCAATGCAGTTTTACTGAAAAAACCATATTTAAAATAATAAGACTGAGTATCACAAATGTAGTTTCTTGTAAAACATTATGTTGAGGAAAAATCTGAGGAATAATTAGTTTAAGCACAAACAGATCAATTTGAAAACAAATCAAAATATATTTGATTCTCGGTCAATATATTGTGGAAAACAATGAAGATGAAGGGGTTTTATTTATTTTTTTTATATTTTTTTAGTATCTTTCTTCAGTAAATATGGAGTTTTCAGAAACTTGTGCATGAGGAACATAGAACATTCTAGTGCTCTGGAAACAAAAGTTTTGCTGACAATTGTTAAGCGAAAAATGAAAGGGAATAAACCTTTTTTTTCAAAGAATGCATCTGAAATTATAGAGAAAAAAAACATGACATGAAGAGCAAATATAAAGATTATTTTGTATGGAAATCACGTAGTCTTGATGATTTCTTCAAGCACACACCATATTTTGTTTTTCATTTGCTTTTCCAACAGCACTGAACGTTCTGAATACGAGTGGCATTTTCCGTAAATACGATCAGTTCTATCGGGGTTTTCTATCAATAACCTCAGAGTACACATCGAACGTAAGATAATTAACTCGTTACATGGTGTCTGGACGATTCGGGCCGTGTGCAATTCGGACCAGATTTTTATAAAGGACGTTTCGGCCCAGATCTATTGACGATTCAGACCATATTTCTAGCCGATTCGGATCAGATTATTGGACGATTCGGACCATGTTTGTGGACGATTCGGACCAGGTTTCTGGTCTATTTGCCCAACATACACACAAACTACACAAGCCAGCACAAACATACATACTTCACAAGACAGCACAGACTTGCCTTTTAAATTTAATAGGCACAGAGCTTTATGTGCCAATTTCAGTGAGCCATTTTCATTAATTTCACTGAAAAAAATACCAACGTACCGGTATTGTTTGTAGTTATCACAACAGATAATTCTGCGAGTAATTATGAAACAACTAATCCTGTGCTTCTGGGTCATGTCAAGGAAGAGGAAAAAAGATGTGACGTCAACATTGACATGCTTATTTTTATTTGCAATGCATTTTGGGTCCGTATACCGAATTTGGTCAAAATCGGCCCAGTAGTTGGCTCGTTGCTAAGGGGCGCTTGTGTTGCTGGGGAAGCCTCGTGACATCAACATTGACTGTCAGTTTTCATTTGCAATACATTTTGGGTCCGTATTCCGGATTTGGTCAAAATCAGCCCAGTAGTTAGCCCATTGCTAAGGGGTAGCTCTGGTTGTTAGGGAAGTCACGTGACATTAACATTGACCTGTATGTTTTTATTTGCAATACGTTTTGGGTCCGTATACCGAATTTGGTCAAATGGACCCCGTAGTTAGCCCGTTGCTAAGGTGGCACTCTGGTTGCTAGGGAAGTCATGTGACGTCAACATTGACCTATCTGTTTTCATTTGCAATGCATTTTGCATCCGTATACCAAATTTTGTCAAAATTGGCCCAGTAGTTAGCCCGTTGCTAAGGGGGCGCTCTGGTTGCTAGGGAAGTCACATGATGTCAACATTGACTGTCTGTTTTCATTTGCAAAGCATTTTGGGTCCGTATACTGAATTTGGTCAAAATCGGCCCAGTAGTTAGCCCGTTGCTAAGGGGCAATCTGGTTGCTAGGGAAGTCATGTGACGTCAACATTGATCTGTCTGTTTTCATTTGCAATGCATTTTGGGTCCGTATACCAAATTTGGTCAAAATTGGCCCAGTAGTTAGCCCGTTGCTAAGGGGGGTGCTCTGGTTGCTATGGAATTCATGTGACGTCATGATTGATCTGTTTGTTTTCATTTGCAATGCATTTTGGGTCCGTATACCGAATTTGGTCCAAATCGGCCCAGTAGTTAGCCCGTTGCTAAGGGCCCGCTCTGGTTGCTAGGGAAGTCACGAGACGTCAACATTGATCTGTCTGTTTTCATTTGCAATGCATTTTGGGTCCGTATACCGAATTTGGTCAAAATTGACCCAGTAGTTAGCCCGTTGCTAAGGGGGCGCTCTGGTTGCTATGGAAGTCACGTGACGTCATGATTGATCTGTTTGTTTTCATTTGCAATGCATTTTGTGTCCGTATACCGAATTTGGTCCAAATCAGCCCAGTAGTTAGCCCATTGCTAAGGGCGCGCTCTGGTTGCTAGGGAAGTCACGAGACGTCAACATTGATCTGTCTATTTTTATTTGCAATGCATTTTGGGTCCGTATATCGAATTTGGTCAAAATCGGCCCAGTAGTTAGCCCGTTGCTAAGGGGATGCTCTGGTTGCTAGGGAAGTCACGTGGCGACACCATTGACCTGTCTGTTTTCGTTTGCAATGCATGTTGGGTCCATGTATCAAAACTGGCCCAGTAGTTTGCCCGTTGAAAAGGGCGTGCTTTACTTGCTATGGACGTCATGTTACATAATCAGTGACCTATTAACCTCCCCCCCCCCCTCCCCCACCCACCCACCCACCCACCCAATATATTAAGGGTCCCTTGACGCAATGAGGGTGAAAGCAATGGTGGAGAGTCATCACTTGTTCTAGCATCCGAATATCCTTGAAAAAATGTAACCTCATTTGTCCCCTGTTCCTTTGGGAAAAATCCCTAAAAGTTTAATCAGCCAGAGTCATTCTCGTGAAGTCTCATCTCGTTAACTACTTCCTACATTAAAAAAGTGTGAAATTAGTATAAAGGACTCACGAGTTTCGACATTGACTTCGACTCCGTTTCAACTTGGGCACCTCCAGCGCCTTCGTCCTTTATAATAAATACTACCCCAGAGGTTTTTTTTCCTTCTTCTTTACATAAACCCACATTACAAAATTGTTAGTTATTTAGTTAGTTATTTATTTATTTTTTTCAGGGCATCATTACACCTCCATGAGTTGGTGAACTGTAGATGGGCAGAAGAGGTCACACAGCAGCTAGATACACTTCAGCAAAGTACTCCACCTTTACAACCACAAGATGATAATAAGGACAGGTATGTTCAGGGGTTGTAGCTAATGGGTGGGTCGGGAAGTGTAACCCCTCTCCCAAATAATTTTTACATTTGGGACCTTTTCGTTTCTGGATTGGAGTCTTGGATATCAATTCACTCTTGATGGTAATTATGTACCTTCTCACAAGACTTGATTGGATACTTGAACAAATCTCTCACTCACAGTTGGTCATAAAAATAGTGGTGTGTAATACTAATTTCGGACTGTTGTTGGCACAATTTGGAGTAGAGTCTGTGTTATTTATTTATTTATTGGTGTTTAAGGTCACATATTTCTGCACTATCGATAATCATGCCCACGACAGTTTTATGGGTGGAGGAAACCGGAGTACCCAGAGAGAACCACCGAGTAACGGCAAACAACTGTCAGCTCTCCAACATACTAACTCCACACAAGCAGGGTTAGCATTGGTTGGAGACAAGTGCACCATCTACATGCAGTGCACCTTAGTACACAACGCCACCGTGCCTCCACGTTGGCAATAGGGGTTAAGTTTCTTGCCCAAGGACACAGTGCAGTAGCTGCAGGAGGGTTTCGAACTGAGGACCTCTCGGTTTGCAGCTTCAGCCTACACCTCTACCTACCGAGCCACCATACCCCCAGAATATGTGTTAATG
Organism: Pictodentalium vernedei; assembly: GCA_031216915.1. NCBI lineage: Eukaryota > Metazoa > Mollusca > Scaphopoda > Dentaliida > Dentaliidae > Pictodentalium > Pictodentalium vernedei. The sequence continues at coordinate 243,001,582 of CM062294.1, read as the reverse complement.
AAATTTATTTATTGGCATTTAATGACACTTTTGACAGCCAGGGTCAACCACATCCGACATTTTTACAGGTGGAGGAAGCCAGAGTACCCAGTGAGAACCACTGCAGTGGCAAGTAGTGTCAGACCTTTTGGTTTGAAATCCAATACTGTAACCACTGAGCCACTGCACTCCCTGTTACGTATAGGGTAGCCCCAGGTCCTGGAATATCCTTGAATTTAAAAACTGGGTTTCAAGGCCCTTGAAAACCTTTGAAATTCAGGTTTGACGCTAAAAATCCCGGAAAACCCTGGAAAAAGTTCATTACCAGGTCCGTTTCTGGTGTTCCTGTACATAATTTTCTTTTAACATCACAGCATAAATGTCCTATTAAAAGCCAAAAAAAGCCCAACCACTGATTGGTTGTTTTTGGCAGTTGAACTGTAAATGCGGAAGAGAACTTGCTTTGCAATTTCTGTTTCAATACGTCTGCCTCAAACCTCCTTGAAACTCCTTGATTTTTTTCTCGAGAAATCTGGTGGTACCCTGTAATTAAATAAGAGTTGCGAAGCCCATGTGACTACATAATGTACTCATCCACAAATGAATTTCCAAGAATGCTTGAGCCTTTCAGCTGTAACCTCCAACTAACTAATGTTCCAGCTTGATCATTAAGGCAAGGCATGCCTTGATGATGCAGTTGGAATATTTTGTCACTTGAAACTTATTTTATATTCTATTACTGTAGAATTAATGTAGGATACATGGATTATTATTCCAGTAGCTAACTAAAAAAAATTGGATTTTGTCCACACTTAGGCTCTATCAGGATGCCTTTGGGCTCTTAATTTTCCCTTTGGGAACTTAGGCGTTTTTTCAACCAAAAAAATTCCAAAAAATATTTTTAATTTAATTTTGAGTGCTATTATTCATGTATCTTAATTACATATTTTGTTGTGGAGTTTGGAGGACTGATATCGACTTTAGTTGATGCACTCCTGCGGACTCTTGTCATTCTTGTGTTCACTGGAATGACTGATGTTGGAGTTGGTTGTCGCGGTACGTTGTTGGCGGTGAGGTTCTGAGGACCGGCCTCTCAGTGCGTTATAATTCATTTTGTCAGTTTCTATTTCAGAGGAACATGAACATGGTGATGATATTCTGACACCCATCCAAGTGTGCTACCGTCGTCATGCTCCATTGAGCATATAGAGCTAACTGCAGTGCTCATGATTGCAAGAGTTAGGGTCTTTTGTTAACGGTTTTAATCTCTTGCAAGCAGCTAGCTCGACCGGTGAAGCAGTTACTCTGTCCATGGGAGCCGTGACACCGGGTAAGTCTGTTGCGGTCGAAGGAAGTATAGATGTGGGTAGAGTGAGCACTTAAATATAAATAAGCTCACCCAGTGACGACGGAAATAGGGAGGAAGTCGGCAAGTTTCTTGTACTCGGCGAGGTCTAAAAGACCGCGAGCGGGAGAGGCCCCTCTCTAACCTAACAACATTTGGGGCCAAATGTTGTTATTAGAAACTTACATGAGCCAGAGCCACTTGAGACGCTCTGTTTAGCCTGCAGCCGGGGTCGGCTTCAGTCATGGCTTCCTCCGCTACGTTTCACAAGCCGAAATGAAGTTTTCTGGTTGGAAACTTGCACGAGACGGAGCATACGTCCGCCCACCACTCGGGATGCTCCGTCTAGTCTGCAGCCGGGGTCAGCTTCAGTCACGGCTTCCTCCTCTACGTTTCACAAGCCGAAATGAAGTTTTCTGGTTGGAAACTTGCACAAGATGGAGCATACGTCCGCCCACCACTCGTGACACTCCGTCTAGTCTGCAGCCAGGGTCGGCTTCTGTCACGGCTTCCTCCGCTACGTTATTAAAGCACACCCGACTGCATCCTAGCTACCCGACTTCGAATATCCAGCCTGCTGCGCGAAGAAGGGACCACTCTTCACCCGTGAAGTCGGACCATCTGGTTGCTAAGGAGACGAGGCCTCGATCATCGGGACGTTCGGAGAAGAGATCCATCTCCGACACACCGTCCCAGGAGCAGCAAGCAGCCAAGAAACAGAAGACCGCTGCTTCTCAGGCATCGATGATGGACTTGCTGTCACAGATTGCGCAGCTGATCGCAGTATCCCAGGAAGTGCAGGTGCAGCCTCCCTCAGACTCAGAATCTGAGTTGTTGGACGGTGCTGGGTCAGTCCAGTCGTCTGTTCACGCAGATGCAATGGGCCGAGATTCGCAACTGATTCTCTTGGATGGTGAAAGGGATAAGGAAGAGGATTACCCTTCCCTTTCAGAACAGCACATGGTTGCGATGGATTTCATCCATCAATACTACCCTGAATTTGTTCCGACTAATCAGAATCAGGGATGTAAGTTTTCCATCTTTTGACGGAATTCCGTTTTTTTGTAATTTTTCGGTTCTATTTTGAAAATTCCATTTTTCAATTTCTGGTGGGGTTACCTAATGTTAATTTTGTAAATTACTTCCTGATTTACATTACAAAACTGTTTGAAATTGGTCGATTTTTGGTTTATTTTGCACCATTGTTGTTACCACGATGCATGCAGGGGGAAAATAACAGAGAAGTCCCAGGCAATTCCATTCTGATGTCACATAATCCATAAATAGAACCAATAAAATACTCCACTCGATAAATTCTGTGGGTGTTCCAATCTAAATTTGTATATCAGAAGGAATACGCAGGCGCCATTGGTCAAAACACGCCACCCACTGACTGCGCCTGTGCAAAAGTGACTTCCCAAGGTCTGCATTCCCATTTCGTGCCAGTTGTAAATTTAATATTTTTGACAAAATGGTATCGAAAAAACGAAAAACCAACAAGCAGTTTGGTAAAAGAAGCATGGAAGAGTTCCAAGAAACAGATGAGGTGAAATCAATCGAAAAATAACAAATTTAGATGAATATACGACAATCGGAAGTGATCGAAAATCAAGCCGGTCAGTTGTTAAAAAAAATGTGTTAGTGACAATAGTGTATCTCAATCACTGATAAAAAACGATCCGACTTCCCCCATCTCCAAAAAATTTATAAATTGATAAGGTCTCATTATAAAATCAGCATATTTTGTTCAAATAATATTCATAAATGTTGAATTTAGAAGCCACCAGAGGCGTTCTAAGGCATTGAAAAATACAAAATTTTCTTGGGGGAGAACTCTCTTCATATGGAGGGGGACACCCCCTCTCTGACCCTCCCCAGTGTGGCCTTCTGCCGCGGCACGACCGCTTGGTGCCTTCAACAGTTGACTTTCAGGTTTTTTTCATCAAACTTCACTTACATCTCTGCAGAATGCTGCGACGACAAGAGAAAAACCGCTAGAGTCGTTGGATGCAGACTTTATACGGACAGAGGAAGAAGTACTTTCTTTTCCGGTTCAGTCTAGGCAGGTGTCGCAGGCCTTTGGCCATGTAGACGCCGCCGTATTCACCTCTCGAGTGCGAGGAAAAAAGGTGGTTTCTTAACTACATCTTCCATAAACATACCGTTTCTTGGACCACGTTCATCTAACTGAAGTTATTTAGGAATTTATTTTGCAACTGCTGTCCGCTATACATGCGGAATACGAAATTCAATGAAGGGAATAATGGGCAAACTTAGTTTAGTGATATTTATTCAGAACAAAATCATTCCGTTGCGATTTGTTGTAGAATGCCTATTGCCCAATGTAACGACTTAAATCGGCCTGCGCAATATACACAAATCTCCATCCAAAATTTAGTTTGGTTTCTGGGACAAAGATCAAAGCCAAGTAAAACATACATAGATGTCTGCTATGCTATCCGCGCTGAAAAGGGACCCAATGCTGCAAATAATGGACGAATTTTAGTTTAAGGAATTTTATTTATAAAAAGTTTTGCTGCGAGTTATTGGAGAGTGTCTGTTACCCAATGTAATGGCCAAAATTAGTCAACGCTGTACGCAAAACCTCCACATCCAATTTTAATTTTACTTTGCTCTCTGTTTTTCTCTCGGAGACAAAGATCATGACCCCTCGTTGGAACGAGCACGTTGAGCTCGTTGCAATGGGGTGTCATGGATTGGGTCTTTGAGACAGAGAGTGAAGTCATTTATGAATTTATTTTGCTACTGTTACCTGCTATCCATGCTGAATACGAAATTTAATACAGTGAATAATGGGCAAACATAGTTTAGTGATTTTATTAATAAAAATCATTTTGTCGGCTGACTTTGTTGCAAGTTATCAGAAAATGACTGTCGCTGAACGTAAAGGCCAAATTCCGCCAGGGCTATACATAAAACATTTTTTGAAAATTTTACTTCGTTTTCAGTTTTTGTCTCGCAAACATTGCCTCTGACCCCCTTCCCCCCACTGAAACGAGCGTGTAGAGCTCGTTGCGGTGGAGGGGGGCGTGGACTAGGTTTTGGGGGACAGAGGTTGAAGTTAATCAAGAATACATTTTTCTATTGTCGTCTGTTATCTGCGCTAGGTGAGGCAACTGATGTGGGGTCATGGGCTGTGTTTGGGGACAGAGTTTGAAGTCGGTCAAGAACACCTTTTTCTGTTATCGTCTGTTATCCGCGCTGGGTGAGGGTTCATGAACTGTGAACTAAGAGAACACTTAGTTTAGTGATTACTTCTATCCGATATCTATAGTTTTTACCACTTGTCCTCAACACTCCCCCCTGTTGCAGAGCATAAGACAATTTCGGTCAGTCTCTTGAATTGTACCTCCAAATGTCTCTGAAGAGACTGTTGTTGTTGTTTTTATTATTAAAACTTTTAACTTTCAGATACGCTTGTATTCAAAACAAAAATAATAGTTTTTTTTACGTAATTGAGACAAACTGTAAATATCTTTTGAATTATGTTGCTTTAAACGAAATTTCTTCTTCACAAAATGAATATGGCTAACTTAACAATAGGAAGTTTAAATTGTCGGGGTCTCGCATCAGATAACTTAAAATGCCATGACATTTTCTTACAGTGCAGGAATAAATTCGATATTACTCTCTTGGTAGACACTCACTCGAGCAAGGATGTGGAACAAATGTGGAGAAATGAATGGGGATACGAGGCACTCTTTTGCTCATGTTCAAGCTCTAGCAGAGGTACAGCTATTCTGTTTAAAAACATATTCACGTATACCATAAGTAAGAATATACACGACCCCCGGGGGTAATTTTATTATCTTAGATGTAGATGTCCAGGACCAAAGGATCACTCTGGCAGTCTTATACGGGCCTAACGAGGATAACCCACTTTCTTTTCAAAATTTTTTTTTCCAAAATTGAAAACATTGGTAATACGTCAGTTATAATTGGAGGTGACTGGAATGCCCCCAGAAATTATGAACTGGATACATTAAACTACAAACATAAGAATAACACAGGGTCTAATGAAAAAATCTCACACCAAATGGAAAAATTGGACTTGCATGATGTCTGGAGATTAGAAAATATGGATCAAAAACGGTACACCTGGAGAGGGCCGGGAAACAAGATGGCACGGTTAGACTACTTTATAGTCTCTTCGGATTTACAGCTATTTATTAAAAAAGCAGATATACACATCAGACATAGATCAGATCATAATCCGATTAGTATATGCCTCTCTTTCATGAACCAGAAAAAGGGAAAAGGATTTTGGAAATTTAACAACAGTCTTTTATACAACCCTGATTATATAAATTTAGTAAAATTAACTATAACTGAAACAATAGACCAGTATAATAATAATAATAATAATAATAATAATAAAAATAATGATAAATTAAAGCTCACAATTAATGACCAACTATTTTGGGAGACGCTAAAAATAATGATAAGGGGAAAAACTATATCATTTGCAACCCATAAAAAACGACACACAGAAGAAAGGAAGAAAGAAATTGAGAACGAATTAAACGAACTATACATTAAATTAGACAGTGGAGACATATCTGCCAGTAGCCGCATTACTCCACTCGAAAATGACCTAAAAGAAATTAATGACAAAAAGATAAAAGGTATTATACTGAGAACAAAATCCAGGTGGAAGGTCGAAGGCGAAAAACCAACTAAGTATTTCTGCAATCTAGAAAAACGACACTACACTGAAATAATGATAGCAAAACTGATTAAATCTGATGGATCCGAAACTAGCGACCTAAATGATATCATTTCTGAACAACGAAATTTCTTTGAAAATCTGTATTCATCAAAAATTGAAAGCCCTGAAAACAATATTCGTCATGAAGATACTTTTTTTGATCCGCAAAACCCTTATCTAAACTTTCTCGATGAGGATGAAAGTCGGTTACTGGAAGGTCCTGTATCCGAACATGAATGCCTCAGTGCCCTAAAGAGGATGAAAAACAATAAAAGTCCTGGCTCGGATGGTTTCACAGCAGAATTTTACAAATTTTTCTGGAAAGGTATCGGGAATTTTTTGGTCAACTCCTTGAATTACGGTTACGACTCAGGAGAACTCTCCATAACTCAAAGGGGTGGCATAATAACATGTATTCCTAAGCCAAATAAATCGAAAATGTACATAAAAAACTGGCGACCAATATCACTTATTAACGTACACGTAAAAATAGGCTCCACTGTAATTTCTAATCGAATAAAGACAGTTCTACCAAAACTAATCTCTGAGACTCAGTTAGGCTTTATGAAGGGAAGATATATTGGGGAATCAACTCGTTTAACATTTGATCTGATTAAAAAATGCGAAGATTTGGATATCCCTGGACTGCTGATTTTGATAGATTTCGAGAAAGCATTCGACTCGTTGGAGTGGCCATTTATTGAGAAAACTTTTAAGATTTTTAAATTTTGGTACCTCTATCCTCAAATGGTTCAAAACATTCTACAACAACATTTATAGCTACGTATTGAACAATGGAAACTGTTCAGAGAGATTTAATATACAACAAGGTGTCAGACAGGGTGATCCACTCTCCCCTTACCTATTTATTCTTAGCACAGAAATCTTGAGTGTGGCGATAAAACTTAACCCCGACATTAAAGGCATAACAATAAATGATTCAGAATACCTGATTAGTCAGTATGCAGACGATTCGTCACTTTTTCTAAGCGATGACCCTACCTCTTTGAACAGAGCACTAGAAATGGTGAACCTATTTTCCGGTTGTTCCGGTCTTAAAGTAAATTTCGATAAGACACAGGTTATATGGATTGGATCGAAACAGGGTTGTGGCGAAGAAATTCAAACGAGAAGAACTGAATTGGAATCATAGTAACATTTTTGCAATATTAGGTATTGAATACAATCTATTCGAGGAAAACTACACACAATGCAATTTCTTAAAGAAATTAAAAAGCATTGAGAAACTGTTAAATGACTGGTCTTTTAGAAATATTACTCTGATAGGTAAATGTGTAGTTATAAAAACACTTGCCCTACCAATACTAATTCATTGTTTATCGGTCCTTCCAGATCCACACGAGGAGACGTTAAAAAAAAAAAACAACTATTTTTTCAATTTTTTGTGGTCCAGTAAAAACGACAAAGTTAAACGCGAAATCATTATCAATATGATAGAAAATGGTGGTCTAAAATTCCCCCATATAAAAAGCTATTGTCGCTCCTTAAAACTACCATGGATTAAAAAACTTATAGACCCGAGCGTAATGGCCCCGTGGAAAACACTTGCATTAGATCAATTTGAAAAATTTGGGAGCTTTAAAATATGGTACTTAAACAAAGAAGGTTTACGAATAGTTGGGAACCACACAAATAATTTCTGGAAAAGTGTTCTGGAAGCTTGGTCATTGCTCAACAATTACATCGCCACAACCCCAGATGAAATCTTTGCACAAACAATCTTTTACAACAACCATATAAAAATCAACCACAAAACAATTTTCAGCCAGCACTGGTGCAAGGTAGGTGTTTATTTTGTGAATGATTTATTAAATGAAAACAAAAGTTTTTTATCATATAATGAATTCTCCACAAAATATGATATCAAGACACCGTTTACTGTCTACCAAGGAGTAATAAACTCAATTCCAAGAGAATGGAAGGATATATTAAAACAATATAAAAAGACACAAACGATTATAAACAAGAACGTTGAGAAACTTAAATATTGCTCTAAGTCTTGCAAAGCCTTTTATCCAACGTTTTTGGAGATGTCAGCAAGTGCACCAACCCATGTCCAAAATAAATGGAATGCAATTTTAGATATTAATCTTCAACCGGAGGACTGGGGATTGATATATAAAAGGTCATTCCAAATTACAGATGATACTTATCTACAAACTTTACAGTATAAAATTTTACAGAGGATCTTATATACAAATCAGAAATTATATAAATGTAAGTTATCGGAAACAGAGCTTTGCACGTTTTGTGGCGAAACAAAAGAGACAGTTGTGCATCTCTTTTTTGACTGTTCCATTTCAAAAACAATTTTACTGAATCTGTCTCAACTTCTGAAGGAGAAATGCAGTATATCGTTTCCAGGAACTCCCGAATATGTTATTCTAGGTCAATGCGTTGAAAATAATGAAGTAGACATCTCTGTTGATATGGGCTATCTGTGTGCACTTCTGTACAAAAAAATCATCTATTCCTGTAGATTGAGAAAATGTCAACCGGTGATGAAAAATTATATCGATCAGTTGAAATATTACCGCAGTCTTGAACTGTTGCCCACCTATTCTTACACGGAAAAATAAATCGGTCGCAATGCGAGCAAGATGGACTGCATTGGGTGGCTTAATTCGGGATTGATTCGAGAACCAATTCTGAATTGTGTCTTTGTGTTCAGTCCTTCCTGCCCGGACTGGAGCTAAGAAATATATAAAAAGTAATTCCCTTCTTCCTATTACATTGCGCGTAATAACAAGCGTAAGAAGAAATGTCACATATAGATATAACTCCCATACAATATGTAAAAAACTCTGAGATCTCCCGACTCCTTTACAAAAAATAAATGACTTTTTAAGTTACACAAAAAGCATTACTTCCTGTGCAACATATCTACTATACTCATTTTTTCAAGATTAAGCAGTTCAGACCTGCATATTGTTACCTATGTATACAAATGTTTAAATATCTATGTACACAAGTTTGTATCTGAAATAAAAAAATATGAAAAAAAACCAAAAAAACATTCATTTAAAGTGATTGGAGAAGATGTTCAGAGAGCTTCTCTGTGTTTGGATGAGCAGGCCAGGGATTTAGATGTATCCTTGCCTGCATCATTCACTATTCACTCAGACACAATTATAATGGCAATTTCATCAAGTAGAGCGAATTTGGAAGCAATGTCTTGTGCAGATCAGATTAGATTCTTTCTAGGACAATTTGTATACCACGTATAACTCCGCCCTAACAGTGGCTAATCTGGAGTTAATCAGATGTGATGCTGCCCTTGCGTTGTTTTACTGCATACTATTTTTGACGACAAGCTTTTGTTAATCTATGATCGGGCTACTAAGAAAGCGTCAAGTGCTCTGGTTTTGAAGTCGGCGTCTCAACAACCTGCTTCAGCAGACAAGAGTAAAGGAGGACATTCCAGATCTAAACGTCAAAAGGGAACTCCTCACGAGGGTACAAGAAACCCTCTTACAATTACTCTGGAGGTCGTCAATATAGCGACTCAGGAAAGGGGCGTAGGTCTGATCGGGACTATCAGTCAGACTCCCCAAGGCTGATGGGACGAGGTTCTTTGCAGGGAGGACGTAGTTTCTCCTCCTGTAAGCCTTGCAGGTCATACAGGTGATATTCAAGACCTCTATTGCTTGCCAGTAGGCAGAAGGGTATTAACTTTGCGAGAAACTGGATAGCAGTCACGGAAGATCAGTGAGTGAGAAGTGTAGTCTCGGACGGCCTACAGCTATCATTCTGAGTGGAACCCCCACTAACAAGATGTCCGCGTTGGACAATCTTTCGTCGGATCCTTTCAAAAGAGAGTCTCTCCTAGCAGAGGTACAGGCTGTCTTATTAAGCAATTAAGGAAGCAATAGAGGTCGTCGAGAATTAAGATTCTCAGGGTTTTTACAATCACCTGTTCCTCATACTGAAGCCAGGCGGCTCGTTCCGTCCGGTAATAGACTTGAGCTGGATAAACAAGCTTATCGTGGCTCCAAAATTCTATATGGAGATCATTTGGTCGGTAAGAGCGAGCATTCGAGTGATCGACTATGTGGCAAGCATAGATCTAAAGGATGCGTACTTTCTCATGTCCTGGTACATCTGGCATTCAGAAAGTACCTTTGGTTCGCCGTACAAGGGAAGGTTTATCAGTTCAGAACAATGTGCTTTGGTCTGAGCCTGGCTCCCTGGGCATTCACTCGAATAATGAACTCAGTAATGTCATACTTCTGAGCTCATTCGTCTGCTGTAATGTCAGCTTACTTGGACGACATTCTGCAGAGATACGGCAACAGAATTATTCTTCAGATTGATGTTCAGAGTCTGCTTCTATTACTCCGACATCTCAGCTTCATTGTAAATGAGAAAAAGTCAGATCTAGCTCCGTCCAAGTCGTTCACTCACTTGGGGATCAGCTTCAAGACTCACAACAATCTGGTTCGTCTGCCGTTACCCAGAGCGAAATTAGTCAGTTGTTATGCTTGCTTTTGTCTACACTCAGACGCATTAACAGCGAAGGAATTCATGCGACTGATGGGGTTGCACGGAGCAGCTGTGGATCTTATTCGGATGGGCCGTCTACGCACACGCCCCCTCCCCCAGATATTCTTTACTCAGAACTGGAGTGTGAAGACGCATTCGCTCGAAACCAGTATTGTTTTAACGGACCTAGTAAAATTAAGGGTCCAGATTTGGGCAGATCTTCAGTGGTTAACTCAGGGAGTTCCACTGCAACTGCCGGATCTGGCTTTCACGATTATGGTGGATGCGAGTCAGATGGGTTGGGGCGCGATCCTGGGTCCCGCAGACATGAAGTGTCAGGTTCTTTGGCTAGCTCTTCAACATTGAATTCACATAATAGCGAACGTCCATGTTCAGATTTTGTCGGACAATTCGACAGTAGTAGCTTACATCAGGAACCAAGGCGGCACTCATTCAATTTCACTATGTGAATTAACGGAGAGGATTTTCCAATAAGTCATGAATCATCATGTTTATCTTTCTGTCAGTCATATATCGAGTCGTCTGAATGTACTAGCAAACTCTTTCTCTCGTTGCCATCGGAGCGGACTCTCAACAAGTGAATATTCAGGCAGATTTGCTACCAGTGGGAACGTCCCATGATAGATCTGTTTGTGACACACCGGAACAATCAGTTACCAATGTTCGTGTCGCCATGCCCAGATCATCTAGCGTACGCAGTAGACGCTCTGTTGATTTCATGGGACGGAATGATAGGATATGTGTATCCTCCAACTCCGTTGATTCAGCAGATTCTTTTAAGATCAAACCGTCTCGTTGCGAAATCCTGATAGTAGCATCTCTGTTGTCACAGAAACCTTGGATCAATCTTCTCAGGTGTCTGTTATGGGACGTTCCCCAGAAGCTTCCTCCATGAGAAGACCTTTATCAGGAGAAGTATTTGTTCTTCATGCCCTTCTCCGCCCTTAGTGGCATTTATGGAGTCGGTCAGACGTGAGGGAGCTTTGCGGTTCCTATACTATTTGATGACTAACACAAGAATGATTCTAGTAATGCGGGTGAGGGGGGTTCGATATGATTTCGAATCCCCCCTCCCCCCACCCCCACCACCACCACCAATGTGTTAAGAGGCAATTCCCTGGCAAGACGTAGTTTTCTTCCCGTAAGCCTCGTATGCATTTAAGTACGTACATGCATTTCATGACTTCTTGATTGGTGGCTGCGTCATGTTCTATGGCAACCTCATGGGCACATCCAATTTTTAGCTCAACTTGACAAAGTCAAGCTGATCTATTGCCATCACTTCTCGTCCGTCTGCGTATGTACGTACGTACGTATACCTACGTTAGTATGCACGTCCACATGATCCTTTGGCACGCCTCACAGGTCGCATTTATGATCAGATCACTTTGAAACTTGGTATGCTTGTTTGGGGTGACCTCTAGATGGGAGCTATCGATTTTCTTCAATTTCCGACAAAAAATGTTGCGGCTGCCAACCTTCTTAGAACTTAGTTTAGTCAGACCACAATATTTCCCTTTGGCACACCCTACAGAGCACATTTATGATTGGATTGCTTTGAAACCTGGTATGCTTGTTTAGGGTGACCTCTAGATGGGAGCTATCGATTTTCTTCAAAAAATGCCAAAAAATGTTGCCACGGCCAACGTTCTTAGAACTTAGTTTAGTCAGACCACAATATTTCCCTTTGGCACACCCTGCAGGGCACATTTATGATTGGATTGCTTTGAAACCTGGTATGCTTGTTTGGGGTGACCTCTAGATGTGAGCTATTGATTTTTTTTCCGTTTCCGTCAAAAAATGTTGCCGCGGCCAACGTTCTTAGAACTTAGTTTAGTCAGAAGGCCTCAATATTTCCCTTTGGCACACCCTACAGAGCACATTTATGATCGGATTGATTTGAAACCTGGTATGCTTGTTTGGGGAGACCTCTAGATGGGAGCTATCGATTTTCTTCAAAAATGTTGCTGCTGCCAACGTTCCTAGAACTTAGTTTAGTCAGATCTCAATATTTCCCTTTGGCACACCCTACAGGGCACATTTATTAGCTCAACTTGACAAAGTCAAGCTGAGCTATTGCCATCACTTCTCGTCCATCGGCGTAAGTACATATACGTACATCCACAATTTCCTTTGGCACACCTCACAGGTCGCATTTATTTTCATTTCCTTTAAAAAATTATTGTCGTTTTCACCAGCCTTTGAACTTACTGCATTTGTGTAGCATCTTATTCCTTTTGCACTCTCTGCAGGTATATTTATGAATTTCCATAAAAAAGAGAAAAAAATATTGCCACAAGCAGTGACATTCAAACTTCGTGCATTTGTGCATTAACATCTTCCTTTGGCATGCCTCAGAGAGTGCATTCATTATCAGGCTGTTTTGAAACTTTGTATGCTTATACAGGATGACAAAGATAGGAGCTATCGATTTTCTTTTCATTTCCATCAAAAACAGTTGCTGTAAGCAACAGTCTTTGAATTTATTGCATTTGTGCATCAACATTCCTCTTTGACATGGCCTACAGGCCACATTTATCAGGATATTTTTTTGAACTTGGTGTGCTCATTGGGCGAGACCTTTAGATAAGAGCTATTGATCAGCATTCGTTCCTGTGAAAAAAGTTGCCATTTACAATAACCTCTGAACTTACTGCATTTGTGTATCAACATTCTTCCTTTAGCCAGTCTTACAGTTTACATTTATAAATTCAAGGATTACTCTTGACGTTGTGCACACACAATGCTGTTATGTTGAAATTTCAGGAAATAACATTGGTACCATTGATTTTCAATTTTGCCATTTCACTTATAATTTACCAAGTTCAAGTTTGTCAAGTTGAGCTACAGTGTCATTGCCACTTCCATTAATTGGTTGGTTTCCCGTGGTTGTTTATCTATATGTCATGTATGAGCATATGATTCATCATCAATAAATTGCTATCCTTTGAGTACCTGGGAGGCTGTCTAGACAGTTAACTGGTTTTCAGATGATTACATGCAGGATTTCATTGCTCACGCACATAATAAATGCATTATTAGGCAGACACATTATTGTATGTTAAGGACCTTAGAAACAATGAATTATTTCGGGGCAGTCCATGACAAGTCTGTTAATCATAGCTCCTTCCTTTTCCAGATCCAGGTTTCTATTAATTTTGGTACCCAATCGAATACATCTTGTATTACACTCTCGTATATTCGCACCTTTCTAGGAACACAGATATCGGATAGTACACGTCGGGGAGTGTTATTACTGGAATTTATTGTACACCTGAATGGGATCGACTGTGGGTTACCTTGGAAGTGTGTTTACTCTCCAGAGATTGTCCATTGTGATTCTATTGGACATATGTATGTTATATATTATATCGCCGATTTTCGACCTATCTGCGAATGCCGACTCTGGTATATGTTACAAGCGGGCGATATTAATTACCATCGCTATAGCCTTAGCTTCTGAAGTGGCATTAAGCACAAATTTATTAATAATAATTAATACCTGGGTGCCTGTTCGACGAATATTTATATTGTTATTTGGTACCACTTTTACTGATTCCAGAGCGCTCCCCTCTTTCTTTTTGAAGAAGATTCCTTCAAAAAGGGGGAGGGGGATTTTTTACCTCCTCCAGCTTGTTAAGTATGTAGCTATGACTGAAGCTGTTTTGTCTGTAAATTATATCCTGGATACAACTTGTGTTTTATTGTATATGGCGTATGTTTGTGGGGGATATCCCCTCATTCTCAAATACGCCATCCTAATTTTTGGGGCTTAGTCCAGACTAGCCTTAAAAATTGGGAATTCATCACATCCAAATTAGCATAGTCTTCATGCTAAGTATACAGTATAAGTATACAGAGTACTTGAACTGGGCTCCTTTTGTATAATATGCCTTCTCTACTACTGTATAGAGAGACATACATGTAATTCCTAATAATTTTAATTTCCTTTCACCTTGGATTACAGGCTTGGAACTATGTTGGTCTACTAATTCGGAAGTCCTAGGCCCTCCGCCTTTTTACTATTCACCTAAGTCTGGGCCATTGGGTTATAGAATAAAAATATTAAAATTTAAAGTAATTTGTATATTTTTTATACTTACCAATGGCCCAGACGGGTATGACCCTCCCATGAATGGGCACTCATACCCCCCGCTGAGTTATTATGTAGTACTCTTTTCTACAAAGAATGAAGTGGCACCAATTCCGGTCACTTCCTGACGGCTGCGCATATGCAGAGAGTGAAAGTATGGAGGACCAAATAGGACTTTTAATTTTCAGTTTTGCAAGCACATTTTGAGGATTGGGGGGTTCAAAATTTGTGTTTGGCCCTTGATAACTTGAGTTTGCACCAGCTAGTCTGGGCCATTGGTAAGTATAAATAATATTAAAATTACTTTAAATTTATAATTTTCAGCTCGTTTGCTTGATAACTTGAACAAGTATTAATGGATTTAGGTAAGACTTTTTTTGCTTAACTTGACAAAGTCAAGATAAGCTATTGCCATCACGCGTGCGGAAGTCTGTTAGTCTGTGAATCCGTTCACATTTTCCTTTAGTACAGGCTACACCCTGTAGTTCTTGTCCGATCATCACAAAATTTCATATGCAGGTTTGAGGTCATGTCTAGATGAGAACGTCCCCTTTTGGTCGCGATCGGTCAACTGTGATGGCTATCCGAGCCCAAAAACCTTTAGCACAGAATGCAGGTCATATTTACGAAGGGATTTTATTGTAACTTGGTAGGATGTCTCTATAATATCTAGATGAGAACGTCCCCTTTTGGTTATGATCTGTCAGCCGTGTCGGCTGCCCAAGCCTGCAACCCCAAAACTTTTAGCACAGTCTACAGGTCATATTTAATATGGAGGGATTTCATTGTAACTTGGTAGGATGACTCTGTTTGATATCTAGATGGGAACTTCCCCATTTGGTCACGATCTGTCAACCGTGATGACTGCCCAAGCCCAAAACCTGAAAACCTTCAGCACAGTCGTATTTATTGAGGGATTTCATTGTAAGTTGGTAGGTTGACTCCATATAATGTCTAGATGAGAACGTCCCTTTTGGTCGTGATTGGTCAACTGTGAGGGCTACAGGGGCCCAAAGCCCAAAAACCTTTAGCACAGTCTACAGGTCATATTTATGAAGGGATTTCATTGTAACTTGGTAGTATGACTACAGATAATGTCTAGATGAGATCGTCCCCTTTTGGTCATGATCATTCAGCCTTGATGGCTGCCCAAGCCCAAAACCTTTAGCATATTTTATAGGTCATATTTATGGAAGGATTTCATTGTAACCTGTTAGTTTGACTCCATATAATGCCTAGATGATGACATCCCCTTTTGGTCGTGATTGGTCAACTGTGACGGCTTCAGGGGCCCAAAGCCCGAAAACCTTGAGCACAGTCTACAGGTCATATTTATGAAGGGATTTCATTGTAACATCGTAGAATGACTCCAGATGATGCCCAGATGAGAATGTCCCCTTTTGGTTGCGATCATTCAACCATGAGGTCTGCCCGAGCTCAAAAACCTTTAGCACAGTCTACAGGTCATATTTATGAAGGGATTTCATTGTAACTTTGTAGGTTGACTTCATATAATGTCTAGATGAGAACGTCCCCTTTGGACGCAATTGGGAAACTGACGGCTACAGGGGCCCGAAGTCCGAAAACCTTTAGCACAGTCTACAGGCCATATTTATGAAGGGATTTCAATGTAACTTGATAGGATAACTCATTTTGGAATAATTTCACTGTAACTTGGTAACTTTCGTTGGTATACATTACTGTGAGGGCCAGATACATTAACTGTGAGGTCATATTAACCCACCCCTCAGCTCTTTTTATCAAACACATAGCATACAGGGAACAGAAATGAACATATTCCCAATTATCACAATTCTTGTCTTATTTAATTATCCTTTCATAAACATTGAACATTATCCTTTTCATCAAATACAACACACAAGTTAAGCTACAGTGTCATTGACACTTTCATTGTTGAATTGCAGCAGAAAATTGAATATTTTTTGTATTGCCCATGTTGACATTGCAGGAGGGGGCATATACAGTGCTTCACAGTGCACTATTTTCTTGTTTGTGGTGTTGATGCTTTCAAAGCATACACCAAGGTTTCAAAGACCACTAGAATTCATGGAAACTCCATGAATTTGAATAAATAGTTCCAGGGTCCTTAACATTTCTTGAATGTCAAACTACAAACTCTCAGGCGACCATTCAAATTCTGTTTGGAATTTGACACTGTTCTGGGATATTTGTTTACCGATTTTGTTTTAAATTTGTGTGCTGACGACTATTATTGTAATTTGACATGCCCTTACTTGTACAGATATACAGGTATTCTTTCCTTCTACAGTTATATATATTTCAATCAAGTATTTAATTGCCCTTTAAAACAAGAAGATATTAGCATAATTTGTGAAATTACCTGGCAAAATTGTAACACAATGACTAGGGTGAGCCTTCATTTCTGATTATAATGTCGGTCAAATGAAGTCTCGATTGTGCAACATATCTAGCTTTGATTCACAGAAAATTAACATTTTTGAAATCTTTCGGTTTCAGTCATTCTGAACATATCAGTTGGTTGGAAACGCGAACCATATGTTCGCTTTTCCAACAAGTTGAAATATTCCGAATGTGTAAATCTAAACATAGGCGATGACCTATTTGAGAGTTAGACTGTACCAGGTCACAACAGCATTGAATTTCTTACAGAATTTTATTGGTAGCAGAGTGCTTGGTTTAGGTAGTGTCTAAACCATCTTGAAATCTTGAATTTTTGCTTTATTCCAGTGTTCAATCTAGGCCATTTTGTGAGTCGAAATAAGGCCCCTTTCCCATTGGGGCACAACCTATCAAATTCCTAATTTCTGACACAAATCTCTATTAGCCCCAAACTTATACAATATAATCGGGTTATATAGCCATTGTGTTCTTCTGATAGTTAATTCTAATAAAGTGGTACCCATTTTATAACCTGTATTCTCTCTGGAAAAGTGCTTCCAGGTGGATGTATGGTTAGATGACCAATTGAATAATTTTCCCCAAAGCAAGAAAGATACCCCTTTCCCAATCTACTCGGATCAAATCCTGCTTTATTCATTGGGGTTCACATTGGGATATTAACCCTTTACCCAACACAGACGATATCAAAATTTATTATTTTAAATTTAAACATGTGACCCCTCATTGGACCCAATGAGGGGTCACATGATATGGTTTTGTTGAAATATTTTGAAAAATTGAATTCTTTCAACTGCTCAGTTCGCAGGCGGATGCGCACGATTCTTTGGGTAAAGGGTTAACCTTTTCAACCCTGATGGTCTGAATAGAATTGTACACTAGTGCTTGCAGCAAAACAGGCAAGTCTATGTTGCATTTGTGGGAGGTTCAGTAATAATTGAATCCTATAGACCTATAGGGCCATAGGATTCACTTATCATAAATCCTCCTCTCCATGTAGGTATTTGTTGTGTTATCTACTCATGGACTGCTGACTTTTGCTTCATACTCAAATTTATGCTTGCCAAAAATTGAATGGGTGTCATATTGCAGGCAATGAAATAAAAATTGGGCAATTAATAAAAATATCCTTGTTTGTCAGGCACTACCCTCGTGATTGAAAATCTGCCTCTTCTTTTTTTTTTGATCTGGAAATCTCTGATGATACTATTTTTCACTTGTAGGGCTAAAAATCGAACCAACTATATCATATATGACAGAGCTCTCTATATATTTGGTTAAATTTGGAACTGCATTTTTGGAAATTTTCAGTCCAGAAAATATTGGGGTTTTTTGACATAAAAGAGTAAGTTAAATTGCTTATTCCCACTATTTTCAGGACTATTTTGTGGATTAAGAGAAAAAAAAGAAAAAAAACCTACCTCCCTCAAAATAAATGTGAGGAAAAATTTCCTCAGAAAGTTGTTTTTTTTCCATAGATCTTACTCCAATAAATTGTTCAACAATTTGCTGCTACTAGGGAGGGAGTGTGGTGACTCAGTGGTTACATACAGTATTGGACTTCAAACCGAAAGGTCCATGGTTTGCTTCCCCCCCCCCACCCCCCTCTCCCCTTCCAAGTTGTAACTGCGTTGTCTTTGGGCAAGGCACTTAATCTCAATTGCCCACATGGGAGCACAGTGACACTGTGTACTAAAGCATATTGCACATCAGTGGTGCACTTGTCTTCATCCAATGCCAGTGCATCTTATGTGCACACGAGTTAGTTCGTTGGGGTGTCTGGCAGTTACTTGCTGCTGCTCAGTGGTTCTTTCTGGGTACTACGACTTCCTCCACTCATAAAACCTCTCTGACATGAGGTAACCTTGGCTGTTGAAAGTATCATTAAACACCAATAAATTAATGCTATGAGGGAGCCTGTAATACAGTGGAAGCCAGTTAATTGAATAGCCATTTTGCCAATGAAAATTATTCAATTAATGGGAGTATTCAGTTAACAGTGATTGTCACTTTCCTGTATTCTAGAGATAAACTTGGCATTTATTCTATTATATCTTGTTCGACAGAGCTCCTTGAGCTCTGTCAAACAAGATATAGATTAAATGACAGTATTGGATGTACTGACGCCAAATAGGTCTATAAACAAAGGAAAACTAGGGAGAGTCAGGGTAATTTCTCGACAGGTTACAAGATTTTTTATCAATTAACAGGAGTTTACTCTATAACCTATATTCAATTAACAATAACCTATATTCAATTAACAAGTCAAATTTGTACTGGAGGTATGGTAAATGGTTTTGTGTTGGGAAATTATATTCATTTAACATGGATACACAATTAAGAGATCGAATTAAGTGGGCTCCACTGTATAAAAGTATTTCACAGGTAAAAATCAGACTTGAATTTATTTCAACCTTTATTTTTCAGATGTGAAGAACATCAGGAAAAGTTGAGTGTTTATTGTTGGACGTGTAAGCAGTGTATATGTCATCAGTGTGCTTTGTGGGGTGGAACAGTAAGTGTTTCTTTCTGGCGAGGAACAAAAAAGTGTTTCAAGAATATATTATGAATAGTGGTGAACTCCTAATTTTGTATGTATTTGAGGTTTCCGTTGCATTGTAACATCAAGAATTTATCAGGATTATTTTTCATTTTTTGAACATTGTTGATTTATGTCCCTTTAGTGGTATAAATGTGGAAAATCTGTTGATTTTTTACTTAAACAAAAGTATTTCTTTAATTTAACCCTTTACCTAACATGAAAAGCAGACGACACTTGCAAAAAAAATTCTTGAATAACTAATTATTTTCATTTTTTTTGTCTCAAAAACATAGGTTATGACCCCTCATTGGAACGAGTTGGATGAGATCATTCCAATTAGGGGGCATAACCTACCTATGTTTTTGAGACAAAAAATGAAAAAAATAATGAAAATTAATTGCCGATTTTTTAGAATAGTGCCAGCTAGTTTTGGCCGTTGTGTTGGGTAAAGAGTTAAATTGCCAATTCAGTCCCTTGTATTGCATAATATGATTATTATCTGAAATAACGATTTATTAGTGCCTACTAGTAGCTTCATATGTGGCAGTGCCAGTCTGTTGGTCTCTGTATTGATTGGCCAGTCTGTCGGTCGGTCTGTGGTCAAAAAGTTTTTGAACTCAATAACTTTTAAAATACATGGTGGAATGGCATCATATTTGAAATGCAAGTGTATCTTATTGACATCTAGCCCCATGTTCAAGGCAGGTGTTATTCTCATTATTATAGTTTTTATGGACTTGGAATTTGTTTCATTTTTGCCATCCATTGCAGATTAGGTGCGAACTCACAATTTTTTATTTGACTGGTGAGATTTTATATCATTGTGAGGTAGAAAACGGACAGATAATTTTGACCATATCCCAATCCAGTTGTGATCTGATCAATATTCTCTCTCTTCTACTGTTGATTCATGGAAAGTCAGTATTGAAAATCATGGATTTCAGTGCAGTGGAAACCTGTTAATTGAATAGCCACTTTGTCAATGAACTCCCCTTTGATCTTAGGGGTTCCAGGGGATAATGTAATGCAGTTAGCAGGAGTGTTCAATTAACAAGGATATTGTCACATTCCTGTATTCTAGAGTTTAGCTGAGCATTTATTCTATTACATCGTGTTTGACAGAGCTGATAGAAAATTATTCTAGTTCGCTACCTTTAAACCTTTTTTATATTTCAGCATTCACAACACACATTTAAGCCACTTGAAGGAATATATGAGGAACATGTAAAAAAAATAAATGATGAGTTGAACCAGATTAAGCGAAGACATATAGAAATGATAAGTCTTGTGCAGGATTTGGTAAGTGTATAGTGCAAAGATATTACAATCGTACAGTTTAGAAAAAGTGCATTAATTCTATGACATTGTGGGATTTATCAGTCCATCAACTTGGGTGAATGATCAGTATCTCATTGTTTAACACATTGGACTGATGATTGAAATCCCCTTTTGGTTGTAAATTCAGTGTTTGTCTGATCATGACTTTGTGAAAGCAATATTTTAACAGATATACTTATACATTGATAAAACTTGGTACATTTATACTTTGTAGAAATATCTTGTTATGATTCGATATTCACCCAGTTTGGTTGATTATTGTAGGAGTAATGACCCTTTTCTTGAAAATTTGTTTTTTGTTTTATAATGACTTTGTGAACGTGATAACTTGACTTCATTAGCTATTGCCATCACATGTGCGAAAGTCTGTTAGTCTGTGAGTCTGTTAGTCTCATCATCATGAAATTTCATTTGCAGGTTTGAGGTCATGTCTAGATGAGAACATCCCCTTTTGGTCATGATCGGTCAACCGTGATGGCTTCCGAGCCCAAAATCCAAAAACCTTTAGCACAGTCAACAGGTCGTTTTTATGAAGGGATTTCATTGTAACTTAGTAGGATGACTCTGTATAATGTCTAGATGAGAACGTCCCCTTTTGGTCGTGATCTGTCAACCTTGACAGCTGCCCAAGCCCAAAACCCAAAATCTTTTAGCACAATCTACAGGTCATATTTAATATGACGGGATTTCATTGTAATTTGGTAGGATGACTCCATATGATGTCTAGGGCTGTCGCGACTATCATTTTTTGTAATCGACTAATCGTGATCAGTAATCGATGGTTAGTCGATTAATAGTCGCTTCCCATGATTTTTTAGCAAATCATTCTTCTGTTCGTAAAACTCTGAAAATGACAATGGCACCAGTGTGTTCAGACGAAGTGGGGTTGTGGGAACAACAAATCGGTCCCGACTGAAGCTACATGTAGTCCAATCTTGGACCCACAGTCCGTAATATAATTTTTGGGGTTGGTACGTCCTGTAGGACGTACCAACCCCAAAAATAATATTACTGACTGCGGGTCCAAGTTTGAACTAGATTGAAGCCGATGAATTAAAATGAATTTACCAAAGAATGTTCCTGCATATGTTTCCTTTCTGCAATAAGTTTCTCGAAATTTTGAACATTGAGATCTATGCATTCCCTCGTCAGTTGTTAAAATTGGATCTTAGTCTGAAGTTCCGAACTTTGAGAAGTGATCTGATGTTCTGACTTTGTTCATAATTTTGTCACTTCCACGCTTTGGGTTTTCCAATGGGTGCATTCGTGTGTACAAGACTGGAGAAATTCAGAAGAATCTATTCTTCTCGAGTAACTGTGAGTGTTCTTTCTTACACAGTCAGTGACAGTCGTACAGTCTTCCGGATATGAATGTTAACTATGGTTAGATATTTAAAGTTATTCACCTTCATTGATCATTCACCTCACAAAACAATGCAATTTAGCCCCGACGTGTAGTAGACGTGTAACACCTTGAAAATGAACGACGATCGCCTAAAAATAAAAAACGTCGACTACTTCAATAGTCGACGGTAAGTCGACTAATCGAATAATCGCGACAGCCCTAATGATGTCTAGATGAGAACTCCCCCATTTGGTCGAGATCTGTCAAACATGACAGCTGCCCGAGTCCAAAACCCGAAAACCTTCCGCACAGTCTACAGGCCGTATTTATGGAGGGATTTTATTGTAACTTGGTAGGATGACTCCATATAATGTGTAGATGAGAACGTCCCCTTTTGGTTGCGATTGGTCAACTGTGATGGCTACAGGGGCCTGAAGCCCAAAACATTTAGCACAGTCTACAGGTTGTATTTAAGAAGGGATTTCATTCTAACTTGATAGGATGACTCCAGATAATGTCTAGATGAGAACGTCCCCTTTTGGTCGCAATCATTCAACCGTGATGGCTTCTCGAGCCCAAAACCCGGAACCCTTCAGCACAGACTACAGGTCGTATTTATGAACTGATTTCATTGTAACTTTGTAGGATGACTCAGTATAATGTCTAGATGAGGACGTCCCCTTTTGGTTGCGATGGGTCAGCTGTGTTGGCTACACAGGCCCAAAGCCCAAAAACCTTTAGCACAGTCTGCAGGCCATATTTATGAAGGGATTTCATTGTAACTTGATAGGATGACTCGTTTTGGATTAATTACACTGTAACTTGGTAACTTTGGTTGACATACATTAACTGTGACGGCCACATTAACCCACCCCTCAATTCTTTAGTATAGTCTACACCTCAAATTAATTTTATTGAAAATATAGCACACAGGGAACAGAAATTAACATATTCTCAATTATCAAAATTCTTGTAATATTTTATAATCCTTTCATAAACATTGAACATGATACTTTTCATCAAACACAACACACGGTCAAGTTATATATATATAACTATAGCAATCTGGCAATAATGAGGCAATAGTATGGTGCTATTACGGTAAGTGGAAAATGTTGACTAATGGTACATTTTGTTTTAGGTTGTTATGTAAATAACTTGTTATGTAAATAACCCTGGTCATTGAAAGTTTTACTATCTGAGACAACCTACACATGCAAGGAAGCAGTGTGTACGTGAAAAATATTCAGGTAACAGTATTCATTTGACAGGAATTTGTTTTTTTTTCCAGGATTCCAGTCATTAGATGATGATTTATTATATAGATAATAGATTTATTGTTTTTATTGTATGTACTGAGGACAAATAGGTCTATACACATGGGAAGTTCTATGATTGTCAGAGTATTTCTTTGCTAGATTTCACAGTTGTTGATTCAATTAACAGTAGTTTACTCTTTAACCTATATGCAATTTACAGATCAAATATGTACTGAAGGTATGGTAAATGGGGTCTTGAAAGCCTTGAATAGCTTTGAATTAGAAAAACATCATTCAAGGCCTGAAATAACCTGGGTTTACAGCGTGTGGCCTTGAAACATCTTGTTGGGAGTCTTGAATTTTGAATGTTTTGATCGTCATTGAATATTTGCATCCAAAAAATTTTACAGTATGTTTTACCTCCTGTACTTAGGTATACATGGTGATGCAATGCATCACCACGTATACCTAATTACAGGAGGTAATGACAAGAATAATTACAACAAATATTACTGAGATTTTCTAGCCATTACTCAGTTGGTGGTGGTACACATACTCACCTTGATAGGCAATGGAATAATGTATTATTATTTTCTGTTGTCAATCCACAGTCAAAGCTCTCCTCCCGAATGTGAATTTACAGTGAAAGGCCTTGAATGGTCTTAAATTTTGGTCTGAAAGAGCCTTGAAAATCATGGCATTATTCTGCAAAACGGCCTTGAATGGCCTTAAATTTCATGGCTTTAGAATTGCAGGAACCCTGCAAATGGTTTTGAAGTTATATGCAATCAGTAGGGTTATTAAGTTCAGAGATATCCAATTAAGTGGGCTCCGCTGTACCTATCTTCAAAAATCAGTACAAAAAGAACCGACAGAGTGGACAGTAAAGCATAAACAGAAAATTTTAAAAAAGAATAAGTAGTATATGTTTGCCCTCATAATTTTATCTTAGAAAGTTGTAACTAGTTCTGAAATTTGAGGTACTTATTTCTGCATTTTTGTTCTGTAGGAAAGAAATATCGAAAGTGTAAAAAGTGCCAAAGATGAACGAGTGAGAGAGATAAGAAATGCTGTGGAGTTAATGATTGCCAGATTAGATTCACAACTAAAAAGCAAACTACTTACTTTGATGGGTAAGATACTATTATATCAAACACTCGTGTTATGTCAATTAGCACCGGCCGTCGGCAGTGCCGAGGCAAAAGTCAAATCATAGCTGTTAAGTGAACATTCAGGTATGGTTCTGGTATTAAAGAATTATCTCAGTCCAAGGCTCTGTATCGTTATGGTGTTATGGTGTCAGATATAGACCAATGACCCTTTAATGAGTTAATAAACTTCACTGGTGTTTGTCTGGGTCCTGCCCATGATACTTTTGATTGCTGAACAATAACAGACCAGGAGACCTCCTCTGTAATTAACACTGTGAAGAATTGGTAGTGGTCAAAACAACATTTTTCAACTGAAGTAGTGGTCAGAAATGAAAGTGTGGACAAGACCCCCCAACAGCAAAGAGGGCTTCTAATGACCAGGCCACCATTGTCTGGGCAAGGGAGTGAAAATATTTCCAAGAAGAGCACTTTCAAACTGAAATCTGGCCAGTTGGTAGGTGGCTG
The DNA here is from genome assembly GCA_031216915.1 of Pictodentalium vernedei. NCBI lineage: Eukaryota > Metazoa > Mollusca > Scaphopoda > Dentaliida > Dentaliidae > Pictodentalium > Pictodentalium vernedei. The sequence continues at coordinate 242,976,412 of CM062294.1, read as the reverse complement.
TCTTTTTATAAAGGTTTATTCCCACCTCAATAGGAATGATATAAACCAATCATGTTTTATAATATTAATATAATTAATTTGGAAGATCATTTATGATTTTGCTTGATAATATTTATTGGGCACTATTTCGTTCCATTTATACATTAAATGGAACGAAATAGTGCCTAATAAATATTATTAATTACGCTCTTTCTATAGTATCAGGATATAAAGCGACAGCAGAAAGCCTCTCAATTCTTGCTGACTAGATGCAGGAAAAAAACAATAAATAAAGATAAAATCCTCCCTCCCTAACTAATTTGAAAACAAAATTGCCTGAGAATCAATTAATCTATTTCATTAGGCCTAACTGACTGTTGTAATCATTTATTTATTATACGAGAGGGGATCTTTAAAAATTGAATGCAACACCTGAAAGGTAAACAAAAAGAATTCAATGGATGTTTATCGGGAGTTTTCAGTATCGAAGTACTCAAGTTTTTATCGTGAGTTTGTAAAATTGCCTCTTTGAAAATCTCTGAATGTCATTGACCTCACTAACATTATGAGATGCTCTTCTGAGTCAAGCTTGATGTGGTTTTGGAACAGTTGGGACTCTAGTTTTCTGGTGAGCCTGAATTGATGGGCACACTACTGTGCTATTAACCCTTCAGGACCTAATTCCGACTTTGATCACATTTTTTGCAACAGAACAGGTGCTCTTACATGCAGTCTTTGGGTTAACTCACAAGTTACATTCTAAGCAGCCAAGACTCTATGTCCTTAAGGGTTAAGGGGATATTGATTAGAGATGAACAGTATAACCAAAAGGGGGCGAGGTGGCGTTGTGGTAAATGGTTCTCGTCAGATCACCGAAGTTAAGCCCGGTTAGTCCTCGGATGGGTGACCATCTGAGTGATTGACTCAGACTCCCGCGTTGTGTCCTTGGGCAAGGCACTTAACCCTGATTGTCCACATGGGGGCACGATGACGCTGTGTACTGAGGCGTACTGCACGTCGATGGTGCGCATGTCTTCAACCAATCTAACCCTGCCTTTGCTGCAGTGCGGAGTTATGACTAATAAATAATTAAATAAATATAACCAAAAAATGGTTCTCATTCATATTTTTATACTGTACCAATGACCCAGACATAGCTGGTGCTAACTCTTAAAATATAGGGCCAAACACAAATTTTGCCCCCCAATCCCCAAAATTTGCATCTAAAACTAAAGAAAACATGTCCTGAAAGGCCCTCCACACTTCGCCCCTACTGCGCATGCGCAGTGTCAAGGACGTTCCGAAATTGGCGCCATTTATCATTCTAAGTTTGGCCCTTCATCAGTTAACATCTGACTGATCTTTGTGCTTTTAAATCTCAGTTTAAATGATGCCAGACACATAAATATTAGTGAAATGGTGATTCTAAGGAGGATAGAAAAGGAGGAGAGGAAAAGAATGTGTGACAGAATATTATCAGGGCTGTAACTTAAAATTTTTTAATGAAATTATGTTAAGTTACCTATTTTCAAGGCAGCAGCCATTTTGTTGTCATTCTGATTATTTAGTTACACTGTTTTTTCAAGTGTTTTTCCTCTCTCCCTGTCCTTTAAGTTCCCCCTTGCTATTCTCCCATGCTTTTGGCATAGTTTCTGTAATTATTATTACTAAAATTTCTTGGGAGTTTTAGCTGAATAACAGAATGAATTCTGTTCTTTCCCCATGTTTACGTCTTCACCTACGGGTGGTTAGGCGTTGTGTTCTGCATCTACCATCTGATGTTCTGCAGTTTCTTCCCTGGAAGTCTCTGTTTTGCATCAGATGGTGTATTTTTGGTAACTGATTTCGGGCCTGGGTGCCTGGAGTCTTATTTTAGTGTTTTTACACTCATTGTTTACATTTACAACAGCCCTCTGTGTGAGGGGGGGATTTCTAAATAATAATATCTTTATGTTATTTTAATCATAACTAGATACATTATTATTGTTCGTAAGTGTTGAATAAATTGTTTAAAATATTTTTAAAATTTTTTGTCCACACTTAGGCTTGGGATCCATTGGGGCTCAACGTTACTTTTCAGAAACTTGGGCTGTTTTGAAAAAATATTTTTTCAAAATATTTTGATTTCAATTATTTTTTCTATATTAATGGATCATATTATTATTATGTATTTTGATTGCCAGGGGTTAGTGCGAGTACCAGGACTTGTTTTCTTTTCACATTGAAAGGATATTGATCAATTGTTTTAAGAGGAAGTCTTCCTCTGACCTTATTATCATTCTATATGTGGTCAGTGTACTCGCATTAACTCCTGTTCTGTATCGTATGATTTCGATGACAATATGGGAAGCGTATGTCACGGTATGTTGTTGGGGATTTGGACACTCCGGTCCTTTCCCCGCAGGGTCACTCTACTTTATCAATTTCTATTTCAGACGATCAAGATTAGGGTGATGTATCTGTGATGTCTTCCAACAGTGTGCCTCCGTCGTCACAATTAATGAAGGGCTAGCGGAAAAGTGCTCATGTAATACGCCAATTGCCTAAGAGGACCCTAGTAGGTTCGACGGCCTTTGACGTCTGCTAGCTCGCCCGGTGTAGCGTCCATTCACCGAATGGTTCGGCAGCCGGGTTCGTCCGTTGCGGTCTAGAAGGAATTTTGGGGTGATGCGAGCACTATAAAATTAACTTAATGCACACCCAGTGACGGCGGATCGGAGGGAGAACGGAGGAAGCCTTTTAGTCCGGTTCATAGCTCGTTCCGGTCCATCCGGACGGCAAGCGAGAGAGGCCCCTCTCTCGTTCAACAACATCTGGCCCCAGATGTTGTGGTACAAATGTGTCGCTAGCGGAGCATACGTCCGTCGCTCGGGACGCTCCGTTGTATAGGCAGTCCGCTGAGACTGCTAAGGCTTCCTCTTCTCGTCAGCGCACACGACCGCACCTTGGCTGCGTGACCGCCGATATATTACCAGCTTCGCCGATCAAGGATTCTTCGGCGACCAGGTCACACCATCCGGCAGCCAGGGATTCGAGACCGATGGACTCCGGACGTTCGCATAGGAAAAGTATGCGGGAGCCATCTGATGCGGAGCTGCCCTCGGCGAAGCAGCGATAGACTGCGCCTCCGCAGGTCTCGACGCCGGACATTCTTGTGCACATAGCACAGCTTATCGCAGCATCCCAGCAGCCGACAGAAACGGTGTCGGATCGAGAATTATCCGACAGCGCTGGGTCGGTAGCCGGGGACTCGAGGCCTGCAGACTCCGGACGTTCGCATAGGAAGTGTGCGGGAGTCAACGTACACGGAGCTTCCAGCGGCAATGCATCGTAAGTCCGCTACTGCACAGGCCTCGGGAACGGACGTGCTTTCCTTAATAGCACAGTTTATTGCAGCATCCCAGCATCAACTGAATCTGTCGCATATATTTTATCCGACGATGCTGGGTCGGGACGCTCCGCGGAAGCGGGTACGGACGTCCGAAAGTTTCATCCGGTCCGACGGGATACCGAAAGAGATTCGGAGGATTTCAAGCTTTCCCTTTCGGAACAACATATGCTGCGATGCCGGATAAGAAACTGATAGCATCGGTGGACTTAGAAATTTTTGGTTCGGTTCAGGGACATCGTCCCTCAGTTCCGACATAGTCCAATAATGTCACACAAACTTTCGAATTATTGAACGACGCTATATATATATTATTATTTTATGCTTGCTATCCAAGCATTTCTGGTTTCTTGTTCGAAGAGTTATGGAGATGTCTTTCAAAAGTGTGCCTCTGTCGTCATAGTTAATGAAGAGTTAGCGGCAATAAGTGCTCATGGAATATGTCTATCGCTTACGGAGTGACATTCGCTAGCTCACCCGGTGTAGCGTACATTCATCGAATGGTTCGGCTGCCGGGTTCGTCCGTTGCGGTCGAGGAAGGAGATTTGGGTGATGCGAGCACTTTAATTACTTTAGTACTCACCCAGTGACGGCAGATTGAGGACAGATCGGAGGAAGCCAACAACATAGGGGACCGCATGTTGTGGTTCAGATATTTTACATTCGGAGCATATGTCCGTTGCTCGGGACGCTCCGTTATATTGACAGTCCGACAGACTGTCTTTAATGCTTCCTCATCCTCACAGCAGGGCACACGACCGCACATTGGCTACGTGACCTCGAGTATCCGATCAGTTTCGGCATTCAGTGATTCCACAGCGAATAGGTCGCGCCATCCGGTAGCCAAGGGACACGAGGCCTATACACTCCGTTCGCTCGCATATTGGAAGTATGCACGGGGTAATGATCTCGGAGCTTCCTGCGGCAATGCATCGTAAGACCGCTGCTCCTCAGGCCTCAGTGACGGACGTGCTATCCGAGTTAGCACAGTTGTTTCGCAGCATCCCAGCAATTGACAGTTTCTCGGTCGAATCAGGAATTATCCGACGGCGCTGGGTCGGTGCGGTCCGCGGTTGCATCAAGCTACGGACGACCGAACGCTTTATAGGGTCCGACAGGATGGCGAAAGGGATTCGAAAGATTTCGAGTTTTCCCTTTAGTAGTATCGGAAGATGCCTTTCATATCTTCTGGCATTTCTTCCAGTGATTATTTTTCGGACTTCATTGCTGCGATCTTGGATAAGAGACTTATAGCGTCATTGGACTCGGATTTTTCGATCGGTACAGGGACTTTGTCCCTGACTTACCGACGCAGTCCAATATTGTCATTACAACATGTGTTTTATTTTTCGACGCTATATATTTATATATATATACAAGCCTGCTACTAAGCATGATAGTTTAGTTTCTTGTCCGCGTGGCTCATTTCTGCCATTTTATCTTTTTTACATATAGTTTATTTTGGCAGAGCAGGGCATACCGAGAGTTCATATGCGTCTAGACGGTGTGATTTAAGACTGCATATATTCTTTTTCGCCGTTTATGTCTTTTCCAATTTCAATGTTGGGAACGACATTATGTATAGTAGACTTAACTTAGACGCTTTATTATACGTAATCCGCCTTACTGAGGCGTTATCATTACGTCTTCAAGAAAAGATTTACGGGATATTATTCTCAATGTAATTTCTTTTGAGGGCAGTAGTTTGTTCACGTATAACTCCGCCCTTCAGTGGCTGATTGGAGTTGGTTAGACGTGATGCAGCCCTAGCTACATCCACGCGTGGATAGTAGGTTAAGAACTCTCTCAGAGTCGCTTCGTTCTCGGAGGAGCTTCTCTTCGACGGCAACTTTCCGGCAATCCATGAATTGCTTGATTTATACATTCTCTTGTCTATCTAGTGTTACAAGAGATTCAGACTGGGGCAAACATTCGGTGGTTGACTCAGAGAGTGCCGCCGCAGTTGCCGGACCCGAGTGTGGCTGTTATGACGGTTGCCAGTCAAACAGATTGGGATATATACTGATCCCTACGGATTCGAAGTGCCAGGGTCTTTGGGTTCCGCAGTCTTTTAGCTATCAGTTTAACTTCCGCGGAATAATGTTTTTTAGGCTTGCTTTATGTCATTGCATGAACATTATTCAGAAACGCATGCCCAAATTCCTGTCCTTTAATTCGACAGTAGTGGCGTATCTCCGGAACCAGGGAGGCACTCTTTCGTTTCCGTTATTCAATTTAATGGAAAGAATCCGTCTGTTGGTTATAGTACACCAAGTTCAGTTTTGGTCCGTCATATTCTGGGTCGTCTGATTGTTTTATCGCACTCCCGTTCTCTTACGGGTCGCTTGTTGCTGTCAGAATGGACTCTCAACAAACAAGTATTCAATCAGATTTGCTATCTATGGGAGCACCCAATGATGTTTTATTTATGACACAGCTTGCTAATCAATTGCAGACGTATGTGTTGGCTTGTCCAGATCTCTGAGCTAATACTGTTAACGCTCTATTGATCTATAGGACGGAATGATAGGATACGCGTATCCTCCGGCGCTGTTGTTTTAGCAGGTATTGCTAAGATAAACAACCACAATACATTTCTGTTGATTGCATCTCTATCTTCACAGAGATCATGAGTAATTTACTCTCTTGTCTACTGTGGATCTTAACGTGAAATCTTCCTCTATGTGAGGATCTTTTTTCACTGGGTAAATCGTGTCATCTTTATCACAACCAGCAAGGTCGCAACCTTCATGTATTCCGTTGTGTGGTCCGTATTGCATTGTAAGCACTGTACTGGACGAGCTTTGGACGCGATTTCTTACTATAGGAGATCCTCTTCTTCGCTATTCTATGCGACTAAAGTGGAGGCTCTTCCGTCGTGGTGTAGGGATCATTATGTTCATATGATTGATCCCTCCATACTACTCATTGCTATTTTTTAGTATACTTGTTTCACAAGATCTACTGCAGCCTGTTGTTATTTAGGTTATAGGTTTATGTTACCTCATACCTATGCACTCTACGATAGTTTACAATTGAGTCTTTTGTCTCTTTATCTAAGTCAGTTAGTAACTTTTTGATAAATAGACTTAGAATCTTTAGATTAAATTCCTATACGGATTTTAACTTCGGTTCTTATTTAGCTAAGTAATCATTTGAGCCTCTGGAAACAGTAGTTTTCAAATTCTGACCTTTTAGACAGTAATTCTGTTGGTTTCTCTTTTACTGTAGAGTCAGTGAGTTTCATGCACTATCGATGGATGATTTTCACTTTCATAGTTTCGGAATCAATACATCCGTTACTATTTAGGTTGGATTGTTGCATAAGAGTTAGGCTCCTATTATCCGGAACCTATTATTTTAAGGTCCTTCCGTCTTCGTATGGGCATAGGCCTTTACTCTTTCCGGGTACAGTTTATGTATTTATAAACAGATATCTGTTTATTACAAGGGCGTAAGCTTCTTCTGTCTTTGATGTCTAGTAGAAGGACGTTACGCTCCGTTTTATTGTTAATGGATTCTATTAACTAGCGTACTGCTTATGGTATTTCATTGGCTTAGCAGTTGTGCTTAAGATTTCGGCTCATGAAGTAAGAGTTCTTCTACTTCTTGGGCTTACATTAATAGTGTTGCTATTATAGATTTTTGAAGGCTGCTCATTGCGCTCAGCCATCCATTCATGAATTTTATCTCAGAAATATCGAGTCCATTTCTGGAGGCCTCTATTGTTAGGTCTATTATCTACTGCTCAGAATGTCATTCACTTAACAGTTGCTACTATAGCTAGGTAGGCTGTCTGTGACGGCAGTGTCTCCGTTCGGCTGCCCTCTTCGCTCTGGGCTATTTGACCCAGGGCAAGAAAAAGGGGGGGGGGGGGAGGGTGTTCCCTTGGGTCACCTGTTTTTTACTATGAAAACAAGGGGATACCTCCTCCGGAGTTAGTAATTCTGAGCTGTTATTGGGATGGTTGTTTAGTGAGAAGTTTAAGTTTATAAAATTCATTCAAGTCTTAGTTTTTAAAGTATAGCTTTTGAATATTGCATATGTCAACGGACATGATTATGCAATTCTCACACACTTTTAGGAGTATAAGAGTCTCTATTCTCTAGACTTACTTTATTATTGGCTTACTTTAAAAATTATTAGTATAAGGATTATTGGATATTAATAGAGTACATGGATGTATGAAGCTCAATTTTTGGAAGGTGTTGTATCTTTCTAATTTATCATAAATAAGAAAGATACATGTAAGGCCTATTACTTCTTTTCCCTACAAGGGATGACTCTATTTTATTTTATTGAGCGTATTCCATTTTGCTCTATGTCCTTGGCCCTCCAGCCTTTTTACTATTCAGCTATGTCTGGGTCATTGGTACAGTATAAAAATGTTAAAAAATTTATAGTAATTTATATATTTTTTATGCTTACCAATGACCCAGACGGGGATGGCCCTCCCAGGAGTTGGGAACTCTTGCCTCCCCGCTGAGTACATAGCGCTTACCAGGCACTGGTTATTAGAATGATAAATGGCGCCAATTTCGGAACGTCCTTGACACTGCGCATGCGCAGTAGGGGCGAAGTGTGGAGGGCCTTTCAGGACATGTTTTCTTTAGTTTTAGATGCAAATTTTGGGGATTGGGGGGCAAAATTTGTGTTTGGCCCTATATTTTAAGAGTTAGCACCAGCTATGTCTGGGTCATTGGTAAGTATAAAAAATATATAAATTACTATAAATTTTTTAACTTTTTTTTATAATATTCAAAAAAATGAATGGCCATATCTTGAAAATATGATAAATTTAAAGTAATTTGTATATTTTTTATGCTTACCAATAGCCCAGACTAGCTGGTGCAAACTCGATATTATCAAGGACCAACACACAAATTTTGAACCCCCCCAATCCCCAAAATTTACATACAATACCGAAAAGTAAAAGTCCTATCTGGCCCTCCATACTTTTACCATCTGCGCATGCGCAGTAGTCAGGAAGAGACCGGAATTGGCGCCAACATCATTCTTTGAAGATGAGAATACTAATAATAACTCAGCGGAGAGGTATGAGTGCCCACTCATGGTCAAGGTCTTCCTATATGCAAAGACAATAAAAGGCTGATAACTGCGGCCTTAGAAGCTCACTGAGGAGACTTACAACGCTAACCGTAGCTTATAAGTCTTCATCTCCGTGAAGACAGATATATTGGTGTAAGAATGATGTTGGCGCCAATTCCGGTCTCTTCCTGACTACTGCACATGCGCAGATGGTAAAAGTATGGAGGGCCGGATAGGACTTCTAATTTTTGGTATTGTATGCAAATTTTGGGGATTGGGGGGTTCAAAATTTGTGTTTGGCCCTTGATAATATCGAGTTTGCACCAGCTAGTCTGGGCCATTGGTTATTAGAATTAAAATGTATGTAATGTTTGACAGAGCTGTATTTGATGTACACAGACCAAATAGGTTTGTAAACATGGGAACTTAAATGGTTGTCCAAGTGATTTTTTCAATAATAAAGATTTTTTATTCAGTTAATAGGAGTTTACTCTATAACCTATATGCATTTGACTGAAATTAGAATTTGTACTGAAAGTATGGTAAATAGTAATTATATGCAATTAACTAGTTTATTCCATTTATTCCATTAAAAGATATCCAATTAAGTTAAGCCTAATGTATTTTATAAACTGGATATGGAAATAATATTCAGCAGACTGCAACTTTTTTAAAATTTATTTTGACAGGTCAAAGAAACCAGTTGAGTCTTGAAACAGATGGTTTAGAGTCGATTATTCAACAAGTTAATCACCAGTTGAATGCTGGTAGCAAGAGTGAGCTGATTAACAAAAGTTCCGTTTTCTTGCAGCACTTTAAAAAAATTCTGAGAAAACCAATGTCTTCATATGTTACTGCCCCTGTTCCGGCAGAATTTACAAGGTAAACTGTAGAAAGCTTTCTGTGTTTTTAAGTGGAAAGGAATACTAATTTATAAGGCAGTACAAAGAAGCTGTACTTATTCCCAGCCTATTTTCTTCAGCTTACCTGAGCGTAGCTCAAGGGGAGCCTTAGTGATCACTTTCTGTCTGCCTTCTCTCTTTCCGTCCCTCATCTGACATGAACTTTACATTATCAACTTCTCATAAACTACTGGATCAAATGGAACCAATTTTGATATGCATGTTTCTTATCATATCTCTATTAGAGTCTTGTTTCGAAGAAAGTTACCGCATCCAAAAGGGCATTACTCTATTAGTACCATCAAAAAGTTTTTAAAATTTTTTCTTTAAAAACCTTCCTAAATCAACCGGTCATAATCTTGAGATATTTGGTATATAGCATCCTGAATGGGTCAGATTCAAGTTTATTCTACTCAAGTCCCTTGGATCATATTTAGACTCCCTGTTGGACCAGTATTTTAACTTGTCCAATATGAGGGCCTTTCCTGGAGAGAACTGCACACAATCAGAATCTTACAGTATCACTCAAATACACTCAGCTGAATGACACAGTTGATTGCTTGAAAAATGGGTCAAAATGGTCAAAATTTTCTCTTTTTGGGGATAAATTTCCAATATTCGTGCATCGGTAGTGATAAAACTATGTAAAAGGAATTCTTTATTCCTCCACTGAGGATTTTACAGCATGAGATGAACATTCTGACAAAGAAAAAACATATACCTGGTAGGTTTTTTATTTTTAGCTTAACTTGACAAAGTCAAGATAAGCGATTATCATCACGTGTGCAGAAGTCTGTTAGTCTTTGAGTCTGTTCACATTTTCCTTTAGCACAGGCTACACCCCGTAGTTCTTGTCAGATCGTCAAGAAATTTCATATGCAGGTTTGAGGTCATGTCTAGATGAGAACGTCCCCTTTTGGTCGCAGTCGGTCAAATGTGATGGCTGCCTAAGCCCAAAACCCGAAAACCTTTAGCACAGTCTACACGTCGTATTTATGAAGAGATATCATAGTAACTTGGTAGGATGATTCCGTGTAATATCTAGATGAGAACGTCCCTTTTGGTCGTGATCTGTCAACCATGATGGCTGCCCAAGCCTGAAACCCAAAAACTTTTAGCACAGTCTACAGATCATATTTAATTGGAGGGATTTCATTGTAACTTGGTGGGATGATTCCGTATGATGTCTAGATGGGAACTTCCCCATTTGGTCATGATCTGTCAACCATGACGACTGCCCGAGCCTAGGGCTGCACGGTATTAAAATTTCAATACCGGTATCGGTATTGAAAAAAATATCATGATATACCGGTATATCATAGACTAGTTCAGAGTGTGAAAAACTCAGGCGATGTTCTGGGGAACTGAGTTTGTGAACAAATGACAACACAGTTATATTTTTGGGTGGTTAACAATTGAATAAAATTTACTGTACTCGGTACCTTATGTTCAGCTGAAACCAATATCTTTAAGAAAGCATTTTTTTCACAAACGTGCACAGTGTTATTTTATTTTGATTTAAAATCACATCACAGAAACAGCTCAGACATGAGGGAAAACAAAGTGCCATGACTTTTCTGTTCGAAAAGAATATCCCCCAATTCAGGCTTCCCCTTCCCTTTGTCTCCCTTTCTGTACCGTGTATGTTCATACCCCCAAAACTTCACCTGATGTGATGCGTGGTTAGCACAGTTCTTAAAAGGTTAAGATATATATTTATTTGAATTCATTATTAATTTCTGGGATAACATCTGTAAAAAAATATTTGAAGTTACAAAAAAAATAGTTAAGTTTTAGATTGCTAGTTGTCGTTTAAAAACTGTGACGAACAGTGACAGGGACACCAACCTATGCCTTCATTGCCATTGAACAGCTTATTAATATTCATAAGTTCAAAGTTCACAACGACAGTGTTGATGGAAATGTTGATCAACGTGGCTTCAGGTTTTATCTGTTTTTGAGAGGAATAGAATAAATAAAACAAACAATCCCTATAAGAATTTTGTGAGTAATTTTATTATCCACACGGGAAAACGTTAGATTACATACACAGATGTGTCAAAGTATTCATTCCCTGAATTCGACGCACTCCCGAAATATACAACTTTCAGTTTCAGCTTCAAATTGCTGGTACGTGTATACTTACTTGTAACTTACGCAGCTCAAGTACGCTACAAACTGTGTTTTCATTCGTCGAATGAAGATTGATTGACGTGTACTTTATCACAGAAGTTGACATACATGATAGAATATATTGATTGTTTTTTCCCTAATAATATAAACTTCGATAATTTGATCCCATACCGTTTCTTACGATATACCGATACTTTTAAAACAATACCGGTATTCATCCGGTATCATTCTCAATACCGGTAATTACCAGTTTACCGGTATACCGGGCAGCCCTACCCGAGCCCAAAACCCCAAAACCTTTAGCACAGTCTACAGGTCGTATTTATGGAGGGATTTCATTGTACCTTGGTAGGATGACTCCATATAATGTCTAGATAACGTCCCCTTTTGGTCGCGATTGGTCAACTTTGACGGCTAAAGGGGCCTGAAGCCCAAAAACCTTTAGCACAGTCTACAGGTCACATTTATGAAGGGATTTCATTGTAACTTGGTAGGATGACTCCAGATAATGTCTAGATGAGAATGTCTCCTTTTGGTCGCGATCATTCAGCCATGATGGCTGCCCGAGCCCAAAACCCAAAAACCTTTAGCACAGACTACAGGTCGCATTTATGAAGGGATTTCATTGTAACATGGTAGGATGACTCAGTATAATATCTAGATGAGGACATCCCCTTCTGGCGATCGGTCAACCATGATGGCTGCCCGAGCCCAAAACCCGAAAACCTTTAGCACAGTCTACAGGTCGTATTTATGAAGGGATTTCATGGTAACTTGGTACGATGACTCTGTATAATATCTAGATGAGAAGGTCCTCTTTTGGTCATGATCTGTCAACTGTGACGGCTGCCCAAGCCCGAAACCAAAAACTTTTAGCACAATCAACAGGTCATACTTAATATGGAGGTATTTCATTGTAACTGGGTAGGATGAATCTGTATGATGTCTAGATGAGGACGTCCCCTTTTGGTTGCGATCGGTCAACCATTCTTTAATACAGTCTACACCTCAAATTATTTTTATTGAAAACATAGCATACATGGAACGGAAATTACCTTGTTCTCAATTATCACAATTCTTGTCTTATTTCATAATCCTTTCGTAAACATTGAACATTATCCTTTTCATCTAACACAATACACAGTCAAGTTAAGCTACAGTGTCATTGCCACTTTCATTTCAATAGGCTTTCTCAATGCAGATTTACACAAAAATTGTCCCATTTGTCACCTGCAAAATGTCAGCTCCCAAACAGGTCTGGGATAGTCATTATACACTCTTGTGTGACCTTGACCTCCAACTGAAATGCACTTGACAGTACACAGTTTGAATCAAGACCATCAACAGGTTATTGTGGCTCTATCACCATTAATGAGCATTATTATACCCCCGACTCGAAAAGTCAAAGGGGTATCTAGTGGGGTACCTCTGTCTGTCTGTTCATCCATCCATACATCCGTCCGTCTGTACCAACATTTTCCCTTTTATCTCGGCCACAGCAACGCTACTTTGAATGATATATGGTGTTGTGATAGAGGATCATGGGGGGACGATACCTGTGTAACATGAGTTTCTTCCATACATTTTTCCAGAGTTATGGCCCTTTTTCACTCTTTCGACTTAGGAAACATTTTGCACGTCGGGCATTTGCACATGCTTTGCATTGCCCTTTCTTGTCTACTAAATCCACACCAACACAAAAAACTATAGCCCAACATAGCCATTTGGCCAAGGATATCCACTTACCCTGAATTTGACCTATTCATAGGAAACGAGAAATTAGGGGAGTCAGATTCAAGTTTGTTCAAATCAAGTCCCTTGGGGCATATTTGCACTCCATATAGGAACCCGAATTTTAAATTAGTACAATATGAGGAATATTCTTTAAAGATATTCTTCTTCAGATTCACCAAACTATCTTCGTATTTGGTTTACTGCCTCCTTAAGGGGGCAGATTTACGATTTGTTCAAATCAAGTCTTTGGAGCCTTATTTTGGCTCGTTGTGGGAGCCCAAATTTTAACTTAGTGTAATGTGATAAATATTCTTTAATAATCTGCTTATTCAGACCCACCAGTTAGAATCTTATGATATTTGGTCTGTAGCATCATTAATGTGGTCAGGTCAAGTTTGTTCAAATCAAGTCTCTGGAGCCTTAAACTTACTCCATGTGGGAGCCTGAATGTCACAGTAACATGAGGAATATTCATTAAAAATCTTCTCAAATTCACCAGGCATAATCATTTGATAGTTGGTATGTAGCATTCTTATTGGGAGCAGATTCAAATTTGTTCAAATCAAGTCCCAGGATTCATATTTGGGCTCCCTATGAGAACCCAAATTTTGACTTCATGCAGTATGATGACTATTCTTTAAAAGATCTTCTGAATCTTTTGTTATGGAGTATTGCATCCTAAGTAGGATGAAATTCAAGTTTGTCCAAATCAAGCCTGGGCTCAATTTTGGGCTTTCTATGGCCTGAATTTTAACTTATTGCAGTATGAGGAGTATATTTTTATACTGTACCAATGACCCAGACTTAGCTGGTGCTAACTCTAACAAATCCAGGGCCAAACACAAATTTTGCCCCCCAATCCCCAAAATTTGCATCTAAAACCAAAAGAAAACATGTCCTAAAGGACCTCCATACTTTGCCCTTACTGCGCATGCGCAGTGTCAAGGACGTTCCGAAATTGGCGCCAATTATCATTCTCTGTTTGGCCCTTCATCAGTCAACATCTCACTGATCTTTGTGCTTGTAAATCTCAGTTTAAAGGATGCCAGACACGTAATTATTGGAGAAATGGTGATTCTAAGGAGGATATAGAAGGAGGAGAGGAAAAAGGAGTGACAAAAAATAATCAGGGCTGTACTTAAAATTTTTTATGAAATTATGTTAAGTTGCCTATTTTCGAGGCATGGGCCTCTTGTTGTCATTCTTGCTATAAAGTTGCACTGCTTATTCAGTGTTTCCTCTCCCCTGGTCTTCTAAGTCCCCCCTTGCTATTCTCCCATGCTTTTGGCATATTTTTGAGAAAGATCATTTCTAAATTCTCTTGGGAGAGTTAGCTTGGTTACAGAATGAATTCTGTTATTTTCCCCATAGTTACGTTTTCACCCATGGGTGTATAAACGTTGTGTTCTGCATCTTCCATCTGATGTTCTGCAGATTCTCCTCTGGGAGTCTCTGTTTTGCATCAGATAGAGTGTAATTTTGATGACTGATTTCGGGCCAGTTTTGTCAGTGCCTGGAGTCATGTTTTCTGGTGTTTTTACACTGTTTGTTTACATTGGCAACAGTCTCTTTTGAGGGGGGCTGTTTGCCTTTGGAGTAGTTTATCTCACTATAAGATACATTATTATTATCCGTAAGTGTTGCATTAATTATTTAATATAATTATAAAATTTTTGACCACACTTGGCCGTGGGATCCATTGGGGCTCAACGTTACTTTTCAGAAACTTGGGCTTCGCTGAAAAAATATTTTTCAAAAATTATTTTGTTTTTTAAATTGTTTTTTCATTATTAATGGATCATGTCATTATGTATCTTTGTGTTAGGGGTTTGTGCGAGTAACTAGGACTTGTTGTGTACTTTTCACAATGAAAGGTTATTGTTCAAATTGTAATAGGAAGAAATCTTCCTCTGACTTTCATGATCATTGTATTAATTGTAGTCAGTGTTCTCGCACTAATCCCTGTGCTATATGTCAATATTGGGATGACAAACATTGGAAACGTGTGTCACGATATGTTGTTAGTGGAGAAAGGGCTATGCCGGCTCTTTCTCCGCACGGTCACTCTACTCTATCAGTTTCTATTTCAGAGGAACAAGAACAGGGTGATGTTTCCATGTTATCTTCCGCCAGTGCGCTTCCGTCGTCACAAATGAATACAGAGCTAGCGGCAAAAGTGCTCATGGAGATAAGACAAATGTCGTCCGCTAACTCGCCCGGTGTAGCGTCCATTCACCGAATGGTTTGGCAGCCAGGTTCGTCCGATGCGGTCCAGGAGGAAATGTTGGGTGATGCGAGCACTATAAACATTCAACGTGCACACCCAGTGACGGCGGATAGTAGGAGAGATCGGAGGAAGCCTTCGAGTCCAGTTCCTAGCTCGTCCAGGTTCAGTCGGGCCGCGAGCGAGAGAGGCCCCTCTCTCGTACAACAACATCTGGGACCAGATGTTGTGGTACAAAATGTGTCGCAAGCGGAGCACACGTCCGTCGCTCGGGACGCTCCGTTGTATAGGCAGTCCGCGGAGACTGCTCAGGCTTCTTCCTCTCATCAGCGCACACGACCGCACCTTGGCTACGTGACCGCCGATATTTTACCAGCTTCGCCGATCAAGGATTCTTCGGCGACCAGGTCACGCCATCCGGTAGCCAGGGACACGAGGCCGGTGGACTCCGGACGTTCGCATAGGAAGAGTATGCGGGAGTCACCACATGCGGAGCTGCCCTTGGCGAAGCAGCGAAAGACTGCGCCTCCGCAGGCCTCGATGCCGGACGTGCTTGTGCAAATAGCACAACTTATTGCAGCATCCCAGCAACCGACAGAAACGGTGTCGGATCGGGAATTATCCAACGGCGCTGGGTTGGTACGCTCCGCCGAAGCATCGGGGGCGGACGACCGGGAGCATCATGAGGTCCGACCGGATGGTGAAAGGGATACAGATGATTTGGAGCATTCCCTTTCGGAACAACATAAAGCTGCCGTGGACTTCATCCGGCACTTTCTTCCTCAAGTTGTTCCGTCGGGCCAGACTGCTGCGGTTCCGGACAAGAGAATTATAGCGTCATTGGACTCTGATTTCTTTGAGCGGTTCAGGGACATCGCTCCCGAGTTTCCGTCTCAGTCCAATAATGTTGCAAGAACATTTGAATTGTTGAACGACGCTATATTCAAACTTGCTTCCAAGACAGGTAAAGCAGGTTTCTTGTCCGCCAATACTCTCAACCTGCCGTTCATTAATGCAAGGAATAAATTCGATATGGCAGGACAGAGTATCCCGAGAGTTCCTCTGCGTATGGACGACGAGGCGGAAGACTTAGAATTATCATTACCGTCGTCGGCGTCTATTCCAACCGCGGTGTTGGAGACAACTATTTCGTCTAACAGAGCCAGTTTAGATGCTTTATCGTACGCAGACCACCTTACAAAGGCATTATCACTGCGTCTTCAAGGGAAAGAATTCCAGGATATACAATCCTCTTTAATACTTCTTTCAAGGGCAGTAGCTTATTCCACGTGTAACTCTGCCCTTTCAGTGGCAAACCTGGAGTTGGTTAGACGTGACGCAGCCCTAGCTACATCCACACTCGTGGATAGTAAGGTGAAGAACTCTCTCAGAGTCGCTTCGGTCTCCGGAGAACTTCTCTTTGACGGCAAGCTTTCTACAATTTACGATAAAATTACTAAGAAAGCTTTGGATTCTCTGCTGTTCAAATCTGCTTACAAGAAGTCGGACACGGCAGATAAGAGTAAGACAGGCACTTCTGGGTCTAATGCACCCAAGAGAGGTTCCTATAGAGGTTCCGGTGCGTCCTCTTGGTCTTATTCAAGAGGCCGTCAAGGCAGCGACTCTAGTTCGGGACGTCCTTCGGGCCGGGACAACCGGTCAGACGCCCCGAGGTCGACGGGACGAGGTGCGGGTCGTGGAGGACGTGGTTTCTCCTACCGCAGGCCTCGCAGGTCCAGGAGGTGATGGCTTCAACCTCTATCGCGGGCCGGTTGGCGGAAGGTTGTCGAGTTTTTCACAAGAGTGGGCGTCGATTACGGACGACCCTTGGGTGAGAGGGGTGATTTCGGAAGGTCTAAAGATATCCTTCAAACGAAAGCTTCCATTAACTCGAAGTCCAAAATGGACTCAACTTCCATCAAATCCGCAGAAAAGAGATGCTCTGTTATCAGAGGTGCAGTCTCTTTTAATGAAGAACGCGGTAGAGGTCGTAGAAAACCAGGAGACACCGGGATTCTACAGCCATCTGTTTCTGGTTCCGAAACCAGACGGCTCGTTCCGTCCAGTCATAGATTTGAGCTGGATAAACAAGCTGATCGTCGCTCCGAAGTTTTATATGGAGACGATTCGATCGGTCAGAGCGAGTATTCGGGTGAACGATTATGCAACAAGCATAGATCTCAAAGATGCGTACTTTCACGTCATGGTACATCCGACATTCAGAAAGTATCTACCCTTCGCAGTCCTAGGGGTGGTGTATCAATTCCGGGCGATGTGCTTCGGATTGAATCTAGCACCCTGGGCTTTCACTCGGGTAATGAACTCGGTAATGATGTATTTCCGAGCTCATTCGTCTGCGGTACGTCGGCCTACCTGGACGACATTCTTCAGAGGTACGGCAACGAGTTAACGCTTCAGAACGATGTTCAGAATCTGCTTCTATTGCTCCGACGTCTCGGTTTTATAATAAACGAGGAGAAGTCGGATCTGGTGCCGTCCAAGTCATTCACACATCTGGGAATGAGCTTCGAGACGCACAACAATCTCGTTCGTCTGCCGTTAACCAGAGCGAAATTAGTCAGTTGTTACGCTCGCTATTGTCTGCACGCAGACAAAGTCACAGCGAGGGAGTTCATGAGACTGATAGGTCTGTGCGGAGCCGCTGCGGATCTCATTCCGATGGGGCGGTTATGCACGCGTCCTCTCCAAATTTTCTTGACTCAGAAGTGGAGTGTGAAAATTCATTCGCTCGACATAGACGTTCTCTTGTCAGATCAAGTGAAACGAGAGATTCAGACTTGGGCAAACATTCAGTGGTTAACTCAGGGAGTTCCGCTGCAGTTGCCGGATCCGAGTTTTACCATTATGACGGATGCCAGTCAAACAGGTTGGGGTGCATCATTGATCCCAACGGATTCGAAATGCCAGGGTCTTTGGGATCCACAATTCCTGGGCAAGCACATAAACATCAAAGAAATGATGTCAATTTGGCTTGCGTTACATCATTGGATGGACATTATTCACAATGCTCATGTCCAAATCCTATCCGACAATACGACAGTAGTGGCGTATATACGGAATCAGGGAGGCACTCATTCAATTCCGTTGTTCAATCTAACGGAAAGAATCCTTCTGTTTGCTCTAGAGCATCAGGTTCTTCTTTCGGTCCGTCATATTCCGGGTCGTCTGAACGTACTAGCAGACTCCCTTTCATGAAAGGGTCGCTTGTTGCCGTCGGAGTGGACTCTCAACAAACAAGTGTTCAATCAGATTTGCTACCAATGGGAACAGCCAATGATAGACTTATTTGCGACACATCTCAACAATCAGTTGCAGACGTATGTGTCTCCGTGCCCGGACCCGAGAGCATTTGCAGTAGACGCTCTGTCGATCCCTTGGGACGGAATGATAGGATATGCGTATCCTCCAGCGCCGTTAATTCAACAAGTATTGCTAAAGATAAAACAATCTCAATGCAAGATTCTGTTGGTAGCATCTCTGTCTCCACAGAGACCGTGGATAAATCTACTCAGGTGTCTGTTGTGGGACCTACCGCGAAAGCTTCCTCCACGGGAGGATCTTCTTTCGCAGGGGAAATCGCGTCAACTCCATCACAACCCGCAAAGTCTCAACCTTTACGTTTTTCCGTTGTGCGGTCCTTCTTGCATGGCAAGCCCTTACAGGACGAGCAGTGGACGCGATTTCTAACTGTAGGAGGACCTCCTCTTCGCTAAACTATGCGGCTAAGTGGAAGGTTTTTCGTCGTTGGTGTAGGGATCATTCTGTTGATATTTTTGATCCCTCCATACCAGACATTGCAAACTTTCTAGTATACTTGTTTGACGAAATCAAACTGTAGCCTGTTACTATTAAGGGTTATAGGTCTATGTTATCTGATACCTATGCACATCATGATAGTTTACAAATTGGATCTAATGTCTCTTTATCTAAGTTAGTTAGAAACTTCTCGATAAATAGACCCAGAACTCTTAGGTTAATTCCTAAGTGGAATTTAGCTTGGGTTCTTCTTAAACTGAAGGAAAAGCCATTTGAACCTCTTGGGACAGTAGATTTCAAATTCTTATCTTATAAGACAGCTTTTCTCTTAGCTTTCTCTTCTGCTAGAAGAGTCAGTGAGCTTCATGCACTGTCGGTGGATGATTCTCACTATCGTAGTGTCGGGAACACTATCACCTTCACTACTAATGTGGGATTTTTAGCTAAGAATCAGGCTCCTAATAAATATCCGGAACCTATTGTTATTAAGGCTCTTCTGTCTTCAGACGGGCGTAGGCCTTTACTCTGTCCTGTTAGAGCATTACGTATCTATAAACAGAGATCTCAGTTTATTAGAAAGGGACGAAAACGTTTCTTTCTGTCTCTGATGCCTAATAGAAAGGACATTTCAGTCCATTCTATTGCTAGATGGATTCAATTAACTATCCGTACTGCTTATGAAAATTTATCTTCTTCTCAGCAGTCTGTGCTTAAGATTTCGGCTCATGAAGTAAGAGCTCTTGCTACTTCTTGGGCTTACGCTAATAGTATTGCTATTACAGATTTAATGAAGGCTGCTTATTGGTCTCAGCCATCCACATTCACAAATTTTTATCTCAGAAATATTGAATCCATTTCTGGAGACCTGCATTGTTTAGGTCCGTTATCTGTTGCTCAGAATGTCGTCCACTAAACAGTTGCAACTATAGTTATGCAGGCTTTCTGTTCCGGCAGTGAATCCGTCCGGCTGGGCTATTTGACCCAGGGCAAGGGGAAGGGGGGGGGGGGAGGGTGTTCCCTTAGGTCACCTGCTTTATAGTGAAAAGCAAGGGAATGCCTCCTCCGGAGTCAGTATTTCTGAGTCGTTACCGGGATGGTTTTAAAGTGTAATATTAATGTTAAAAAATTCATTCATGTCTTATTTTTAAAGTGTAGCTCGGTGTGAAGCATTTGTATATGTCAAGTGTCAAACGGGCGTTAATATACAATCCTCGGACACTTTTAAAGAATATAAAGAGTCTCAATTCTCTGGACTAACTTTATTTATTGGCTTACTTTAAAAATAATTAGTATAAAGGGTTATACTGGATGTTAATAGAGAACATGAATGTTATTGTGCTCAATTATGAAGGGTATTGTATCTTTCTAATTTAACATAAAATAAGAAAGATACATGTAAAGCCTAATACTCCTTTTCTCCTTGAGGGGTTGCCTCTATATTATATAGTTGAGCTTATTGGATTTTCCTCTATGTCCTAGGCCCTCCAGCCTTTTTACTATTCAGCTAAGTCTGGGTCATTGGTACAGTATAAAAATGTTAAAAAATTTATAGTAATTTATATATTTTTTATACTTACCAATGACCCAGACGGGGATGGCCCTCCCAGGAATTGGGAACTCTTACCTCCCCGCTGAGTACATAGTGCTGACCAGGCACTGCCAGTAAGAATGATAATTGGCGCCAATTTCGGAACGTCCTTGACACTGCGCATGCGCAGTAAGGGCAAAGTATGGAGGTCCTTTAGGACATGTTTTCTTTTGGTTTTAGATGCAAATTTTGGGGATTGGGGGGCAAAATTTGTGTTTGGCCCTGGATTTGTTAGAGTTAGCACCAGCTAAGTCTGGGTCATTGGTAAGTATAAAAAATATATAAATTACTATAAATTTTTTAACTTTTCAAAGATCTTCAGATCCACCAGGTAGGATCTTTTGATATTTGGTATATGGCATTACATGTACCATGACTCCCAGATTGAAGTTTATTCAAAGTGTTATGCTTGACTGATTTTGGCTGGCTTCAGAGAGGTGTCAAATTTAACACGGAACCCAATGGAGAATTTACTGTTTGTTTAAATGAATTCTGCCCATGTTTAAATGAATTCTGCCCAAGTGTGACAGAAATGATTGTGGTCAACTTTAGTTACATATAAATGTGGGTGAATAAGATTAATGTTTGTTCAGAAAGTGGCCAGCAGGCCAGTTGAGGCCTTGGGGTGGGTGTTGGGCATAAGGGGGCTGTTGGGCAAACATGTTTTTTGCATTAAAATGAGTTTTAGAGGATTTTGAGTGATTTTATGAAAAGAAATAATGCTTTCGAAGTCGATCCTGTGATGGGGTGGGTGATATTTTTCCTTGCATGAGTTTTGAAGGTTTTTAAATGATTTTACACAAAATATCAATTCAGCCCACAGATTCCCCCTCCCCCATCCTTTTTGTATTTTATCTTTATAATTATTATTATCCCTCAAAGGCTCAAATACTTAGTTTGTTTTAAGCCTCATAATCTACAGAATAACTTGACCTGTGGTGTATTTTATCCATTTTATTAACTTCAAGAATTTATCTTGCATAAACCAATTAATTGTTTTCAAATTTAAGAAATAATAAAAAAGGGCATAGAGCAGCTCAAGTCACTGGGAGAGAGTCATATTTTCTGTTTTTTAGCAGAATTAGATTTTTTGCTTAGCCCTTTACCCAACGTAATGGCCAAAACTTTTGTGTTAGGTAAAGGGTTAACACTGAGACCATCATAAGTCGTGTTTCTCATGGAATTATTGCTAAAAATGACGAAGTCGTGGCATTTAATGATATGTGAATCTTTTCTTCTACTTCAAAACACCATGGCTGCATGATGTGTGTTGATACCTGTGAATTAAATTGATTATACCACAATTGCTGTTTGTATTCAGCTTTACGCAATACAATACAGACACCGTGAAATGCACTAAATGCACCAAGCATAAAAACGTCATGTAAGAACGCATCTGATTGGATTTTACACATCTGTGTGATGTTATGACGTGAATGAAATGTTTTGACACAAAGCAGTGTCTAGCAAGAATAGAAAGTTAACAGACTGCCAAAGTGTTATTTTTCTTCAAAATTATCAGCTTCAATCACTTCATTTAATTTTAATTTAAACAATATTTTATTCTTTAAATATGTCACATGTAATAAAAATGTTTACAAAAGGTAACAAAGTAGGATGAGATATCTTACAATATAACATTTGTTAAAAAATGTAGAGTATCAAAATAATAGAGGGATTTGACAAGAAGGTGAGAAGGTATATGCGTCATCTCCCTGAACCATGAAATATATCAATTATCTGAGATGGTCGGAGACACTACTTGAACTTGTCCAAAGCTACCTAAGGTCATGACCCATATTCAAAATTATAATATAGTTTGGCCAGGTGCCCTGCTAACTGGATGGGGCATCACATCCATGAACACAATAGTGTTTGGGCGCAATGCCTCGGCCAGTGCAAGGCTAATAATTTAAGCAAAGTTAGCTTGAAGCATAAGAAATTAAGCATGAGTTGTCAGAACATATGGCGACTATTCCTGATATTGTTTAATTTGTTTAATTTTAATTGTGGTATCAATGTAAAACACAACTGTGGAAGAGTATGGTGGACAGGAATCAATGACCCTTGATGGAGTTGTTCCTGTTTTTCATGTGCACCTTTGACTGAGGTCATTGATTCCAGTCCACCATACTCCACCCTCATTGTGTTCTGTCTTAATATAGAGACCATGTAAATCAACACCTCCAAGTCTGGCTCGTGAAAAGGCCTGTTATAATGCCAGACTGATATGTCGAAATATCCAAATTTGAACCTGCAATATTTTCACACAATGCTGCTATGAATTTAACTGGTTGAGTGCTAGAAGCCACTATTGGGGCTTTCAAAAATGTGGGTACCAGAGCAAAAGCAAACATTTTTCTTGCTCACGTTTCATATTCAGTCAAACTCAAATAATATTATGTTTATATAAATTCAATAACTTGTAATAAAACAAATTTTTGATTTTCATATTCAGACCACCAAAAAGAATCTAGCCCTCAACCATTTAAGCATTGTAGATTTGTTTGACAGAACCCATTACACTGGTGAAGAGTTATGGTGAATGGTGCGCAAATGAAATAAGTGTTTGCCTTACTTGTTCAGGTTTGCAACACTTGTGAATGGTGAATTTCTAATCCTTCCTGGATGGCATGATGTTATTACAAATAATGATCTTGCATCATCAGTGTTTGGGAATTTCTGCAATGCTCACACACATCCTTGAAAGTGAAAATATGCTTGCAGTTTAAAACTGAAAGTCTGGGCCCTTGAAAATACTTGAAAAGTAGACTTGGTTAGAAAAAGTAATGAAAAGCCCTTGAAAAGTGTATTCTTGAAAATTCTTGTCTCAGTTTGGTTAAAATGCAGGGTTCCCACTCAAATGAGAAATTCTTGGATTAAGGTTCCTTCGTTGAAAAGTGCTTGAATTTGTTTCTATCCTTGAAAAGTACTTGATTTTCCACCACTTTCTTTGAACGGCTCCTGATTTTCTACCACCTTCCTCGAAGAGTAAGAAATTTGCATGTAATTTACTTTTGAGTTTTCGATTGAACACTTATTGAACAGGAATTGTGTTATGAGAGTTTTGGTGTAAGAAACTAAACATACCTGTGGGCAGGTGTACAACCAAGGTTAAATAGTAAAAAAAACTTATATGTAGTTATTAGTGGCAAAATAAAAATGTTTCCAGTACTGTTTCTCTTAGTCTTCAACATTGCTGTAATAGGATGAAAGTGCAGTAAATTGCTTCCAGAAAGATGAATGATACTGACAAAAACTTTTATATGAAATAGTGGCGTGTTTGATGGATACTTTATTAATGTAAATGTCAAATGTAATGTCGTTTTGGGGCCCCCCGACTCGACCACGTCTGGTGTGAGTTTGACCCCCTCCGTGGGGGATGTGCTGCTCCTCCCGCTCCCACGGGGGGTGGTGAACACTTTCGTTTCGGGTCGCCCGATTCGACCACGTCTGATGAGAATTGCTCCTCCTCCGTGGGGGATGTGCAGCTCCTCCCGCACCAGCGGGGGGTGGGGACCGCTTTCGATTCGGGGCTTCCCGATTCGACCATGTCTGGTGAGAGTTATTCCCCTTCCATGGGGAATGTGCAGTTTTTTTACCGTGGTGGATACTGCGGGAGCTGTTGGTTTTCTGGTGTAGAGATGCCTGGTTCCGGGACTATGTGCCCTCTCCAGTCGACATCTGAGGCTGTCACTAAGGTTGTGACTCCTCCTTTGGAGGCCGAGCTTGGTGGCTCTCTCCCCTTTTCCGCCAGTTCCAACAGCTCCCGTCGTATCTGCTGCTAC
Organism: Pictodentalium vernedei; assembly: GCA_031216915.1. Lineage (NCBI taxonomy): Eukaryota > Metazoa > Mollusca > Scaphopoda > Dentaliida > Dentaliidae > Pictodentalium > Pictodentalium vernedei. The sequence goes on along the minus strand of CM062294.1, from coordinate 242,951,850 downwards.
TGCTGTTCCATCTACAACGTCATTGGGCACCGTTTTTAGCTGGCCTCGGCTTCTCCCTGCCAGGGTCTGCAGGGATGTCTGTAGTATGGTTGTGGGGTTTTCGGCCTCAGCCTTCCAAGACTACCACGAAGTCAATTGGGGCTGCCGACTGAACCCCATACTGTGTCCTCTGAGCACAGTAGTTTTATACCTGCAGTGGTCTGCTGCGGTGTCTGGTTGTGTAGACGTGGGGGTATCGGCCTCAGCCTTCCCTGACTTCAACTCGGCGAAGTTGGAAGTGGCTGCCGGCCGGACCCTCTCCTGTGGTCTCTGCGCTGTCGAGCACCACAGTTGTCTTTGGACTCGGTTGTTCTTAGTGGGACACTATGAACTCCGTGGCGTTTCCGTCCCTCATTCTGGCCACACGACCAGTTTTGGGGGTCCAACGTCTTTTGTGCAGCCTGGACCTTCTGCCCTGCAGAGGTCAACGGTGACTCTCATGAGTTCCTGCTATGTTGATCCTCGGGGTGTGTAACACCCCTATACACGTCTGACTTCAGACGTTTTCGGCTGCCGCCCGTCGTCCCATGTCGGGTCTTTTGGAGGATCGTGACCCTTCGCTGGTTCTGAGGGTCAGTGGTGAAGCCTCTTTGCCAGTTCGTTCCCCTGTCGAACCGGCCAGTACGGGCAGTGAGCTTAGGGAGGCCCTCTCCTTACTCACTCAGGTTCTGTCAACGAGCCTTCCTGTTGCTTCCAGCGAGGCAGCGAGTGGTTTCCAGGCGCCTCCTATGGCGCCGCCTCCCGGGATTGGAAACAGGCAGCTTTCTGATCCCCTGGTGTTCCGACACCATGGGAGGCGTCGGCTGGTTTGCCCACGATGGGCTATGTGTCTTCCGACTCAGGGGAAGAGTCAGACATGCTTGATGTCGAGAGCCAGCAGTCTTCGGACTTGGGGGCAGCTCTTGATTTCGTGTTTGGGTTCTTTCCGGATCTCAAACCATCTAACCAGTCGACAGTGTCAGCCAGGCCGCGATCATCGGTCGCGCGCCAACAGTCTATGGAGCAACCTGCTTCTGGGCGTCTTCGACCGTGCCCTTCGGTACAGTTGGTTGAAGCATTTTCAGCCTTGGACTCCAAGCTAAGTTCCAAGGCTATGAAGGCTCTGTTCTTCACCAGGGTTGACACCTTTTTGCCTCCGGCGAGTTATCGTTCCTACGATTCCGCCAATCTGTCGGTCTACCGGACTTTGACGGTTTTGGATCAGGACTCCAATTCCCTTGGGCTTTCCAAGTCCAAGTCTGCCGTCATTCCGATGACGACTCTGGAGTCCACATTGGGCTTATCGAGAGAGATGCATGGTATGCTTTCTCTCTCCGATCACGTCGTCTCAGCTTTTGCTGCTTATCTGCCTTCAGATAAGATTGACGAGGTACAGGCTTCTTTGCGTGTGCTGTCCAAGGCGCTCATGCATCTTACTCACACGCATGCCTGTAACACGGTTAATCTGGAATTAGTTCGAAGGGACTCTGTGCGGGACACAAGCCGATCCCTTCCTGAGGAGCAGTACGCTGCTCTTCGATCTGCTTTTTTGACAGGTCCAACGATCAGCTGCTGTTTCTTCAGCTTGATCAGCCTTCTAGGGTAGGCACGGGCCGTTCCAAGCCTAACAAGTACCCTCTGCTTCCTCTGCGAAGCAAAAAGGGTCTGATCCTTCTGCCACCGCTTCTGCTTCTTACTCAAGGGGTAAGGGTAAGCATCGGCAGTCTTGAGGGAACTCCCAGGATTCTTCATTCAGTAGAGGTGTTTTCTCCTCTCGCGAGCCTCGTCGGGGTTCGCAATGAAGGTCCTCACCTCGACTCGTCCCAGGTTGGAGGAAGGATTGCCGAGTTCGCAGACTGTGGGCCACCATCACATCCGATCCTTGGATGTTAGATGTTGTTTGGTCCGGGCTGCGAATATCCTTCCGACGGCACTCCACTCTGTCCGGGGTGCCTTTTCCAACCACAGTTCCTTCAGACATTTTACGTCGGGAACTTTTGTCCACGGAGATAGACAATCTCCTGACAAAGGGGGCGATTGAGGTCATCAAGAACATTAGGTCAGTGGGTTTCTATTCCCGCCTGTTCTTGGTGCCGAAGAAGGACGGCCGACTACGACCGGTTCTCGGTCTGAGTTTTCCTGAACCAGTCTATCATTGCTCCCAAGTTCAGCATGGAGACTTTCAGGTCGGTCCTCCGTTCAATTCACCAGGGAGTTTTCGCTTCCAGCTTCGACCTGCGAGATGCTTACTTTCACGTTCCGATTCATTGGGCGTTACGGAAGTATCTCAGGTTCATTTTCTGGGGCGAGTTTACCAGTTCAAGGCCATGCCTTTCGGCCTCAACCTGGTTCCTTGGTCCTTCACCAGACTGATGTCGCATGTGATAGCTTTCCATCGCACGCAGTCCAGGGTGACTATTTCGGCATATCTGGACGATATCCTCCAGGGGCATTCCAATGCTGCCTTCCTAGAGTCGGATGTCGCCACTCTGTTGAGCTTGCTCACGTCGCTATGTTTCAGAGTCAACGAGAAGAAGTCGGACCTGGTCCCTTCTCAGTCTTTTTATCATCTGGGGATGGCTTTCCGCACACAATTCAATTTGGTGGCGGTTCCCCAGGCCAAGGCTGTGATTCTCTCAGCTTTTGCTCTGACTCTGTCCCAGTCCACATCCACGACAGCTCAGAGTTTTCTCCGGCTAATCGGTCTCTGCTGTTCGGTGACGGATCTCATTCCTCTAGGTCGGCTGCGTGTCAGACCTCTCCAAAACTTTCTGCTCAGTCGTTGGAGGCCGAATGTAGATTTTCTGGATCTGGTGCTTCAGTTCCCAGACTATCTTTATCCTCACCTTCTCCTCTGGGTGGATGTCCAGTGGCCTTTGCAGGGTGTTCCGTTGGACTTACCCACGTCCGATCGCGTTCTGACGGCAGATGCCAGCGATCTCGGATGGGGTGCGACGTTGGATCCTCTAGGTCTTTCCATTCACGGGATGGTGGACCAGGATCTTGCAGCTCTACACATCAACCAGAAGGAGCTTCTTGCTCTTCTTCTGCGTTTCAGGCAGTGGATCCCTCACCTGTCGAATCGCCAGGTCCTTCTGTTGTCCGACCATTCGACGGTGGTTGCTTACATTCGGAACCAGGGCGGCACGCACTCTGTTCCAATGTACGAATTGGCTTGGGATCTTATACTGCTCGCTCAGGATGTCCACGCCGGGGTGGCTGTTCGTCACATTCCCGGTCGCCTGAACGTCCTAGCCGACTCCCTGTCCCGTCGGGGCAGGGTCATTTCCATCAGGTGGATGCTCCACATGGTGGGTTCCATCGATCTCTTGTGACTAGTTGGAACCATCAGGTGGTCACTTTCGTGTCCCCGTGTCCAGATGCTCTGGCTTTCGCCGTGGACGCTCTGGCCCTCCTTTGGGATGGTCTTGTCGGCTACACCTTCCTACCTGTTCCGATTCTGCCTCAGGTTCTCACCCAGATATGAACCTGCAGTCGTCGAATCCTTTCGATCACACCCGTCGCTTCGGTGGGTGTGGATCATTCTGCTCCGCTCTCTGTTAGCGGCGGCTCCGGCATGTCTCCCTCTACCTCGCGACTTTCTTTGCCAAAGTCACCCGGGAGGTTTTCAAGTTGACCCGACTTCATTGTGCCTTCGCACATGTCTTTTATCGGGTCCTGTCTCCTCCGTAGTGGTTTTTCGAGACACGCAGTGGAGTTGCTTTTCTTCAAGGAGGCACTCACTCCACTGGTTTAGCCTCTGTGGCTAAGTGGAAGGTTCTTCTGTCGATGGTGTGTGATCACTCTGTTGATTCTGTCACTCCTTCGATCACACTGCTTGCGGAGTTTTCTGGTATATGTTTGTTTCTGGGGGTCTCCAGCTATGTGTACTTGTCCATGCTTCGGAGACATTTTTTCCTATGTGATACCGCATTGTTTCGACACTCATCCTTGCCTCTCCAAGCTTGTTCAGCTCTTTTCCTTGAAAAGGCCTAGGACTTTGCAGTTTACTCCAAGATGGTCACTTTCTTGGGCGCTGCTCTGCTTGGGGGTGGGGGGCGTTCACGCCTTTATCCTGGATGAATATGCGTTTTCCCACATGCCTAATCTCTCCTGCATCCATTTCTTGATGGCCTTGTCTTGCTATTCGTGCAGCTTCCGCTCGTCTAGCTACTGGTTATTGTATTACCTATTGTTTTTTCTGCCAGGAGGTGCGTGCATTGTCTTCCTCTTTTAATAACTCGGTCATGTTGTCGGATGACTGATGTTATACTGGCAGCCTTCTGGAGAAATGCTACATTCTCCTTTTCTCTGCGACAGTTGCAGGAGCCGACAGAGACCCTTGGGGCCCTCTTTTTTCGGCTCAGGATGTTGTCTATCCAAGCTTTTCAGCTTTTTTCAAGGTCGGTTCCAGCTTTGTGCTGTTACTGCCCTTTCTGTCTGTGCGTCGCACTTCACCATACGCCTCATCTTTCATTGGCTTTTCTAATGTTTGTGATGCTATGGTTTGATAGGCCTAGGGATCTCTTCCTCTGTCCATGGTCCCAGTACTATTGAGTTATGTGTGGGTTGGTTATGTGATTCCCTCCAGCCTTTTGTCTATTCAGCCTGTTGTAAACAATTGAGGTAGGTTGATAAGAAGTATAAATTTTATAGTAAATTTCCTTTCTTATTATACCTACCGAAATTGTTTACATGGAGGCCCTCCCGTCTTCTTGTTCGGGTAAGAATCCTTCCTCCCCGCTGATCACATAACTCCTGTGTTGTTCGGAATCAAAAGAATGACGAATTAATGCATTGCGCGCTGTGACGGAAGTCATGGATTTGTACTATGGAAGAGCGTCCCATACTGGGTGTGCGCCGATGGCGCTCGGCCCAGTTTTGGCTTATTTTTTCGTTGTGTTTTTTACACCACTTTTCTTTCCCAAATCTTGGGAAAGATTAAAATAGAGAGTATTTTATCCGAGTTAGGTTCTTCCACTGAAGTGCAAGCCTGTTGTAAACAATTTCGGTAGGTATAATAAGAAAGGAAATTTACTATAAAATTTATACTTCTGAGTTTTATGACCTTCGAACAGGTCCACACAACATACCATCATGAGGAAATTCTGCTAACAATAGACAAATTACCCAGGTAGTGGTTTCTAGTCATATCTTGGCTGCCTTAACAGGCAGCCAAGACTTCACTAGAAATCACTGCTTAGCCACAGTATGTGTACAGGCTGCGGTCAGGTTTGAATTCAAGACAATTGTCCAGGTCTTAAGGGTTAAATAGTGCTTAAATTTACTTCTCTAATATTAATGAGAACCCTGAAATGTATACTTGGGATGTTTTTGTTGTGAAGGTTGCAGCTGCTATTCTCTGAAATAATATTTATACCCCCACAAAAACGAAGTTTTAGGGGGGTATTTCGGAGTCAACTTATCAGTTGTCATCGTTGGTCCATTGCACATGTAAACTTGTGGAGCGAACTACTTCCACAGTTTTAGCCGCATTTTCATGAAACTTCACAAAAATGATCAACATGATGAGGAGCAGTGCGTACCATATTTTTTGTCCTGATCGGATTCAAGATGGCAGACTGGTGGCCATATTGGATTTTTAGCTCATCTTGACAAAGTCAAGCTGAGCTAATCTCATTGCTCTCCGTCCGTCGTCTGTCGTCCGTCAACACCATGTTTTGGTCTTCTCCTCCAAAGCCACTGGGCCAATTCAAGTGAAAGTTTGTGTGAGTGATGGTCCCAAAGGGGCATTTCATTTTTGTTCAACTCAGCATGCCCAGCCCCATAGGGAGGGAGTGGGGGAAAATGCTCCAAAATATTTTAAAAATCTTCTTCTCAAGAACCAGTGTGTACAATGACTTGATATTTGCTATGGAGCTTCCATATGAGGTGTAGAATCAAGTTTGTTCAAACGAAGTTCGTGAAGTAATATTTGGCTTTGTAATAGGAGGGGTAAGATTTTTGGCCCCGCCCAAAATTTCTATATTTTTATACTGTACCAATGACCCAGACTTAGCTGGTGCTAACTCTAACAAAACCAGGGCCAAACACAAATTTTGCCCCCCAATCCCCAAAATTTGCATCCAAAACAAAAAGAAATCATGTCCTAAAGGACCTCCATACTACGCCTCTACTGCGCATGCGCAGTGATGCAGACGTCCCGAAATTGGCGCCAATTATCATTCTCTGTTTGGCCCTTTATCAGTCAACATCTCACTGATCTTTGTGCTTGTAAATCTCAGTTTAAAGGATGCCAGACACGTAATTTTTGGAGAAAATGTGATTCTAAGGAGGATAGAAGGAGGAGAGGAAAAAGAAGTGACAAAAAATAATCAGGGCTGTACTTAAAATTTTTTGATGAAATTATGTTAAGTTGCCTATTTTCGAGGCATGGGCCTCTTGTTGTCATTCTTGCTAATTGTTGCACTGCTTATTCAGTGTTTCCTCTCCCCTAGCCTTCTAAAGTCCCCCCTTGCAATTCTCCCATGCTTTTGGCATATTTTTGAGAAATTTCATTTCTAAAATTTCCTGGGAGAGTTGCTTGGTTACAGAATGTTTTCTGTTATTTTCCCCATAGTTACGTTTTCACGCATGGGTGTATAACGTTTGTGTTCTGCATCTTCCATCTGATGTTCTGCAGATTCTCCCCTGGGAGTCTCTGTTTTGCATCAGATAGAGTGTAATTGATGACTGATTCCGGGCCAGTTTTTTCAGTGCCTGGAGTCATGTTTTCTGGTGTTTTTACACTGTTTGTTTTCATTGGCAACAGCCTTTTTTGAGGGGGGCTGTTTGCCTTTGCTGTAGTTTATCTCACTATAAGATACATTTATATTATCCGTAAGTGTCTCATTAATTATTTAATATAAATTTAAAATTTTTGACCACACTTTGCCATCGGATCCATTGGGGCTCAACGTTACTTTTCAGCAACTTGGGCTTCGCTGAAAAAATATTTTTTCAAAATTATTTTGTTTTGCAATTGTTTTTTCATTTATTAATGGATCATGTTATTATGTATCTTTGTGTCAGGAGTTTTTGCGAGTAACTAGGACTTATTGTTGTTCTTTCACAATGAAGGGACGTTGTTCAAATTGTAATAGGAAGAAATCTTCCTCTGACTTTCATGATCATTGTATTAATTGTAGTCAGTGTTCTCGCATTAATCCCTGTCCTATATGTGAATATTGGGATGAGAAACATTGGAAACGTGTGTCACGATATGTTGTTTCTGGAGAAAGGGCGATGCCGGCTCTTTCTCCGCAAGGTCACTCTACTCTCTCAGTTTCTATTTCAGAGGAACCAGAACAGGGTGATGTTTCCATGTTATCTTCTACAAGTGTGCGTCCGTCGTCACAAATGAATTCAGAGCTAGCGGCAAAAGTGCTCATGGAGATTAGACAAATGTCGTCCGCTAGCTCGCCCGGTGTAGCGTCCATTCACCGAATGGTTCGGCAGCCGGGTTCGTCCGATGCGGTCCAAGAGGAAATTTTGGGTGATGCGAGCACTATAAACATAATAGATGCACACCCAGTGACGGCGGATAGTAAGCGAGAACGGAGGAAGCCTTTGAGTCCGGTTCCTAGCTCGTTCAGGTCCAGCCGGGCCGCGAGCGAGAGAGGCCCCTCTCTCGTACAACAACATCTGGGACCAGATGTTGTGGTACAAAATGTGTCTTTAGCGGAGCATACGTCCGTCGCTCGGGACGCTCCGTTGTATAAGCAGTCCGCAGAGACTGTTAAGGCTTCCTCTTCTCGTCAGCGCACACGACCGCACCATGGCTGCGTGACCGCCGATATATTACCAGCTTCGCCAATCAAGGATTCTTCGCCGACCAGGTCACACCATCCGGCAGCCAGGAATTCGAGACCGATGGACTCCGGACGTTCGCATAGGAAAAGTATGCGGGAGCCATCTGATGCGGAGCTGCCCTCGGCGAAGCAGCGAAAGATTGCGCCTCCGCAGGTCTCGACGCCGGACATTCTTGTGCAGATAGCACAGCTTACAGCCGACAGAAACGGTGTCGGATCGAGAATTATCCGACGGCGCTGGGTCGGTACGCTCCGCCGAAGCATCGGGGGCGGACGACCGGGAACATCATGAGGTCCGACCGGATGGTGAAAGGGATACGGATGACTTGGAGCTATCCCTTTCGGAACAACATAAAGCTGCCGTGGACTTCATCCGGCACTTTCTCCCTCAAGTTGTTCCGTCGGGCCAGACTGCTGCGCTTCCGGACAAGAGAATTATAGCGTCATTGGACTCTGAATTTTTTGAGCGGTTCAAGGACATCGCTCCCGAGTTTCCGTCGCAGTCCAATAATGTTGCAAGAACATTTGAATTATTGAACGACGCTATATTTAAACTTGCTTCCAGGACGGGGAAAGCAGGTTTCTTGTCCGCTAATACTCTCAACCTGCCTTTCATTAATGCAAGGAATAAATTCGATACGGCAGGACAGGGTATACCGAGAGTTCCTCTGCGTATGGATGACGAGGCGGAAGACTTAGAGCTATCATTACCGTCGTCAGCTTCTATTCCAACCGCGGTGTTGGAAACAGCTATTGCGTCTAACAGAGCCAATTTAGATGCCTTATCTTACGCAGATCACCTTACTAAGGCGTTATCACTGCGCCTTCAGGGGAAAGAGTTTCAGGATATACAATCCTCTTTAAGACTTCTTTCAAGGGCAGTAGCTTATTCCACGTGTAACTCCGCCCTTTCAGTGGCAAATCTGGAGTTGGTTAGACGTGACGCAGCCCTAGCTACATCCACACTAGTGGATTCTAAGGTGAAGAACTCTCTTAGAGTCGCTTCGGTCTCAGGAGAACTTCTCTTTGACGGCAAGCTTTCCGCTATTTATGATAAAATTACAAAGAAAGCTAAGGATTCTCTGTTGTTCAAATCTGCTCCTAAGAAGTCGGATACAGCAGACACGAATAAGACAGGCACTTCTGGGTCTAATGCGCCCAAGAGAGGTTCCTATAGAGGTTCCGGTGCGTCCTCTTGGTCTTATTCGAGAGACCGTCAGGATAGCGACTCTCGTTCGGGACGTCCTTCAGGCCGGGACAATCGGTCGGACGCCCCGAGGTCGACGGGGCAAGGTGTGGGTCGTGGAAGACGTGGTTTCTCCTACCGCAGGCCTCGCAGGTCCAGGAGGTGATGGCTTAAACCTCTATCGCGTTCCGGTTGGCGGAAGGTTGTCGAGCTTTTCACAAGAATGGGCGTCGATTACGGACGACCCTTGGGTGAGAGGAGTGACTTCGGAAGGTCTAAAGATATCCTTCAAACGAAAGCCTCCATTAACTCGAAGTCCAAAGTGGACTCATCTTCCGTCAAATCCGCAGAAAAGAGACGCTCTGTTATCAGAGGTGCAGTCTCTTTTAATGAAGAACGCGGTAGAGGTCGTAGAAAACCAGGAATCTCCGGGATTCTACAGCCATCTGTTTCTGGTTCCGAAACCAGACGGCTCGTTCCATCCAGTCATAGATTTGAGCTGGATAAACAAGCTGATCGTCGCTCCGAAGTTTTATATGGAGACAATTCGATCGGTCAGAGCGAGTATTCGGGCGAACGATTATGCAATGAGCATAGATCTCAAAGATGCGTACTTTCACGTCATGGTACATCCGACATTCCGAAAGTATCTACGCTTCGGAGTCCTAGGAGTGGTGTATCAATTCCGGGCGATGTGCTTCAGATTGAATCTAGCACCCTGGGCTTTCACTCGGGTAATGAACTCGGTAATGATCTACTTCCGAGCTCATTCGTCTGCGGTAACGTCGGCCTACCTGGACGACATTCTTCAGAGGTACGGCAACGAGTTAACGCTTCAGAACGATGTTCAGAATCTTCTTCTATTGCTCTGACGTCTCGGTTTTATAGTAAACGAGGAGAAGTCGGATCTGGTGCCGTCCAAGTCATTCACTCATCTGGGAATGAGCTTCGAGACGCACAACAATCTCGTTCGTCTGCCGTTAACCAGAGCGAAATTAGTCAGTTGTTACGCTCGCTATTGTCTGCACGCAGACAAAGTCACGGCGAGAGAATTTATGAGACTGATAGGTCTGTGCGGTGCCGCCGTGGATCTCATTCCGATGAGGCGGTTACGCACACGTCCTCTTCAAATTTTCTTGACTCAGAATTGGAGTGTGAAAATTCATTTGCTCGATGTAGACGTTCTCTTGTCAGATCAAGTGAAACAAGAGATTCAGACTTGGGCAAACATTCAGTGGTTAACTCAGGGAGTTCCGCTGCAGTTGCCGGATCCGAGTTTTACCGTTATGACGGATGCCAGTCAAACAGGTTGGGGTGCATCATTAATCCCAACGGATTCGAGATGCCAGGGTCTTTGGGATCCACAATTCCTGTGCAAGCACATAAACATCAAGGAAATGATGTCAATTTGGCTTGCGTTACGTCACTGGATGGACATTATTCACGATGCTCATGTCCAAATCCTATCCGACAATACAACAGTAGTGGCGTATATACGGAATCAGGGAGGCACTCATTCAGTTCCGTTGTTCAATCTAACGGAAAGAATCCTTCTGTTTGCGCTAGAACATCACGTTCTTCTTTCGGTCCGTCACATACCGGGTCGTCTGAATGTGCTAGCAGACTCCCTTTCACGAAAGGGTCGCTTGTTGCCGTCGGAGTGGACTCTCAACAAACAAGTATTCAATCAGATTTGCTACCAATGGGAACGGCCAATGATAGACTTATTTGCGACACATCTCAACAATCAGTTGCAGACGTATGTGTCTCCGTGTCCGGATCCAAGAGCATTTGCAGTAGACGCTCTGTCGATCCCTTGGGACGGAATGATAGGATATGCGTATCCTCCAGCGCCGTTAATTCAACAAGTATTGCTAAAGATAAAACAATCTCAATGCAAGATTCTGTTGGTAGCATCTCTGTCGCCACAGAGACCGTGGATAAATCTACTCAGGTGTCTGTTGTGGGACCTACCGCGGAAGCTTCCTCCACGGGAGGATCTTCTTTCGCAGGGGAAATCGCGCCAACTCCATCACAACCCGCAAGGTCTCAACCTTCACGTTTTTCCGTTGTGCGGTCCTTCTTGCATGGCAAGCACTTTACAGGACGAGCAGTGGACGCGATTTCTAAGTGTAGGAGGACCTCCTCTTCGCTAAACTATGCGGCTTAGTGGAAGGTTTTTCGTCGTTGGTGTAGGGATCATTCTGTAGATATATTTGATCCCTCTATACCAGACATTGCAAACTTTCTAGTATACTTGTTTGACGAAATCAAACTGCAGCCTGTTACTATAAAGGGTTATAGATCTATGTTATCTGATACCTATGCACATCATGATAGTTTACAAATTGGATCTAATGTCTCTTTATCGAAGTTGGTTAGAAACTTTTCGATAAATAGACCCAGAACTCTTAGATTAATTCCTAAGTGGAATTTAGCTTGGGTTCTTCTTAAATTGAAGGAAAAGCCATTTGAACCTCTTGGGACAGTAGATTTCAAATTCTTATCTTATAAGACAGCTTTTCTCTTAGCTTTCTCTTCTGCTAGAAGAGTCAGTGAGATTCATGCACTATCGGTAGATGATTCTCATTATCGTAGTGTTGGGAACACTATCACCTTCACTACTAATGTGGGTTTTTTAGCTAAGAATCAGGCTCCTAATAAATATCCGGAACCTATTGTTATTAAGGCTCTTCCGTCTTCAGACGGGCGTAGGCCTTTACTCTGTCCTGTTAGAGCATTACGTATCTATAAACAGAGATCTCAGTTTATCAGAAAGGGACGGAAACGTTTCTTTCTGTCTTTGATGCCTAATCGAAAGGACATTTCAGTCCATTCTATTGCTAGATGGATTCAGTTAACTATCCGTACTGCTTATGAAGATTTATCTTCTTCTCAGCAGTCTGTGCTTAAGATTTCTGCTCATGAAGTAAGAGCTCTTTCTACTTCCTGGGCTTATGCTAATAGTGTTGCTATTACAGATTTAATGAAGGCTGCTTATTGGTCTCAGCCATCCACATTTACGAATTTTTATCTCAGAAATATTGAGTCCATTTCTGGAGACCTGCATTGTTTAGGTCCGTTATCTGTTGCTCAGAATGTCGTCCACTAAACAGTTGCAACTATAGTTATGCAGGCTTTCTGTTCCGGCAGTGACTCCGTCCGGCTGCCCTCTTCGCTCTGGGCTATTTGACCCAGGGCAAGGGGAAGGGGGGGGGGGGGGGCGGGTGTTCCCTTAGGTCACCTGCTTTATAGTGAAAAGCAAGGGAATGCCTCCTCCAAGTCAGTATTTCTGAGTCGCTTCCGGGATGTTTTTAAAGACTAATATTAATGTTAAAATTCATTCATGTCTTATTTTTAAAGTGTAGCTCGGTGTGAAGCATTTGTATATGTCAAGTGTCAAACGGGCTTTAATATACAATACTCGGACACTTTTAAATGACATAAAGAGTCTCAATTCTCTGGACTACTTTATTTATTGGCTTGCTTTAAAAATAATTAGTATAAGGGTTATACTGGATGTTAAAAGAGAACATGAATGTTATTGTGCTCAATTATTAAGGGTAGTGTATCTTTCTAATTTAATATTAAATAAGAAAGATACATGTAAAGCCTAATACTCCTTTTCTCCTTAAGGGGTTACCTCTTTACTATATAGTTGAGCTTATTGGATTTTCCTCTATGTCCTAGGCCCTCCAGCCTGTTTACTATTCAGCTAAGTCTGGGTCATTGGTACAGTATAAAAATGTTAAAAAATTTATAGTAATTTATATATTTTTTATACTTACCAATGACCCAGACGGGGATGGCCCTCCCTGGAGTTGGGAACTCTTGCCTCCCCGCTGAGTACATAGCGCTGACCAGGCACTGCCAGTAAGAATGATAATTGGCGCCAATTTCGGGACGTCTGCGTCACTGCGCATGCGCAGTAGAGGCGTAGTATGGAGGTCCTTTAGGACATGATTTCTTTTTGTTTTGGATGCAAATTTTGGGGATTGGGGGGCAAAATTTGTGTTTGGCCCTGGTTTTGTGAGTGTTAGCACCAGCTAAGTCTGGGTCATTGGTAAGTATAAAAAATATATAAATTACTATAAATTTTTTAACTTTCTGAACCAATGGTCCGGAATGAACCAAATTTGGTTTGTGGTAGTATTGGGTCATAAGTACTTGACCCATGCAAAAAAAAAATTCCCGCATCCCCATGGGAACCCTGGGAGCTAAAAATAGAAATATTTTCAAACGCCCATATTTCCCAAACCCCACGGAACAGAGAGCTTTTATTTGGTATGAAGTATCCTTATGACTAGTAGAATTGAATGGTAAAAAAAAATTGCCATCGGTTTTGTTAAGGTGTTCTGTAATGGGCATCGGAAAAATGCTGAGTCAGCATATTTGCAAAAATTTTTAAAAATCTTTTCTCCAGAACAAATCAACAGAATCTTTTGATATTTGGTATACAGCATTCATAGGGGGGGGGGGGGGGGGGGGTCAGATAAAAGTTTGCTGAAATAAAGCTCATTGGTTCATATTTGGGCTCTCTACAGGAGCCCGAAGTTTTAACATAGGGTAATATGGGGAATATTCTTTAAAAATCTTCTTCTTCAGAACCACCAGTCAGAATCTTTTAATATTTGGTATACATCATTGTTATGAGGGTCAGATTCTAGATTGTTCAAACCAAGTCCCTAGTTTAATACGGAAGCCCAAATTTTATCTTTCTTCAATATGGAGGGTAATTTAAAAAGATCTTCTTCTTCAGATCCATCAGTCAGAATGCTTTGATATTTGGTATGCAGCATCTCTATGGGGGGCAGATTCAAGTTTGTTCAAATCAGATCCCTAGGTATATATTTGGGCTCAGTATGGTAGCCCAAATTTTTACTTAGTGCAATATGAGGAAATTTCTTTAAAAATCTTCTTCTTCAGATCCACCAGTAAGAATGCTTTTATATTTGGTATACAACATCTCTAGGGGGGTCAGATTCCAGGTTGTTCAATTCGAGTGCCTAGGTTAATATTTGGGCTCCATATGGGAACATGAAATTTAACTTAGTACAATATGAGGGAATTTCTTCAAAAATCTTCTTCAGATTCACTTGTCAGAATGCTTTCACATTTGGTATACAACATCTCTAGGGGGGTCAGATTCAAGTTTGTTCAAATCGGATCCATAGGTTAATATTTGGGCTCGCTATGGTAGACCAAATTTGAACTTAGTGCAATTCGAAGAAATTTCTTTACAATTTCTCTTCTTCAGATCCAACAGTCAGAATGCTTTCATATTCGGTACACAACATCTCTAGGGAAGTCAGATTTAACTGTGTTCAAATCAAGAGCCTGGGTTAATATTTGGGCTCTCTTTGGGAGCCGAAATTGGTCATTTTGCTGAAGAATTAAAAATTTTGTATTCAGTACCCTCAAGAGGTACTAAGATTAATCCACATAGGTTGTATCAAGGGGCTTCATAGGGGAGCTCTACATTTTACTTATGATCAACTGACGAAAAGACATGATGCCCAGATTATTTTTGTCACTCCTGAGGGACTCAAGGATTGACAGTGTAGCCTATGGAGATGGCTTGCTTAATGTAGACTCATTCTTGGACTCTGTTTAAATTGTGTTCTGTACAAGATGAGCGCTTCAGGCCCCGTGGGGCCTCTTGTTTTTTATTTAAATTTGTGGAGCAGACTACTTCTACAGTTTTAGCTGCATTTTCATGAAACTTCACAAAAATGATCAACATGATGAGGGAAAGTGTGTGACATAATTTTTTTCTCTCTCGGTATCAAGATGGCCGATTGGCGGCCATATTGGATTTTTTTTTATGTAAACCTGTGGAGCGAACTACTTCCACAGTTTTAACCGCATTTTCATGAAACTTCACAAAAATTATCAACATGATGAGGGGAAGTGTGTGACATAATTTTTTTCACGCTTGGTTTCAAGATGGCCAACTGGCAGCCATATTGGATTTTTTTTTTACTCAGAAAAATTGAATCCCCTTTTTCAGTCACCCACACTAGGCTGTATGCCACTGTGGGGGGTATAGTGGGCGACAGACCATCTCTAGTTATTATATGATCCGATCCTTCTGATTGATTATTAAACCTATATTCATTAAAAATGATAATGCATGGCCCATTAAGTGTCAGAATAATCATAGATTCAGACTTGGGTGATGAGGAATGATAAACATTTTTTTGTCTATGACAGTAGTTTATGTTATTTTAAATTATTTCATTAAACTTGTGTCATTAAATACTTTGCAATCTATTCATTATCGGGCACTATTTCTGGATGCAGACACTGCGGACAAACGAGACATCTTAAGTTGTAACATAATTGCATGTCGTATGGAAGTCACTGATTTTTTCTTGTTTCGTTTTGTGGGGTTTTTGGATCATATAATAAACAGAATCATCACCTCTTGTTTGTACCAAAATTTACATCGTCCAGTAAATTAGGGTGTTAAGGCCCCACAAAGTAGATCTTCTGTTTCTCAGGCCATTTTTTGTAAAATTGCATGAGAGCCGGCAGGCTGTTATTTATTTTGTTTTTTATTTTTGTATTTATTTTTTTGCCATCACAAGTTCATATTCTTTGGTTTGCTTTATATTTTAGGCCTCATAATCTACCGAATAGCAGGGGTGATGGGTGTATTTCGTCTGTTGTTGCACTCCAGGGACAAATTTATCGATTTTATTAACTTGAGTAAAATATCAGACATAAACCATCTAATTTTTATTTTTTTAAGTTTGCATTGGTTATAAAAAATGAGAGCATGCGGCATCCAAGATGACCATGTGGGAGGGCCTGCGAAACAGATTTTTAACTTTTTTAGGCCTAAAGCTAAGTCCAGACCTAATTTACTGAACTTATGTAAATTTTGATATAAACTTGGGACTCATTGGAGATCCTCTGTATCACACATGTACCTGACAATGATTCTAGGTAATCTTCTTGGAACGTTTCCCAGGGGTCAGGATCAAGAATTGTAAACTAGTGTCTATACAAACATGAAAGATGATGAAATTAATTTAGGATGAAGGTCCTGAAAAATGCTTCAAAATTCTTCCCAGTTGTCCTTGATTCTTGTCTCTGAGGGATACATGTACCATGTTTCCTTCATTACCATCTCATCACTTTTTTTTAAGTATCTGCTTAATCTACACAGCACTAAGCACAAAAAATGCCATTCAGATTTTCTTAATTTTTCTGTTTTTGTTCTGAAACATAGCTTTTGACACCTGAATGAATGAGCTTATCAAGCTTGTTTGAATGAGAGTTCATAATCTATGTTTTGGAAGTGAAAAAATGATAATTTTTCAATTAATCAGAGAAAAAAGTTGTGATGTCTGCTATTCGTGTAAGGTATAGCTTTAACAGAGCCTCTTTTTTGCCGAACAATGGTTTGCACTTAAGTTTGTATATACTTTACTTTTCAGTGAAATTGTCCCTCAGTATGATTCCAGTACATTTGTGATGAAGAATTTTAGTGTTCTGCAGCAGAGGGCAGATCCTGTTTACAGCCAGCCTTTACAGGTATCAGGATTGAGTTGGCGACTTAAAGTCTATCCAGTAAGTATAAATACTGAGACAAATGGCTATTCAGGGCTCGATTTAACTGGATTAGCATAGCACTTTGCTCTCCAATTTCTGAATTTTGCTATTCAAGATTTATTAGTTTCAAGTGCTTTTGGATCAACTGCTAATCAATTTTCCAGGGTGAATAGTAAATTGCTATTCAAAATTTTCAGATTAAATCAAGCCCTGTGGCTATTGTGACCAGATTGATAAAAGTCCAACTGTTAACTGGTAGAGTGCTGGAAGCCTATATTTGTGCTTTATTCTGAAGTGCAGGTTCCACAACTTAATGGCTTTGTATTCTGTGAATGTGCTTCATATTATTTTTTAAGTAAAATTATTTAATCTGTAGAGATTTTCCTTGTTACAATTTATGGGAGAGTGTCAATAGGCACTTTCCCATAAATTGTAACAAGGCAAAGACACGTGGACAAATTTGGATGACCAAAAATAATTTAGCACTTTACCAGTTAAGAGTTCTAGATTGGTTTTCATAGCCACATTTTCATCATCCGCGATTGTTTTGTTACAGTTTGTTATTAAGTGGAACCCTGTTAATTGAATAGTCACTTTGCCAGTGAAAATTATTCAGTTAACATGAGTATTTAATTAACAGGGATTTGATCACTTTCCAGCATTCCAGAGATAATCAGAGTATTTATTCTATTTTTTCTTGTTTGACAGAGCTCATGGAGCTCTGTCAAACCAGATATAATAGATGAAATACCTGTATTGTATGTACTGAGGATCAAAAATCTATAAACAAAGGTAATTAATGGTGATTGACTGGGTAATTTCTCAAAATTTTAGATTTTTTAGCTCAACTTTGGCGAAGCCAAATTTGAGCTTATGCCATGGCCAGTTGTCCGTCTGTCCGTCTGTCTGTCAACAATTCAATACGGCTCGGGCTAGAGGCCTTATTTATGAACTGATCTTTACAAAACTTCTTGGGTACCTCTGTTATGACTGTGGGACGAGAACGAGTGTTTTGGGGTCCGATCCGAAATTCAAGTTGGCCACCAGCCGCCATTTTGTACCGACGATGCAGAAATCTGTTTTTTGTACAGAACTTCCATATGAAAGCGCTGATTTGAATAATTTTTTGTATGAATGTTTAGTACCATGGGATACATCACATATAATACGGGTTTTTTTCTCGTACGTAAATTATGCAAATTAGACTAACTTTGATGTATTTAGTGTTACTTTCAGCACTGTAAGTGCAAATGCCAATACGGCTCGGGCTAGAGGCCGTATTTATAAACCGATCTTTACGAAACTTCTTGGGTACCTTTGGTATCACCGTGGGACGAGAACGAGTGTTTTTGGGTGCGGTCCGAAATTCAAGATGGCCGATGGCAGCCATTTTGTACAAAATTAGGTGCAATCAGATTTTTGCACAGAACTTCCATATGAAAGTGCTGACTTGAATAATTTTTTGTGTGAATGTTTAGTACCATGGGATACATCACATATAATACGGGGTTTTTTCTCGTGCAGAAATTATGCAAATTAGATGAACTTTGATTTTTTCAGTGCTACTTACACACAGTAAGTGCACATGTCAATACGGCTCGGGCTAGAGGCTGTATTTATCAATCGATCTTCACGAAACTTCTTGGGTACCTCTGTTATCACCTTGGGATAAGAACGAGTGTTTCTGAGTGCAGTCCAAAATTCAAGTTGGCTGCCAGTGGCCATTTCATACCAAAATTAGGTCTAATCAGTTTTTTGTACACAACTTCTATACGGCTCAGGCTAGAGGCCGTATTTATGAACCGACCTTTATGAAACGTCTTGGGTACCTTCGTTATCACCGTGGGATGAGAACGAGTGTTTTTGGATGTGGTCCAAAATTCAAGATGGCCACCAGCAACCATTGTGTACCAAAATTAGGGCAATCAGTCTTTTGTACAGAACTTCTGTATGAAAGTTCTGATTTGAATAAATTTTAATTTTTGTATGAATGTTTAGTAAAATGGAATACATCACATATAGTACGGGTTTTTTTCTCGTGCAGAAATTATGCAACTTAGAGGAATTTTGATTTATTTAGTGCTACTTATACACTGTAAGTGCACATATCAATACGGCTCAGGCAAGAGGCTGTATTTATCAACCGATCTTCACGAAACTTCTTGGGTACCTTTGTTATCACCTTGGGACGAGAACGAGTGTTTCTGAGTGCAGTCCAAAATTCAAGATGGCTGCCAGTGGCCATTTTGTACCGAAATTAGGTCCAATCAGTTTTTTGTCACAACTTCTATACAGCTCGTATTTATGAACTGATCTTCATGAAACTTCTTGGGTACCTTTGTTTTCACCTTGGGACAGGAATGAGTGTGTTTTGGGGTGGCTTTGTTATCACTGTGCTATGAGAACAAATATTTTGGGGTTCAGTCAGACCCACTCTGGGACTCAAAGATTTCTTTTCTATTTAGCATCTGACTGTCACCCACCTTTACAATACTTTACCTATACATTTGTTACAGGCTATGGCCAGTATTTATGTACAGACCGTTACAATACTTTTTATGTACATTTGTTATCAGGTCATTACCTAGATGTTTGTCATTGCTGTGTCGCATACTATACATGTACATGTCTTGACAAGTTGAGCTATAGTGTCATTGACACTTTCATTTATTCAGGTAATGGCAGTTTACTCTATAACCTACACACACAGTTAATAGATCTAATTTGTACTGATTTGTAAGATATGGTAAATGTTTTTTATACTTGGAAGTGATATTCAGTTAACAGGACTATTCATTTAAGAGATATCCAATTAAGTATGCTCTACAGTAATGACTGTTACTTCATGAGTTTTGAAGGGAGCACAGTTCTGCTGTGCAGTAAGGCGTACTGCATGTTGATGTAGCACTTGCCTTCAACTGCTGCTAACTCTGCTTGTGCAGAGTTCGTAAGTTGGAGAGTCTGACACTTGCTCACTGCTACTCTGTAGTTCTCTTCATGTACTTTGGCTTCCTCCAGCTGTAAAACTGTCCAATATGATGTGACCCTGCCTGTTGAAAGTGTCATTAAACCCTAATAAATAAATAAACATACAAACAAACATGGTCATATTCTCAGATTAGATCATGTTATTGTCACAGTGTACACCAGTTGATTGAGATTTCATGAATAAAATATTGCAAACTGAAGACTGAATCAAGAAACACAAATGAAAATAGCATCTGTGATTGAATATTTCCACATTTCATTTTCTACTGCTGAAATTATATAGTGTTGTGTTGTGGAAAGAGGACCGGAAAATTTGACCCGTACACGATCCAGTCAAAGTTCTTTATCCACTTTTGTGATCACTCTATTAGTGGGTAGAGGAGTGTTGAGAAAATCCCTAACCCATACAGTTCACAAGGTGTTCTTTATACATATCCCATTCACCAAATAAGTTTTGGAAACAAAATGATAAAAATTTATTTGTATGCTCTGAAAAAACAACAAGACTCCATGTTACCACTTCTTATGTGATGAGTAGAGAAAAAGAAACACACATTCACTCCCATCTAGCCTTCACACATTTTTCAGTAAACTAATAGAATGCTTTGTTAACCCTTTACCCAACGAATCGCCCACATCCGCCCATGTAATATGCAGATTCTGCAGCTGAAAAAATATTATATTTTTATACTGTACCAATGACCCAGACTTAGCTGGTGCTAACTCTAACAAAACCAGGGCCAAACACAAATTTTGCCCCCCATTCCCCAAAATTTGCATCCAAAACAAAAAGAAATCATGTCCTAAAGGACCTCCATACTACGCCTCTACTGCGCATGCGCAGTGACGCAGACGTCCCGAAATTGGCGCCAGTTATCATTCTCTGTTTGGCCCTTCATCAGTCAACATCTCACTGATCTTTGTGCTTGTAAATCTCAGTTTAAAGGATGCCAGACACGTAATTCTTGGAGAAAATGTGATTCTAAGGAGGATAGAAGGAGGAGAGGAAAAAGAAGTGACAAAAAATAATCAGGGCTGTACTTAAAATTTTTTGATGAAATTATGTTAAGTTGCCTATTTTCGAGGCATGGGCCTCTTGTTGTCATTCTTGCTAATTGTTGCACTGCTTATTCAGTGTTTCCTCTCCCCTAGCCTTCTAAAGTCCCCCCTTGCAATTCTCCCATGCTTTTGGCATATTTTTGAGAAATTTCATTTCTAAAATTTCCTGGGAGAGTTGCTTGGTTACAGAATGTTTTCTGTTATTTTCCCCATAGTTACGTTTTCACCCATGGGTGTATAACGTTTGTGTTCTGCATCTTCCATCTGATGTTCTACAGATTCTCCCCTGGGAGTCTCTGTTTTGCATCAGATAGAGTGTAATTGATGACTGATTCCGGGCCAGTTTTTTCAGTGCCTGGAGTCATGTTTTCTGGTGTTTTTACACTGTTTGTTTTCATTGGCAACAGCCTTTTTTGAGGGGGGCTGTTTGCCTTTGCTGTAGTTTATCTCACTATAAGATACATTTGTATTATCCGAAAGTGTCTCATTAATTATTTAATATAAATTTAAAATTTTTGACCACACTTTGCCATCGGATCCATCGGGGCTCAACGTTACTTTTCAGCAACTTGGGCTTTGCTGAAAAAATATTTTTTCAAAATTATTTTGTTTTGCAATTGTTTTTTCATTTATTAATGGATCATGTTATTATGTATCTTTGTGTCAGGGGTTTTTGCGAGTAACTAGGACTTATTGTTGTTCTTTCACAATGAAGGGACGTTGTTCAAATTGTAATAGGAAGAAATCTTCCTCTGACTTTCATGATCATTGTATTAATTGTAGTCAGTGTTCTCGCATTAATCCCTGTCCTATATGTGAACATTGGGATGAGAAACATTGGAAACGTGTGTCACGATATGTTGTTTCTGGAGAAAGAGCGATTCCGGCTCTTTCTCCGCAAGGTCACTCTACTCTCTCAGTTTCTATTTCAGAGGAACCAGAACAGGGTGATGTTTCCATGTTATCTTCTTCAAGTGTGAGTCCGTCGTCACAAATGAATTCAGAGCTAGCGGCAAAAGTGCTCATGGAGATTAGACAAATGTCGTCCGCTAGCTCGCCCGGTGTAGCGTCCATTCACCGAATGGTTCGGCAGCCAGGTTCGTCCGATGCGGTCCAAAAGGAAATGTTGGGTGATGCGAGCACTATAAACATAATAGATGCACACCCAGTGACGGCGGATAGTAAGCGAGAATGGAGGAAGCCTTTGAGTCCGGTTCCTAGCTCGTCCAGGTCCAGCCGGGCCGCGAGCGAGAGAGGCCCCTCTCTCGTACAACAACATCTGGGACCAGATGTTGTGGTACAAAATGTGTCTTTAGCGGAGCATACGTCCGTCGCTCGGGACGCTCCGTTGTATAAGCAGTCCGCAGAGACTGTTAAGGCTTCCTCTTCTCGTCAGCGCACACGACCGCACCTTGGCTGCGTGACCGCCGATATATTACCAGCTTCGCCGATCAAGGTAATCCGGCAGCCAGGGATTCGAGACCGATGGACTCCGGACGTTTGCATAGGAAAAGTATGCGGGAGCCATCTGATGCGGAGCTGCCCTCGGCGAAGCAGCGAAAGACTGCGCCTCCGCAGGTCTCGACGCCGGACATTCTTGTGCAGATAGCACAGCTTATCGCAGCATCCCAGCAACCGACAGAAACGGTGTCGGATCGAGAATTATCCGACGGCGCTGGGTCGGTACGCTCCGCCGAAGCATCGGGGGCGGACGACCGGGAACATCATGAGGTCCGACCGGATGGTGAAAGGGATACGGATGACTTGGAGCTATCCCTTTCGGAACAACATAAAGCTGCCGTGGACTTCATCCGGCACTTTCTCCCTCAAGTTGTTCCGTCGGGCCAGACTGCTGCGCTTCCGGACAAGAGAATTATAGCGTCATTGGACTCTGAATTTTTTGAGCGGTTCAGGGACATCGCTCCCGAGTTTCCGTCGCAGTCCAATAATGTTGCAAGAACATTTGAATTATTGAACGACGCTATATTTAAACTTGCTTCCAGGACGGGGAAAGCAGGTTTCTTGTCCGCTAATACTCTCAACCTGCCTTTCATTAATGCAAGGAATAAATTCGATACGGCAGGACAGGGTATACCGAGAGTTCCTCTGCGTATGGACGACGAGGCGGAAGACTTAGAGCTATCATTACCGTCGTCAGCTTCTATTCCAGCCGCGGTGTTGGAAACAGCTATTGCGTCTAACAGAGCCAATTTAGATGCCTTATCTTACGCAGATCACCTTACTAAGGCGTTATCACTGCGCCTTCAGGGGAAAGAGTTTCAGGATATACAATCCTCTTTAAGACTTCTTTCAAGGGCAGTAGCTTATTCCACGTGTAACTCCGCCCTTTCAGTGGCAAATCTGGAGTTGGTTAGACGTGACGCAGCCCTAGCTACATCCACATTAGTGGATTCTAAGGTGAAGAACTCTCTTAGAGTTGCTTCGGTCTCAGGAGAACTTCTCTTTGACGGCAAGCTTTCCGCTATTTATGATAAAATTACAAAGAAAGCTAAGGATTCTCTGTTGTTCAAATCTGCTCCTAAGAAGTCGGATACAGCAGACACGAATAAGACAGGCACTTCTGGGTCTAATGCGCCCAAGAGAAGTTCCTATAGAGGTTCCGGTGTGTCCTCTTGGTCTTATTCGAGAGACCGTCAGGATAGCGACTCTCGTTCGGGACGTCCTTCAGGCCGGGACAATCGGTCGGACGCCCCGAGGTCGACGGGGCGAGGTGCGGGTCATGGAAGACGTGGTTTCTCCTACCGCAGGCCTCGCAGGTCCAGGAGGTGATGGCTTAAACCTCTATCGCGTTCCGGTTGGCGGAAGGTTGTCGAGCTTTTCACAAGAATGGGCGTCGATTACGGATGACCCTTGGGTGAGAGGAGTGACTTCGGAAGGTCTAAAGATATCCTTCAAACGAAAGCCTCCATTAACTCGAAGTCCAAAGTGGACTCATCTTCCGTCAAATCCGCAGAAAAGAGACGCTCTGTTATCAGAGGTGCAGTCTCTTTTAATGAAGAACGCGGTAGAGGTCGTAGAAAACCAGGAATCTCCGGGATTCTACAGCCATCTGTTTCTGGTTCCGAAACCAGACGGCTCGTTCCGTCCAGTCATAGATTTGAGCTGGATAAACAAGCTGATCGTCGCTCCGAAGTTTTATATGGAGACGATTCGATCGGTCAGAGCGAGTATTCGGGTGAACGATTATGCAACGAGCATAGATCTCAAAGATGCGTACTTTCACGTCATGGTACATCTGACATTCCGAAAGTATCTACGCTTCGCAGTCCTAGGAGTGGTGTATCAATTCCGGGCGATGTGCTTCGGATTGAATCTAGCACCCTGGGCTTTCACTCGGGTAATGAACTCGGTAATGATCTACTTCCGAGCTCATTCGTCTGCGGTAACGTCGGCCTACCTGGACGACATTCTTCAGAGGTACGGCAACGAGTTAACGCTTCAGAACGATGTTCAGAATCTTCTTCTATTGCTCCGACGTCTCGGTTTTATAGTAAATGAGGAGAAGTCGGATCTGGTGCCGTCCAAGTCATTCACTCATCTGGGAATGAGCTTCGAGACGCACAACAATCTCGTTCGTCTGCCGTTAACCAGAGCGAAATTAGTCAGTTGTTACGCTCGCTATTGTCTGCACGCAGACAAAGTCACGGCGAGAGAATTTATGAGACTGATAGGTCTGTGCGGAGCCGCCGCGGATCTCATTCCGATGGGGCGGTTACGCACACGTCCTCTTCAAATTTTCCTGACTCAGAATTGGAGTGTGAAAATTCATTCGCTCGATGTAGACGTTCTCTTGTCAGATCAAGTGAAACAAGAGATTCAGACTTGGGCAAACATTCAGTGGTTAACTCAGGGAGTTCCGCTGCAGTTGCCGGATCCGAGTTTTACCGTTATGACGGATGCCAGTCAAACAGGTTGGGGTGCATCATTAATCCCAACGGATTCGAGATGCCAGGGTCTTTGGGATCCGCAATTCCTGTGCAAGCACATAAACATCAAGGAAATGATGTCAATTTGGCTTGCGTTACATCACTGGATGGACATTATTCACGATGCTCATGTCCAAATCCTATCCGACAATACGACAGTAGTGGCGTATATACGGAATCAGGGAGGCACTCATTCAGTTCCGTTGTTCAATCTAACTGAAAAAATCCTTCTGTTTGCGTTAGAACATCACGTTCTTCTTTCGGTCCGTCACATACCGGGTCGTCTGAATGTGCTAGCAGACTCCCTTTCACGAAAGGGTCGCTTGTTGCCGTCGGAGTGGACTCTCAACAAACAAGTATTCAATCAGATTTGCTACCAATGGGAACGGCCAAGGATAGACTTATTTGCGACACATCTCAACAATCAGTTGCAGACGTATGTGTCTCCGTGTCCGGATCCAAGAGCATTTGCAGTAGACGCTCTGTCGATCCCTTGGGACGGAATGATAGGATATGCGTATCCTCCAGCGCCGTTAATTCAACAAGTATTGCTAAAGATAAAACAATCTCAATGCAAGATTCTGTTGGTAGCATCTCTGTCGCCACAGAGACCGTGGATAAATCTACTCAGGTGTCTGTTGTGGGACCTACCGCGGAAGCTTCCTCCACGGGAGGATCTTCTTTCGCAGGGGAAATCGCGCCAACTCCATCACAACCCGCAAGGTCTCAACCTTCACGTTTTTATGTTGTGCGGTCCTTCTTGCATGGCAAGCACTTTACAGGACGAGCAGTGGACGCGATTTCTAACTGTAGGAGGACCTCCTCTTCGCTAAACTATGCGGCTAAGTGGAAGGTTTTTCGTCGTTGGTGTAGGGATCATTCTGTAGATATATTCGATCCCTCTATACCAGACATTGCAAACTTTCTAGTATACTTGTTTGACAAAATCAAACTGCAGCCTGTTACTATAAAGGGTTATAGATCTATGTTATCTGATACCTATGCACATCATGATAGTTTACAAATTGGATCTAATGTCTCTTTATCGAAGTTGGTTAGAAACTTTTCGATAAATAGACCCAGAACTCTTAGATTAATTCCTAAGTGGAATTTAGCTTGGGTTCTTCTTAAATTGAAGGAAAAGCCATTTGAACCTCTTGGGACAGTAGATTTCAAATTCTTATCTTATAAGACAGCTTTTCTCTTAGCTTTCTCTTCTGCTAGAAGAGTCAGTGAGCTTCATGCACTATCGGTGGATGATTCTCATTATCGTAGTGTTGGGAATACTATCACCTTCACTACTAACGTGGGTTTTTTAGCTAAGAATCAGGCTCCTAATAAATATCCAGAACCTATTGTTATTAAGGCTCTTCCGTCTTCAGACGGGCGTAGGCCTTTACTCTGTCCTGTTAGAGCATTACGTATGTATAAACAGAGATCTCAGTTTATCAGAAAGGGACGGAAACGTTTCTTTCTGTCTTTGATGCCTAATAGAAAGGATATTTCAGTCCATTCTATTGCTAGATGGATTCAGTTAACTATCCGTACTGCTTATGAAGATTTATCTTCTTCTCAGCAGTCTGTGCTTAAGATTTCTGCTCATGAAGTAAGAGCTCTTTCTACTTCCTGGGCTTATGCTAATAGTGTTGCTATTACAGATTTAATGAAGGCTGCTTATTGGTCTCAGCCATGCACATTTACGAATTTTTATCTCAGAAATATTGAGTCCATTTCTGGAGACCTGCATTATTTAGGTCCGTTATCTGTTGCTCAGAATGTCGTCCACTAAACAGTTGCAACTATAGTTATGCAGGCTTTCTGTTCCGGCAGTGACTCCGTCCGGCTGCCCTCTTCGCTCTGGGCTATTTGACCCAGGGCAAGGGGAAGGGGGGGGGGGGGGGTGTTCCCTTAGGTCACCTGCTTTATAGTGAAAAGCAAGGGAATGCCTCCTCCAAGTCAGTATTTCTGAGTCGCTTCCGGGATGGTTTTAAAGTGTAATATTAATGTTTAAATTCATTCATGTTTTATTTTTAAAGTGTAGCTCGGTGTGAAGCATTTGTATATGTCAAGTGTCAAACGGGCTTTAATATACAATACTCGGACACTTTTAAATGACTATAAAGAGTCTCAATTCTCTGGACTACTTTATTTATTGGCTTGCTTTAAAAATAATTAGTATAAGGGTTATACTGGATGTTAATAGAGAACATGAATGTTATTGTGCTCAATTATTAAGGGTAGTGTATCTTTCTAATTTAATATTAAATAAGAAAGATACATGTAAAGCCTAATACTCCTTTTCTCCTTAAGGGGTTACCTCTTTACTATATAGTTGAGCTTATTGGATTTTCCTCTATGTCCTAGGCCCTCCAGCCTGTTTACTATTCAGCTAAGTCTGGGTCATTGGTACAGTATAAAAATGTTAAAAAATTTATAGTAATTTATATATTTTTTATACTTACCAATGACCCAGACGGGGATGGCCCTCCCTGGAGTTGGGAACTCTTGCCTCCCCGCTGAGTACATAGCGCTGACCAGGCACTGCCAGTAAGAATGATAATTGGCGCCAATTTCGGGACGTCTGCATCACTGCGTATGCGCAGTAGAGGCGTAGTATGGAGGTCCTTTAGGACATGATTTCTTTTTGTTTTGGATGCAAATTTTGGGGATTGGGGGGCAAAATTTGTGTTTGGCCCTGGTTTTGTTATAGTTAGCACCAGCTAAGTCTGGGTCATTGGTAAGTATAAAAAATATATAAATTACTATAAATTTTTTAACTTTTCAAAAAATTTTGACAAAACCATATCATATGACCCCTCTTTGGAACGAGCTTGTCGAGCTCGTTCCAATAAGGGATCATATGATATGGTTTTGTTGAAAAATGATATTTAAATTAATAAATTTTGATATCGTCTGTGTTGGGTAAAGGGTTAAACCCTAAAGGCCCAATTCTGACTTTGATCACTTTTTAGAATAGAATATGTGCCCCAGCATGCCATCTTTGGGAAACTTTTCAAGTTACATTCTAGATGCCTCTGCAGTTGTTACACCACAAGTCTTGGCAGTATGTATAGACTGCCCAGCCTTGCCAAGAAAACATCTGGGAAGTTGCAGGATGTAGAAGTGCAGCAAAAATGTATTAAAATTTCCAGACCTTTATAGCTTAATGATACAAAGAAAGTATAGAATTAATTTGAAGAGATTATAAGTTGAAATTTTATAATGATTCCATGTTAATACTTCTGATTTTGTGTGGGGAGGGGGGGAGTTGGGAGGTAGTGGGATTGATGATGTCATGATTTAGACAACTCTCACCCTGCACTTGTATCCCGAAGAAATATAATGCAAGCTTGAAAAATATTTGATCAACATAAATTTGAAAAAAATGTGTTGTTTGGGAGAATCTTTATGTTGGGAAGAAAGATATGCTAGGGCACCTTACCCTCTGAGGATGAGACGTTGTAGGTATCTTTTTCTGGGAGGTACTTGGGCTGAGGAAAGATATCATGGTACTCTGATATATTGCCATGCTGTAGTGCAGCAACATTTGTTGATTATGTTGATTAAACAAGATAGCTTCACCTAAACAGTTACCAAACAAAATTGCTGAATTTGCCTGATGGTGTATTCAAAAATCGGTATTCAAACTTTGTTTCTTGTTCAGTTTTTGCTTTCAAAGCTTGATCGAGCTTAGTCATAAGTTATCAATTAGTAGTAAAGAATAAAAAAATTAAACAATTTAGGTCAAACTTTTTTGTTTCTTGAAGTGTAAAAGAAAAAAATTATCTTGCATTAACCTGTTATATCTTGTTTGAAAGAGCAAAGAGAGTACAATGGAATCCTGTTAACCCTTTAACCAATGTAATGTCCAAAACTGGCCAGTGCTATTCACAAAAATCACCAATTAATTTTCAGTATTTTTTCATTTTTTGTCTCAAAAACATAGGTTATGACCCCTCATTGGAACGAGCTCGTTGAGCGTTCCAATGAGGGGTCATAACCTATGTTTTTGAGACAAAAAATGAAAAAAATTAATTACTCAAGAATTTTTTTTTCAAATGTCGTCTACTTTTCATGTTAGGTAAAGGGTTAATTGAGTAATCACACTCCCAATGAATAATATTCTGTAAACAAGAGCATTCAACTTACAGGAATTGGGAACTTTTCTTTATTCTAGCGATAACATTAGCATTCCTTCTGTGATACACTCTTTAATGCTGTTTGTGGGATGTATCAAGGTGAAAAGTCTATAAACCTGGGGAATTCAGTGGTAGTCAGGAGTAATTCTTTCATAGATCACTAGTTTTTTTTATTCAATGAATAGGCATATACTCTGTCTCCTAGATGTAATTAACAAGTCAAATTTACTCTTATGATATTGAGAATGGTGTGGTGTATGGATGTTATATAC
Organism: Pictodentalium vernedei; assembly: GCA_031216915.1. NCBI lineage: Eukaryota > Metazoa > Mollusca > Scaphopoda > Dentaliida > Dentaliidae > Pictodentalium > Pictodentalium vernedei. Next base: position 242,922,870 of record CM062294.1, on the reverse strand, counting down.
AATTAACAGGTTTTTCAGTTAGGAAATATCCAAATAATTGGGCTACACCATACTAAAGTGTTGATCTTTTTGTTTTTTCAGGATGGAAATGGTGTTGTGCGTGGAAACTACCTATCAGTATTTTTGGAACTATCTATTGGCTTGCCAGAAACATCAAAGTAAGCTTATACACTTTAACCCTTTATGTTGCGAATCAACTGCATCCACCCTCATAATTTACATTGTGAGTAGTTGAGAAAAGCAATTCTTTTCAAAATTTTTAACAGAACTGTATCATGTGACCTTTCATTGGAACAAGCTTGTCGAGCTCTTTCCAGTGATAGGTCACATGATATGGTTTTGTTGAAATTTTTTGAAAACTTTTTTAAAACAATAATTAAATGAATAAATTTTGATATCTTCTGTTGGGTAAAGAGTTAATTCATAAACTGATGCAGTGCTGCTAATTTCAGAAAGGTTTATTACATGTCACACATCATGCTGTCACAAGAAACAAAGTTGTAGTGAACACGAAAATTATAGTTATTGTTAACATTATATGAATCAGGCCTTGCCCTTTGAAATAATATCAGGGCGTTCAAAAGGCCCAGTAGAAGGCATTTACTGTATCACAAGTACAAAAATTTAATGTCCTCTAACCAGCTTTTTGCCATGTCATGATATACTGCTTGTTTACACTTGGAACAAAGTTTGATCTATTTAGCATTGTATGCATTGGTTTTGCATAAAAAGTTGACAGTGTATAAGTTGAACAACACAGTAAACCCGCAACTGGATTGGAGGATCATTGATAATTTAACTCTTAACCCGCTGAGTATTTTCAAGTTATTTTTCATCAAATCTAGTCATGACTGCTGTAAAGCAGCCATGACTAGATTTGATGAAAAAATCATCTAAAGTTAATTCGAGAAATAATTGATGAAAAATCCATTCAATTTACTAGAGGGAAATTTGAATAATGTGTCCAAATTATCCTTATTTCGTTGGGAAGAGAAATTCTCTGCTTGGTAGTAATATCCACCAGCAGCATGCAAGGAGTTCATCCTACAACCCAAAAGAGCTACAGGACTAAATTATTACTGAACTTTGACACAATCATAAGACAGAATCAGACACTTTGCTGGCTAGATTAGTGTATAAGATTATTATTATCCTTGAGTGGTATGGACGTGGGGCAAGATATTTAGTTTAAACAGTATTTATTTGTGTATGTTAATATTTTACAACAATAACACAATGTAGACAACTTCATAGTTGCAATACAGAGTGGGATTCAGCATGACTTGAGCTTATACTAGCCTGTCTCCACATGGAACTTAGATTACACAGTCCACTTCTCAAAGCGGGCAGAGTCTTTATTCCTAGGATGAGCTACAGGAACAAATACTGGTTTTCAAAGAAAATGAAAATGAAGTGAAAAGTAAATGGGGATAAGGGGTAAGTGGTTGGTGTAGTGGTATGCATTTTAGCTCATCAGTAGTTTGCCATCATCGTAGAACTGTTAAATATGTGGCAAGTATATGGCTGTTTTATTTGTTTAATAGCTTTTACACACCAGAAGTAGAGCTCGGAGACTCAGTGGTTATGGCATCGGATTTCAAACCGAAAGGTCCATGCTTTGATCCCCGCAAGGGGCAACTGCGTTGTGTGCTTGGGCAAGACACTTAATTCCAATTGCCCATGTGGGGGCACAGTGGCACTGTGTACTAATGCATACCACATGTCGATGCTGCACTTGTCTTCAACCAATGCTAACCCTGCTTGTGTGGAGTTAGTATGTTGGGGAGTCTGACAGTTGCTTGGTGGTTCTGTCTGGGTATTCCAGCTTCCTCCACCCATTAAACTCTCTGACATGAGGTGACACTGGCTTCAAATGTGTCATTAAACCCCAATAAATAAAATGAATACACACCAGAGGTGGGGAAGATATTTCACCCAGATATAAGACTTGCCGAATGTCAGTGACAGATATGTTTTCCTGAGGGTAAGGTTTTCCCATCTCACCCAACACCACTGGAGGGTCATTATTCACCCATCACACTCCATGTGAATCTTTAACTGGTTAAGTGCTAGAAGCAAGTATCAGGCTTTCAAAAAAATTAGGGTACCAGAGCAAAAGCAGACATTTTCCTTGCTCATGTTTCATATTCAGTCAGTTGCAAATTATATTCTGTTTATATAAATTTGTTTTATTACAAATTTATTGAAGAGTGCCTGGAACACTCTCCAGTAATTTGTAATAAAACAAATTTTGATGAACAATTTCAGAAGACAAAAAATAATCTAACCCTCCACCACTTAAAATCAAACTACTGCTGATGTACCGTACTGACCCGTGTCGAAACTCAGGGGGTGCTTGCAGTGGAATAACTGTAAACTGGGGATGGGCTTAGGCACGGGGAAGACAGCTTGCACGAATCGGTCAACGGGTGTCGGGCCGGGAATTTTCAGAGTCAGATGAAGCCACTGCGATTGGCACATGCACTTACAATGTCTCAGTTGAAAAAAATGGTACTCGCCTTCCTACAGATGTTTGCTTAAGTATTCAATGTATATGTTTTTTTCAGCTTTTGAACTTCAATCATCAGTTTAATAAAATTAAATAAAATGAAAATCCAGAAACCGGAAGCAGCTAGAAAAACTCCAAACCACCTATTTAAAAACTCACTATAATTATAGTCTGTTTCTGTTAGATGGGTTGCTGTTTTGGACAATTTCGGGGGAGGAAAAATGAATATAAAAAAAATAACCAGATTTGATGTGGGCAAACAGAGGGGGGAAACTCGTGGGAGAGATAAGAAATAACAACACTATATTCATAACAATATATTATCCAAGAAAATCATCAAACAAAAAAATTAATCAGTGATAGCTTCAAAGGAATAGAAAGTCAAAAAAGTAAAAAATAGCACATCAAGAGAACAGTTAAGACAGTAGTTCTAAACAGAAATTGAGAGCCCAGTTTAATAATTCTACAGGCCAATGAATGAACATGATCAGATATTTGGGTATGAAATGTCCAGATGCTCCCCCCCCCCCTTGCATCACAACAACAAACCCTAAAAACACAATCATTTGTGATTGATTTTGCCCCCTCCAGTGACAGAGGCCTAAAACATTATCTTTGGTAGGGGATTTACGTTCCAGGAAAAGTGTCACACAGTGAAACGGTTTTTTGTAACCACTCTGAACGGTTCACAACAAAATATCTGGTCGTTCCGAACCCAATGTTTTTTGAGTACGAATCGGTCAGATATTTGGGTACAAAACATCCAGATGCCCCCCCCCCCCCCCACATCACAACAACAGACCCTAAAAACACAATCATGTGCTGTTAAAGGGCGAATCACTTGGTGTGCACCAGAAAGGTAATTCTAGTCTAAGGGAGGTAATCAAATTAGCTATCAAAGAACTTAATGCTGGTCACCATTGCAGTATCGTTAAGCTGACAAGTCAAAACATCAGAACAAACCTTTTTACTTCAAGCGAAGTTTAAGTTGCCAGTATTGCACTTTCTCTGGCGGATTGCTGGTTTGGGGTTCCAGCCTTAAAACGTCCTCCGCACCAGTCACTTAACCATGGCTGAATTTATTCTATTTTTCAGACGAAAGAAATATACTTGAAATTTAATCGAGTTGCAAAAGCAAATATATTCTAACAGAAAATACCCATCAAACGGTGGGGAATTTACGTTCCCAGAAAAGTGTTACACATTGAACGGTTCATAACAAAATATCTGGTCGTTTCGAACACGATGTTTTTGGGTGCGAATCGGCCAGATATTCAGGCACGAAACTTCCAGATGCCCCCTCCCCCTGCATCACAACAAACCATAAAAACACAATCCCTTGTACACCGTAACAAACAATACATCAACAAACAAAGTTATAAATTTTCCTCGAGAGCCTCAAAAGATTCAAAGTCAAGTTCGTCATCTGACTCACTCCCATCCTCAGGAAATAAGACACCTGGACGGGTGTCATTGTCACACTCATCGCATGACTTCTCCTCAGGGAAACTACCGGTATCAACCCCACAGTTTTTAATTCTGTTGCCCATCATGTAATCTTCACTTCCATCCAAATTGTTGCTAATGCCACATGACAAGAATGATTTAATAATGGATATATCATCAATTTACTCCCATGCCTTAGTTATCCAATTGATGACATGTTGCCGAGTTGGTTAAATGTAATTTCCACACTCATTTCTAGTAGCTTCCTTTTCAAACCACACAGTCCATTGTTCACAAAGTTTTGATTTGAACACTCTATTAACATGCGTGTCCATAGGTTGCACTAGAGGTGTACAACCACCTGGCACTAAAACTACATCAGTGCCCCTCCTTTCAAACCTATCAGTGGTTTCCTCCGTATAATTGGGCTTGTATGTGTCTAACACAATAAGTCTACGGACATCATCAGTGTTGGATTCCCAAAGTTTTCTAATCCAGTGCTGCATTTCGTCGGATGTCATCCCCTGTTCAATGTTGCTGACACCTTAACATTTTTGGGAAATTTCAAACGAGATAGAACCTTTGGTCCTAACACACCTTTCCTCTCTTTGAATTTAATATAACCTGGTAGCTTCTCGCCATTTGCACGCGCAGCCAGGGCCACGGTACATCCTTTCTTAGCTGCACCTGTATTTGCTATTCTAACTGTTTTTTCACCCTTAATATTGTTTGTATAGTTTGGCACAGTATCAAATCTTACCATAATTTGGTCCATATTCACTATATTATGGAAAGTATAGTCATGTTTGTGTCTCAGCTATTTGATGGACGATCTAAATTGTTCAATTTTCTCTTTGAAGTCGGAAGGCATTTTTTGCGAGTCATTTGTTCCTTTTCTTATTCCAATGCTATAATGTCTTTTCCATCGGACTAACCAGCCATTAGAGGCCTTAAAACCATCGATGTGTAGTTTTCCTGTGATCTCCCTTGCCCTTGATTGCAGAATAAAGTTGGAAACAGGTCGACCTTCAGCTCTTTGATCACAGAACCACTGAAATGTCTGTTCATCAACCTCGTATGATAGAGGCTCTTTACCCTGGTGTATTGTTGGGTTTTTTTCAGATCTTTTCCCTTGTAGTTCAATTGCAGCTTCTCATAATCCCTGTCCCACAGTCTCACTTGTTTCCTGTCTATCTTGAACTGTTTTGCAGTTTTTGCTGGTTTCTACCATTTTTTCTATGCCACTCTATGACTTCCAGTTTAGTTGCTATTGTGTAACAGGTACAAATTCCTGATTTAGTGTTGCTGGGTTCCATAACGATGGTTTGATTTCATAACCCCTTGCAACACTTTTTATAATGTTGGTGAAAAAAGTCAGAGGCACATTTTGTCTGTAACTGTGTTGTCAACACAACCACGTGCGATCAATTATAGTGAAAACAAGATGAACATGTTTGTAATTTGTGTGAATGATATGGATTCACAGCCTACAAACAGCCTACAAACATTCTTCAAAGAAACAAACGACGATGCATCAATTACATTTTTCACAAATAAACACTGCTGGGCATTCTTAAGATTTTTCATGGGGCGTGTTTATAAGTAACTGACAGGTGATGCACATGACCTCTAACAAGTTTATTTGGTGTTTTAAAACAATGATGGCGGAAAAGTAACTACACATCGGTACATGTGTTATGGATTTGTTAAAATTGATGTTGGGAAAATAAAACCACTGCATTAATTTACACCAATGGATCTGTTAATCACCCCACATACGTCTGGAGTTAAATAAAATGTATGTTCTCTTCCAGGCTCAAGGTAAACATAACACAGTTCTACTCACCTATATTTTTATACTGTACCAATGACCCAGACATAGCTGGTGCTAACTCTTAAAATATAGGGCCAAACACAAATTTTGCCCCCCAATCCCCAAAATTTGCATCTAAAACCAAAGAAAACATGTCCTGAAAGGCCCTCCACACTACACCTCTACTGCGCATGCGCAGTGTCAAGGACGTTCCGAAATTGGCGCCATTAATCATTCTAAGTTTGGCCCTTCATCAGTTAACATCTGACTGATCTTTGTGCTTGTAAATCTCAGTTTAAATGATGCCAGACACATAAATATTAGTGAAATGGTGATTCTAAGGAGGATAGAGAAGGAGGAGAGGAAAAATGTGTGACAGAATATTATCAGGGCTGTAACTTAAAATTTTTTAATGAAATTATGTTAAGTTACCTATTTTCGAGGCAGCAGCCATTTTGTTGTCATTCTGATTATTAGTTACACTGTTTTTTCAGTGTTTTCCTCTCTCCCTGTCCTTTAAGTCCCTCCTTGCTATTCTCCCATGCTTTTGGCATAATTTTTGTAATTATTATTACTAAATTTTCTTGGGAGTTTTAGCTGAATAACAGAATGAATTCTGTTCTTTTCCCCATGTTTACGTCTTCACCTACGGGTGGTTAGGCGTTGTGTTCTGCATCTACCATCTGATGTTCTGCAGTTTCTTCCCTGGAAGTCTCTGTTTTGCATCAGATAGTGTATTTTTGGTAACTGATTTCGGGCCTGGGTGCCTGGAGTCTTATTTTAGTGTTTTTACACTCATTGTTTACATTTACAACAGCCCTCTGTGTGAGGGGGGGGGGGGATTTCTGGAAAATAATATCTTGATGTTATTTTAATCATAACTAGATACATTATTATTGTTCGTAAGTGTTGAATAAATTGTTTAAAATATTTTTAAAATTTTTGTCCACACTTAGGCTTGGGATCCATTGGGGCTCAACGTTACTTTTCAGAAACTTGGGCTGTTCTGAAAAAAATATTTTTTCAAAATATTTTGATTTCAGTTATTTTTTCTATATTAATGGATCATATTATTATTATGTATTTTGATTGCCAGGGGTTAGTGCGAGTACCAGGACTTGTTTTGTTTTCACATTGAAAGGATATTGATCAATTGTAATAAGAGAAAGTCTTCCTCTGACTTCTATAATCATTCTATATGTGGTCAGTGTACTCGCATTAACTCCTGTTCTGTATCGTATGATTTCGATGACAATATGGGAAGCGTATGTCACGGTATGTTATTGGGGAATTGGACACTCCGGTCCTTTCCCCGCAGGGTCACTCTACTTTATCAATTTCTATTTCAGACGATCAAGATTAGGGTGATGTATCTGTGATGTCTTCCAACAGTGTGCCTCCGTCGTCACAATTAATGAAGGGCTAGCGGGAAAGTGCTCATGTAAATACGCCAATTGCCTAAGAGGACCCTAATAGGTTCGACGGCCTTTGACGTCCGCTAGCTCGCCCGGTGTAGCGTCCATTCACCGAATGGTTCGGCAGCCGGGTTCGTCCGTTGCGGTCTAGAAGGAATTTTGGGGTGATGCGAGCACTATAAATCAACCTAATGCACACCCAGTGACGGCGGATCGGAGGGAGAACGGAGGAAGCCTTTTAGTCCGGTTCATAGCTCGTTCTGGTCCATCCGGTCGGCGAGCGAGAGAGGCCCCTCTCTCGTACAACAACATCTGGCCCCAGATGTTGTGGTACAAAATGTTTCGCATTCGGAGCATACGTCCGTCGCTCGGGACGCTCCGACATATAGTCAGTCCGGAGTAGACTGTCAATAAGGCTTCCTCATTCTCATGGTAGCGCACACGACCGCTCTTGGCTTCGTGACCACGGATTTCCAGTCCGCTTCGCCAGTCAGAGAATCATCGGCGACCAGGTCACACCATCCGGTAGCCAGGGACACGAGGCCTGCAGACTCCGGACGTTCGCATAGGAAGTGTGTGGGAGTCAACGTACACGGAGCTTCCGGCGGCAATGCATCGTAAGACCGCTACTGCACAGGCCTCGGGAACGGACGTGCTTTCCTAAATAGCACAGTTTATCGCAGCATCCCAGCATCAACTGAATCTGTCGCATATTTTTTATCCGACGATGCTGGGTCGGGACGCTCTGGATACCGAAAGGGATTTGGAGGATTTCGAGCTTTCCCTTTCGGAACAACATATGCTGTTGTGTATGTCATCTGACTTGGTCTTCTACAGCTTCTTTCATCGGACCAGATTGCTGCGATGCCGGATAAGAAACTGATAGCGTCGGTGGACTTAGAAATTTTTGGTTCGGTTCAGGGACATCGTCCCTCAGTTCCGACATAGTCCAATAATGTCACACAAACTTTCGAATTATTGAACGACGCTATATATATTATTATTATATGCTTGCTATAACCAAGTATTTCTGGTTTCTTGTTCGCAAAGTTACGGAGATGTCTTTCAATAGTGTGCCTCTGTCGTCATAGTTAATGAAGAGCTAGCGGCAATAAGTGCTCATGGAATATGTCTATCGCCTACGGAGTGACATTCGCTAGCTCACCCGGTGTAGCGTGCATTCATCGAATGGTTCGGCTGCCGGGTTCGTCCGTTGCGGTCTAGGAAGGAGATTTGGGTGATGCGAGCACTTTATTTACTTTAGTACTCACCCAGTGACGGCAGATTGAGGACAGATCGGAGGAAGCCTGTTAGTCCGGTTCCTGGCTTGTCCAGGTCCGTCCGGGCTGTGAGCGAGAGAGGTCCCTCTCTCGTCCAACAACATAGGGGACCGCATGTTGTGGTTCTGATATTTTACATTCGGAGCATATGTCTGTCGGTCGGGACGCTCCGTTATATTGACAGTCCGAGAGACTGTCCATAATGCTTCCTCATCCTCACAGCAGGGCACACGACCGCACATTGGCTACGTGACCTCGAGTATCCGATCAGTTTCGTCATTCAGTGATTCCACGGCGAATAGGTCGCGCCATCCGGTAGCCAAGGGACACAAGGCCTATACACTCCGTTCGCTCGCATATTGGTAGTATGCACGAGGTAACGATCACGGAGCTTCCAGCGGCAATGCATTGTAGGACCGCTTCTCCTCAGGCCTCAGTGACGGACGTGCTATCCGAGTTAGCGCAGTTGTTTCGCAGCATCCCAGCAATTGACTGTTTCTTGGTCGAATCAGGAATTATCCGACGGCGCTGGGTCGGTGCGGTCCGCGGTTGTATCAGGTACGGACGACCGAACGCTTTATAGGGTCCGACAGGATGGCGAAAGGGATTTGAAAGATTTCGAGTTTTCCCTTTTGTTGTATCGGAAGCTGCCATTCATATCTTCTGGCATTATCTTCCAGTGATTGTTATTTCGGACTACATTGCTGCGATGTTGGATAAGAGACTTATAGCGTCATTGGACTCGGAATTTTCGATCGGTTCGGGGACATTGTCCCTGACTTACCGACGCAGTCCAATATTTCATTACAACATGTGTTTTATTTTTTGACGCTATATATGCATACAAGCCTGCCACCAAGCATGATAGTTTAGTTTCTTGTCCGCGTTGCTCATTTCTGCCGTTTTATCATTTATACGAATAGTTTATTTTGGCAGTGCAGGGCATACCGAGAGTTCATATGCGTCTAGACGGTGTGGTTAAAGACTGGAAATATTCTTTTTCGCCGTCTATGTCTTTTCCAACTTCAATGTTGGAAATGGCAATGATGTCTAGTAGACTTAACTTAGACGCTTTATCATACGTGAGGCGTTATCATTACGTCTTCAAGAAAAGATTTACGGGATATTATTCTCAATGTAATTTCTTTTGAGGGCAGTAGTTTGTTCACGTATAACTCCGCCCTTCAGTGGCTGATTGGAGTTGGTTAGACGTGACGCAGCCCTAGCTACATCCACGCGCGTGGATAGTAAGGTTAAGAACTCTCTCAGAGTTGCTTCGTTCTCGGAGAAGCTTCTCTTCGACGGCAACTTTTCGGCAATCCATGAATTGCTCGATTTACACGTTCTCTTGTCTATCTTGTGTTACAAGAGATTCAGACTGGGGCAAACATTCGGTGGTTGACTCAGAGAGTGCCACTGCAGTTGCCGGACCCGAGTGTTGCTGTTATGATGGTTGCCAGTCAAACAGATTGGGATATAATACTGATCCCAACGGATTCGAAGTGCCAGGGTCTTTGGGTTCCGCAGTCTCTTAGCAACCAATTATCTTCCGCGGAATAATGTTTTTTAGGCTTGCTTTATGTCATTGCATGAACATTATTCAGAAACGCATGCCCAAATCCTGTCCGTTAATTCGACAGTAGTGGCGTATCTCCGGAACCAGGGAGGCACTCTTCCGTTTCCGTTATTCAATTTAATGGAAAGAATCTGTCTGTTGGTTATAGTACACCAAGTTCTGTTTTGGTCCGTCATATTCCGGGTCGTCTGATTGTTTTACCGGACTCCCGTTCACTTAGGGGTCGTTTGTTGCTGTCAGAATGGACTCTCAACAAACAAGTATTCAATCAGATTTGCTATCTATGGGAGCGCCCAAGGATGATTTATTTACGACACAGCTTGCTAATCAATTGCAGACGTATGTGTTGGCTTGTCCGGATCTCTGAGCTAATGTTGTTAACGCTCTATTGATCTATAGGACGGAATGATAGGATACGCGTATCCTCCGGCGCTGTTGTTTCAGCAGGTATTGCTAAGATAAACAACCACAATACATTTCTGTTGATAGCATCTCTATCTTCACAGAGACCATGGGTAATTTACTCTGTTGTCTACTGTGGGACTTAACGTGAAATCTTCCTCAATGTGAGGATCTTTTTTCACTGGGTAAATCGTGTCATCTTTATCACAACCCGCAAGGTCGCAACCTTCATGTATTCCGTTGTGTGGTCCGTATTGCATTGTAAGCATTGTACTGGACGAGCTTTGGACGCGATTTCTTACTATAGGAGATCCTCTTCTTCGCTATTCTATGCGGCTAAAGTGGAGGCTCTTCCGTCATTGGTGTAGGGATCATTATGTTCATATTGTTGATCCCTCCATACTACTCATTGCAATTTTTTAGTATACTTGTTTCACAAGATCTACTGCAGCCTGTTATTATTAAGGTTATAGGTTTATGTTACCTCATACCTATGCACTCTAGGATAGTTTACAATTGAGTCTTATGTCTCTTTATCTAAGTCAGTTAGTAACTTTTTGATAAATAGACTTAGAATCTTTAGATTAAATTCCTATATGGGATTTAACTTCGGTTCTTATTTAACTAAGTAATCATTTGAGCCTCTGGAAACAGTAGTTTTCAAATTCTGACCTTTTAGACAGTAATTCTGTTGGTTTCTCTTTTACTGAAGAGTCAGTGAGTTTCATGCACTATCGATGGATGATTTTCACTTTCGTAGTTTCGGAATCACTACTTCCGTTACTATTTAGGTTGGATTTTTGCATAAGAGTTAGGCTCCTAATATCTGGAACCTATTGTTATTAAGGTCCTTCCATCTTCGTATGGGCATAGGCCTTTACTCTTTCCGGTTAGAGTTTATGTATTTATAAACAGATATCTGTTTATTACTATGGGCGTAAGCTTCTTCTGTCTTTGATGCCTAGTAGAAGGACGTTACGCTTATGACTAGAGGTTAAAATTTTAATTTCAAATATGTCTTGATGTTTTGTTCACTGACATTCCCGGGATGTTTCCGTCGGGGAGCCATTCATGTGAAAGTCAAAGGGGGGGGGGGGGGGGGGGGGGGGGGGGGGGGGGTCTTAGACACGGGGTGGGCACCCTGTAGTCGATGTCACAAATAATGGGGGGTGGGCTTCGGCACGAGCATGGGCTTCGACTCGGGTCAGTATGGTAATAAAAATTTATTGTTCTAGCGATTGATCATAGAGAAAAATGAATTGCAGATTCGGAATGAGCATAGAAAAGTTTGGTATATACTTAACAAAATGAGTATTAACTCATGACAGTAATGGTCTAACATATTGAAGCCAGTTTAACATCTGACATTCCAGTGACATCACTTTTGAATTTATGGATTTCGATGACATCATGTGGCGTATGGTGGGAGAAAAATCTTCCTAGAGTGGTGAGGGGGGAAAATGGGTAGCTGTTTTATTGGAAATGAAGCATACCACCATCTTTCTTTACAAAATGTGGATGATGATGAAATAGACTGGCAATCATTAACCCTTTAACTAACACAGTATCTTTAGCTGCGACGAACAGCTCTATATGTGGTAATGTCGGCTTGTCTGTCGGTCGGTCTGTCTGTCTGTTTGTCTGTCGGTCTGTTACCAACGAGTTTAAAAAACACCATAACTCCTAAAATACTTGATGGAATGACACCATACTTGGTATGCAAGTGTATCTTCATGATGTCCACACCCTCTCAATAGTGCATGTCATTCGGATAATTTCTGTCACATTTATGGACTTGTCACCAACAAATTTTTTTGTCACCAACAAGTTTTAAAACATCATTGGCGTTGCACGAATCATCGCAGCTTCGGCACTGTGACAGTGCACTCTAGTTAAAAAATAAATTAAATTTCACATTTTTCAAAATCAAATTTTACAGTTTTTCAATAAAACCATACAAATATGGATATAATTAGAACCAGCTCGGCAAACTGGTTCTGATGATGTCTATATTTGTTTTGTTTTATTGAGAACCTTCTGAAATATTTTAGGCTGTGGTAGGCTTATTCTGGTCAATTTACTGGCCATTTTTGGCCACTATGTTTAGTAAAAGGTTAAGTATTCAAATGAGGAGGGGTATGTGGGGTGGGTAGCTAGGTCTCACCCAGAAGACGCGTATAACAGTTGGCAGATAGTGGATGTGAAAATTTCATCCAGATGGTCAGGGTTGAATGTGTTCGTTCATTAATGTTTAGCCAAGTGGATAAGTGCCCTGGTCTCTCATAACAGATGACCTAGGATCGATCCTTGGTTGGAAAAGTTCTTAACTGACACACTTTTCAACATGGGTATAAATGATTAGCTGGACTTGACTTTATCTCCATCTTGTGCTCATGATTAACCATTCTGCAAGAACATGTGGTCGTAAACGCAACAAATAAATAAATAAATAAATAAAATAATTAAACGTGGTCATAAATAAATAAATAAATAAATAAATAGATCCTTGAAAATCCTTAAAAATATGCTGGGAAGTTCCCAGAATTGAGTGGGAAGTTCCCAGCATTGACTGATCATTCAAGACAATTAACTCAGGATATATGTCATGATATGTTATTTGCGGTTATTTAGGTATGAATACAGAGTAGAAATGGTGCACCAAGCCTCAAGAGACCCAAGCAAAAACATTGTTCGAGAATTTGCATCAGATTTTGAAGTTGGTGAATGCTGGGGTTATAACCGTTTCTTCAGATTGGATTTACTTGCAAGTGAAGGTTATCTGAACACTGAAGATGACACTTTGATTCTACGATTTCAAGTTAGACCACCAACATTTTATCAGAAGTGCAGAGATCAACATTGGTAAGTAAATGTTTAGTTGGGCCGCAAAAAGTAACTGCTTTCTTTGGCACATCTCTTTTAATTAGCCTTTATCCTCATCAAAGATGTTTATTCACTCACAATAAGTTCTATAATTTTTGAATACATTGGTGTAAATGCTTATTTTTAATTTTAGCCACAACAATGTGTATGATATGACTTGGAGCTTCACCCTTTAACTGGTAGAGTGCTAAATTATTTTTTGTCATCAAAATTTGTTGACATATATTTGCCTTGTTAAAATTTATGGGAGAGTGCCTATAGGCACTCTCCCATAAATTGTAACATGGCAAATCCTTAAAGAATAAATAATTTCACTTCAAGGGAAATATGAAGTACATCCACTGAATATAAAGTCCTTAAGATGGGTTATCTGCACTTCAGATTAAATCCCAAATAGGGGCTTCCCACATTCTACCAGTTAAGTCTGCTTACAGACTGTGACTGCCACATTTATATTGCTTTGCCATGTTTGTTCCAAATGTATCCTTCCTTGAGAACTCCACTGGGAGGATGCATTTATCTTGACAGTATTTTTACATCATTGTTGACTGCCTGTACAGGCAGCCTATAATAATGTAGAAACACTGTTAAGTCATCCGCAGCTGTGTATGTGTATATATGGTAGTTATTAGCTCACCTGACTGGAAGTCAGAGTGAGCTTTTCTGATCACTTTTTGTCCGTTGTCCTGTCTGTCGTCCGTCGTGAAGGTGGTGTTTGGGTCATTTACTCCCAAGCCACTGGCTGCAGTTCAATGAAAATTCACATGAGTAACGGTTATATAGGGGCATTTCAGTTTTTCCTCAAATTGGGTTTCTGCTCATATTGAGGAGGGGGGGGGGGGGGGTGGGACCAAAATGCCCAAAATTTTTAAAATTCTTCTTCTCATGAACCAGCCGTAGCAGAGACTTGATATTTGGTATGCAGCTTGCATTTGAGGTGTAGACTCAAGCTTGTTCAAGAGAAGTTTGACAGGCAATATTTGCCTTTGTTCTGGGAGGGGCAAGTATTTTTGCCCCGCCCAGAATTTCTATTTTCTGAACCGAGAGGCAGACATGTTAACCTCCAGAATAATTTTTCAGGGAACCTGAGGGTGATTTTCAGGGAAATGGGATGGATTTCAGGGAAAAGTTCGCGCGGGGACAAAATAAAAGAAAAAACTTGTGAATTTTCAGCTCATGCACCACTATTAACCCCAGGTTATATCCAGAACTAGTTGTCAACTATGCTGATGCATTTATGCTATGTTAAAAAATCATAAAATAACTTGATTTGACCCCCCCCCCCCCCAGGATCCTTTTCTTCATGAGCCCCCCTCCCCCCCCCCCCCCCCACACACACACACCCTCCCCACCACCACCCACCCTGTCCCACAGAACACCTCCATCTGTGGTTTGTTCTTATCAAAGTCTACTTAGCTAATAATTTCCCAAGTCTGGTAATGTTAACAGGGAAAGATGTCCTAATGTTCAGTAACTTCAAGAACATTAGTACTTAGAAAGTATCTTTATCAAACTTCATGCATGTGGGACGTTTGTGCCCTACACAAAACTTTTCTTTTCATCATTGAAGCATTTTTTTTTAATTCCATTCGAAATTTTCTGGGTACTGATGGCCAACAGTTAACAGTTCTGTAGTCAGCACAACAGAATAAATGTAGTGTTAGAAAATAAGTACATTGTGTTTAAATATGCAGTCATAATTGTTCGGCATCCTAAGCGACTTTAACCTCCTTTTAAACTGTGCTAAATAGTTGTTGTTTACGTTTTGATTTTGGAAAAGGGGTGAGAATTAAAGCTATTCTATGAAGGAATAAATAAATATATATTATTTAATTCCTTTTCATATATTTTAATTTCCAAAAACTGCATTTAAATGAAGTTGGAGTTTTCAATTTTTTGAAAGTAATTCACCTATTTTCACTTCGACACTCGCACATTGGGGTTCATGACGTTCGGCCTTGAGACGTTTCGGCATGGAACGTTTCGGCCGGGACGTTTCGGCCCCATAAAAGGCCGAAACGTCTCACATTGGAAGGCCGAAACGTTGCACTTTTTAAGCTTTTACCAAGTCATTTCGGCCCCCAATAAATAAATATTTGCTTATTAGTCAATAAATATTTTTAAATATAATTCAACATTTACACCTCTAGAGGTTTTTTTTCTCAGCTCAGTACATAATTACACACAGTGACAAGCTGTCAGCTGTCACCCATATAGATGATTCTTGAGTTTGGTTTTCACAACTCAGTTTGTTGAAAAACAGCAAACCATCATATGTCAAACTTGAAAAACTACTGAAGGAAGCTTGGAGTAAATGGGAGCATACCCGCTCACCTTCAGTTAATTACAGTACTACATATTAGATGTTTACAAATTACATGAGACGGAACCGAAGACACACCGCGTGTGTGTATACATGTATTTTCAACTCACTGCCCGTGAAACGGGCAGTGAGTTGAAAATGCATGTGTACACACGGTGACACAAACAATATTACACATTTTGGGTCGATCAATGAGTGAATGTCATTCATTTGTTCAGACCCCCTCTAAGAGACAATTGTGCTGTACACATGCGCAATTGCGCCTGTTACCAAATATTGATCGGGATTTTCCAAAACGTGCACACGTTTTGGGAAATCTCTGACTCAATATTTGGTAACAGACACAACTGCGCATGTGTACAGCTAAATCGATGGCGCAACTATTCTTTTGATTCAAGAGATTATTTATCGAAAAACTGAGGTAATGCGAACGTTAAAATTTTAGAGAATAGGATCAACTTTGGAAGTACCTAATTTGCGGCATCCCTGATGTGTTCACAATCTGAGTTGTGCTCGCCCAAATGACTATCGAGACGTGAATAAAATTGCTCGCCCCATTTTAACTGTAGGCACGTTTCGGAGCACGAGCGCACCTTTCCTGCATAGGCCTGAATCCCTAATAAAGTTGATTCATTCCTCTCTCATCTGATCATCGAATCAACCAGAATGCGTCTCCTGTCCTCTGAAATTTCAAATTTTCCCGGGGGAAGACCCCCCACCAACAAGAGGGGGACACCCCCTCTCGGGCTCACCCCCAACGAACCACTTCGCGGTTCGGATGACGCTTTGCATCATCTGCTGTGATCGTCAAGAAAAAACTGCTATGCAAAATTTTCAAAACAATTTGCTCCCTGTCTGTATTGGTCAATTTTAAGAAGAAAAAACAAAAATTTTACTCTGAAAATATTTTGTTTGGGACTTCAAAAATTTCCGAACAAAAATAAACAAAAATCTGTTTTTTATGTGTTTATCTCAATTTTGGGACATAAAAGTGCAGGAACTGAAAATAGAAGAAAAATCCTGTGTATTGTGTGGGCAAAATCGCTTCATCTAGTTGGTATATGCTTTTCTTAAGAGGGGTGTATGCAGCTTATTCAAGTCAAGTCCCTGGTTTAATATTTAGACTACCATGTCAGGTGAGCGCCCTCAGGCCCCCTGGGGCCTCTTGTTATTATAAAAATTAATCTGAGGTTTTTAGAGTTAACTGCAATTGAAGTTTTTCAATTCTTTTTCTCTATTTTAAAGATATTTTGTAAGAATAGTTTTAGGAGAGCTTCAGTTATATTACTGTTAATAACGCATTTCATCTGGTTATGAAATGTTTTACTGGTGAAATAAGACCCAGTAACTAAAGCATGGGGCAGAAATCCTGTAAAGAGGGCAGTGTAGGTACATGTATAAACGAATGGGGAAACTTTATTCTATACTTGTGTTGCCGTAATGCTGAAAATTACCTTAAACACCAATAAATAATTAGTAATTATATATTCACGAGTCATTGCAATTATTACTACATGAACTGCAAGATCATGTGTTGATAATTCAAATTTGTAATACTTTCAGGTATGTGAACCAGTTAGAAACACAGCTTACCAACATGAAAGAGGTAATTTGTTGTTATGTCTTCACTTGGATTGAATATATTATATGTAGTATGTGCATGCTTCTTCTTTCTTGTATCTTTTCATTTATGTATGCCTAGTACTTCATCCATCTGTCTGTCCATCTTCCATCACTTTTTCCTTCCATCCAATACTCCATCAGTTCTTCAAGCCATCCACTATTTGGTCACTGACTTGTTTTCTCTCTTGTTAGAATCTCTTACTCGGACAAGATCAAGGTTATCCAAACAAGTTGAGTAGATGTGACTATTCAAGGTACATGAAAACCATTCAGGCCCTTAAATTCCACCAAACCCATGCAGGTGGGTAAGCAGTGTCCCCAATTACAGCAATGTTCTCAAATTTAGGGCACATCACCCCACATGTTTTAATGCTTTCTTTTCCATTTTTGTTGAAATGATTCAACCTGGAAAGGCCTGGAGATTTGTATGCATTGTTTCTACTCAGTGACAGTCTACATCATGTGGCTTTGAAGTTGTTTCTAGAGAAGTCTTGGCTGCCTATTTAGGCAGCCATGACTTGCCAAGAAACAACTACAAAAGTTCTTATGACTTAACTTCAAGTTTATCCAGAGACTGCATGGGCACCTGTTCTATTGCAGTAAAAAGTGATCAGAGTTGGAATGAGACCCCCGTAGGGTTTCCAGTAACAGATGTTCGGAGGCACCAGTACAGCTCTGAGAAATCACAAAATGAAATTTCACACAGTATTGCAAAATTTCATCAATGCCTGCCATGTCCCCAAATATGACCAATCTAAAAGCCTACCCAAGTTAAATCCTTCATGTTACATCAACCCTTGATTCTGAGAGACATGTTTGTTCTCTAATTATCAACTATTAATTATCTGCGGACATGTACCCATGTTCATCACCTGAGTTAAAAAATAATCTGCTTTGTAAATGAATCAAGACTTTCAGTTTAGGTACTTACAAAAGTCGAAATGCAAAATTTGTATAAAATTCTATCACAATAGTTCAAACTCCATCCCCAAGGCCTTAAAATATTTTTTGAACTGATATGTCCTTTGAGTTCCGCTAAGCGGTTATAAATGAAACACTGTGGTCAATTTATGCCACAATAGTCAGATGCTGTTTGGTGAATACTGTTGTGATCAAAACCATAATTAACAAAATGTGTTATCTATAATAAGTGTGCAGGATTGACCTAAAACAAAGCATAAATTAACAAGCCAAAGTTTCCAAATGTAAATAGCAGTCATCTTTGGCACATTTATGACATCTTTTTCTTGAATTTTTTCATGTTGCCTTGAAGAGATTGGGGGTATACTTGTTGGTCCTTCCGTCTGTCTATCCATCGGGATCCATATCTCAGCAGTGAGTGAATGGATTTCAATGAAATCGGTATGTGGGAGAGGCGGTATGCAACTGTGAGGGTATGCACCAGGTCATGGCTCAGCTCTTGTTTGAATGTGACATTGATATATAAAACTTATAATTAACTTATAATCATGTTTAACCATGTGCGTACATGGGAATTTTTCCAGGAAAGGACAGATAGAACTTAGTCAGTAATTAACTTAGAGACAATAACTTTAGTTCTATGTAACACATGTCCATCAAATTTAAAGAGTAGCTGGACCAAATGTAATACCCTTGAAGAAAATAATCCTGTTTATTTTAAGGCTTATCATAAGGACTTTGACTAGCAGTTCTGATCCTGTACTGCAGTGCGGAGTTACGATGTTGGGGAGCTGGCAGCTGCTCGTCGTTGCTCGGTGGTTCTCTCCGGGTACTCCGGCTTCCTCCACCCGTAAAACTGTCATGGTCATGATTAGCCATTGTGCATAAATATGTGACCTTAAACATCAATAAATAAATAAATAAATAAATATAATGGCAGTTCTGATGTCAAATATCACAGGACAGTTACTTAATTTAAACAATGTTGTTGAAACTTTTTTTCTGTGCAATATCATCGGTCTATCCAAGTTACAGAGTGGGAACTCCAATGGTAAGAGAGGAACCCTGTTGATTTTTTGTCAAAGGTCAGTTGTTTATGAAAATAGCACTTTTTTGTTAGTTCATAGCTGAACCAAACTTACAGAATGTACATTGTATATTTTTACACTGTAAACCAATGGCCCAGACTAGCTGGTGCTTAACTCAAAGTTATCAAGGGCCAAACACACATTTTGACCCTCCCCCCCCCCCCCACCCCCCAATCCCCAGAATTTGCTTGCAAAACCGAAAATTAAAAGTCCTATCTGGCCCTTCATACATTTACTCTCCGTGCATGTGTAGACGTCAGGAAGTGACCGGAATTGGTGCCAACATCATTCTTTGTTTGGCCCTAAAGTCATCAACAATGAAATGACATCTGTGCTTTGAAATCTCCTTTTTTGAGGATGTCAGACACAAATCAATGCAAGAATTGGTGGATACAAGGCTGTTATTGGATGAAGGAAGTGTTCAACAGTGGTTTTGGACATTCAGGGCTGTAACTTGATAATATTTATAAAATTATTTTATGTTTCCCAATTTTGGGACATATGCCTGACATCATCATTTTTAAAAATGATTATTCCACTGTTTGTTAAGTATTCCTTCCCTGTCCTTCCATGAACCCTTCCTGTT
This sequence comes from Pictodentalium vernedei, assembly GCA_031216915.1. Lineage (NCBI taxonomy): Eukaryota > Metazoa > Mollusca > Scaphopoda > Dentaliida > Dentaliidae > Pictodentalium > Pictodentalium vernedei. The sequence continues at coordinate 242,903,005 of CM062294.1, read as the reverse complement.
AAACTCTTAAGCTTTTTAGCTATTTTTTATTGAAATTTTTTATTAAATTTTTGGGGAGATTAACATTTATTACAGAATATTATTCTGTTTCATCCCCATGGTTACGTCCTCACCCTAGGGGTGTTAGGCCGTTTAGTCTTGCATCTTCTACCCGATGTATCATTTTTTCTTCGTATGAAGATCCAGCTTTGCATTTGATAGCATTTCAATTTGTTCTGATTTTGGGCCTTTTTGTGAGCCTGATGTCTTGTTTACATTGACGTTGTTTACGTTATCAACATCCTCATATATAGGTAGTTTTTTATATTCTGTTACTGTAATATACTGTAGAATACATGAATTATTATTCCGGTAGTGTAGCTCAAAAAATTTTGGATTTTGTCCACATTTAGGCTCTATCGGGATGCCCGTGGGCTCTTCATGTTCCCTTTGGGAACTTGGGTGCTTTTTCGAAATGTTTTTTGTTTGTTCACAAAAAATATTTTGAATTTAATTATGATTGCTATTATTCATGTATCTCAGTTACATATATATATATATTGTTGTGGAGTTTGGAGGACTGATATCAACTTTAGTTGTTACACTCCTGCAGACTCTTGTCATGTGTTGCACTGGGATGACTGATGTTGGAGTCAGGTGTCACGGTACGACGGAGCATATATCCGCCCGCTGCTTCAGTCACGACTTCCTCCGCTTACGTTATTTAAGCACACACAATCGCATTCTAGCTACCCAACTTCGGATATCCAGCCTGCTGCACGATGAAGGAACCACTCTTCACCTGTGAAGTCGGACCATCTGGTAGCTAGGGAGACGAGGCCTTGATCATCGGTATGTTCGGAGAAAGGTTCCGTTTCCGACACACCATCCCAGGAGCAGCATGCAGCTAAGGAATGGAAATCCACTGCTCCTCAGGCCTCGATGACGGACTTGCTGTCGCAGCTTGCACAGCTAATAGCAGCATCCCAGCAAGTGCAGATGCAGCCTCCCTCAGACTCAGAATCTGAGCTGGGTCGGTCCAGTTGTCTATTCGCTCAGATGCAATGGACCGAGATTCGCAACTAATTCTCTCGGATGGTGAAACGGATAAGGAAGAGGATTACCCTTCCCTTTCGGAATAGTACATGGTTGCGATGGCTTTCATCCATCAATACTACCCTGATTTTGTTCCCCTGAATCAGAATGCTGTGACGACAAGAGAGAAACCGCTGGCGTCCTTAGGCGCAGACTTTATCCGGACAAAGGAGGAAGTCCTTTCTTTTCTGCTTCAGTTTATGCAGGTGTTGCAGGCCTTCGGCCATTTAGACGACGCCGTATTTATCCTCTTGACTGCGAGGAAGAAGGCGGTTTCTTATCTTCATCTTCCGTATACATACCGTTTTTTGGACCATGTTCATTTAAAAACGGTCGTGGAAGATTCTGCGTTTGGAAGAGCAGGTGAGGATCTAGATGTATCCTTACCTGTATCATTCACTATTAGCTCAGACGCAATTGAGACGGTAATTTCTTCAAATAGAGCAAATTTGATGTTATGTCTTACCCAGATCACCTTACAAGAGCTATGGTGCAATGTCTCAAGGGAAAGGAATTTGAGGACTTTCGTACCTCTCTTAGAGTTCTTTCCAGGGCAATTATGTATACCACATATAACTCTGCCCTAACAGTGGCTAATCTGGAGTTAATCAGACGTGATGCTGCCCTTGCGTCATCATAACTGATAAGAAAACAATCACAGAAGATCAGTAGGTGAAAAGTGTAGTCTCGGATGGCTTATGGCTATCATTCCGAGTAAAACTCCACTAACAAGTTGCCCGTGTTGGAAAAATCTTCCATTAAATTCTTGCATAAGAAAGTTTCTCCTACCGGAGGTGTAAGCCCTCTTATCAAAGGAAGCAATACAGATCATCAAGAATCAGGATTCTCAAGATTTTTAGAGTCGCCTGTTCCTCGTACCGAAGCCAAAGAGCTCGTTCCGACCAGTAATAGACTTGAGCTGGATAACAAGTTTATCATGGCTCTAAAAGTTTATTTATGAAAATCATTCAGTCAGTAAAAGCGAGCGTTTGAGTGATTGACTATGTGGCAAGCATAAATCTAAGGATCCATACTTTCATGTCCTGGTACATCCGGCATTCTAAAAGTACCTGCGGTCCACCGTACAAGGGAAGGTGTATCAGTTCAGAACAATATGCTTTGGTCTAAATTTGGTGCCCTGGGCATTTCACTCGAATAATGAACTCGGTAATGTCTTACTTACAAACTCATTTGTCTGCAGCAACGTCGGCTTAGTTGGACAACCTTCTACAGGGATACGGCAACAGAATTATTCTTCAGAACGATGTTCAGAGTCTGCTTCTATTACTCCGACGTCTCGGTTTCATCGTAAACGAGAAAAAGTTGGATCTAGCTCCGTACAAGTCATCTTTTCGCTTGGGATTGAGCTTTGAGACTCAAAACAATCTTGTTCGTTTGCTGTTACCCCTCTTTCTTTTTGAAGATTCCTTCAAAAGAAAAGGGGGGGGGGGGGTGATTTTTTACCTCTCCTCTGGCTTGATAGGTATGTAACTATGAGGGAAGCTGTTTTGTCCGTAATTATGATTGTAACTATGTTGATCTAGTAATTCTGAAGTCCTAGGCCCTCCTCCTTTTTATGATTCAGCTAGTCTGGTCCATTGGTTTACAGTGTAAAAATATTATAAATTCAATGTAATTTGTATATTTTTATACTTACCAATGGTCCTCCCATGAGTGGGCACTTATACCTCCCCGCTGAATTTTTATGTAGTACTCTCTTCTACAAAGAATGATGTTGGCACCAATTCTGGTCACTTCCTGACGTCTGTGCATGCGTGGAGAGTAAATGTATGGAGGGCCAGATAGGACTTTTAATTTTCGGTTTTGCAAGCAAATTTTGGGGATTGGGGGGGGGGTGGTCAAAATTTGTGTTTGGCCCTTGATAACACTGTGTTAAGCACCAGCTAGTTTGGGCCGATGGTAAGTATAAAAAATATACAAATTACTTTGAATTTATAATTTTCATATGAAAACAAGAGAACTCAGTTAATTTTGGACTTTACATAGCCATAGGTTTAAAGATCATAGGACTGTTTATATAAAATGAATTTTGTAAACAATCGGTAACTGTGTGATAATTTTAGTTCTGTTTCAGGCAATTTACCAAATTTAAAAGTTAACCCTTAAGGGCCTGGAGATTTTTATATGTTTTCTCTATACATTGAAAGTCTACCTCCAGTGTCTTTGCAGTTGTTTCTAGGCAAGTCTTGGCTGCCTACAGAGGCAGCCAAGACTTGACTAGAAACATCTGACAAGGTGCTTAGAAAACAAGTTTTGAGTTGACCCAAACAATCCATGTTGGGGCACCTGTTCCTTTGTGTTGGGGCACCTGTTCCTTTGCACTAAAAAGTTATCAAAGTCAGAATTAGGCCCTTAAGGGTTAACTCTTATTGATTTTGGTGTTCAAATTGTTAAGAAAAGTGGAGGATCAGTTAAATATAACTAACTCTTCTTGTGGATCTGTGATCTTTTCATTGCATTTTCATACAGTGTTTTCTACTTTCAGAGATTAATTATTGAACGATCAAGGAATAAATCAGGAAAGAAAGGTGGATCATCAGGTAAATTGTTTCTCAAAGATGATACACCTTTGAGACCTACTACTGATTTTGTCAAATTTTGTGTCCATAGAACATAAAGCATTTTTTTAAACTGTAAATTCTGTGGATGGATGTCACTGATTTGCTAGATAAAGGGTTAACATACAATCATTAGGATATCGTCCAATCAAACGTTGGTTACCTAAGGTACTGAGTTCTTTTGAACACTTTGCTGCATCAGGGATGCACAAATTAATAATTTAAGATAACCATTCAAAGAATATGCAAAAATGGGTTTGCTCCCATTTGAGACAAGATAACCCCAATCCCATTGTGCTCTCTTTTGTCTGGTAGAGAATTATATTTTTATACTGTACCAATGACCCAGACATAGCTGGTGCTAACTCTTAAAATATAGGGCCAAACACAAATTTTGCCCCCCAATCCCCAAAATTTGCATCTAAAACCAAAGAAAACATGTCCTGAATGGCCCTCCATACTTCACCTCTACTGCGCATGCGCAGTGTCAAGGATGTCCCAAAATTGGCGCCATTAATCATTCTTAGTTTGGCCCTTCATCAGTTAACATCTGACTGATCTTTGTGCCTGTAAATCTCAGTTTAAATGATGCCAGACACATAAATATTAGTGAAATGGTGATTCTAAAGACGATATAGAAGGAGGAGAGGAAAAATGTGTGACAGAAAATTATCAGGGCTGTAACTTAAAATTTTTTAATGAAATTATGTTAAGTTACCTATTTTCGAGGCAGCAGCCATTTTGTTGTCATTATTGTTATCAAGTTACACTGATTGTTCAGTGTTTTCCTCTCTCCCTTTCCTTTAAGTCCCCTCTTGCTATTCTCCCATGCTTTTGGCATATTTTCTGTAATTTTATTACTAAAATTTCTTGGGAGTTTTAGCTGAATAACAGAATGAATTCTGTTCTTTTCCCCATGTTTACGTCTTCACCTATGGGTGGTTAGGCGTAGTGTTCTGCATCTACCATCTGATGTTCTGCAGTTTCTTCCCTGGAAGTCTCTGTTTTGCATCAGATAGTGTATTATTGGTAACTAATTTCGGTGCCAGGGTGCCTGGAGTCTTGATCTAGTGTTTTTACACTCATTGTTTACATTTCCAACAGCCCTCTGTGTGAGGGGGGATTTCTTGAAAATAATATCTTGATGTTAATTTAATTATAACTAGACACATTATTATTGTTCGTAAGTGTTGCATAAATTGTTTAAAATATTTTTAGAATTTTTGTCTACACTTAGACTTGGGATCCATTGGGGCTCAACGTTACTTTTCAGAAACTTGGGCTGTTCTGAAAAAATATTTTTTCAAAAGTTTTTTGATTCAACTATTTTTTCTATGTTAATAGATCTTGTTATTATGTATTTTGATTGTCAGGGGTTGGTGCGAGTACTAGGACTTTGTTTTCTTTTCACATTGAAAGGATATTGTTCAATTGTAATAAGAGGAAATCTTCCTCTGACTTTCATAATCATTGTATATGTAGTCAGTGTACTCGCACTAACTCCTGTTCTGTATGTGTTGATTACGATGACAACATGGGAAGCGTGTGTCACGGTATGTTGTGGGGAATTGGCCATTCCGGTCCTTTCCCCGCAGGGTCACTCTACTTTATCAATCTCTATTTCAGACGATCATGATCAGGGTGATGTATCTGCAATGTCTTCCAAAAAGTGTGCCTCCGTCGTCACAATTATGTAGAGCTAGCGGAAAAGTGCTCAGGTAATACGTCAATTGCCTAAGAGGACCCTAGTAGGTTCGACGGCCTTTGACGTCCGCTAGCTCGCCCGGTGTAGCGTCCATTCATCGAATGGTTCGGCAGCCGGGTTCGTCCGTTGCGGTCTAGAAAGGAGTTTTGGGTGATGCGAGCACTATAAACATCCATGTGCACACCCAGTGACGGCGGATTAGAGGGGAGAACGGAGGAAGCCTTTTAGTCCAGTTCATAGCTCGTCCAGGCCCATCCGGGCTGCGAGCGAGAGAGGCCCCTCTCTCGTACATCAACATCTGGCCCCAGATGTTGTGGTACAAAATGTATCGCATTCGGAGTATACGTCCGCCGCTCGGGACGCTCCGTTATATAGACAGTCCGGAGAGACTGTCAATAAGGCTAACCCATTCTCATGTCAGCGCACACGACCGCACCTTGGCTACGTGTCCTCCGATATCCAGTCAACTTCACCAGTCAGAGAATCCTCGGCGACCAGGTCACGCCATCCGATAGCCAGGGACACGAGGCCTGCAGAATCCGGACGTTCGCATAAGGAAGTATGCGGGAGTCAACGTACACGGAGCTTCCAGCGGCAAAGCATCGTAAGACCGCTTCTGCACAGGCCTCGGTGACGGACGTGCTATCCCAAATAGCACAACTTATCACAGCATCCCAGCAACGACAGAATCTCTGTCGCATAATATAATATCCGACGGCGCTGGGTCGGGACGCGGAAGCATCAGGTGCAGACGTCCGAGAATTTCATTCGGTCCAACGGGATGCCGAAAGGGAATCGGAGGTTTTCGAGCCCAGTGACGACGGATTAGAGGAGAGATCGGAGGAAGCCTGTTAGTCCGGTTCCTAGCTCGTCCGGGCGGCGAGCGAGAGAGGTCCCTCTCTCGTGCAACAACATATGGGACCGGATGTTGTGGTACAGACATTTCACCTTTGGAGCGTATGTCCGCCTCTCCGGATGCTCCGTTATATAGACAGTCCGAGTGACTGTCGATAATGCTTCCTCATCCTCACAGCAGCACACACGACCGCACATTGGCTACGTGACCTTGAATATCCGGCCAGCTTCGACATTCAGTGATTCCATGGCGAACAGGTCACGCTATCCGGTAGCCAAGGAACACGAGGCCTGCACACTCCGGTCGCTCGCATAATAGAAGTATGCACGGGGTAACGAATACGGAGCTTCCAGCGGCAATGCATCGTAAGACCGCTTCTCCACAGGTCTCAGTGACGGACGTGCTATCCAAAATAGCACAGCATATCGTAGCATCCCAGCAAACGACAGATTCTCGGTCGGATCAGGAATAATCCGACAGCGCTGGGTCGGTACGCTCCGCTGTTGCATCAGGTACGGACGACCGAATATTTCATAGGGTCCGACAGGATGGCGAAAGGGATTCGGATGATTTCGAGCTTTCCCTTTCGGAACAACAGAAGCTGCCATACATTTCTTCCGGCATTATCTCCTAGAGGTTGTTCCGTCGGACTACATTGCTGCGATGCTGGATAAGAGACTATAGCGTCATTGGACACAGAGTTTTGGATCGGTTCAGGGACATTGTCCCTGAGTTGCCGACACAGTCCAATAATGTCTTAGAACATTTGAATTATTGAACGACGCTATATATATATGAGCTTACTATCAACATGCTAGTATAGTTTCTTGTCCGCAATGCTCTATTCTGCCTTTCGTGAATTCGAGGAAATAATTGTTTATTGGCAGAACTGGGCTTACCGAGAGTTCCTTTGCGTCTAAGACGGCAAGACTGAAGACTGCTAATTATCTTTTTCGCCGTCTATGTCCATTCCAACCACGATGTTGGAAACGACAATGATGTATAATAGACTTAACTTAGACGCTTTATCATATGTATACCACCTTACTGAGACGTTTATCATTACGTCTTCAACAGAAAGAATTCCAGGATATGATCCTCAATGAGATTTCTTTCAGGGGCAGTAGTTTTTCCACGTATAACTCCGCCCTTCAGTGGCAATCTGGAGTTGGTTAGACGTGATGCGGCCCTAGCTACATCCACACGCATGGATAGTAAGGTGAAGAACTCTCTCGGAGTCACTTCGGTCTCGAGAAGCTTCTCTTTGACGGCAACCTTTCAGCAATCTTGAATTGCTCGATATACACGTTCTCTTGTTTGTCAAGTGTAACAAGAGATTCAGACGTGGGCATACATTCGGTGGTTGACTCAGAGAGTTCCACTGTAGTTGCCGGATCCGAGTTTTTCGATTATGACGGATGTCAGTCAAACAGGTTGGGACACAATTTTGATCCCAACGGATTCGAAGTGCCAGGGTCTTTGGGTTCTGCAGTTTTTAGGCAAGCTCCTTACTTCCAAGGAAGAATATTATGTTGGCTTGCACTACGTCATTGGATGAATTTTATTCAGAAACGCATGTTCAATCCTGTCCGATAATACGACAGTAGTTGCGTATATCCGGAACCAGGGAGGCACTCATTCGGTTCCGTTATTAATTTTAACGGAAAGAATCCTTCTGTTTGTTATAGAACACGAAGTTCTGTTTCGGTTCGTCATATTCTTGGTCGTCGGATCGTATTAGCAGACTCCCTTTCACGTAAGGGTCGTTTTGTTGCCGTCGGAATGGACTATCAACAAACAAGTATTCAATCAGATTTGCTATCAATGGGAGCGCCCAGTGATAATTATTTGCGACACAACTCTCCAATTAATTGTAGACGTATGTGTCTCCGTGTCCGGATCCCTGAGCATATGTACTTAACGCTCTATCGATCTAATAGGACGCTATGATAGGATATGCATATCCTCCATCGCTGTTGATTCAGCAAGTATTGCTAGAATTATTCATTCACAATACAATTCTGTTGGTAGCATCCCTGTCCCACAGAGACGGTGGATAAATTTACTTAGATGTCTACTGTGGGACTTACCGCGGAAACTTCCTCCACGAGAGGATCTTTTTTCGCTGGGGAAATCGTGTCAACTCTATCACAACCCGCAAGGTCTCAACCTTCACGTATTCCGTTGTGCGGTCCTTCTTGCATAGCAAGCACTGTATAGGACCAGCAGTGGACGCGATTCCTAACTGTAGAAGGACCTCCTCTTCGCTATACTATGCGGCTAGAGTGGAGGGTCTTCCGTCATTGGTGTAGGGATCTTTATGTTGATATTTTTGATTCCTACATACCAGATATTGCAAACTTTCTAGTATACTTGTTTGACGAGATCAACTGCAGCCAGTTACTGTTATAGGTTATAGGTCTATGTTATCTGATACCTATGCACTCCTTGATAGTTTACAATGGAGCCTAATGTCTCTTTATCTAACTTAGTTTGAAACTTTTCGATAAGAGACCTAGAATCGTTAGATTAATTCCTATTCGGAATTTAGCTTGGGTTCTTATAAACTAAAGCAACCATTTGAATCCTTGAGACAGAAGTTTCAATTCTGGTCTTTTAAGGCAGCGATTCTCTTAGCCTTCTCTTCTGCTGAAGAGTCAGTGAGCTTCATGTACTATCGGTGGACGACTCTCACTTTCGTAGTATCGGGAACTCTATTACCTTTACTACTAATGTTGTATATTTTTATACTGTACCAATGACCCAGACTTAGCTGGTGCTAACTCCAACAAAACCAGGGCCAAACACAAATTTTGCCCCCCAATCCCCAAAATTTGCATCCAAAACAAAAAGAAATCATGTCCTAAAGGACCTCCATAGTACGCCTCTATTGCGCATGCGCAGTGACGCAGTCGTCCCGAAATTGGCGCCAATTATCATTCTCTGTTTGGCCCTTCATCAGTCAACATCTCACTGATCTTTGTGCTTGTAAATCTCAGTTTAAAGGATGCCAGACACGTAATTTTTGGAGAAAATGTGATTCTAAGGAGGATAGAAGGAGGAGAGGAAAAAGAAGTGGCAAAAAATAATCAGGGCTGTACTTAAAATTTTTTGATGAAATTATGTTAAGTTGCCTATTTTCGAGGCATGGGCCTCTTGTTGTCATTCTTGCTAATTGTTGCACTGCTTATTCAGTGTTTCCTCTCCCCTAGCCTTCTAAAGTCCCCCCTGGCAATTCTCCCATGCTTTTGGCATATTTTTGAGAAGTTTCATTTCTAAAATTTCCTGGGAGAGTTGCTTGGTTACAGAATGTTTTCTGTTATTTTCCCCATAGTTACGTTTTCACCCATGGGTGTATAACATTTGTGTTCTGCATCTTCCATCTGATGTTCTACAGATTCTCCCCTGGGAGTCTCTGTTTTGCATCAGATAGAGTGCAATTGATGACTGATTCCGGGCCAGTTTTTTCAGTGCCTGGAGTCATGTTTTCTAGTGTGTTTACACTGTTTGTTTTCATTGGCAACAGCCTTTTTTGAGGGGGGCTGTTTGCCTTTGTGGTAGTTTATCTCATTATAAGATACATTTATATTATCCGAAAGTGTCTCATTAATTATTTAATATAATTTTAAAATTTTTGACCACACTTTGCCATCGGATCCATCGGGGCTCAACGTTACTTTTCAGCAACTTGGGCTTTTCTGAAAAAATATTTTTTCAAAATTATTTTGTTTTGCAATTGTTTTTTCATTTATTAATGGATCATGTTATTATGTATCTTTGTGTCAGGGGTTTTTGCGAGTAACTAGGACTTATTGTTGTTCTTTCACAATGAAGGGACATTGTTCAAATTGTAATAGGAAGAAATCTTCCTCTGACTTTCATGATCATTGTATTAATTGTAGTCAGTGTTCTCGCATTAATCCCTGTCCTATATGTGAACATTGGGATGAGAAACATTGGAAACGTGTGTCACGATATGTTGTTTCTGGAGAAAGAGCGATGCCGGCTCTTTCTCCACAAGGTCACTCTACTCTCTCAGTTTCTATTTCAGAGGAACCAGAACAGGGTGATGTTTCCATGTTATCTTCTTCAAGTGTGCGTCCGTCGTCACAAATGAATTCAGAGCTAGCGGCAAAAGTGCTCATGGAGATTAGACAAATGTCGTCCGCTAGCTCGCCCGGTGTAGTGTCCATTCACCGAATGGTTCGGCAGCCGGGTTCGTCCGATGCGGTCCAAGAGGAAATTTTGGGTGATGCGAGCACTATAAACATAATAGATGCACACCCAGTGACGGCGGATAGTAAACGAGAACGGAGGAAGCCTTTTAGTCCGGTTCCTAGCTCGTCCTGGTCCAGCCGGGCCGCGAGCGAGAGAGGATTAAAAAGAAAGCTAATGATTCTCTGTTGTTCAGATCGGCTCGTAAAAAGTCGGATACAGCAGACACGAATAAGACAGGCACTTCTGGGTCTAATGCGCCCAAGAGAGGTTCCTATAGAGGTTCCGGTGCATCCTCTTGGTCTTATTCGAGAGACCGTCAGGATAGCGACTCTCGTTCGAGACGTCCTTCAGGCCGGGACAATCGGTCGGACGCCCCGAGGTCGACGAGGTGAGGTGCGGGTCGTGGAAGACGTGGTTTCTCCTACCGCAGGCCTTGCAGGTCCAGGAGGTGATGGCTTAAACCTCTATCGCATTCCGGTTGGCGGAAGGTTGTCGAGTTTTTCACAAGAGTGGGCGTCGATTACGGACGACCCTTGGGTGAGAGGAGTGACTTCGGAAGGCCTAAAGATATCCTTCAAACGAAAGCCTCCATTAACTCGAAGTCCAAAGTGGACTCATCTTCAGTCAAATCCACAGAAAAGAGACGCTCTGTTATCAGAGGTGCAGTCTCTTTTAATGAAGAACGCGGTAGAGGTCGTAGAAAACCAGGAATCTCTGGGATTCTACAGCCATCTGTTTCTGGTTCCGAAACCAGACGGCTCGTTCCGTCCAGTCATAGATTTGAGCTGGATAAACAAGCTGATCGTCGCTCCGAAGTTTTATATGGAGACGATTCGATCGGTCAGAGCGAGTATTCGGGTGAACGATTATGCAACGAGCATAGATCTCAAAGATGCGTACTTTCACGTCATGGTACATCCGACATTCCGAAAGTATCTACGCTTCGCAGTCCTAGGAGTGGTGTATCAATTCCGGGCGATGTGCTTCGGATTGAATCTAGCACCCTGGGCTTTCACTCGGGTAATGAACTCGGTAATGATCTACTTCCGAGCTCATTCGTCTGCGGTAACGTCGGCCTACCTGGACGACATTCTTCAGAGGTACGGCAACGAGTTAACGCTTCAGAACGATGTTCAGAATCTTCTTCTATTGCTCCGACGTCTCGGTTTTATAGTAAACGAGGAGAAGTCGGATCTGGTGCCGTCCAAGTCATTCACTCATCTGGGAATGAGCTTCGAGACGCACAACAATCTCGTTCGTCTGCCGTTAACCAGAGCGAAATTAGTCAGTTGTTATGCTCGCTATTGTCTGCACGCAGACAAAGTCACGGCGAGAGAATTTATGAGACTGATAGGTCTGTGCGGAGCCGCCGCGGATCTCATTCCGATGGGGCGGCTACGCACACGTCCTCTTCAAATTTTCCTGACTCAGAATTGGAGTGTGAAAATTCATTCGCTCGATGTAGACGTTCTCTTGTCAGATCAAGTGAAACAAGAGATTCAGACTTGGGCAAACATTCAGTGGTTAACTCAGGGAGTTCCGCTGCAGTTGCCGGATCCGAGTTTTACCGTTATGACGGATGCCAGTCAAACAGGTTGGGGTGCATCATTAATCCCAACGGATTCGAGATGCCAGGGTCTTTGGGATCCGCAATTCCTGTGCAAGCACATAAACATCAAGGAAATGATGTCAATTTGGCTTGCGTTACGTCACTGGATGGACATTATTCACGATGCTCATGTCCAAATCCTATCCGACAATACGACAGTAGTGGCGTATATGGAATCAGGGAGGCACTCATTCAGTTCCGTTGTTCAATCTAACGGAAAGAATCCTTCTGTTTGCGTTAGAACATCACGTTCTTCTTTCGGTCCGTCACATACCGGGTCGTCTGAATGTGCTAGCAGACTCCCTTTCACGAAAGGGTCGCTTGTTGCCGTCGGAGTGGACTCTCAACAAACAAGTATTCAATCAGATTTGCTACCAATGGGAACGGCCAACGATAGACTTATTTGCGACACATCTCAACAATCAGTTGCAGACGTATGTGTCTCCGTGTCCGGATCCAAGAGCATTTGCAGTAGACGCTCTGTCGATCCCTTGGGACGGAATGATAGGATATGCGTATCCTCCAGCGCCGTTAATTCAACAAGTATTGCTAAAGATAAAACAATCTCAATGCAAGATTCTGTTGGTAGCATCTCTGTCGCCACAGAGACCGTGGATAAATCTACTCAGGTGTCTGTTGTGGGACCTCCACGGGAGGATCTTCTTTCGCAGGGGAAATCGCGCCAACTCCATCACAACCCGCAAGGTCTCAACCTTCACGTTTTTCTGTTGTGCGGTCCTTCTTGCATGGCAAGCACTTTACAGGACGAGCAGTGGACGCGATTTCTAACTGTAGGAGGACCTCCTCTTCGCTAAACTATGCGGCTAAGTGGAAGGTTTTTCGTCGTTGGTGTAGGGATCATTCTGTAGATATATTTGATCCCTCTATACCAGACATTGCAAACTTTCTAGTATACTTGTTTGACGAAATCAAACTGCAGCCTGTTACTATAAAGGGTTATAGATCTATGTTATCTGATACTTATGCACATCATGATAGTTTACAAATTGGATCTAATGTCTCTTTATCGAAATTGGTTAGAAACTTTTCGATAAATAGACCCAGAACTCTTAGATTAATTCCTAAGTGGAATTTAGCTTGGGTTCTCCTTAAATTGAAGGAAAAGCCATTTGAACCTCTTGGGACAGTAGATTTCAAATTCTTATCTTATAAGACAGCTTTTCTCTTAGCTTTCTCTTCTGCCAGAAGAGTCAGTGAGCTTCATGCACTATCGGTGGATGATTCTCATTATCGTAGTGTTGGGAACACTATCACCTTCACTACTAATGTGGGTTTTTTAGCTAAGAATCAGGCTCCTAATAAATATCCGGAACCTATTGTTATTAAGGCTCTTCCGTCTTCAGACGGGCGTAGGCCTTTACTCTGTCCTGTTAGAGCACTACGTATCTATAAACAGAGATCTCAGTTTATCAGAAAGGGACGGAAACGTTTCTTTCTGTCTTTGATGCCTAATAGAAAGGACATTTCAGTCCATTCTATTGCTAGATGGATTCAGTTAACTATCCGTACTGCTTATGAAGATTTATCTTCTTCTCAGCAGTCTGTGCTTAAGATTTCTGCTCATGAAGTAAGAGCTCTTTCTACTTCCTGGGCTTATGCTAATAGTGTTGCTATTACAGATTTAATGAAGGCTGCTTATTGGTCTCAGCCATCCACATTTACGAATTTTTATCTCAGAAATATTGAGTCCATTTCTGGAGACCTGCATTGTTTAGGTCCGTTATCTGTTGCTCAGAATGTCGTCCACTAAACAGTTGCAACTATAGTTATGCAGGCTTTCTGTTCCGGCAGTGACTCCGTCCGGCTGCCCTCTTCGCTCTGGGCTATTTGACCCAGGGCAAGGGGAAGGGGGGGGGGGGGGGGTGTTCCCTTAGGTCACCTGCTTTATAGTGAAAAGCAAGGGAATGCCTCCTCCAAGTCAGTATTTCTGAGTCGCTTCCGGGATGGTTTTAAAGTGTAATATTAATGTTTAAATTCATTCATGTCTTATTTTTAAAGTGTAGCTCGGTGTGAAGCATTTGTATATGTCAAGTGTCAAACGGGCTTTAATATACAATACTCGGACACTTTTAAATGATTATAAAGAGTCTCAATTCTCTGGACTACTTTATTTATTGGCTTGCTTTAGAAATAATTAGTATAAGGGTTATACTGGATGTTAATAGAGAACATGAATGTTATTGTGCTCAATTATTAAGGGTAGTGTATCTTTCTAATTTAATATTAAATAAGAAAGATACATGTAAAGCCTAATACTCCTTTTCTCCTTAAGGGGTTACCTCTTTACTATATAATTGAGCTTATTGGATTTTCCTCTATGTCCTAGGCCCTCCAGCCTGTTTACTATTCAGCTAAGTCTGGGTCATTGGTACAGTATAAAAATGTTAAAAAATTTATAGTAATTTATATATTTTTTATACTTACCAATGACCCAGACGGGGATGGCCCTCCCTGGAGTTGGGAACTCTTGCCTCCCCGCTGAGTACATAGCGCTGACCAGGCACTGCCAGTAAGAATGATAATTGGCGCCAATTTTGGGACGACTGCGTCACTGCGCATGCGCAGTAGAGGCGTACTATGGAGGTCCTTTAGGACATGATTTCTTTTTGTTTTGGATGCAAATTTTGGGGATTGGGGGGCAAAATTTGTGTTTGGCCCTGGTTTTGTTGGAGTTAGCACCAGCTAAGTCTGGGTCATTGGTAAGTATAAAAAATATATAAATTACTATAAATTTTTTAACTTTTGGTTAAGAATCAGGCACCTAATGATATCCGGAACCTATGGTTTTTAGGTCCTTCCGTCTTCGAGCGGGCATAGGCCTTTACTCTGTCCGGATAGACCTTTATGTATTTATTAACAGATCTCAGTTTATCAGTAGGACGTAAAGCTTCTTCTGGCTCTGATGCCTAATAGAAGGGTCATTACGGTCCATTCTATTACTTAATGCATTCAGTTAACTATCGGTACTGCTTAGGATAATCTATCCTTAACTCAGCAGTCTGTGCTTAAGATTTCGGCTCATGAAGCAAGAGCTCTTCTACATCTTGGGCTGACGTATAGTTTTGCTATTATAGATTAATAGGCTGCATATTGGTCTCAACCATCCACATTCATGAATTTTTATCTCAGAAATATTGTATCCATTTCTGGAGACCTGCATTGTTTAGGTCCATTATCAGCTGCTCAGAAAGTCGATCACTTAACAATTGCAACTATAGCTATGTAGGCTTTATGTTCCGGCAGTGACTCTGTCTTGCTGCCCTCTTCGCTCTGGGCTATTTGACCCAGGGCAAGAAAAAAGGGGGGGGGGGAGGGTGTTCCCTTGGGTCACCTGTTTTTATTATGAAAACAAGGGGATACCTCCTCCGGAGTTAGTATTTCTGAGCTGTTACTGGGATGGTTTCTTAAGTGAAAGTTATGTTTTTAAATTCATTCATTTCATAGTTTTAAAGTATAGCATTTGTATATGTCATGTGTCAAACGGATGTTATTATACTATCCTCGGACATTTTTTTAAGAGAGCATAAAGAGTCTCAATTCTTTGGACTAATTTTATTTATTGGCTTACTTTAAATATAATTAGTATACGAATTATACTAGATATTAATAGAGAACATGGATGTTATCATGCTCAATTATAAAAGGTATTGTGTCTTTCTAATTTGTCATAAATAAGAAAGATACACGTGAAGCCTATTTCTCTTTTTCTCCTGCAGGAGATGAATCTATTTATATAGTTGAGCTTATTGGATTTTCCTCTATGTCCTGGGCCCTCCAGCCTTTTGGGAACTCATACCTCCCCGCTGAGTACATAGCGCTTACCAGGCACTGGTTATAAGAATGATTAATGGCGCCAATTTCGGGACGTCCTTGACACTGCGCATGCGCAGTAGAGGTGAAGTATGGAGGGCCATTCAGGACATGTTTTCTTTGGTTTTAGATGCAAATTTGGGGGATTGGGGGGCAAAATTTGTGTTTGGCCCTATATTTTAAGAGTTAGCACCAGCTATGTCTGGGTCATTGGTAAGTATAAAAAATATATAAATTACTATAAATTTTTTAAGTTTTAGTTGTCACAGTTTGTTCACATGTCTGTGACTTGTTACAATTTATGGGAGAGTGTCTTGAGGCACTCTCCCATAAATTTTGACAAGGCAAATCCATACAGACTTATTAATTTCATTTCAAAGATGATCTGAAGCACATCCCCAGAATATGAAGCCTCTACATAGTGGGACCTACACTTCAGAATAAAGACCAAATATGGTGTTCCAGCATTCGACCAGTTAATGAACACAAAAATAAATTGTCTTTAGCATTGTTTAGTTGATCCTCCTTCCATGAGTACACTGTAATATCTCCACCACTTTCCCCTTCGTTTATCCTTCATTGACCAAGTATATAATTGGTCAGGTGAAAAACTTGGGTCTTCAAAATACACTACTCATAAGGCAAGTGAAAGCATAAGCACTTCTATTAAGAATAATCCCTGACTACTTACAAGCAATAAATATTAAACAAAAAAAAACAACTCCCAAATACAAATGTGTGCTTCCCAGTGCATGTACAGGCAGAAAAACATTTACTACAAATGTCTGGCAAGTCCCTAGACTTACAGATTAAAGTATAGTTCAAGTTTGGGAAAATAGCCATACAAAGTATCTAAACTGACCCAACAAAATATAAATGACTCAGTATTTTCTGCTTGTATATCTATTCATTGATTCCAAAAACAGAGTTCTGGCTTCATCATTATAATGAGCTAGTTCAGATGAACTAGTTTTCACCCCACAGTGAGGGGATACAATGAAGAGATCCATCCATCCATCCTTCTGTTTATTACACATAAATTAAACTTTAAACCCTTGTATTTAACAGAATTGCAGCTATGACATAAATGTTTCTGCATTTAACTGGTGATGTACAAGTCAGAACATTTTTCCCTGCATCGTTTAGACTAGTTCCTTTCTCGTCGAGTTAGTGTGAAAATGAAAATGTCCAAAGCAAAATAAAGTCAGTTCACAAAAAAAAATAAGTTAACCAAAAATGAGATAATATTAAAAAACAATCATTTCCAATAACAAACACGCCCAATTGATAAGATAACAAATGTCATTTAGACTGGTTCCGTAAAGGTTATTTTGATTTTTTATTTATCAATTTGATCAATACTGCTACAAACAAAAATAACATACTCTTCCTTTGGGTTTAAAACGTCAGGATAAAATTTGTTTATTTAAATGAATTTTAATGAATGAGGATGTGTAATAAACACAGAACGAGATGTGTGTTTGAATCATATGCCATTCCAACGAATTATGTAAAACACCCACCGATTCAAACACACATCACATTCTGTCTATCTGGGAGTTTGTTTATGTGATAGGGTGCGAGTGTGACAGCACACTACAGAAATGGAGCACTGGAATATGTTATGTACATCTGTAATTTTGCGGGTGAAAAAGAGAAAATAGCGAAAAAATTGTCAAAGAAACATTTTAAACTGGAGGTGTACGAAAACATTAGGTGCCAAATGCAGAAATAATTTGTGTAGTTATCAGCCATGTACTGAATGCTTGATCGTAAAGCCAAACCATTTGAATGGCTATGCTATTTTTTGACAGCATACAAGTGTCAGTGATGAGGGTTGGTTGAAGTTTGTTGTTACTGGTTTGTTGATATAGTAACTTTTCATGAACAACAAATACTTTTGTGTTAATCAAACCAGAGTTTTGGCTCTCAGAAAACAGTGCCATGTAATTGTTGCAATAGGACTGATAAGAGCCAAATGCCAGGTTTGCAAAAAAAGAATTGATTTCAACAATACAAGTGAGACAGAGTTATGTTCTCACATGACTTTATCTCCAGAGGAAATGAAAGGTCCAAATATTTAGATTGAGTTTTTACTGACACTCTCTCAAAAGGTTTGGAAAAAGTATGGAAATTATCTACTTTTATGTCTACAATATCATGGAATTTGAGTTAACCCTTTAACTAACACGAAATGCAGACAACACTTACTAATAAAATTCTTGAATACCTTTTTTTTTTTCATTTTTTTTTTTGTGTCAAAAACAACATTTGACCCCCTTATTGGGACGATCTCAACAAGCTTGTTCCAATGAGGGGTCATAAGCTATGTTTTTGAAACAAAAAATGAAAATACAATGGTGATTTATGTGAATAGCACTGGCCGGTTTTGACTGTTACATTGGGTAAAGGGTTAAAAGGGTCATGGAAAGTCATGGAATTTAGTTTGTGAAAGCTGCAAGAACTATGTTGCATTCTTGCTTGACACTGTTTTGTGTCAAAGCATTTGCTTCACATCACAACATAAATCAGATGCATAATGACCCATCAGATGCATTCTTACATTACATTCTTAGGACCGCGGTGGCTCAGTGGTAGATTGTTGGGCTTCTATCCTAGAGTCCCGAGTTCGATCCCCATTAGGGACAACCCTCATTGTGTCCTTGGGCAAGGCACTTTATCCCGGTTGCCTACATGGGGGCACGATGATGCCATGTACTAAGGCGTACTGCATGTCGATGGTACACGCTGTAACCCTGCTTGAGAGGAACTTGAACAGAGTTAGAATGTTGAAGCACTGACAGTTGCTTGTCGATGCTCGGTGGTTCCCTCTGGGTACTGTCGCTTCCTCCACCCGAAAAACTGTCACGATTAGGCCAAAAAAAAAAAATCAATTGATTCTCAGGCAATTTTTTTTTCAAATCAATGAGGGAGGGAGGATTTTATTTTTATTTTTTATTTTTATTTCTTCCAGATGGTGAGAAAGGATTGAGAGGCAAAAGTCACTTTCTGATGTCTGTTTTTACCTGAAAAGCATGGAAAGTGCATATTGTAAAATGATATACAAATAAAACTCATTTTATTGAAAACTAAAACTGTTTTTCTTTATTTTCTGATATCACCACTTTTTGTATTTAGAAACAGAACTCTGACTTCACTTTTAAACTTTTACAAAGCAGAACTATTTTATGAATACTAGATATTATTGACCACCCTCGTATTATTTTGGTATCATT
Organism: Pictodentalium vernedei; assembly: GCA_031216915.1. Lineage (NCBI taxonomy): Eukaryota > Metazoa > Mollusca > Scaphopoda > Dentaliida > Dentaliidae > Pictodentalium > Pictodentalium vernedei. The sequence continues at coordinate 242,883,897 of CM062294.1, read as the reverse complement.
GTGAGTTATTTTGATTTTTAGTATGACCCATGGTGAGAGTGTTCTTCTCTGTAACAGAAGGTATATTCTTTTTAAAAAAATATTTAAAGTGTTTAAAATAAATTTCAAGTTCATATAAGAAGCTGGGTCATTCATGGTTTCTGAATACCCTAACTGAGTTGAAAAGCGTAGTTAAAAAAGTTTTCGATATCCTTCGTAAATTAAGCGTTATTAACAATTTGAGTTAATTAATTTCTTTGGTAAATGACAAAACATTTCAGTTGTCTCCCTTTCCGGCTGCGCTGAGTAATAATATACTGTTCAGAAAACTGACAATTTCTGCCAACCATCTTTCACTGACACGTGCGATTGGTTCTTTGAAGGTCTGCCATTCTTATCCATCCAAATACCTGTGATTTCTTATCAACCTACTCACAATTGTTTACTACAGGCTTGCACTACAGTGGAAGTCCCTAACTCGGATAAAATACTCTCTATTTTTGTCTTTCCCAAGCAAGTTGGGAAAGAAAAGTGGTGCAAAAGCACCAATAAAAATAAGCCAAAACTGGGTCGAGTGCAACCGGCGCAGACCCAGTACGGGACGCTCTCTCCCAAGTACAACTCCACGACTTCCGTTGCCAGTGCGCATACCGTCTCTAAAGACTCATTCTTTTTAAAATCCGCTTCGTGTCGAGATGTTTTTGCACGCTTATCAGTGTTCCACCAACTCGATGTTTGATGTTTCCTGATTCATTATACCGCAGTGTATCCTTTGTATTCTCAGGAACAGTGTTTTATATTCTCTTTTTTCTATTATATGTCCATCATGTATATTTATTTGCTCTCTCTCGAGTCGCGCGCGAATTTCGCGGGCCACGCGGTTCGGACTTAGATTATTTCACAATTATTGTTAATGCTTTTTTTGCAAAATTTTTTAATTGTGTTAGAGTTAGGTGTCAGCGGGGTACCACTCCTTCAGTGTTTCTTCTTTCTGTTGAGAGTAGTCTTCCTGTTGGGTGGTTCCCGGTCGGCCGTCTGGGGTCTTTGTTTCTGTCACCTTTCTCTCTTTGGGGGTGTTCTGTTTTCTGATCTCACCTTCTCTGCTCCTCTCACCTCTTTCATGCCTAGGACAATTCCTTGTGGGCAGTGTCTGCTGCCTAAGCATGTGGACGATGTACATTCGTCGTGTTCCTCCTGTAATGGGTGTTCGGCCGAGCGGCCGTGTGGTGTCTGTGGAACATGGTCTTCCACCTTTTGGGCGTCTGTAAATCGTGTCGTTCGTTCTCGTGGCCGTGCCTCCCGCTCCCGCGGGAAAGGAGAACGTGGTCGTTCGGGGCCTCCCGAACCGACTCTGTCTGGTGAGAGTTATTCCTCCTCCGTGGGGGATGTGCAGTCTTTTCCTGTGGTGGATACTGCGGGAGCCGTTGAGTGTTCTGGTGTAGAGATGCCTGGTTCCGGGACTACGGTCCCCCTCCAGTCGACATCTGAGGCTGTCACTAGGGTTGTGACTCCTCCTTCGGAGCCGAGCCGGTGTGCTCTCTCCATTATTTCACCAGCCTCAACGACTCTCGACGTATCTACTACTGCTGCTGGTCCGTCTGCTTCGTTGTCTGTTTCAGCCGGCCTCGGCTTTTCGCTGCAGGGGACTGCAGAACTGTCCGATACTGTAGACGTGGGATATCGGCCCCAGCCTTCCCTGACTTCAACTCGGCGAAGTCGGAAGGGGCTGCCGGCCGAGCCCATCGCTGTGGTCTCGTCGCCGTCGAGTACCACAGTTGTGTCTTTGGATTCGGATGTTCATAGTGGAAACACTATGAACTCCGGGGCGTTTCCGTCCGCTCACTCTGGTCACACGGCCAGTTTTGGGGGACCAACGCCTTTTGTGCAGCCTGGACCTTCTGCCCCGCAGAGGTCCGCGGTGACTCTCATGAGTTCTCGCAATATTGATCCTCGGGGTGCATCGTACCCCTATACACGTCTGCCTTCAGATGTTTCGGCTGCCGCCCGTCGTCCCGCGTCGGGTGTTTTGGAGGATCGTGACCCTTCGCTGGTTAAGAGGGTCAGAGGTGAAGCCACTTTGCCGGTTCGCTCCCCTGTCGAACCGGTCGGTACAGGCAGTGAGCTTAGGGAGGCCCTCTCCTTACTCACTCAGGTTCTCTCAAAGAGCCTTCCTGTTGCTTCCAGCGAGGCTATGGGTGGTTTCCAGGCGCCTCCTATGGCGCCGCCTCCCGGGATTGGAAACAGGCCGGTTTCCGATTCCTCTGGTGTCCCGACACCATGGGGGGCGTCGGCTGGTTTGCCCACGATGGGCTATGTGTCTTCCGACTCTGGGGAGGAGTCCGACATGCTTGAGGTCGAGGGCCAGCAGTCTTCGGACTTGGGGGCGGCTCTTGACTTTGTGTTTGGGTTTCTGCCTGAGCTCAAACCTGCTAACCAGCCGACAGTGTCAGCCTGGCCGCGATCTTCGGTCGCGCGCCAACAGCCTATGGAGCAACCTGCTTCTGGGCGCCTTCGACCGTGCCAGTCGGTACAGGTGGTTGAAGCTTTTTCAGCATTGGATGCCAAGCTGAATTCCAAGGCTTTGAAGACTTCGTTCTTCACCAGGGTTGACACCTTTTTGCCTCCTGTGCGTTATCGTTCCTACGATTCCGCCAATCCGTCAGTCTGCCAGACTTTGACGGTTCTGGATCAGGACTCCACTTCCCTCGGGCTTTCCAAGCCCAAGTCTGCCGTCATTCCAATGACGACTCTGGAGTCCACGTTGGGCTTATCTAGAGAGATGCTTGGCATGCTTTCTCTCTCAGATCACGTCGTCTCAGCTTTGGCTGCTTATCTGCCTCCAGATAAGTTTGACGAGGTACAGGCTCCTTTGCGTGTGCTGTCCAAGGCGCTTATGCACCTTACTCACACGCATGCCTGTAACACGGCCAATTTGGAATTAGTTCGAAGGGACGCTGTGCTGGACACAGGACGATCCCTTCCCGAGGAGCAGCGTGCTACTCTTCGATCTGCTTCTTTGGCAGGTCCGCAACTTTTCCATGGCTCCGTGTCGACGGTCCGGGATGACGTCCTACGTCATTCCAAAGATCAGCTGCTGTTTCGTCAGCTTGATCAGCCTTCTCGGGGAGGCAAGGGCCGTTCCAAGCCTAACAAGTACCCTTCTGCTTCCTCTGTGAAGCAAAAGGCTGGTCCTTCTGCCGCCTCCTCTGCTTCTTACTCACGGGGTAAAGGTAGGGGTCGGCAGAATCGAGGGAAGTCTCAGGATTCTTCATTTAGCAGAGGAGGTGGTTTCTCCTCTCGCGGGCCTCGTCGGGGCTCGAAATGAAGGTCCTCACCTCGACTCGTCCCAGGTTGGAGGAAGGATAGCAGAGTTTGCAGACCATTGGACCACCATCACATCCGATCCATGGGTGTTAGATGTTGTTCGGTCCGGGCTGCGCATATCCTTCCGACGGCACCCCACTCTGTCAAGGGTGCCTCTTCCAACCACAGTTCCTTCAGACGTTTTACGTCGGGAACTTTTGTCCACGGAGATTGCCAATCTCCTGGCAAAGGGGGCGATCGAGGTCGTCAAGAACGTTCAGTCAGTGGGTTTCTATTCCCGCCTGTTCTTGGTGCCGAAGAAGGACGGCCGACTCCGACCGGTTATCGATCTGAGCATCCTGAACCAGTCTATCATTGCTCCCAAGTTCAGCATGGAGACTTTCAGGTCGGTCCGCCATTCAATTCACCAGGGAGATTTCGCCGCCAGCATCGACCTGCGAGACGCTTACTTCCACGTTCCGATGCATCGGGCGTCACGGAAGTATCTCAGGTTCGCTTTTCTGGGGCGAGTTTACCAGTTCAAGGCCATGCCTTTCGGCCTCAACCTGGCTCCTTGGGCGTTCACCAGACTGATGTCGCATGTGATAGCGTTCCATCGCACACAGTCCAGGGTGACTACTTCGGCATATCTGGACGATATCCTCCAGAGGCATTCCAATGCTGCCTTACTGGAATCGGATGTCGCCACTCTGTTGAGCTTGCTCACGTCGCTAGGATTCAGAGTCAACGAGGAGAAGTCGGACCTGGTCCCTTCTCAGTCGTTTTGTCATCTGGGGATGTCTTTCCAAACCAAATTCAATTTGGTGGCTGTTCCCCAGGCCAAGGCTGTGATTCTCTCAGCTTTTGCTCTGACTCTGTCCCAGTCCAGGTCCGCGACCGCTCGGAGTTTTCTCCGGCTGATCGGTCTCTGCGGTTCGGTGACGGATCTCATTCCTCTAGGTCGGCTGCGTGTCAGACCTCTCCAACACTTTCTGCTCAGTCGTTGGAGACCGAATGTAGATTCTCTGGATCAGGTGCTTCCGTTTCCGGACTCTCTGTATCCTCACCTTCTTCCCTGGACAGATGTTCAGTGGATTACGCAGGGTGTTCCGCTGGACTTACCCACGTCCGATCGCGTCCTGACGGCAGATGCCAGCGATCTCGGATGGGGTGCGACGTTGGATCCTCTCGGTCTTTCCCTACACGGGATGTGGGACCAGGATCAAGCAGCTCTACACATCAACCAGAAGGAGCTTCTTGCTCTTCTTCTGAGTTTCAGGCAGTGGATCCCTCACTTGTCGACTCGCCAGGTCCTTCTACTATCCGACAATTCGACAGTGGTTGCTTACATTCGGAACCAGGGCGGCACGCACTCGCTTCCGATGTACGAGTTAGCTCGGGATCTTTTACTGCTCGCTCAGGAGGTTCACGCCGGGGTGGTTGTTCGTCACATTCCCGGTCGTCTGAACGTCCTAGCCGACTCCCTGTCCCGACAGGGCAGGGTTATTTCCACCGAGTGGATGCTTCACAGGGCAGTGTTCCAGTCGCTTTGCGATCTCTGGGGACGTCCCCACATCGATCTCTTTGCGACTCGTTGGAACCATCAGGTGGACACTTTCGTGTCCCCGTGTCCAGATCCTCTGGCTTTTGCCGTGGACGCTCTGTCACTCGATTGGAACGGTCTAGTCGGCTACGCCTTCCCGCCGGTTCCGATTCTTCCTCAGGTTCTCGCCAAAATTCGAACCTGCAGTTGTCGAATCATTCTGATCGCTCCCCTGTCGCCTCAGCGGGTGTGGATCAATCAGCTCCGCTCGCTGATGGCGGCGGTTCCGGCACGTCTCCCGCTACGTCGCGACCTTCTTTGTCAAGGTCGCCCGAGGAGGTTTCACGTCGACCCGACTTCATTGTGCCTTCACGCATATCTTTTGTCAGGTCCTGTCTCCTCCGTAGAGGTTTTTCGAGACGAGCAGTGGAGTGCATTTCTTCTTCAAGGAGGCACTCCACTGGTTTAGCTTATGCAGCTAAATGGAAGGTCTTCTGTCGATGGTGTGCTGATCACTCTGTTGATTATGCCAATCCTTCGATTTCACAGATTGCGGAGTTTCTGGTATATCTGTTTGATTCTCGGGGTCTCCAGCCTGTTACCATCAAAGGTTACAGGTCTATGCTTTCAGAGACTTTTTCTTATGTGGGGAAGCGTCGTATCGGCACTAATCCTTACCTCTCCAAGCTTGTTCGGCACTTTTCTTTGAAAAGGCCTCGGACTTTGCAGCTCACTCCACGATGGAATCTTTCGTGGGTGCTGCTTTGCTTGGGGGGGGCGCCGTTCGAACCTTTATCCCAGGTGGATATGCAATTTCTCACATACAAGACGGCTTTTCTGATGGCATTTGCTTCGGCCAGACGGGTTAGTGAGCTTCACGCCCTCTCGGTTGACCCGGCCTTTTTTAGGAGTTCTCCCAACAGTGTTACTTTTACCACTGATTGCTCCTTTTTGGCTAAGAATCAGTTACCAGATACTACTCCTCCTCCTATCTGTATCAGGGCTCTTCCCTCTGTTGAGGGTACTCGCCCTTTGCTCTGTCCGGTCCGTGCTATTCGCATTTATCTTGATCGGACACGCTTCATACGGAAGGGCAGAAAACGGTTTTTTCTGTCTCTCATTCCGGGTCGACAGAAGATCTCTCCTCAATCCATTTCTCGATGGATTTGTCTTGCTATTCGTACGGCTTATAGTCGTTTAGCAGCTGGCGATTGTATTACCAATCGTATTTCTGCCCACGAGGTGCGGGCACTGTCTACCTCTTGGGCTTATTCTAACTCCGTCAAGTTGTCGGATGTTATGCAGGCAGCCTACTGGAGAAATGCTTCTACTTTCTCCACCTTTTATTTACGCCAGTTGCAGGAGCAGTCGGAGGACCTTTTTGCCTTGGGTCCTCTTTCTTCTGCTCAGGCTGTTGTCTGCCATAGCCATTAGGCTTCTTGAAGGTCAGTTTCAACCTTGTGCTGTTACTGCCCCTTTTTTCTGTCTGTGTGTCACACAGGCTCATATGTCTCTTTTCATTGTCCTTTACCAATGATTGCGACATTATGGTTGATAAGCCTCGGGACCTCTTCCTTCTGCTTCACGGTTCCAGTGCACTAGGGTTATGTGGGGGTTGGTTATGCGATTCCCTCCAGCCTTTTGTCTATTCAGCCTGTAGTAAACAATTGTGAGTAGGTTGATAAGAAATCTAAATTTTATAGTAAATTTCCTTTCTTATTATACCTACCACAATTGTTTACATGGAGGCCCTCCCGTCTTCTTTACGGGTAAAGAATCTTTCCTCCCCGCTGATCACATAACTCTAACGTTTACGGATTCAAAAAGAATGAGTCTTTAGAGACGGTATGCGCACTGGCAACGGAAGTCGTGGAGTTGTACTTGGGAGAGAGCGTCCCGTACTGGGTCTGCGCCGGTTGCACTCGACCCAGTTTTGGCTTATTTTTATTGGTGCTTTTGCACCACTTTTCTTTCCCAACTTGCTTGGGAAAGACAAAAATAGAGAGTATTTTATCCGAGTTAGGGACTTCCACTGTAGTGCAAGCCTGTAGTAAACAATTGTGGTAGGTATAATAAGAAAGGAAATTTACTATAAAATTTAGATTTCTATTGTAGCCTTATTACATTTAACCCCCTTCCAACAAACTTCACAAGTTTTCAAAGAAAAACATTCAATGCAAATTGCGGGGCGAATTTCAATGCAGCCAATTTTTCAGTGGAACAGAGCGTAACCGCAAGCAATTTCGATGTGGACGAACTGTCTCCAATACATTTTTTTTGTTTTGAAACGGTGGTTAACTTTTAATAAATTCCAATTAACTCGATGCGTGTCTTGTGTGATTCGTTGTTTTGTCTGGTACTTTGTTTTTAAATAGCCATTTTGTGCTGGTTGCTATCAGTTGGGGCGAATTGTTCGAACGACTACGCCATTGCAATTCTTTTCAGAAATATAAAATTGGGCTAGTTTAGGCTATTTTCATAGCCGTGTGACGGACTTTAACAGCAACCGTGTTTACTGTTTTTTGCGGAAGCGTGTGTTTTTAAAAAATAAAACATAAGAAAATACAGTAAACTGCCATGTCTCCCAAGGAAGTTTGGGAGGGCGACTTGAATTTCGCCCCCAATGTAAGCCAAGGCCAGAGGCTCTCACACTTAACACACGCCTGTGTATATTTACCTGTTTATTCGTTGGTTTTGGGCCTTAAAACCAATAGTCCCTTTTCAATTTCCCTGTTTCCTATTTTCCTGCAATGACGGTCCAAATAAAAAGGCCCAACGCGGGCCATTTTTTTCAACGCGGCGGTGCCTGAGAATCAATTCCTTTTTTTTTTTTGGCCTTAGCCATTGAACATAAGTATGTGACCTTAAAACACCAATAAATAAATAAATAGCATGACATTGTTACACACAGGCTGCATTCCATGTGTGGTGTACCAGGCTGGATTCCATGTATGGTGTACCAAGCTGAATTCCATTTGTGGTGTATCCAGCACATTTCTCAATGTCTGTATTGTATCGTGTAAAGTTGAATACACAAATTAATCAGGGTAGAATAATAAACAATTGGCTAAATTTGATTTTATGCGTGTGTTGTGGCCATGATGTAACTATAGATGCTGAAAGTGACTTTAAGTCCAAGTAAACAAACCAATATACATAAAAACTTTGCTAAAATAACTTCATTCTGTCATAGCAATGCAGCTGTAAATGTCAAAATAACCTCTACCCTCAGAAAATACAAATAAGTACAGTACAAGTCAAAATATGTTGTAGCGCAACCGCAATAAACTAAGTATACCCTTGCTCCTGCACTGATAAGATCAGAATCTGACATCATTTTCTGGAAAGCTCTCAGTAAGCACTTTCCAGAAAATGTCAGCTTCTTGTCTTATCAGTGTAGGAAGAGAAAGATTCATAGTTTATAGTGGTTATCCAACAACTTATATTAACTTGTACTGTACTGTCATTACAAAAGAGGTCTCTTTCATGATCTAATCACACTTATTACACCCATGGGTAGAGATTTCAGTAATAAAATACTGTGAAATCAAAACTGCATCAAGAAATGGAAACGGAAATAGCATCTCAATAATCGTGCTTGTCCTATTCAACAGGTGAGAATCTACAGTTTTGCAGGGGAGGCAGTCTTTAGATTTTGAGGCAAACTGTCACTATTGCGTGCCATCGCACATACAATTTTTAATTTGTGAGTGGACAGTAGAGTGCCTCAGTTCCACCAAGGTGATCAATTAACCTATACCTAACCAATTGGTGCATGTGCCACATGATATCCAAATTGTGCAGTTGAAAAAAATTCAAAAAATTGCAACGAAACTTTATCATGTTACCCCATCCTTGGAAAAGCTCATTCATATGGTTTTATCAGAATTTTTTAAGAATTGGGTGAAAAAATATAAAATAAAAATTTTGATATCATATGTTTTCTGTAAAGCGTTAAAATCTGTTCATGGAAAATAGGCCAAACAATACAATACTTTCACCAAAATGTGAACAATACACCATGAATTATGCTGGGACTCAACAATAGCATGCTTCACTTCCCATGTTAGCGAACAGTATACAGTGCGCCTCCCATTTATAAAATCGAAAGACTGAGGGAGGCCAGCAGATGTATGATCAGATCGCAACCGAGACATGATCGATCAAAATTCACTGTCCACTTTTGTGATCACTGTAATGTTATATCGGCTTTTAGTCAAGCATTCAATCAAGCAATCAATACATCTAGAAGTATTTTAAAGTCATTTAAAAAAATACATAATATAATACATATGTGGAATTTGGCTGCTCAGTATGGTGAATATGTCCTTTACAGTGTATCATAATTTTGTTTATATTTATTGTTTGGCAGAAACATCTTTAGTGGTGGATTCCTTGCTTGGTGAACTTCCTGGGTCTTTGGGTTCCTTTTCAAGATCAAAGCCAGTGAGAATGAGTGCTCAGAGTGAAGTAGAGATTGATATACCAGATGATTGTAACAATGAAGATTCCAGTGATTCTGATCATGAGGTTTTTATTATTTTATTTAGAATTATGTTAGATTTAGATAAGTACAACTCATTTCTACTGACAAATGTGCCAGGTTATGGCTCACACACAATAAAATCCTTGAAAATTATGATGAGTAATATTTTAAAATTACAGTTCTTGAGTTCCACCAGTGTTTTGGAAGTGATCCTTTTTCATTTCACTGCTTTCATTTTTAGCTCAACTTTGGCAAAGCCAAATTTGAGCTTATGCCATGGCCCGTCGTCCGTCTGTCCGTCAACAATTGGATACGGCTCGGGCTAGAGGCCGTATTTATGAACCAATCTTTACGAAACTTCTTGGGTGCCTTTGTTATGACCGTGGGACGAGAACGAGTGTTTTTGGGTGCGGTCCGAAATTTAAGATGGCTGCCAGCCGCCATTTTGTACCGACGATGCAGAAATCTGTTTTTTGTACAGAACTTCCATATGAAAGCTCTGATTTGAATAATTTTTTGTATGAATGTTTAGTACCATGGGATACATCACATATAATACGGGTTTTTTTCTCGTGCGTAAATTATGCAAATTAGACTAACTTTGATGTTTTTTGGTGTTACTTTCAGCACTGTAAGTGCAAATGCCAATACGGCTCGGGCTAGAGGCCGTATTTATGAACCGATCTTTACGAAACTCCTTGGGTACCTTTGTTATCACCGTGGGACGAGAACGAGTGTTTTGGGGTCTGGTCCGAAATTCAAGATGGCCGATGTCAGCCATTTTGTACAAAATTTGGTGCAATCAGATTTTTGCACAGAACTTCCATATGAAAGCGCTGATTTGAATAATTTTTTGTGTGATTGTTTAGTAGCATGGGATACATCATATATAATACGGGTTTTTTTCTCGTGCAGAAATTATGCAAATTGGATGAACTTTGATTTTTTCAGTGCTACTTACACACAGAAAGTACACATGTCAATACGGTTCGGGCTAGAGTCTGTATTTATGAACCGATCTTCACGAAACGTCTTGGGTACCTTTGTTATCACCTTGGGACGAGAACGACTGTTTCTGGGTGCGGTCCAAAATTCAAGATGGCTGCCAGTGGCCATTTTGTACCGAAATTAGGTCTAATCAGTTTTTTGTACACAACTTCTATACGGCTCAGGCTAGAGGCCGTATTTATGAATCGATCTTTACGAAACTTCTTGGGTACCTTTGTTATCACTGTGGGATGAGAACGAGTGTTTTTGGGTGTGGTCCGAAATTCAAGATGGCCACCAGCAGCCATTTTGTACCAAAATTAGTGCAATCAATCTTTTGTACAGAACTTCTGTATGAAAGTTCTGATTTGAATAAATTTTTGTATGAATGTTTAGTAACATGGAATACATCACATATAGTACGGGTTTTTTTCTCGCACAGAAATTATGCAAATTAGACTAACTTTGATGTTTTTTGGTGTTACTTTCAGCACTGTAAGTGCAAATGCCAATACGGCTCGGGCTAGAGGCCGTATTTATGAACTGATCTTTACGAAACTCCTTGGGTACCTTTGTTATCACCGTGGGACGAGAGCAAGTGTTTTTGGGTCCAGTCCGAAATTCAAGATGGCCGATGGCAGCCATTTTGTCAAAATTTGGTGCAATCAGATTTTTGCACAGAACTTCCAAATGAAAGCGCTGATTTGAATAATTTTGTGTGTGAATGTTTAGTACCATGGGATACATCACATATAATATGGGTTTTTTTCTTGTGCAGAAATTATGCAAATTAGATGAACTTTGATTTTTTCAGTGCTACTTACACACAGTAAGTACACATGTCGATACGGCTCAGGCTAGAGTCTGTATTTATGAACCGATCTTCACAAAACTTCTTGGGTACCTTTGTTATCACCTTGGGACGAGAATGAGTATTTCTGGGTGCGGTCCAAAATTCAAGATGGCTGCCAGTGGCCATTTTGTACCGAAATTAGGTCCAATCAGTTTTTTGTCACAACTTCTACACAGCTCATATTTGTGAACTGATCTTCACGAAACTTCTTGGGTACCTTTGTTTTCACCTTGGGACAGGAATGAGTGTGTTTTGGGGTGCCTTTGTTATCACTGTGCTATGAGAACAAATATTTTGGGGTTCAGTCAGACCCACTCTGGGACTCAAAGATTTCTTTTCTAGTTTAGCATCTGACTGTCACCCACCTTTACAATACTTTACCTATACATTTGTTACAGGCAACGGTCAGTATTTATGTACAGACCGTTACAATACTTTATATGTACCTTTGTTATCAGGTCATTACCTAGATGTTTGTCATTGCTGTGTCACATACTATACATGTACATGTCTTTGTCTTGACAAGTTGAGCTACAGTGTCATTGACACTTTCATTTTCTTTTCTTTTCTTTGTTTTTTTTTTCTCACCTTTTTCTTGTTCATTTTTTTTAAACGGGAATGGCGGGAAGATAGCCACTAGTGGCTATGCCATCTCCCTGTCGTGCAATCATGTAGTTGTGAATAATGTTACCTCTATGTATATTTTTGGTTTTGATTGTATACATGTTGCACTACTGAATAAAATCAATCAATCCTTAGAAATCATCAAAAAAGGCACATGGCCTTTGAAATAAAAAGGTATTTTATAATCCAGCAAGAGTTCTAGAATGGAATAGAAATTAAAGGTGTACGTAATTTTTTTTATCTTTGCTGCTCAAAAAGTCATGTTTGAACGTCATCCCTTTTGTTCATCTATCATTTGCCTGAAATAAAATAGGTCAACTAACGTGTTTCTTTGCCCAAATTTATCAGACCTTGGACAAGTAATTTGTTTGGTAATTCTCCAGAAACATATCGTACTGATCCCTGTCAAAACCCATAATCCTGTGGAAGCCCATCATCCATGTTTTCAGGTTTAAGAATCAAGGTGCCCTACATATGCCAGAGCCTATTCCGAAAGTTTTAAGTTGGTCGAGGCATCAATTTCAGGGGCAGTGAAATGAAAACAGGTGCCTTATTGCAACATTCTACTTACCAAATCACGACTGGATATTGGAGTTTTTGTCCCCCGACCCTTCGGGGGACTATTGTAATCAGCAGTGTCTGTCCGTCCGTCCGTCTGTCTGTCCATGCGTGTGTCCGTGCGTGTGTCCGTCCGTTCGTCCGTCCGTCACACCCTCGTCCGGATGATAACTTTAGTTTGGATGATTTTACTGAAACTAAATTTGGTATGTGTCTTACTTGTGTGGAAATGCAGGTCAAGTTCGAAAATGGGCACGCTCCACTGATTTCTACTGGATTTATTCCCCTTTTTCGACTTAAAAAATACAGTTTTTGTGTTGTCCGGATGATAACTTTAGTTAGGATCATTTGATTGAAACAAAATTTAGTATGCCGCTTATTTGGGTGGAAATGCAGGTCAAGTTCAAAAATGGGCACGCTCCACTGATTTTTACTGGATTTATTCCCCTTTTTCGACTTAGAAAATACGGTTTTTGTGTTGTCCGGATGATAACTTTACTTTGGATCATTTGATTGAAACGAAACTAAGTATGTGGTTTAATTGGTTGGAAATACAGGTCAAGTTAAAAAATGGCCATGCTCTGTCTATTTTTACAGGAGTTTTTGTGTTGTCCGGCTGATAACTTTACTTTTGATCATTTGATTGGAAGGAAATTAAGTATGCGGCTTATTCGGGTGGAAATACAGATCAGGTTCGAAAATGGGCACGCTCTGTCTATTTTTACTGGAGTTATTCCCCTTTTTCGACTTATAAAATACACTTTTTGTGTTGTCCGGATGATAACTTTACTTTTGATCATTTGATTGAAAGGAAATTAAGTATGCAGCTTATTCAGGTGGAAATACAGGTTAGGTTCGAAAATGGGCACGCTCTGTCTATTTTTACTGGAGTTATTCCCCTTTTTCAACTTTGTAAAAACATTTTTTGTGTTGTCCACACCCTTGTCCGGATGATTGAGACATTTTCAAACCATATCAAATTTCAAAGCTCACTGAAGTGTAGTAACTCTGAGATTAATAAGAATGATACAAATCTGAAACAAACATGTCCTCTTGTACACTTTTTGTGTTGTCCGGATGATAACTTTACTTTTGATCATTTGATTGAAAGGAAATTAAGTATGCAGCTTATTCAGGTGGAAATACAGGTTAGGTTCGAAAATGGGCACGCTCTGTCTATTTTTACTGGAGTTATTCCCCTTTTTCAACTTTGTAAAAACATTTTTTGTGTTGTCCACACCCTTGTCCGGATGATTGAGACATTTTCAAACCATATCAAATTTCAAAGCTCACTGAAGTGTAGTAACTCTGAGATTAATAAGAATGATACAAATCTGAAACAAACATGTCCTCTTGATACCTTTGAAAATTGTACTCCTAACACCCTTAACCTCTCATAAAGACCATGCTCTTGGAACAAATTGCATCCTAACAGCTCCCTTGAATTTGCCATCTTGTCCTAACAGCTCCCTTGAATTTGCCATCTTGGTCGGGGGACCGGGGGCGTTGCCCTTGTTATTTTTTGAGGTTTTTTTTTTTAGCTTTTATTTGATGTTTGCTTTGCTCATTTATTCCCCTGTGTTAATTTTTGAGACCGTAAATCCATTTTATTTTTCACAGAAAGTTTTGCAGTAAATGTCTAGCTAAGTACTTCACAAATGTGTCAAGAGGCACAGTGCAAGTGTGAAAAAATATTAGCAAAAATGATTGGTGTGTTCATATGTAGAATACTCAGACAAGGATTATTACTGAAGATGTAGGAAACATCAACAGATATTTTTTTCATGATTTTAATATATTCAATGTAATTTTGATTATTTGAACCCATTGTACACCTCGTGTTCTCCACTTTATCTACAGTTTATATCACACCTCACTGATCGTTGGAAAGCATGGCAAGTAAACAATGCAATATATGGCCTAAAAAAATAAAAAATCTGTTTCTCAGGCTCTCCCACATGGTCCTTTTGGCTGCCGCATGCTCTCTTTTTATAACCAATTTAAACTTTAAAAAAAAAAAAATTAAATAGTTTTTGTCTGATATTTTACCCAAGTTAAAAATATTGACGAATTTGTCCCTTGAGTGCAAGAAGGCTTTGCAATGCTTTAGCATTGCAAAGCCTTCTTGCACTCAAGGGATGAAATACACCACCACCCATGCTATTCTGTAGATTATGAGGCCTAAAACTTGAACCAAGAACATGAACTTTTGATGGCAATAAGAAATTACTGAAATAAAAAATAAAATAAAAAAACGCTCGCCTGCATGCAATTTCTCAAATAATGGCCTGAGAAACAGAAGATCTACTTTGTGTGGCCTATTCAAAATTTTATTATATTTTTATACTGTACCAATGACCCAGACATAGCTGGTGCTAACTCTTAAAAATCTAGGGCCAAACACAAATTTTGCCCCCCAATCCCCCAAATTTGCACCTAAAACCAAAAGAAATCATGTCCTGAAGGACCTCCATACTTTGCCCTCACTGCGCATGCGCAGTGTCAAGGACGTTCCGAAATTGGCGCTACTCATCATTCTTTGTTTGGCCCTTCATCAGTTAACATCTCACTGATCTTTGTGCTTGTAAATCTCAGTTTAAATGATGCCAGACACATAAATATTGGAGAAATGGTGATTCTAAGGAGGATATAGAAGGAGGAGAGGAAAAAGGAGTGACAGAAAATATTCAGGGCTGTAACTTAAAATTTTGTAATGAAATTATGTTACGTTGCCTATTTTCGAGGCATGGGCCTGTTGTTGTCATTCTTGCTATGAAGTTGCACTGCTTATTCAGTGTTTCCTCTCCCCTTATCCTGTAAGTCCCCCCTTGCTATTCTCCCATGCTTTTGGCATATTTTTGAGTAAGATTACTACTAAAATTTCTTGTAGAGAATTAGCTTGGTTACAGAATGAATTCTGTTATTTTCCCCATGTTTACGTTCTCACCCATGGGTGTTTAGACGTTGTGTTCTGCATCTACCATCTGATGTTCTGCAGATTCTTCCCTGGAAGTCTCTGTTTTGCATCAGATAGTGTGTATTGTTGATAACTGATTTTGGGCCAGTATTGTCAGTGCCTGGAGTCATGTTTTCTGGTGTTTATACACTTCTTGTTTACATTGGCAACAGTCTCTTTTGAGGGGGGCTTTTTGCCTTTGGAGTAGTTTATCTCATTACAAGATACATTATTATTATCTGTAAGTGTTGCATTAATTATTTAAAATAATCTTAAAATTTTTGACCACACTTAACCTTGGGATCCATTGGGGCTCAACGTTACTTTTCAGAAACTTGGGCTTCGCTGAAAAAATATTTTTCAAAATTATTTTGAATTTCAATTTGTTTTTTCTATGTTAATGGATCATGTTATTATGTATCTTTGTTTTTAGGGGTTTGTGCGAGTACTAGGACTTGTTGTTGTCTTTTCACAATGAAAGGACATTGTTCAAATTGTAATAGGAAGAAATCTTCCTCTGACTTTCATGATCATTGTATTAATTGTAGTCAGTGTACTCGCACTAACTCCTGTTCAATATGTCAATATTGGGATAACAAACATTGGAAACGTGTGTCACGATATGTTGTTAGTGGAGAAAGGGCTATGCCGGTCCTTTCTCCGCAGGGTCACTCTAGTCTATCAGTTTCTACTTCAGAGGAACAAGAACATGGTGATGTTTCCATGTTATCTTCCAAGAGTGTGCTTCCGTCGTCACAATTGAATGCAGAGCTAGCGGCAAAAGTGCTCATGGAGATACGACAGTTGCCTAAGAGGTCCCGAGTAGGATCGACGGCGCTGTCGTCCGCTAGCTCGCCCAGTGTAGCGTCCATTCACCAAATGGTTCGGCACCCGGGTCCGTCCATTGCGGTCCAGGAGGAAATGTTGGGTGATGCGAGCACTATAAACATACAAGGTGCACACCCAGTGACGGCGGATAATAGGAGAGATCGGGGGAAGCCTTCTAGTCCGGTTCCTAGCTCGTCCAAGTCCAGCCGGGCCGCGAGCGAGAGAGGCGCCTCTCTAGTACAACAACATCTGGGACCAGATGTTGTGGTACAAAATGTGTCGCAAGCGGAGCACACGTCCGTCGCTCGGGACGCTCCGTTGTATAGGCAGTCCGCTGAGACTGCTCAGGCTTCCTCATCCTCACCAGCGCACACGACCGCACCTTGGCTACGTGACCGCGGATATTCTACCAGCTTCGCCGAGCAGGGATTCATCGGCGACCAGGTCACGCCATCCGGTAGCCAGGGACACGAGGCCGGTAGACTCCGGACGTTCGCATAGGAAGAGTATGCGGGAGTCAGTTGATGCGGAGCTTCCCGCGGCTAAGCTGCGAAAGACCGCTACTCTGCAGGCTCGATGACAGACGTGCCAGCTCAGATAGCACAAATTATCGCAGCATCCCAGCAACCGACAGAATCGGTGTCGGATCGGGAATTATCCGACGGCGCTGGGTCGGTACGCTCCGCCGAAGCATCGGGTGCGGACGACCGGGAGCATCATGAGGTCCGACCGGATGGTGAAAGGGATACGGATGACTTGGAGCTATCCCTTTCGGAACAACATAAAGCTGCCGTGGATTTCATCCGGCACTTCCTTCCTCAAGTTGTTCCGTCGGGCCAGACTGCTGCGGTACCGGACAAGAGACTGGTAGCGTCATTGGACACTGAATTCTTCGAGCGGTTCAGAGACATCGCCCCTGAGTTTCCGTCTCAGTCCAATAATGTCACAAGAACATTTGAATTATTGAACGACGCTATCTTCAAGCTTGCTTCCAAAACAGGCAAAGCTGGTTTCTTGTCCACCAATGCTCTTAACCTGCCTTTCATTAATGCAAGGAATAAATTCGATACGGCAGGACAGGGTATTCCGAGAGTTCCTCTGCGTCTTGACGACGAGGCGGAAGACTTAGAATTGTCATTACCGTCGTCTACGTCCATTCCAACCGCGGTGTTGGATACGACAATTACGTCTAACAGGGCCAGTTTAGACGCCTTATCTTACGCAGACCACCTTACAAAGGCGTTATCACTGCGTCTTCAAGGGAAAGAATTCCAGGATATACAATCCTCTTTAAGACTTCTTTCAAGGGCAGTAGCTTATTCCACGTATAACTCCGCCCTTTCAGTGGCAAACCTGGAGTTGGTTAGACGTGACGCAGCCCTAGCTACATCCACACCCGTGGATAGTAAGGTGAAGAACTCTCTCAGAGTCGCTTCGGTCTCCGGAGAACTTCTCTTCGACGGCAAGCTTTCTGCAGTCTACGATAAAATTACTAACAAAGATTCGGATTCTCTGCTGTTTAAATCCGCTTCCAAAAAGTCGGATACGGCAGATAAGAATAAGGCAGGCACTTCTGGGACTAATGTGCCCAAGAGAGGTTCCTATAGAGGTTCCGGTGCGTCCTCTTGGTCTTATTCAAGAGACCGTCAAGGTAGCGACTCACGTGCAGGACGTCCTTCGGGCCGGGACAACCGGTCGGACGCCCCGAGGTCGACGGGACGAGGTGCGGGTCGTGGAGGACGTGGTTTCTCCTCCCGCAAGCATCGCAGGTCCAGGAGGTGATGGCTTCAACCTCTATCGTGTTCCGGTTGGCGGAAGGTTGTCGAGTTTTTCAGAAGAGTGGGCGTCGATTACGGACGACCCTTGGGTGAGAGGGGTGATTTCGGAAGGTCTAAGAATATCCTTCAAATGAAAGCCTCCATTAACTCGAAGTCCAAAATGGACTCAACTTCCGTCAAATCCGCAGAAAAGAGACGCTCTGTTATCGGAGGTGCAGTCTCTTTTAATGAAGAACGTGGTAGAGGTCGTAGAAGACCAGGAAACACCGGGATTCTACAGCCATCTGTTTCTGGTTCCGAAACCAGGCGGCTCGTTCCGTCCAGTCATAGATTTGAGCTGGATAAACAAGCTGATCGTCGCTCCGAAGTTTTATATGGAGACGATTCGATCGGTCAGAGCGAGTATTCGGGTGAACGATTATGCTACAGGCATAGATCTCAAAGATGCGTACTTTCATGTCATGGTACATCCGACATTCAGAAAGTATCTACGCTTCGCAGTCCTAGGGGTGGTGTATCAATTCCGGGCGATGTGCTTCGGATTGAACCTAGCACCCTGGGCTTTCACTCGGGTAATGAACTCGGTAATGATCTATTTCCGAGCTCATTCGTCTGCGGTAACGTCGGCCTACCTGGACGACATTCTTCAGAGGTACGGCAATGAGTTAACGCTTCAGAACGATGTGCAGAATCTGCTTCTATTGCTCCGACGTCTCGGTTTTATAATAAACGAGGAGAAGTCGGATCTGGTGCCGTCCAAGTCATTCACTCATCTAGGAATGAGCTTCGAGATGCACAACAATCTCGTTCATCTGCCGTTAACCAGAGCGAAATTAGTCAGTTGTTATGCTCGCTATTGTCTTCATGCAGACAAAGTCACAGCGAGGGAGTTCATGAGACTGATAGGTCTGTGCGGAGCCGCTGCGGATCTCATTCCGATGGGGCGGTTACGCACTCGTCTTCTCCAAATTTTCTTGACTCAGAATTGGAGTGTGAAGATTCATTCGCTCGACATAGACGTTCTCTTGTCAGATCAAGTGAAACAAGAGATTCAGACTTGGGCAAACATTCAGTGGTTAACTCAGGGAGTTCCGCTGCAGTTGCCGGATCCGAGTTTTACGATTATGACGGATGCCAGTCAAACAGGTTGGGGTGCATCATTGATCCCAACGGATTCGAGATGCCAGGGTCTTTGGGATCCGCAGTTCCTAAGCAAGCACATAAACATCAAGGAAATGATGTCAATTTGGCTTGCGTTACGTCATTGGATGGACATTATTCACAAAGCTCATGTCCAAATCCTATCCGACAGTAGTGGCGTATATATGGAACCAGGGAGGCACTCATTCCGTTCCGTTATTCAATTTAACGGAAAGAATCCTTCTGTTTGCTCTAGAACATCAAGTTCTACTTTCGGTCCGTCATATACCGGGTCGTCTGAATGTACTAGCAGACTCCCTTTCACAGAAGGGTCGCTTGTTGCCGTCGGAGTGGACTCTCAACAAACAAGTATTCAATCAGATTTGCTACCAATGGGAACGGCCAATGATAGACTTATTTGCGACACATCTCAACAATCAGTTGCAGACGTATGTGTCACCGTGTCCGGATCCAAGAGCATTTGCAGTAGACGCTCTATCGATCCCATGGGACGGAATGATAGGATATGCGTATCCTCCAGCGCCGTTGATTCAGCAAATATTGCTAAAAATAAAACAATCTCCATGCAAGATTCTGTTGGTAGCATCTCTGTCTCCACAGAGACCGTGGATAAATCTACTCAGGTGTCTGTTTTGGGACCTACCGCGAAAGCTTCCTCCACGGGAGGATCTTCTTTCGCAGGGGAAATCGCGTCAACTTCATCACAACCCGCAAGGTCTCAACCTTCACGTTTTTCCGTTGTGCGGTCCTTCTTGCATGGCAAGCACTTTACAGGACGAGCAGTGGACGCGATTTCTAACTGTAGGAGGACCTCCTGTTCGCTAAACTATGCGGCTAAGTGGAAGGTTTTTCGTCGTTGGTGTAGGGATCATTCTATTGATATTTTTTATCCCTCCATACCAGACATTGCAAACTTTCTAGTATACTTGTTTGACGACGTCAAACTGCAGCCTGTTACTATTAAGGGTTATAGGTCTATGTTATCTGATACCTATGCACACCACGATAGTTTACGAATTGGATCTAACGTCTCTTTATCTAAGTTAGTTAGAAACTTCTCGATAAATAGACCCAGAACTCTTAGATTAATTCCTAAGTGGAATTTAGCTTGGGTTCTTCTTAAACTGAAGGAAAAGCCATTTGAGCCTCTTGGGACAGTAGATTTCAAATTCTTGTCTTATAAGACAGCTTTTCTCTTAGCTTTCTCTTCTGCTAGAAGAGTCAGTGAGCTTCATGCACTAACGGTGGACGATTCTCACTATCGTAGTGTCGGGAAAACTATCACCTTCACTACTAATGTGGGATTTTTAGCTAAGAATCAGGCTCCTAATAAATATCCGGAACCGATTGTTATTAAGGCGCTGCCGTCTTCAGACGGGCGTAGGCCTTTACTCTGTCCTGTTAGAGCTTTACGTATTTATAAACAGAGATCTCAGTTTATCAGAAAGGGACGGAAGCGTTTCTTTCTGTCTCTGATGCCTAATAGAAAGGACATTTCGGTCCATTCTTTTGCTAGATGGATTCAAGATTTTGGCTCATGAAGTAAGAGCTCTTTCTACTTCTTGGGCTTATGCTAATAGTGTTGCTATTACAGATTTAATGAAGGCTGCTTATTGGTCTCAGCCATCTACATTCACGAATTTTTATCTCAGAAATATGGAGTCCATTTCTGGAGACCTGCATTGTTTAGGTCCGTTATCTCTTGCTCAGAATGTCGTCCACTAAACAGTTGCAACTATAGTTATGCAGGCTTTCTGTTCCGGCAGTGACCCTGTCCTGCTGACCTCTTCGCTCTGGGCTATTTTGGGCTATTTGACCCAGGGCAAGGGGAAGGGGGGGGGGAGGGTGTTCCCTTAGGTCACCTGCTTTATAGTGAAAAGCAAGGGAATTCCTCCTCTGGAGTCAGTAATTCTGAGTCGTTTCCGGGATGGTTTTAAAGTGTAATATTAATGTTAAAAATTCATTCATGTCATATTTTTAAAGTGTAGCTCGGTGTGAAGCATTTGTATATGTCAAGTGTCAAACGGGCGTTAATATACAATCCTCGGACACTTTTAAAGAATATAAAGAGTCTCAATTCTCTGGACTAACTTTATTTATTGGCTTACTTTAAAAATAATTAGTATAAAGGGTTATACTGGATGTTAATAGAGAACAGGAATGTTTTTGTGCTCAATTATGAAGGGTATTGTATCTTTCTAATTTATCATAAAATAAGAAAGATACATGTAAAGCCTAATACCCCTTTTCTCCTTGAGGGGTTGACTCTATATTATATAGTTGAGCTTATTGGATTTTCCTCTATGTCCTAGGCCCTCCAGCCTTTTTACTATTCAGCTATGTCTGGGTCATTGGTACAGTATAAAAATGTTAAAAAATTTATAGTAATTTATATATTTTTTATACTTACCAATGACCCAGACGGGGATGGCCCTCCCAGGAGTTGGGAACTCATACCTCCCCGCTGAGTACATAGCGCTGACCAGGCACTGCTTGTAAGAATGATGATTGGCGCCAATTTCGGAACGTCCTTGACACTGCGCATGCGCAGTGAGGGCAAAGTATGGAGGTCCTTCAGGACATGATTTCTTTTGGTTTTAGGCCAAAAAAAAAAAAGGAATTGATTCTCAGGCACCGCCGCGTTGATAAAAATGGCCCGCGTTGGGCCTTTTTATTTGGACCGTCATTGCAAGAAAATAGGAAACAGGGAAATTGAAAAGGGACTATTGGTTTTAAGGCCCAAAACCAACGAATAAGCAGGTAAATATACACAGGCGTGTGTTAAGTGTGAGAGCCTCTGGCCTTGGCTTACATTGGGGGCGAAATTCAAGTCGCCTTTCTAAACTTCCTTGGGAGACATGTCAGTTTACTGTATTTTCTTATGTTTTATTTTTTAAAAACACACGCTTCCGCAAAAAACAGTAAACACGGTTGCTGTTAAAGTCCGTCACACGGCTATGAAAATAGCCTAAACTAGCCCAATTTTATATTTCTGAAAAGAATTGCAATGGCGTAGTCGTTCGAACAATTCGCCCCAACTGATAGCAACCAGCACAAAATGGCTATTTAAAAACAAAGTACCAGACAAAACAACGAATCACACAAGACACGCATCGAGTTAATTAGAATTTATTAAAAGTTAACCACCGTTTCAAAACAAAAAAAATGTATTGGAGACAGTTCGTCCATATCGAAATTGCTTGCGGTTACGCTCTGTTCCACTGAAAAATTGGCTGCATTGAAATTCGCCCCGCAATTTGCATTGAATGTTTTTCTTTGAAAACTTGTGAAGTTTGTTGGAAGGGGGTTAAATGTAATAAGGCTACAATAGAAGTCACAGGTATTTGGATGGATAAGAATGGCAGACCTTCAAAGCACCAATCGCACGTGTCAGTGAAAGATGGTTGGCAGAAATTGTCAGTTTTCTGAACAGTGTATTATTACCCAGCGCAGCCGGGAAGGGAGACAACTGAAATGTTTTGTCATTTACCAAAGAAATTAATTAACTCAAATTGTTAATAACGCTTAATTTACGAAGGATATCGAAAACTTTTTTAACTACGCTTTTCAACTCAGTTAGGGTATTCAGAAACCATGAATGACCCAGCTTCTTATATGAACTTGAAATTTATTTTAAACACTTTAAATATTTTTTTAAAAAGAATATACCTTCTGTTACAGAGAAGAACACTCTCACCATGGGTCATACTAAAAATCAAAATAACTCACAATGATACCAAAATAATACGAGGGTGGTCAATAATATCTAGTATTCATAAAATAGTTCTGCTTTGTAAAAGTTTAAAAGTGAAGTCAGAGTTCTGTTTCTAAATACAAAAAGTGGTGATATCAGAAAATAAAGAAAAACAGTTTTAGTTTTCAATAAAATGAGTTTTATTTGTATATCATTTTACAATATGCACTTTCCATGCTTTTCAAGTAAAAACAGACATCAGAAAGTGACTTTTGCCTCGCAATCCTTTCTCACCATCTGGAAGAAATAAAAATAAAAAATAAAAATAAAATCCTCCCTCCCTCATTGATTTGAAAAAAAAATTGCCTGAGAATCAATTGATTTTTTTTTTTTGGCCTTAGATGCAAATTTTTGGGATTGGGGGGCAAAATTTGTGTTTGGCCCTAGATTTTTAAGAGTTAGCACCAGCTATGTCTGGGTCATTGGTAAGTATAAAAAATATATAAATTACTATAAATTTTTTAACTTTTTATTGAATTCAAATGTGAATACCAACTATTTGAAAGTAAGATTTATATTTTTTTTTTACTATTTTCATAAACTTTTTCACTCTAATGCAAAATTATAATAATCAAAGCATGTGATACTTGGAAATAATATGGCATAACTGCACTGTCGTGAGTTTTCAAAACATCGAAATGATTCTAAATTTGTTTAGCATTTTAACTGATCCCCTGTTAAAACAGTTGGCAAATATATGTGAGATAATTTGGTGGATATTTTTCATTTGGGAATGTATTCTCTCTTTCTTAGGGGGCTTCCTACAAAAACATATTATATGGCCTCACAAAGTAGATCTTCTGTTTCTCATGCCATTTTTTTGTAAAATTACATGCGGGCAGGTGTTTTTTTATTTCATTTTTTATTTTTGTAATTGTTTCTTTGCCGTTAAAAACTTAATTTTCTTGGTTTGTTTTATGTTTTAGGCCCCATAATTTACAGAATAGCATGGGTTGTGGTGTATTATGACCCTTGAGTGCAAGAAGGCTTTGCAGTAAAGCATTGCAAAGCCTTCTTGCACTCATGGGACAATTTTATTAACTTGGGTAAAATATCAGACACACACCATTTGATTTTGATTTTTTTAAGTTTGGATTGGTTATAAAAAGAGATCATGCAGCAGCCAAAAGGACCATGCGGGAGGGCCTAAGAAACAGATTTTGAATTTTTTTAGGCCTAACCAAAGGATAATTCCTTATCTCCCATCTCGATGTGCACCGCTTGATTTCTTGTCCTGAAGTCCATCCACACATTTTTAGCTCAAATTGAGAATGTCAGGTATGAGCTATTGGGATGGGCTGTGATCCGTTGTCCGTCTGTACGTACATATGTCTGTTTGTCCATTCCTCTGTCCATCCACAATTCCTTTAGCATACCCCACAGGCCGCAGCTTTCACCTGATCAGTTCCAATTTCATACATGGCTTTGGGGCAATGTCTAGATGGGAGCTACTGAAAATTTCTGAATTTCGTTGAAAAACTGTATGCCATCTTAGATTTGGCATATAAATTGTCAACAATTCCATTGGCACACCCTACAGGCCACATCTCTCACCTGATCTTTTTCAAATTTCAAATGAAGCTTTGGTGTGATGTCCAGATGGGAGGTATCAAATTTTTCTGAATTTTGTTGAAAAACCTGGCCAACAGCAGCCATCTTGGATTTGGCTCATAAATTGTCAACAATTCCTTAGGCACACCCTACAGGCTGTATCTCTCACCCAGTCAGTTCCAAATTTCATATGTGGCTTTGGGACAATGTCTAAATGGGAGCTATTGAATTTTTCCAAATTTCGTTTGTGGAAAAACATGGCCTTCAGTGGCCATTTTAGATTTGGCACATAAATTGTCAACAATTCCATCGACACACCCTGCAGACCTCATCTCTCATCTGATCTTTTTTCAAATTTCATATGTAGGTTTAGTGTGATGTCTACATGGGAGCTATCAGATTTTTCTGAATTTTGTTGAAAAACATGGCTACCATCTGCCTTCTTAGATTTGGCATATAAATTGTCAACAATTCCATTAGTACATCCTTCAGGTCGCATCCCTCACCTGATCTTTTTCAGATTTCATATAACTCCCCCCCTCCTCCCCACCCTGCTTCCACATAGGTCAGTATGGTAATGCTTTCTACAATCATAAACTCAGGGTTTGGGGACTTAGGAATCAAATGATGTGTTGAAACACAGTTTAAAAGGTCCATACTGACATTGTTGTGTTTTCTTATCTAGATAACTGGTCTGAGTGAGGGAGATTTAGATGAGATAGATTTTTCTTCTGAAGATCAGTTGATAGAACAAGATTTACCAGAGTCTACTGTTGATCACAGCAATGATGAGAATGACATTGATGAGGAAACTATGTAAGTTGTGTACATTTTTATTTCACTGTATTCCTTATTCCTTACAAATGGGGTCCACCTCTTCTATTAAATCATATAAAATTGTACGAACTGTTGTTAACCATTTAATGACAATTCACTGTTCAACCTTCTTATATACGGCCACAAACTGCCAATTATAAACATCTTGGAAAGTAAAAAATTCTCAAGTCTCTCAAATGTGAATTTTAATTGTATATAAAGTGAATCCTTAATGATTCCAGGCACTGTACCCCATCAAATGCAAGATAAATGTAATTTGAATCAAATTATCTCCCCTGTTGAAAGAAGATTGACATGAGAAGGCTCTCACTTGTGTCCGTAAAGGTTGTGAATTTTTTCAGGTGATCATCTTATTTCTAAACGAGAATAAATATTACCTTTTTGTACATTTAGATGAAAATGGCCCAAAAGGCTGTTCTTACATAGTTATTTGAATTCTCTTTTTTCTGGTTATTTAAGGAATCATTCTTTTGTTGTTTTTTTTTATTAGCTCCCCGAAGGGAGCTTAACTTATCACTTGCCGTCCGTCGTCGTCCATCATGAACTTTACATTATCGACTACTCCTCACAAACTACTGGATCAAATTGAACCAAATTTGGTGTGCATGTTCCCTATCATATGACAATTCAAACTTGTACAAATAAACTTGCCGCATCCACAGGGGGCACCACAAGGGGCATAACTCTGATAGCACCCATGAATTTGTTTCCAAAATTCAAAAAAATCTTCTTCAGATCCACCAGGCAGAATTCTTTCCTATTTGGTATACATTATCTCTAGGGGGGTCAGATTCAAGCTTGTTCAAATTGGCCCCCTGGATTCATATTTGGGCTCACTATAGAAGCCTGAATTTGAACTTAGTGCATTTCAGGCAAATTTCTTAAAAAATCTTCTTCTCCAGATCCAGCAGGCAGAATCTTTTGATATTTGGTATGCCACATTGTGGGGTGGATCTGATTCAAGTTTGTACAAATCGGCCCCCTGGGTTCATATTTGGGCTCAGTATAGTCTGTCCGAATTTCAACTTAGTGCATTTCAGGCAAATTTCTTTAAAAATCTTCTTCTCAAGATTCAGCAGGCAGAATCTTTTGATATTGGGTATGCAGCATGCTTAGGGGGGTGAGATTCAAGTTTGATCAAGCCATGTCCCTGGGTTCATATTTGGGCTCACTGTGGGAGCCCGAATTATAACTTAGTTCAAACTGAGGAATTTTCTTTAAAAATCTTCTTCTTCAGATCCAGCAGTTGGAATGTTTTGATATTTGGTATGCAGCTTCCTTAGGGGGGTGAGATTCAAGTTTGCTTAAGCCGTGTCCCTAGGTCCATATTTGGGCTCACTGTGGGAGCTCAAATTCTAACTTAGTTCAAAATGAGAAATTTTCTTAAAAAATCTTCAGATCCAGCAGTCGGAATGTTTTGATATTTGGTGTGCAGCATCCTTCAGGAGGGGGGGGGGGGGGGGGGAATTATAACTTAGTTCAATATGAGGAATTTTTCTTTAAAAATCTTCCGATTCAGCAGTCAGAATGTTTTGATATTTGGCAAGCAATATCCTTAGGGGTTGAGATTCAAGTTTTTTCAAGCCAAGTCCCTGGGTTCATATTTGGGCTCCCTGTGGAAGCCCAAATTATAACTTAGTTCATATGAGGAATATTCTTTAAAAATCTTCTTTTTTTTTTGGTTTTTAGATCCACCAGTCAGAATCTTTGGATATTTGGTGTAAGCTTTTCTTAGGAGGGACAGATGCAACTTGTTGAAATCAATTCCCTGGGTTGATATTTAGTCTACCTTGTTAGGTGAGCGCCCTCAGGCCCCCTGGGGCCTCTTGTATTTTGTTTTGTTTTAGCAATTTATATCATTTCCACATAATTGATAGTTAAACCCATCACCTAACACAAATAGCATTCAAAAGTTGCAAACAAATTCCTTGAATAACTAAATTTTCCTTTATGCCTCAAAAACATATCTTATGACTCCTCATTGCAACATGCACTATGAGCTCATTCCCATTTTACGTTATAAGCTATGATTTTGAAGCGAAAATTTAAAAAAAAATTGGAGGGTGTTTCTGTGCATAGCATTGGTTGATTGTCCATTATGACAGGTTAAGTAAGTATCTGTGGAGGAGACAGCACAGGGGCAAACAGTATGGGCAACAGCTACGTATGATTGCAACATGGCTATACATTTTCTGTTACTTTTTTGTTTTTTCTTCAAAACCATTGCCCAAGTCTGCTCACTGCAATAAGCTTATCCAATACATTCCAGTGATTGGTCACATCATGAGCTATTGGGAGAACAATTTTTTTTTTATGAATGTGTGAAGTATTTTTGGCACTATTGCCTTCAAATTTTAATAGTCAAAGGGTTAACATATTTATCATGATCATTTCAGGTCATTTGACAATGATGTAGAGAACAGTGCCAACTGGGAGGAAAATGACTTAGACCGACTAGGTGCGCATGGAACTTCACACAAAATTGCTTCAAATATATCTGCTCCAGAAAGGTATATCATATATTTTGATTCTGTATTTATAATTTTACGAAGCATATGTTATTTTGTTTTTTATCCCCTGCAAAAACCAAGTTTGCGGGGATCTATCAATGGAGTCTGTCCGTTCATCTGGATGTCCACTCATCCATCCACAACAACTTTAGACCTCTGTATCTCGGTCAGTGCATGTCAGATTTGAATGATCTTTGGTATGCTGATGGACCATCATTGGGGAAAGGCTATTCACAAGTAAAGGGCTTTGTCCAATCATATTTTTCTAGTGTTATGGGCCTTTTTCAAGTTACAAAATTTCAATTTTTATGGTTTCCGGATAACTTCAGTAGTGTAACGGGTTTTGTCCAATCACTTTTTCTGGAGTTATGGGCCTTTTTCGACTTTTTTCGACTTCAGTTGTAATGGTTTCTAGTTAGTAAATCACTTCTTGGCGGCAGATACTGGCGGCATTGCACCTTGTTGATATTTGCATTAAAATAATAGTAATGAAGTACCATTTGTGTACTTAAATCTTCTGTGACTCCCACTCACGGAAGAGATTGAGGGGTATTTTAGATTCCATGTACTAATCTGTGTGTCCATCTATCCATTTGTACATCCATCCATCCATCCATCCATCCATCCATCCATCCATCCATCCATCCATCCATCCATCCATCCATCCATCCATCTAAAATCATAAACTTGCAAAAGCTTCACCAATAGTCCACATATTGTAATGAAATTTATTTTGTATCTTCCACATGTACCAAATATACTCACAGAGCAATATTATGTGACTCAAGGATTCAGACTGACACAACATTTTGCACATAAACAATGGTGATCATAAATTTATCTTACAATTCTCAACTACAATAACTTGATTAACTAGCACTTTAATTTCGGATTTCATATTTAGACTCAAAATGCTTGTCATTTTGGTTGAAACTGTTTGTTCCTGTCTTGAAGTTTTGCGATCTTTGGATAAACTTACTGAGCGTATTTGTTCAACATTCTAAAAAGACTGTGTGCTGTAACAGAATAGCTGCATGTTACTTGGATTTAAATGCCGATTCATATACAAAAGCACAACAGCACTGTGGTTCCATAATTTAATAATTAAACTTTTAAGAAGTGTTTCTTTTTCTCTTTTCGTATAGAGAAAAGTACTAGGTCCCTCAGAAGTTTTTTATGTTCTATAAATATTAACATAAACAAATTGTTATCTGGCACATGCTGGTATAATGCAGTTGCAAGATACAGATGCTTATTCATGCTGTTTTCGGGTAATTAATGACTCAGTGCACACTTATTGTAAATTAAAACATATTAATATGTGGCATGATATTAAAGGACTTCAGCTGTTTTGGAGGTATAGCATCTTAACCCCTTAAAGGCCTGGAGAGTTTTATATAGTTTTGTATTTTTGATTCACCTTGACAGCCTACACCCTATGTTTTGCAGTTGTTTCTAGACAAGTATGGGCAGCCTACATAGGCAGCCAAGACTTGCCTAGAAACAACTGCAAAAGTGCTCACGGTGTTCGTATGCAAATAAAAAGTGCTTGAATTTAGATGCTTTCCTTGAAAGGTGCCTGAATTTCCTAATATCCTTTACAAGTACTTGATTTTCCACCACCTTCCTTGAAAGGTACTTGAATTCAGTTTACCTTCAACCTTTGAGACCATAACTTTCAGGATAATTTACCTCACATATGAGTAATGATATAAAATCGGAGAAACATAAGTGAACCTCAGCGCTTTCATCTCTGTATGAAGGTCATGCACTGGAATTCCCAGAATTTCAGTAACATCATAATTTTATCACAAGAACCTCTTTCTTTTTAGTTGACCAATTGGAATAATCCTCATTGCAAACTAACATACGTCACAAAAAATGCTGTTCTGCTTTTTCTTTTGATTTCATTGTATATATAATGCCATACTTGAAGCCAACGAATTCAAGTGATATGTGCCTCTAAAAAATAAAAAATTTGTTTTTGACACACAGGATAGTAATTGGAAGTGATCATGTACAAAATATGCAGCTTTTATTATAAAAATATTAAAGGGTGGTATTTGATAACAAACCACAGATGCTTTTGTGTGTTGGAAGTGGGTTTGGGAAAAAATGCAAATCTCTCAAGTTGACTGAAAAATGAGTTGAGTGGGTTTTTTTAACATCATTGAGATATTATAAAAAGATGATTACTGATTCAAACGAGTTGTCAATGTTTTACATAGTATGTCCTGGAAGTCACAATGAAAAAGAAAAAAAAATTGTTAAATGTTATTTGTGGAGATTGCTTCAACAGTTTCGTCTAGTGAAAGCCTGAAGTAAGTATTGTAGTCAGTGATTTATAACTGCACAGTGGTAACTTCCATTTTTAACCCTTTTGCATACTGATGTTGTAATCCTGGAATTTCAAGAGGCAAATTTTCCCCGTTTTCCCCATGATGTTACTAGGAATTTAACCTAATTCAGTCGTGTTTGACAGAGCTGAATGAGCTTTGTCAAACAAGATTGAATTGGTTAAACTCCCAGTGGCATTGTGGGAAAAATTTACCGTTTGAAGTATTTATATTTCAACATCACTGTGCAGGGAGATAAATTGTGTAATTAAATTTGTTACTATTTGTTGTAGTAGTGGAAGAAATGATGATGAACAAGTATTGTTACAGTTCTTACAAGATAGTACCAATCAGTCAGATAAGGTGTGGCCTTTTTCATCAGGCTTGGATACAGACAGAGGCAAGTTATGTTTATGAATAGTATTTCTTATCATCCTACCATACAATTGTTTACTGCAGGCTTACACTACAGTGGAAGACCCTAACTCGGATAAAATACTCTCTATTTTAATCTTTCCCAAGAGATTTGGGAAAGAAAAGTGGTGTAAAAACACCACAAAAAAATAAGCCAAAACTGGGTCGAGTGCCATCGGTGCACACCCAGTAGGGGACGCTCTTCTCTTAGTACAATTCCACAACTTCCGTTAACCAGTGCGCAAGCAGTCATCAAACCATTCTTTTTTTGTCCGCGAAACATGGTTGATGTGTCGCCATCTTTGCATTACTATACAGTGATAATTCAACTCGTCGATAATGGTTTTCCTGTGACTGGAATTATGGATCTGAAGATCGTATAAAAACAGGACTGTGTTTTATATATTCTTGTTAATATTTTCAACCCCATTCTCATTGTATTTTATTTATATATTCCATTTTCGCGAATGTTTTTTCGACATCGTGTCAACGCAGTTCGGCAATGAAATTTTTCGGTTGATAAATTTTATTATTGTTATTGGAGTTAGGTGTCAATGAGGTACTGTATGGACAGGATTTCTTCACTCTGTTGAGGGCTGAATTTCTGTTTTTAGCTTAACTTGACATAGTCAAGATAAGCTATTGCCATCACGCATGCGGAAGTCTGTGAGTCTGTAATCCTGTGAGTCTGTGAGTCTATTCACATTTTCTTTTAGCATGGGCTACATCCCGCAGTTCTTGTCCGATCATCACAAAATTTCATATGCAGGTTTGGGGTCATGTCTAGATGAGAACGTCTCCTTTTGGTCGTGATCGGGGAACCTGTATGGCTGCCCAAGCCCAAAACCCGAAAACCATTAGCACAGTCTACAGGTCGTATTTATGAAGGGTTTTCATTGTAACTTGGTAGGATGCCTCTGTATAATGCCTAGATGAGAACGTTCCCTTTTGGGCATGATCCGTCAAAAGTGATGGCTGCCCAAGCCCGAAACCCAAAAACTTTTAGCACAGTCTGCAGGTCATGTTTAATATGGTGGGATTTCATTGTAACTTGGTAGGATGACTCCTTATGATGTCTAGATGAGAATTTCCCCATTTGGGCATGATCTGTCTAGCGTGACGACTGCCTGAGCCCAAAACCCGAAAACCTTTAGTACAGTCTACAGGTCATATTTATTGAGGAATTTCATTGTAACTTGGTGGGTTGACTTCATATATTGTCTGGATGAGAAGGTCCCCTTTTAGACGTGATTGGGCAACTGTGACGGCTACAGGGGCCCGAAGCCCGAAAACCTTTAGCACAGTCTAGAGGTCATATTTATGAAGGGATTTCATTGTAACTTGGTAGAATGACTCCAAATAATGTCTAGATGAGAACGTCCCATTTTGATCACGATCATTCAGCCTTGATGGGTGCCTGAGCCCAAAAACCTTTAGCATAGGCAAAAGGTCATATTTATGGAAGGATTTCATTGTAACCTGTTAGGTTGACTCCATATAATGCCTAGATGATGACATCCCCTTTTGGTCGCGATTGGTCAACTGTGATGGCTACAGGTGCCTGAAACCCGAAAACCTTGAGCACAGTCTATAGGTCATATTTATGATGGGATTTCATTGTAACTTCGTAGGATCACTCCAGATGATGCCCAGATGAGATTGTACCCTTTGGTTACGATCATTCAACCAGGAGGGCTGCCTGAGCCCAAAGCCCGAAGCCCAAAAACCTTTAGCACAGTCTACGGGTCATATTTATGAAGGGATTTCATTGTAACTTGGTAGGTTGACTTCATATAATGTCTGGATGAGAACATCCTCTTTTGGACACGATTGGCCAACTGTGACGGCTACAGGGGCCCAAAGCCCGAAAGCCTTTAGAACATTCTACAGGTCATAATTATGAAGGGATTTCATTGTACCTTGGTAGGATGACTCCAAATAATGTCTAGAAAAGAACATCCCCTTTTGGTCGTGATCATTCAGCCTTTATGGCTGCCCAAGCCCAAAGACCTTTAGCATAGTGTATAGGTCATATTTATGGAAGGATTTCATTGTAACCTGTTAGTTTGACTCCATATAATGCCTAGATGGTGATATCCCCTTTTGGTCATGATTGGTCAGCTTTGACGGCTTCAGGGGCCCGAAGCCCAAAAACCTTGGGCACAGTCTACAGGTCATATTTGTGAAGGAATTTCATTGTAACTTCGTAGGATCACTCCAGATGATGCCCAGATGAGAATGTCCCCTTTTGGTTGCGATCATTCAGCCATGATGGCTGCCCGAGCCCAAAGCCCCAAAACCTTTAGCACAGTCTATAGGTCATATTTATGAAGGGATTTTATTGTAACTTGGTAGGTTGACTTCATATAATGTCTAGATGAGAACGTCCCCTTTGGACACAATTGGGAAACTGACGGCTTCAGGGGCCCGAAGCCCAAAAACCTTGAGCACAGTCTACAGGTCTTATTTATGAAGGAATTTCATTGTAACTTCGTAGGATCACTCCAGATGATGCCCAGATGAGAATGTCCCCCTTTGGTTGCGATCATTCAACCATGATGGCTGCCCGAGCCCAAAAACCTTTAGCACAGTCTACAGGTCATATTTATGAAGGGATTTCATTGTAACTTGGTAGGTTGACTTCATATAATGTCTAGATGAGAATGTCCCCTTTGGACGCAATTGGGAAACTGATGGCTACAGGGCCTGAAGCCTGAAAACCTTTAGAACAGTCTACAGGCCATATTTATGAAGGGATTTCAATGTAACTTGATAGGATGACTTGTTTTGAAATAATTTCACTGTAACTTGGTAACTTTCGTTAATATACGTTAACTGTAAAGGCCACATACATTAACTGTGAGATCATATTAACCCACCCCTCAGCTCTTTAGTACAGTGTACACCTCATATTATTTTTATCAAAAACATAGCATACAGGGACCAGAAATGAACATATTCCCAATTATCACAATTCTTGTCTTATTTCATAATCCTTTCATAAACATTGAACATTATCCTTTTCATCAAATACAACACACAAGTTAAGCCACAGTGTCATTGACACTTTCATTTAGGTCCCTGTCGGCCGTCTGGGTTCTGTCGAGTACCCACCGGTTATTTTTTCTGCTACCTTCTCTCGTAGTTGAGGGTGTTCTTCTACTTTCTGTATCTGTTGAGTTCACCTTTTTAGCTCACCGAAGGGAGCTTAACTTATCACTTGCTGTCCGTTGTCGTCCGGCATCTGGCGTGCGTCGTCGTCCGTCATGAACTTTACATTATCAACTACTCCTCACAAACTACTGGATCAAATTGAACCAAATTTGGTGTGCATGTTCCCTATCATATAACAATTCAAACTTGTACAAATAAACTTGCTGCACCCACAGGGGGCACCACAAGGGGCATAACTCTGATAGTACCCATGAATTTGTTTCCAAAATTCAAAAAAATCTTCTTCAGATCCACCAGGCAGAATTCTTTCCTATTTGGTATACATTATCTCTAGGGGGTCAGATTCAAGCTTGTTCAAATCGGCCCCCTGGATTCATATTTGGGCTCACTATAGAAGCCCAAATTTGAACTTGGTGCATTTCAGGCAAATTTCTTAAAAAATCTTCTTCTCCAGATCCAGCAGGCAGAATCTTTTGATATTTGGTATGCAACATTGTGGGGTGGATCTGTTTCAAGTTTGTTCAAATCGGCCCCCCTGGATTCATATTTGGGCTCACTATAGAAGCTCGAATTCGAACTTAGTGCATTTCGGGAAATTTCTTAAAAAATCTTCTTCTCCAGATCCAGCAGGCAGAATCTTTTGATATTTGGGATGCAACATTGTGGGGTGGATCTGATTCAAGTTTGTTCAAATCAGCCCCTTGGGTTCATATTTGGGCATAGGAGCCCAAATTTGAACTTAGTACATTTCAGGCAAATTTCTTTAAAAATCTTCTTCTCAAGATCCAGCAGGCAGAATCTTTTGATATTGGATATGCAGCAT
Organism: Pictodentalium vernedei; assembly: GCA_031216915.1. Taxonomy (NCBI): domain Eukaryota; kingdom Metazoa; phylum Mollusca; class Scaphopoda; order Dentaliida; family Dentaliidae; genus Pictodentalium; species Pictodentalium vernedei. The sequence continues at coordinate 242,849,442 of CM062294.1, read as the reverse complement.
GCTTAGGGGGGTGAGATTCAAGTTTGTTCAAGCCATGTTCCTAGGTCCATATTTGGGCTCACTGTGGGAGCCCGAATGATAACTTAGTTCAAAATGAGGAATTTTCTTTAAAAATCTTCTTCTTCAGATCCAGCAGTCGGAATGTTTTGATATTTGGTATGCAGCATTCTTAGGGGGTGAGATTCAAGTTTGTTCAAGCCATGTCCCTAGGTCCATATTTGGGCTCACTGTGGAAGCTTGAATTGTAACTTAGTTCGAAATGAGGAATTGTTTTAAAAAATCTTCTTCTTCAGATCCAGCAGTCGGAATGTTTTGATATGTGGTGTGTAGCATCCTTAGGTGGGTGAGATTCAAGTTTGTTAAAGCCAAGTCCCTGGGTTCCTATTTAGGCTCATGGCTGTTCCTCCCACACCCACCTGGGGGGGGGGGATGCTGTTGTTTCGGAGCCTCCCAATATGACCACATCTGGTGTGTGTTATACCCCCTCCATGGGGGATGTGCAGCTCCTCCCGCACCTGCGGGGGGTGGCGAACGCTGTCATTTCGGGGCCTCCCGACTCAACCACGTCTGGTGAGAGTTACACCCCCTCTGTGGGGGATGTGCAGCTCCTCCCGCACCCACGGGGGGTGGGGAACACTGTCGTTTCGGGGCCTCCCGACTTGACCACGTCTGGTGAGAGTTATTCCCCATCCGTGGGGGATGTGCAGTTTTTTTTCCCATGGTGGATACTGCGGGAGCTGTTGGATTTCTGGTGAAGAGATGCCTGGTTCCGTGACTATGCGCCCTCTCCAGTCGACATCTGAGGCTGTCACTAGGGTTGTGACTCCTTCTTTTACGCTAGTTCCAACTGCTCCCGTCATATCTGCTGCTACTGCCATTCCGTCTACAACGTCATCGGGCACCGTTTTAGCAGGCCTCGGCTTATCCCTACAGGGGTCTGCAGTGATGTCTGTAGTGTGGTTGTGGGATATCGGCCTCAGCCTTCCCCGACTTCAACTCAGCGAAGTCGGAAGTGGCTGCCGACTGAACCCCCTGCTGTGTCCTCTCAGCCGTTGAGCACAGCAGTTTTATCCCTGCAGGGGTCTGCAGAGGTGTCTGGTGGTGTTGACGCGGGGTATCGGCCTCAACCTTCCCTGACTTGAACTCGGCGAAGTCGGAAGTGGCTGCCGACGGAACCCCTTGCTGTGTCCTCTCTGTCATTGAGCACAGCAGTTTTCTTCCTGCAGGGGTGAGCAGCGGTGTCTGGTAGTGTAGGCATGGGATATCGGCCTCAGCCTTCCCTGACTTCAACTCGGCGAAGTTGGAAGGGGCTGCTGGCCGAACCTTCTACTGTGGTCTCTGCGCTGTCGAGTACCACAGTTTTGTCTTTGGATTTGGATGTTCATGGTGGGGCCACTATGAACTCCGTGGCATTTCCATCCACTCATTCTGATCACACGGCCAGTTTTGCGGGACCAACGCCTTCTGTGCAGCCTGGACCTTCTGCCCTGCAGAGGTCCGCGGCGACTCTCCTTAGTTCCCACTATGTTGATCCTCGGGGTGTGTCATACCCCTATACACGTCTGCCCTCAGATGTTTCGGCTGCCGCCTGTCGCCCCACTTTGGGTGTATTGGAGGATGGTGACCCTTTGCTGGTTAAGAGGGTCAGGTGTGAAGCCACTTTGCCGGTTCGTCCCCATGTCGAACCATCCGGTATGGGCAGTGAGCTTATGGAGGCCCTCTCCTTACTCACTCAGGTTCTGTCCAAGAGCCTTCCCGTTGCTTCCAGCGAGGCAGCGAGTGGTTTCCAGGTGCCCCTATGGTGCCACCTCCCGGGATTGGAAACAGGACGCTTTCTGATCACCCTGGTGTGCCTACACCATGGGAGGCATCTGCTGGTTTGCCCACGATGGGCTATGTGTCTTCCGACTCAGGGGAGGAGTCAGACATCCTTGATGTCGAGAGCCAGCAGTCTTCTGACTTGGGGGCAGCTCTTGGCTTTGTGTTTGGGTTCCTTCCGGATCTCAAACCATCAAACCAGCCGACCATGTCAGCCAGGCCACGATCATCGGTCACGCACCTATAGCCTGTGGAGCAACCTGCTTCTGGTCGTCTTCGACCGTGCCAGTCAGTACAGGTGGTTGAAGCATTTTCAGCCTTGGACTCTAAGGTGAGTTCCAAGGCTATGAAGGCTCTGTTCTTCACCAGGGTTGACACCTTTTTGCCTCCGGTGCATTATCGTTCCGACTATTCCGCCAATCCACCAGTCTGCCAGACTTTGACGGTTTTGGATCAGGACTCCAATTCCCTCGGGCTTTCCCAGCCCAAGTTTGCCGTCATTCCTATGACGACTCTGGAGTCCATGTTGGGCTTATCGAGAGAAATGCTGGGTATGTTTTCTCTCTCCAATCATGTCGTCTCTGCCTTAGCTGCTTATCTGCCTCCGGATAAGTTTGACGATGTACAGGCTCCTTTGCGTGTGCTGTCCAAGGTGCTCATGCATCTTACTCACATGCATGCCTGTGACACGGCCATTTTGGAACTAGTTCGAAGGGACTCTGTGCTGGACACAGGCCGATCCCTTCCTGAGGGGCAGCGCGCTGCTCTTCGATCTGCTTCTTTGACATGTCCGCAGCTGTTCCATGGTTCCGTGTCGACGGTCCGGAATGACATCCTACGTCATTCCAAAGATCAGCTGCTGCTTCGTCAGCTTGATCAGCCTTCTAGGGGAGGCAGGGGCCGTTCAAAGCCTAACAAGTACTCTTCTGCTTCCTCTGCGAAGCAAAGGGCTGATCCTTCTGCCACCGCTTCTACTTCTTACTCACGGGGCAAGGGTAAGAGTCGGCAGGCTAGAGGGAAGTCTCAGGATTCTTCATTCAGTAGAGGAGGTGGTTTCTCCTCTCACGGGCCTCATCGGGGCTCGAAATGAAGGTCCTCACCTCGATTCGTCCCAGGTTGGAGGAAGGATAGAAGAGTTAGCAGACCGTTGGGCCACCATCGCATCCGATCCTTGGGTGTTAGATGTTGTTCAGTCCAGGCTGCGAATATCCTTCCGGAGTCACCACGCTCTGTCCAGAGTGCCTCTTCCAACCACAGTTCCTTCAGACATTTTGCATCGGGAACTTTTGTCCACGGAGATAGACAATCTGGCAAAGGGGGCGATCGAGGTCATCAAGAACATTCAGTCGGTGGGGTTTTATTCCCCCCTGTTCTTGGTGCCGAAGAAGGACGGCCGCCTCCGACCGGTTATCGATCTGAGTATCCTGAATCAGTCTATCATTGCTCCCAAGTTCAGGATGGAGACTTTCAGGTCGGTCCGCCGTTCCATTCACCAAGGAGATTTCGCTTCCAGTATCAACCTGCAAGACGCTTACTTTCACGTTCCGATTCATCGGGCGTCGCGGAAGTATCTCAGGTTTGCTTTTCTGGGGCTAGTTTACCAGTTCAAGACCATGCCTTTCGGCCTCAACCTGGCTCCTTGGGCCTTCACCCGACTGATGTCGCATGTGATAGCCTTCCGTCGCACACAGTCCACGGTGACTACTTCGGCATATCTAGACTATATCATCCAGAGGCATTCCAATGCTGCCTTACTGAAGTTGGATGTTGACACTCTGTTGAGCTTGCTCACATCGCTAGGATTCAGAGTCAATGAGGAGAAGTCGTATCTGGTCCCTTCTCAGTCGTTTTGTCATCTGGGGATGGTCTTCTGCACTCAGTTCAATATGCTGGCGGTTCCCCAGGCCAGGGCTGTGATTCTCTCAGCTTTTGCTCTGACTCTGTCCCAGTCCACATCTGCGACAGCATGGGGTATTCTCCGGCTGCTCGGTCTCTACGGTTCGGTGACGGATCTCATTCCTCTAGGTCGGCTGTATTTCAGACCTCTCAAACACTTTCTGCTCAATCGTTGGAGGCCGAATGTCGATTCTCTGGATCTGGTGCTTCAGTTACCAGAATCTCTTCATCCTCACCTTCTCCACTGGACGGATGTTCAGTGGATTCACAGGGTGTCCCATTGGACTTACCCACATCCGATCGCGTTCTGATGGCAGATGCCAGTGATCCCGGATGGTGTGCGACGTTGGATCCTCTAGGTCTTTCCCTTCACGGGATGTGGGACCAGGATCAGGCAGCTCTACACATCAACCAGAAGGAGCTTCTTGCTCTTCTTCTGAGTTTCAGGCAGTGGATCCCTCACCTGTCGAATCGCCAGGTCCTTCTGTTGTCCGACAATTCGACAGTGGTTGCTTACATTCGGAACCAGGGCGGCACGCACTCGGTTCCAGTGTACGAATTGGCTCGGGATCTTCTACTGCTCGCTCAGGATGTCAATCCCGGGGTGGTTGTTCGTCACATTCCCGGTTGTCTGAATGTCCTAGCCGTCTCCCTGTCCCAACAGGGCAGGTTCTTTTCCACCGAGTGGATGCTCCACATGGCGTTGTTCCAGTCTCTTTGCGATCTCTGGGGTCGTCCCCACATCGATCTCTTTGCAACTCTTTGGAACCATCAGGTGGACACTTTTGTGTCCCCGTGTCCAGATGCTCTGGCTTTCGCCGTGGACGCTCTGGCCCTCCTTTGGGATGGTCTTGTCGGCTACGCCTTCCTGCCGGTTCCTCTTCTGCCTCAGGTTCTATCCCAGATATGAACCAGCAGTCGTCGAATCCTTTCGATCACACCTGTCTCCTCGGTGGGTGTGGATCAATCTACTCTGCTCTCTGTTAACGGCGGTTCCGGCATGTCTCCCTCTACGTTGCGACTTTCTTTGCCAAAGTCGCCCGAGGAGGTTTCAAGTTGACCCAACTTCATTGTGCCTTCGCACATGTCTTTTATCGGGTCCTGTCTCCACCGTAGTGGTTTTTCGAGACAAGCAGTGGAGTTGCTTTTCTTCTTCAGGAGGCACTCACTCCACTGGTTTAGCCTCTGTGGCTCAGTAGAAGGTTCTGTCGATGGTGTGCGATCACTCTGTTGCTTCTGTCACTCCTTCGATCACACCGATTGCGGAGTTTCTGGTATATGTTTGTTTCTGGGGGTCTCCAGCAATGGGTACATGTCCATGCTTCGCTAGGACTTTGCAGTTTACTCCGAGATGGACACTTTCTTGGGCGCTGCTCTGCTTGGGAGCGTTCGCGCCTTTATCCCAGATGGATATGCGTTTTCTCACATACCAGATCTCTCCTGCATCCATTTCTCGGTGGATTTGTCTTGCTATTCGTGCAGCTTCCGCTCATCTAGCTACTGGCAATTGTATTACCAATTGTTTTTCTGCCACGAGGTGTGTGCATTGTCTTCCTCTCAGGGCTTTTACTAACTCCGTCATGTTGTCGGATGTTATACTGGCAGCCTACTGGAGAAATACTACCTTCTCCATTTATCTGCGACAGTTGCAGGAGCCGACAGAGGACCTTTGTCCTACGGGCCCTCTTTCTTCGGCTCAGGCTGTTGTTTATCCCAGCCATTCAGCTTCTTACAGGGTCAGTTCCAGCTCCATGCTGTTACTGCTCTTTCTGTCTGTGTGTCACACATCACCATACGCCTCATCTTTCATTGTCTTTTACTAATGTTTGGGATGCTATGGTTTGATAGGCCTAGGGATCTCTTCCTCTGTCCACATTTCCAGTGCAATTGAGTTACGTGTAGGTTGGTTATGTGATTCCCTCCATCCTATTGTCTATTCAGCCTGTAGTAAACAATTGTAAGGTAGGTTGATAAGAAATATAAATTTTATAGTAAATTTCCTTTCTTATTATACCTACCGTAATTGTTTACATGGAGGCCCTCCCATCTTCTTATTCGGGTAAGAATCCTTCCTCCCTGCTGATCACATACCTCCTATGTTGGCGGACTCGAAAGAATGGTTTGATGACTGCTTGCGCACTGGTTAACGGAAGTTGTGGAATTGTACTAAGAGAAGAGCGTCCTCTACTGGATGTGTGCCGATGGCGCTTGACCCAGTTTTGGCTTATTTTTTCGTGGTGTTTTTTCACCTCTTTTCTTTCCCAAATCTTTTGGGAAACATTAAAATAGAGAGTATTTTATTCGAGTTAGGGTCTTCCACTGTAGTGCAAGCCTGTAGTAAACAATTGCGGTAGGTATAATAAGAAAGGAAATTTACTATAAAATTTATATTTTCAGTATACTGCTCACTTGTTTAATTTGATAATTTTATGAGGCCATATGTTCATTGGGTTTCATCTAGTGCTTTGCAACTGGTAGAGTGCTGGGAGCCCATATTTGGGCTTTATTCTGAAGTGCGGGTACATCGACTTAAAGGCTTTATATTCAGTGGCTGTACTTCATATTATCATTGAAGTGATAATATTTATTCAGTAAGGATTTGCTGTCTTACAATTTATGGGAGAGTGCCCAAAGGCACTCTCCCATAAATTATAACAAGTCAAAAACATGTAAACAAATTTTTATGGTCAAAAATAATTTAGCACTCTACCAGTTAAACAAAGGGTAAAATGATACATAGAAAGAATACAAAATGGCCTGCTTTAATACATGTAAAAAAATAGTTTCAAATAATGCATAGAGTTCTGATCATATAATACCACCCAAGAGAGATAAAGAATCACTTGTTTTTATGCCCCGACCACCGGAGAAAATTTTGTTGGCCATTTTATTGTGAGGTCTGTCTGCACTTTTGTACAAATGTTTTGTGTTATAACAAGAGTATTGATTGTCAGATTCTGATGTCCTTTGGTATGGTGATAGACCAGTGTGGGGGAAATGATATCCACCTATTGCTTGTTTCATCCATGCATATGTAAGAAAGGTTAAACTTGAAAACTTCTTGCTTTCCTTGAAGGGTCAGAGAGAAACTCAAGTGTGGACTGGCTAGAAACAATGCAGGCAGCACTGAATTTTTCATCTGTAGACAGCAAGAAATCAAAGTCCAGCAGAAAAGAGAAACTACCTCTTCTGGCAACAGCCTCCACTGATGAAGTGTTAGAGCATATACATCAAAGATTCTCTGAACTTACAGCTTCCACAATAGCAGCAGCAAATGCTGCTGTGACAAGTGAAACTGAAGCAAAAGCCTGTACTAACACAAAAGGTATGTGGATAATTCAGAACTATGATTACCCCTTAACCCTTACAAGACTGATTCCAACTTTTCCTACCCCAGAACAGGTGCCCTTAACATGCCATCATCAGGAGGTCCTGCTAACAATAAACAAAATACCTAACCAGTGGTTTCTAGTCAAGTCTTGGCTGCCTTAACAGGCAGCCAAGACTTAACTATAAATCACTGCAAAAACATTGGTCCTGTAGAAACTGTGGAATGGTGGGAATTCAAGACACTTGTCCTGCCCTTAAGTGTTAAATCTTCAAATTAATTTTTTGGTAATTACTAAGTATATATATGTACATAGGTGCCTTTAACTTAACATTGTTTCTAAATCATTGTTGGTTGCATGTACAGGCAGCCTACAATGATGTAAAAACTTTGTGAATATAGATGAACTCAACAAGTTGAGTTCTCAAGGAAGAATGCACTTGGGAGCCACTTTTTTCAAAGCAATATAAAAGTGGCTGCATGGGCTCCCAAGGGTCACAAACACAGAGGATTTTGTCTAGATCATGCCTGGGTCATGATCTGGTTGAAAATCTTTATTTGTTTTTCCCTCCCACAACACTTCAGAAAATGACCTGTCAGATAAGAAGAGCTACTTTGAATTTCAGATTCTAGTTTCATTTCTTTTTCCTAATACAGTCCTGAGTTCGCATTCTTAATATTTTTATACTATTACCCAATAGCCCAGACTTAGCTGATGCTAATTTAAAAATATCTAGGGCCAAACACAAACTTTGCCCCCCCCCCCCCCCCACCCCATCCCAATCCCCAAAATTTGTATGCAAAACCGAAAATTAGAAGTCCTATCTGGCCCTCCATACATTTACTCTCCGCGCATGCGCAAACGCCAGGAAGTGACCGGAATTGGCGCCAACATCATTCTTTGTTTGTTCCTCAGTCAGTCAACAACAAACTGACATCTGTGCTTTTAAATCTCAGTTTTAATGATGCCAAACACAAATCAATGGTTAATTTGATGGATCCAAGGACACAACTGGATGAAGGAAGGAAGAAACGCTGCTTTGAAATGTTAAGGGCTGTAACTTTATAATATTTATAAAAATTATTTCATGTTCCCCAATTTCGGGATATGGTCCTGTCGTCATCATTATTGCTAATGATTTTTCCTCTGTTTGTTAAGTGTTCCTTCCCTATCCTTCCTTGAAGCCCCCATTTAAACTCCCAAGCTTTTTGGCTTGTTTTACTGAAATTTTTTTATAAAATTTCTTGGGAGTTTAATGTGTTACACAGAATGTTTATTCTGTATATCCCCATGGTTACGTCTTCACCATAAGGGTGTTTTGGCGTTTTGGTCATGCATCATACATCCGATGTATCGTTTTTTCTTCTGATGAAGATCTTGCTTTACATCGGATAGTTATGTCTCCCCTTCCCAGAAGGGAGACATATTGTTTTAGTGCATATTCTTCTTCTTCTTCTTCTTCTTCTTCTTCTCATACAAACTTTGTCCGGGCCACAACTTTTTTGTCTTTTGACCTACACCTTAGATACTTGGCATGTGGATGTATCACTATGAGCCGGTGTGCAGTGTACCATAGTGACCTTCATGTGACCTTGACCTTTGACCTGAAAGTCAGAGTTATGTGTTTTTTTAAGAGAAACATCACACAAACTTCGTCCTGGCCATAACTTTTTCGTCTTTTGACCTGCACCTTAGATACTTGGCATGTGGATGTATCACCATGAGCCAGTGTGCAGTGTACCATAGTGACCTTCATGTGACCTTGACCTTTGACCTGAAGGTCAGATTTATGCGCTTTTTTTTAAGGGAAACTGTCTGGACCACAACTTTTTTGTATTTCGAGTCAGCTTTAGATATTTAGCATGTGGATGTATCACCATGAGCCAGTGTGTAGCGGATCTTCATGTGACCTTGACCTTTGATCTGAAGGTCAGATTTGTGCTTTTTTCAAGGAAACATTGTCCGGACCAAAACTTGTTTGTCTTTTGAGCCCGGCCTTAGATATTTGGCACGTGAATGTATCACCATGAGCCGGTGTGTTGCATACCATTGTAACCTTCATGTGACCTTGACCTCAAGGTCAAATTTATGTACTTCAAATAGGGAGTAATTGTCCAGACCAGAATTTTTTTGTTTTTTGACCTAGGACTTGGTTATTTGACATGTGGATGTGTCACCATGAGACCGCATGTTGTCTACCTCGATGACCTTTATGTGACCTTGACCTCTGACCTTAAGGTCAAATTTATGTACTTCAAATAGGGAATAATTATCCAGACCAGAACTTTTTTGTTTTTTGACCTAGGACTTAGGATATTTGACATGTGGATGTATCGCAGTTAGACCGCATGTCACATGTAATCATGACCTTCATGTTGCATAAAATAGAAAGGAAGGGGAGACATATGTTTTAGTGTGCTAACACACTTTCTAGTTCAAAATCTGTCACTGACTTCGGGCCGTGTTGTCTGGGGTCTTGTTTCCGGTTTTCATTCTGACGTTGTTCACATTGACAACGCTCTATTTTTTTTATGTAGTTTCCTATTTATTATTATGGTTGGACTGTTGTAAGACGCATTAAATATTCAGGTAGTGTAGCAATTAATTTTTTGGATAGTAAAATAAGTTTTGTCCACACTTAAGCTCTATCGGGATACATTTGGGCTCATCGTTTTTTGTTTGTGTAAATTATTTTTCGATTTATATTTTGAATGTTATTTGTTATGTATCTTTTTCTAATATTTAATGTGGAGTTGGTGGGAGTACAATCTACATTATTTTGCTTCATTATGAAGCATATTGCTCAAATGCAAGGCGAGGAAGCCTTTCCTCTGATTTACATGTTGGTTGCCTTGCTTGTAGTCGATGTACTCCCACTAATTTTTGCTCAACATGTGTCGGATGGGATGACATACGTTGGAGACAGGTGTCACAGGACGTTGTTAGAAGCAAGAGGCCACTGCCGGTCCTCTCGTGGCAAGAGGCCACTGCCGGTCCTCTCGCCACAAAGTCAATCTAGTTTTTCAGTTTCTATTTAAGAGGAACAAGAACATGGTGATGTTTATGTGACGCCGTCAGAGAGTGTGCTTCCGTCTTCGCATTTAGATAGTCAAACAGAGCTAGTGGCAAAAGTGCTCTTAAATATTAGGCAGGGCAATAAACCACACACCCGTGGTTTCAGCTACCTGTCGCCAGCTAGCTCGACCAGTGAAGCGATTACTCCGTCCCTGGGTACTGTGATGCCAGGTGTGTCCGTTGCGGTCGAGTAGAGTAGAAAGGGTAGAGCGAGCACTATAAAATAAAAACAAGCTCACTCTGCGATGACAGAGAGGAAAAAGCCGGCAAGTTCAGCGGGAAGCTCAGCGAGGTCTGAAGGACCGCGAGCGAGAGAGCCCCCTCTCTTTCACAACAGCATCTAGGGCCAGATGTTGTGGTTCGGAACTTGCATCAGTCGGAGCATACGTCCACTCCTCCCATCCGGAACGCTCCATTCAGTTCATAGCCGGGGTCGGCTACAGTTACAGCTTCTTCTTCAGCATCTACCAAGCACGCACAACCGCACCTTGGCTACGTGACTTCTGATATCCAGCCTGCATCGCCGAGAAAGGTCCACTCTTTGTCAAAGAAGTCCCACCATCCAGTAACCAAGGAGACGAGGCCTCATTCATCGGGACGTCCGCAGAAAAGAGCCATCTTGGACACACTGTCCTAGGAGCGGCCAAGCAACAGAAGACTGCTGCTCCTCAGGCATCCATAACGGACTTGCTGTCACAGATTGCGCAGCTCATTGCAGCATCCCAGCAATTGCAGAAGCAGCCGACGGCAGTCTCAGAACCTGAACTGTCGGATGGTGCTGGGTCGGTCCCGTCATCTGCGCGTTCATATGCCGATGACCATGAGTCTAATCTGATTCAGTTGGATGGTGAAAGGGATTTGGAGGAGAATTACCCTTCCCTTTCGGAACAACACATGGTGGCGATGGATTTATTCATCAATACTTCCCTGAGTTCCCTGAGAATCAGAATGCTGCGACCGCTCGAAAGAAGCTGTATTCAGTAGCTAAGGAATTGAGGCATCATTTATCGGGACGTTCAGGAGAAAAGAGCCATCTCAGACACACCGTCCCGGGAGCAGCCGGCGGTCAAGAACAGAAGACCGCTGCTCCTCAGGCCTCCGTAACGGACTTCCTGTTGCAGATTGCACAGCTCATCGCAGCATCCCACCAAGTGCAGAAGCAGCCGACGGCATTCTCAGAACCTGAGCTGTCAGATGGTGCTGGGTCGGTTCAGTCATCTTCAAGTTCAGATGCCGCTGATCGTGAATTTCAACTGATTCAGACGGATGGAAAGGGATACGAAGGAGGATTACCCTTCCCTTTCAGAACAACATATGGTTTCGTTGGATTTAATCCATCAACACTACCCTGAATTTGTTCCACCGAATCAGAATGCTGTAACTACTAGGAAGAAACCGCTGGTGTCGTTGCACACTTTATCAGGACAAAGAGGAGGTCATGTCTTTTCCGGTTTAGTCTAGACAGGTGTCGCAGACCTTAGGCCATTTAGACGACACCATATTCAACTTTCCAGTCGGAAGAAGAAAGGCGGTTTCTTGTCATCATTTTCCGTAATTTTACCGATTGTTGAACTACATTCATTTAAAATGGTCGGGGAAGATGTATAGAGAGTTCCTCTGCGTTTGGATAAGCAGGCTGAGGACCTAGTCATGGCCTTACCTTCGTCATTCACTATTCGCTCGGACACAATTGAGATGGCAATTTCTTCATTCAGAACGAATTTAGACAGTGTCTTTCACAGATCACCTTTAAGAACTGTGATGCAACATCTCAACAGAAAGGAATTTGAGGATGTTCATACCTCTTTAAGAGTCCTTTCAGGGCTATTATGTTTATCACGTATAACTCTTGTCTTAACAGTGGCTAATTTGGAGTTAATCAGACGTGGTGGAGCCCTTGCATCGTCGTCTTTAACAGATGACAAGGTGAAAAACTTTATATGGGTCACTCCGGTATCCGGACACTAAGTTTTTGACGATAAGCTTTCATTGATTTATGACCAAGCTACAAAGAAAGCATCAATACTCTGCTCCTTAAGTCGGCGTCTAATCGACCCGCAGCAGCAGAAAAGAGTAAGGGAGGACGTCCTAGACAGAAAATTGTCTAAAAAGGACTCCTCGCGAGGGTATAGGAAACCCTCCTATAATTACTCTAGGGATCGTCAATACAGCGACTCGGAAAGGGGGTGTAGGTCTGATTGAGACTACCGGTCAGACGCCCCTAAACCGCTGGGTCGAGGCTCTTCACGAGGGGGACGTAATTTCTCCTTCCGTAAGCCCTGTAGGTACTACAGGTGAGGGTTAGGACCTCTATTGCTTAGCAGTTGGCGGATGGTTATCAAGATTCGCATCAAACTGGATAACTATTACGGAAGACCAGACGAGAAGTGTGGTCTCGGACGGCCTACGGCTATCTTTCCAAGAGAAACCACCACTAACATGATGTCTGTGATGGACAAAGCTTACGTCAAATCCTTGCATAAGAGTCTCTCCAATCGGAGGTAAAGATTCTCTTGACAATGAAAGTAATAGAGGTCATCGAGAATCAAGATTCTCTAGGATTCTACAGTCACCTGTTCCTCGTACCTAAGCCAGATGGCTCGGTCCGACTGGTAATAGACTGGAGCTGGATAACAAGTTTATCATGGCTCTAAAAGTTTATTTATGATATTCATTCAGTCGGTAAAAGTGAGCGTTCGAGTGATCGACTATGCGGCAAGCATAGACCTAAGGATCCGTTCTTTCATGTCCTGGTATATTCAGAAAGTACCTACGGTTCATCGTTCAAGGGATAGTATTCAGTTCCGAGTGATGTGCTTTGGTCTGAATCTAGCGCCCTGGGCGTTCACTCGAATAATGAACTCGGTAATGTCAAACAACAATCTGGTTCGTCTGCCGTTACCCAGAGTGAAATTAGTCAGTTGTTATGCTCGCTTTTGTCTACACTCAGACGCATTAACAGCAAGAGATTTTATGTGACTGATAGGGTTGTGCGGAGCTGCTGCGGATCTTATTCCAATGGGTCGCTTACGCATACGTCCCCTCCAGTTATTCTTTACCCAGAACTGGAGTGTGAAGATGCATTTGCTCAAGACCAGTATTGTTTTAACGGATCTAGTAAACAAAGGTCCAGATTTGGACAGATATTCAGTGGTTAACTCAGGGAGTTCCACTGCAGCTGCCGGATCCAGCTTTCACGATTATGACGGATGTGAGTCAACAGTTTGGGGCATGACCCTGAGTCCGACAGACTCGAAATGCAGGGGTCTTGGGACCCTCGGCTCCTGAAGAAACACATAAACATCAAAGAAATGATGTCAATATTGTTAGCACTACATCAATGGATTCACATTATATATATGTTCAGATATTGTCAGACAACTCGACAGTGGTAGAGTACATCAGGAACCAGGGCGGCACCCATTCATTTCTGTTAGGCCAACTAACGGAGAAGACTTTTCTACTTCGTCATGTGTCATCATGTTCATCTCTCTATCCGTCATATACTGGGTCGTCTGAACGTACTAGCAGACTTTCTCCTCGGAAAGGTCGCCTGTTGCATTTGGAATGGATGCTCAACAAGCGAGTATTAATACAATTTTGCTACCAGTGGGATCGCCACATGATATATCAGTTTGCGATGCACCGGAACAATTAGTTACTGTCATTTGTGTCACCATTCCCAGACCATTGAGTGCATGCAGTTGACGCTCTGCTGATCTCATGGGGTTAGATGATAGGATAAGTGTATCCTCCAATTCATTTGATTCAGTAGACTATGTTTAAGATCAAACAGTCTCGTTGTGAATCTTATTAGTAGCACCTCTGTTGTCGCAGAAACCTTGGATCAGTTTTTTCAAGTGTCTTATGGGACGCTCCCCAGAAGCTTCCTCCACGAGAGGGCCTTCTTTTTCAGGGGAAGTTTTTGTTCTTCACGTCCTCCGCCCATAGTGGCATAATGGAGTCGGTTAGACGTGAGGGAACCATCGCGGTTCCTATATTATTATTTGATAACTGGCACAGGAACGATTGAGTAATGCGGGTGAGGAGATTTCGATATGACTTTGAATCCCCCCCCACACACACACACACACACACACACACACACATACACACACACACACTGCCTATGTGTTTAGAGGCAATTACCGGGCAAGACATAGTTTTCTTCCCGCAAGCCTTGTATAATTTAATACATACATACTATGCATTTGGGTTGTGTTCTATGGTGACCTCATGGGCACATCCGCTTTTTAGTTGGATTAGTTTCCTGTGATGATTATTTGTTGATTTGTTATATACGAGCGCTTATTAAAAAATCATCATAATTAAATTGCTACTCTTTGAGTACCTCGGAGGCTGCATAACGTGTTAACTGGTATTCAGATGATCACATGCTGGATTTTAATGCTCTCGCGCATTATAATCATTAGGCTAACACTTTATTGTATTTTGTGGACCTTGAAATTATTATCTATTTCTATGTCAGAGCCTGTTAATCATACCTACTTCCATTTCTAGATCCAGGTTTCTATTATGTCAGTACTCAAATTGCATATTCACACTTGTTTACGGTCATAGATATCGGATAGTACACGTTGGATAGTGTTGTTACTGGAATTTATTGTACAGAGGTCGCCTGTGCGTTACCTCGGAAGTGTGTTTTCTCTTCAGGAATTGTTCAGTGTGGCTCGATTGAACATGTGTATGTTATATTCGACGTATCGGTGTATGCCGTCTGCGGTGTACGTTATATAGCGGGCAATATTAATTACCAGGATCATCGCTATAGCCTTAACTTCTGAAGTGGCATTAAGCACCATTTATTAATCATGGATTAATACCTGAGTGTCTATTCGATGATTATTTATATTGTTTTTTGGTACCGCTTTTATTGATTCCAGAGCTCTCCCCTCTTTCTTTTGAAGATTCCTTCAAAAGAAAGGTAGGGGGGAGGGGTATTTTTACCTCTTCTCTGGCTTGATAGGTATGTAACTATGAAGGAAGCTGTTTTGTCCGTAATTATTTCCTGCATACAGCTGAAGTGTTATTGTATGGCGTATGTTTGTGGGGGATTTTCTCTCATTCTCAGATACGCCATCCTAATTTTTGTGGCTTAGTCCGGACTAGCTTTAAAAATTTGGAACTTGTTACATCCTAATTAGCATAGTCTTCATGCTTAGAATAAGGAATTACTTCAATTGGGATCCTTATTTAGGATATGTCTCCTCTATTACTGTATAGAGAAACATACATGTAATTCCTAATTATTCTAATTTCCTTTCATCTTGGATTGCAGGATTGGAACTGTGTTAATCTACTATTTCGGAAGACCTAGGCCCTCCACCTTTTTACGATTCAGCTAAGTCTGGGCCAATGGGTTATAGTATAAAAATATTATAAATTTAAAATAATTTGTATATTTTTTGTACTTACCAATGGCCCAGACGGAGATGGCCCTCCCATGAGTGGGCACTCATACCTCCCCGCTGAATTATTATGTAATACTCTCTTTTACAAAGAATGATGTTGGCGCCGATTCCGGTCACTTCCTGCGCATGCGCAGAGAGTAAATGTATGGAGGGCCAGATAGGACTTCTAATTTTTGGTTTTGCGTGCAAATTTTGGGGATTGAGATGGGGGGGGGGGGGGGGGGCAAAATTTGTGTTTGGCCCTAGATATTTTTGAGTTAGCACCAGCTAAGTCTGGGCCATTGGTTAGTATAAAAAATATACAAATTATTTTAAATTTATAAATTTTTATACTGTACCAATGACCCAGACATAGCTGGTGCTAACTCTTGAAAAACTAGGGCCAAACACAAATTTTGCCCCCCAATCCCCAAAATTTGCATCTAAAACCAAAAGAAATCATGTCCTGAAGGACCTCCATACTTTGCCCTTACTGCGCATGCGCAGTGTCAAGGACGTTCCGAAATTGGCGCCAATTATCATTCTCTGTTTGGCCCTTCATCAGTCAACATCTCACTGATCTTTGTGCTTGTAAATCTCAGTTTAAAGGATGCCAGACACGTAATTATTGGAGAAATGGTGATTCTAAGGAGGATATAGAAGGAGGAGAGGAAAAAGGAGTGACAAAAGATAATCAGGGCTGTACTTAAAATTTTTTATGAAATTATGTTAAGTTGCCTATTTTCGAGGCATGGGCCTGTTGTTGTCATTCTTGCTATAAAGTTGCACTGCTTATTCAGTGTGTCCTCTCCCCTGGTCTTCTAAGTCCCCCCTTGCTATTCTCCCATGCTTTTGGCAAATTTTTGAGAAAGATCATTTCTAAATTCTCTTGGGAGAATTAGCTTGGTTACAGAATGAATTCTGTTATTTTCCCCATATTTACGTTTTCACCCATGGGTGTATAAACGTTGTGTTCTGCATCTACCATCTGATGTTCTGCAGATTCTCCCCTGGGAGTCTCTGTTTTGCATCAGATAGTGTGTAATTTTGATGACTGATTTCGGGCCAGTATTGTCAGTGCCTGGAGTCATGTTTTCTGGTGTTTTTACACTGTTTGTTTACATTGGCAACAGTCTCTTTTGAGGGGGGCTGTTTGCCTTTGGAGTAGTTTATCTCACTATAAGATACATTATTATTATCCGTAAGTGTTGCATTAATGATTTAATATAATTTTAAAATTTTTGACCACACTTAGCCTTGGGATCCATTGGGGCTCAACGTTACTTTTCAGAAACTTGGGCTTCGCAGAAAAAATATTTTTCAAAAATTATTTTGATTTTTAATTGTTTTTTCATTATTAATGGATCATGTTATTATGTATCTTTGTGTTTAGGGGTTTGTGCGAGTACTAGGACTTGTTGTTGACTTTTCACAATGAAAGGATATTGTTCAAATTGTAATAGGAAGAAATCTTCCTCTGACTTTCATGATCATTGTATTAATTGTAGTCAGTGTACTCGCACTAATCCCTGTTCAATATGTCAATATTGGGATGACAAACATTGGAAACGTGTGTCACGATATGTTGTTAGTGGAGAAAGGGCTATGCCGGCTCTTTCTCCGCAGGGTCACTCTACTCTATCAGTTTCTATTTCAGAGGAACAAGAACAGGGTGATGTTTCCATGTTATCTTCCATAAGTGCGCTTCCGTCGTCACAAATGAATACAGAGCTAGCGGCAAAAGTGCTCATGGAGATAAGACAAATATCGTCCGCTAGCTCACCCGGTGTAGCGTCCATTCACCGAATGGTTAGGCAGCCGGGTTCGTCCGATGCGGTCGAGGAGGAAATGTTGGGTGATGCGAGCACTATAAACATTCAACGTGCACACCCAGTGATGGCGGATAGTAGGAGAGATCGGAGGAAGCCTTCGAGTCCGGTTCCTAGCTCGTCCAGGTCCAGCCGGGCCGCGAGCGAGAGAGGCCCCTCTCTCGTACAACAACATCTGGGACCAGATGTTGTGGTACAAAATGTGTCGCAAGCGGAGCACACATCCGTCGCTCGGGACGCTCCGTTGTATAGGCAGTCCGATGAGACTGCTCAGGCTTCTTCCTCTCACCAGCGCACACGACCGCACCTTGGCTACGTGACCGCCGATATTTTACCAGCTTCGCCGATCAGGGATTCTTCGGCGACCAGGTCACGCCATCCGGTAGCCAGGGACACGAGGCACGGTTTACTCCGGACGTTCGCATAGGAATAGTATGCGGGAGTCAACAGATGCGGAGCTGCCCTCGGCGAAGCAGCGAAAGACTGCGCCTCCGCAGGCCTCGATGTCGGACGTGCTTGTTCAAATAGTACAACTTATCGCAGCATCCCAGCAATCGACAGAAACGGTGTCGGATCGGGAATTATCTGACGGCGCTGGGTCGGTACGCTCCGCCGAAGCATCGGGTGCGGACGACCGGGAGCATCATGAGGTCCGACCGGATGGTGAAAGGGATACGGATGACTTGAAGCTATCCCTTTCGGAACAACATAAAGCTGCCGTGGACTTCATCCGGCACTTTCTTCCTCAAGTTGTTCCGTCGGGCCAGACTGCTGCTGTACCGGACAAGAGAATTATAGCGTCATTGGACACTGATTTCTTTGAGCGGTTCAGGGACATCGCTCCCGAGTTCCCGTCCCAGTCCAATAATGTCACAAGAACGTTTGAATTATTGAACGACGCTATATTCAAACTTGCTTCCAAAACAGGGAAAGCGGGTTTCTTGTCCGCCAATACTCTTAACCTGCCTTTCATTAATGCAAGGAATAAATTCGATACGGCAGGACAGGGTATCCCGAGAGTTCCTCTGCGTATGGACGACGAGGCGGAAGACTTACAATTATCATTACCGTCGTCTGCGTCTATTCCAACCTCGGTGTTGGAGACGACTATTTCGTCTAACAGAGCCAGTTTAGATGCTTTATCTTACGCAGACCACCTTACTAAGGCATTATCACTGCGTCTTCAAGGGAAAGAATTTCAGGATATACAATCCTCTTTAAGACTTCTTTCAAGGGCAGTAGCTTAATCCATGTGTAACTCCGCCCTTTCAGTGGCAAAACTGGAGTTGGTTAGACGTGATGCAGCCCTAGCTACATCCACACTCGTGGATAGTAAGGTGAAGAACTCTCTCAGAGTCGCTTCGGTCTCCGGAGAACTTCTCTTCGACGGCAAGCTTTCTGCAATTTACGATAAAATTACTAAGAAAGCTTCGGATTCTCTGCTGTTTAAATCGGCTTCTACGAAGTCGGACACGGCAGATAAGAGTAAGACAGGCACTTCTGGGTCTAATGCGCCCAAGAGAGGTTCCTATAGAGGTTCCAGTGCGTCCTCTTGGTCTTATTCAAGAGACCGTCAAGGCAGCGACTCACGTGCGGGACGTCCTTCGGGCCGTGACAAACGGTTGAACGCCCCAAGGTCGACGGGATGAGGTGCGGGTCGCGGAGGACGTGGTTTCTCCTCCCGCAGGCCTCGCAGGTCCAGGAGGTGATTGCTTCAACCTCTATCGCGTGGCGGAAGGTTGTCGAGTTTTTCACAAGATTGGGCGTCGATTACGGACGACCCTTGGGTGAGAGGGGTGATTTCGGAAGGTCTAAAGATATCCTTCAAACGAAAGCCTCCATTAACTCGAAGTCCAAAATGGACTCAACTTCCGTCAAATCCGCAGAAAAGAGACGCTCTGTTATCAGAGGTGCAGTCTCTTTTAGGGAAGAACGCGGTAGAGGTCGTAGAAAACCAGGAGACACCGGGGTTCTACAGCCATCTGTTTCTGGTTCCGAAACCAGATGGCTCGTTCCGTCCAGTCATAGGTTTGAGCTGGATAAACAAGCTGATCGTCGCTCCAAAATTTTATATGGAGACGATTCGATCGGTCAGAGTGAGTATTCGGGTGAACGATTATGCAACAAGCATAGATCTCAAAGATGCGTACTTTCACGTCATGGTACATCCGACATTCCGAAAGTATCTACGCTTCGCAGTCCTAGGGGTGGTGTATCAATTCCGGGCGATGTGCTTCGGATTGAATCTAGCACCCTGGGCTTTCACTCGGGTAATGAACTCGGTAATGATGTATTTCCGAGCTCATTCGTCTGCGGTAACGTCGGCCTACCTGGACGACATTCTTCAGAGGTACGGCAACGAGTTAACGCTTCAGAACGATGTGCAGAATCTGCTTCTACTGCTCCGACGTCTCGGTTTTATAATAAACGAGGAGAAGTCGGATCTGGTGCCGTCCAAGTCATTCACACATCTGGGAATGAGCTTCGAGATGCACAACAATCTCGTTCGTCTGCCGTTAACCAGAGCGAATTTAGTCAGTTGTTACGCTCGCTATTGTCTGCACGCAGACAAAGTCACAGCGAGGGAGTTCATGAGACTGATAGGTCTGTGCGGAGCCGCTGCGGATCTCATTCCGATGGGGCGGTTACGCACGCGTCCTCTCCAAATTTTCTTGACTCAGAATTGGAGTGTGAAAATTCATTCGCTCGACATAGACGTTCTCTTATCAGATCAAGTGAAACGAGAGATTCAGACTTGGGCAAACATTCAGTGGTTAACTCAGGGAGTTCCGCTGCAGTTGCCGGATCCGAGTTTTACCATTATGACGGATGCCAGTCAAACAGGTTGGGGTGCATCATTGATCCCAACGGATTCGAGATGCCAGGGTCTTTGGGATCCGCAAGTCCTGGGCAAGCACATAAACATCAAGGAAATGATGTCAATTTGGCTTGCGTTACGTCATTGGATGGACATTATTCACAATGCTCATGTCCAAATCCTATCCGACAATACGACAGTAGTGGCGTATATACGGAATCAGGGAGGCACTCATTCAATTCCGTTGTTCAATCTAACGGAAAGAATCCTTCTGTTTGCTCTAGAACATCAAGTTCTACTTTCGGTCGGTCATATACCGGGTCGTCTGAACGTACTAGCAGACTCCCTTTCACGAAAGGGTCGCTTGTTGCCATCGGAGTGGACTCTCAACAAACAAGTATTCAATCAGATTTGCTACCAATGGGAACGGCCAATGATAGACTTATTTGCGACACATCTCAACAATCAGTTGCAGACGTATGTGTCTCCGTGTCCGGATCCAAGAGCATTTGCAGTAGACGCTCTGTCGATCCCTTGGGACGGAATGATAGGATATGCGTATCCTCCAGCGCCGTTAATTCAGCAAGTATTGCTAAAGATAAAACAATCTCAATGCAAGATTCTGTTGGTAGCATCTCTGTCTCCACAGAGACCGTGGATAAATCTACTCAGGTGTCTGTTGTGGGACCTACCGCGAAAGCTTCCTCCACGGGAGGATCTTCTTTCGCAGGGGAAACCGCGTCAACTCCATCACAACCCGCAAGGTCTCAACCTTCACGTTTTTCCGTTGTGCGGTCCTTCTTGCATGGCAAGCACTTTACAGGACGAGCAGTGGACGCGATTTCTAACTGTAGGAGGACCTCCTCTTCGCTAAACTATGCGGCTAAGTGGAAGGTTTTTCGTTGTTGGTGTAGGGATCATTCTGTGGATATTTTTGATCCCTCCATACCAGACATTGCAAACTTTCTAGTATACTTGTTTGACGAAATCAAACTGCAGCCTGTTACTATTAAGGGTTATAGGTCTATGTTATCTGATACCTATGCACATCATGATAGTTTACAAATTGGATCTAATGTCTCTTTATCTGAGTTAGTTAGAAACTTCTCGATAAATAGTCCCAGAACTCTTAGGTTAATTCCTAAGTGGAATTTAGCTTGGGTTCTTCTTAAACTGAAGGAAAAGCCTTTTGAACCTCTTGGGACAGTAGATTTCAAATTCTTGTCTTATAAGACAGCTTTTCTCTTAGCTTTCTCTTCTACTAGAAGAGTTAGTGAGCTTCATGCACTGTCGGTGGATGATTCTCACTATCGTAGTGTCGGGAACACTATCACCTTCACTACTAATGTGGGATTTTTAGCTAAGAATCAGGCTCCTAATAAATATCCGGAACCTATTGTTATTAAGGCTCTTCCGTCTTCAGACGGGCGTAGGCCTTTACTCTGTCCTGTTAGAGCGTTACGTATCTATAAACAGAGATCTCAGTTTATCAGAAAGGGACAAAAACGTTTCTTTCTGTCTCTGATGCCTAATAGAAAGGACATTTCGGTCCATTCTATTGCTAGATGGATTCAATTAACTATCCGTACTGCTTATGAAAATTTATCTTCTTCTCAGCAGTCTGTGCTTAAGATTTCGGCTCATGAAGTAAGAGCTCTTTCTACATCTTGGGCTTACGCTAATAGTATTGCTATTACAGATTTAATGAAGGCTGCTTATTGGTCTCAGCCATCCACATTCACAAATTTTTATCTCAGAAATATTGAGTCCATTTCTGGAGACCTGCATTGTTTAGGTCCGTTATCTGTTGCTCAGAATGTCGTCCACTAAACAGTTGCAACTATAGTTATGCAGGCTTTGTTCCGGCAGTGACTCCGTCCGGCTGCCCTCTTCGCTCTGGGCTATTTGACCCAGGGCAAGGGGAAGGGGGTGGGGGAGGGTGTTCCCTTATGTCACCTGCTTTATAGTGAAAAGCAAGGGAATGCCTCCTCCGAAGTCAGTATTTCTGAGTCGTTTCCGGAATGGTTTTAAAGTGTAATATTAATGTTAAAAATTCATTCATGTCATATTTTTAAAGTGTAGCTCGGTGTGAAGCATTTGTATATGTCAAGTGTCAAACGGGCGTTAATATACAATCCTCGGACACTTTTAAAGAATATAAAGAGTCTCAATTCTCTGGACTAACTTTATTTATTGGCTTACTTTAAAAATAATTAGTATAAAAGGGTTATACTGGATGTTAATAGAGAACATGAATGTTATTGTGCTCAATTATGAAGGGTATTGTATCTTTCTAATTTAACATAAAATAAGAAAGATACATGTAAAGCCTAATACTCCTTTTCTCCTTGAGGGGTTGACTCTATTTTATATAGTTGAGCTTATTGGATTTACCTCTATGTCCTAGGCCCTCCAGCCTTTTTACTATTCAGCTATGTCTGGGTCATTGGTACAGTATAAAAATGTTAAAAAATTTATAGTAATTTATATATTTTTTATACTCACCAATGACCCAGACGGGGATGGCCCTCCCAGGAGTTGGGAACTCATACCTCCCCGCTGAGTACATAGCGCTGACCAGGCGCTGCTTGTAAGAATGATAATTGGCGCCAATTTCGGAACGTCCTTGACACTGCGCATGCGCAGTAAGGGCAAAGTATGGAGGTCCTTCAGGACATGATTTCTTTTGGTTTTAGATGCAAATTTTGGGGATTGGGGGGCAAAATTTGTGTTTGGCCCTAGTTTTTCAAGAGTTAGCACCAGCTATGTCTGGGTCATTGGTAAGTATAAAAAATATATAAATTACTATAAATTTTTTAACTTTTCAAAATATTAACCCACTGGTGTAACCGTGTAATGATCAATCGAGAATGAGACAGTTTTTTTGCGAACCAAATACTCCATTTTAGTTGTGGAGGTTCATTCACAGGTGGTAACCCTGGAAATTGGCACAGTGCTTGTTTATTGTGGTATGAGAAGAACTGATAATACCTGAGCTGAGATTGAGCAGTATAGCTATAAACAATTGGCTAAACTTTATTTTCTACTTAACAGTCTTGTATTGAGGTCATAATATAGCCACATATGCAATAAGTGATAAGACTGTTTTCTCACAGAATTTATAGATAGTTAATGTGCCTTGTTTCGCATGTAAAAATTGGATGGTTTGAGTAAATTGTTGGATAAAGCAATACAAAATTGTTCGTACTTCTGTGAAAATTTCCAGATTTTGAATAAAAATAGAAAGTGTACATTTTTTCTAGTATAGATGTAATCGTAAATTAAGTTTAAATAAGCTATGAGAAAAAACTGGTGATAGTAGTCATTTTCAATAAGTTTTCAGATGCCGTTTTGTACCAACAATGTTTTGGATAAGCTCAAAAACTGCAGCAATTTGTTGAAAATTGAGAGTTATTAAGACAATACAACGAGGGTGGACTGGAATCAATGCCCCCAGTTTGAGAAATACAGGAAAAACTTCAACAAGGGTCACTGATCTGATTTCTGTCCCCCCACCCCCCCCCCCCCCCCCCCCACCCCCACTCGACCCGAGTTGTATTCTAATTTATACCATGGTTCAACTTGAATTAAGTGAATAAGGCAGAGCTGAATACACACAACAGTTGCGGTATGTTGTCCTTTGTTTACCACATTGCAGTTGACAATTTTCAGGGTTTTTTATCTATTACTTGAAATATATTAACAGCATTTCAACCCTGATGTCCAGGATGGTAGCATCTTATATACTGTTGTATACAGTGAAATGGGAAAGTCTCTCTTGTTATGGAGAGATTCAGTAATTATTTGATCCTAGAGCCGTATGTTTAGGGGCAGGTTCAGTAATGAATTCATCCTACAGCCCTACGTTATCACTGATCCTCTTTCATTGTGATATCTCCTTCCTCTAAAAAGTTATGGTATAGACACCAAAAAGTTATGGTATAGACACCAACAAGTTGATGTGCATGTTGGTTGAACTCTATCTGTGACCTTGAATTTTGTACGCAACACACCGACTTGTGGTGGTGCACATGTGTAAGTTTCATTGTGATGGCGCCTTCCACTAAAAAGTCTTGGATGCTTAAAAGCAGCCAAGACTTGTATAGAAATAATTGCTGATGTACTTAGAATGTACCTTGCAAGTTTATCCAAAGACAGCATGTTGAGACACATGTTCTTTGGTATCAAAGTTGGAAATAGTTCTGTAAAGGGTTGCATAGTTTTTTGCTACATGTTCATGCATTCAGAAGATGTACAAATGTATTTGTTTTGTGTGACCAAGTTAATATTAAGATGATATCTTTTCTGCTTATGAGCTATTGAACTCAAAAGGCAAGTTAAAAATATTGGCTGCTCTTGACAGCATATTTGAGGTTACCTCATTCAGTGTTTGCATGTGTAAATATTTTAGTGTTTTATACAAATCTAACTATGGTAAGGCATGTGTGTGTTGAGAGAGGGAAGCAGGGTGGGTTATCTCAAATACATAAGTATGAAGGTATTGTATATTTCTTTCAGAAAAGAAAAAGAATCCAGCAACCTCCGTAGCAGCATCATTAAGTACATCACCTCAAAGAAATTCAGGAGGCAACAAGAGCAGGTCTCGTAAAAATATCTTAGAAAATAGTGTGAGTAGCCAGCCTACACATCCTGAATCTGGTAAGTTTTCTCTAGTTAATCTCATCACAAACTGATTTTGATGAAACATCTCAAACTTGATCACTACCATTTAAACATGCAGGTACACCAGGTTTTTCATGCCATTTTGAAATTCCTGAAAAGCATGGAAATTTGTGTGGATGTAAAAAAGGTCTTGAAAAGTATGGAAGAAATGTTGGTATTGAAGGTATTGAAAAGGTACAGACACTGTTTTGTTGAGTGAATAATCTTGTCCAAAGTGTTTTCAAAATATTAAAATTTCAAGCTGTAAATTTTTCCCAAAATGCAACTAGTAATTTAAGCAATTCAGTCTTGTTTGACAGAGCCCACTGAGGTTTGTCAAACATGATTGACTATTGGTTAAATTCCTAGTTGCATTATGGGAAATATTTACAGCTTCAAATTTTAATATTTTGACATCAATCAGTATCAAGAGGGTTAAATCATTTGAAGTGAAAAAAACACCATTAAAATTCCTAGTTATTTACTAGACTTGCTCCACTTGAGCAAGCAGCCTTGCTGAAACACACGAATATGAAGCAATTACATGCTTGCAATGTTGTTAAAACAGGCCTGTCAATTTGAGTCGACCGGCCATTTGGGTCATGTGGAGGTTATCTAAAATGAAAAACATCTGAACGAAAAACATGTGCCAAATTGTCACCAGGTCAAGCAAAATTATTCTCCAAGTTGAATGATCTAGTACGAATGAATGGTGGAATGTTGTTGAGTATCAACCAATCATCACTTGCACAGATGTTTGCATCTGCCTGAAGTATACCTGCTCTGTTGGCCAAGTATTGGCCAACAGAACAGGTATACTTTAGGCAGATGCAAACACCTATGCTGATGATTGGTTGATGAGAACGAGTGTTTTTGGGTCTGGTCAGAAATTTAAGACGGCCACTGGCAGCCATTTTGTACCAAAATTAGGTGCAATCAGATTTTTGCGCAGAACTTCCATATGAAAGGTCCGAATTGAATAATTTTTTTGTATGAATGTTTAGTACCATGGAATATGTCACATATAATGTGGGTTTTTTTCTTGTGCATAACTTATGCAAATTAGACTAACTTTGATTTATTCAGTGTTACTTTCAGCACTGTAAGTGCAAATGCCAATACGGCACGGGCTAGAGGCCGTATTTATGAACCGATCTTTACGAAACTTCTTGGGTACCTTTGTTATCACCGTGGGATGAGAACGAGTGTTTTGGGGTACGGTCTGAAATTCAAAATGGCAGCTGGCGGCCATTTTGTACAGAATTAGGTGCAATCAGATTTTTGTGCAGAACTTCCATATGAAAGCGCTGATTTGAATAATTTTCTGTGTGAAGGTTTAGTACCATGGGATACATCACATATAATGCGGGTTTTATGCCAATTAGATTAACTTTGATCTATTTAATGTTACTTTCAGCACTGTAACTGCAAATGCCAATACGGCTCGGGCTAGAGGTCGTATTTTTGGGGTGTGGTCTGAAATTCAAGATGGCCGATGGCAGCCATTTTGTACAAAATTAGGTGCAATCAGATTTTTGCACAGAACTTCCATATGAAAGTGCTGATTTGAATAATTTTTACAGTAAGTACACATGTCAATACGGCTCGGGCTAGAGGCTATATTTATCAACCGATCTTCACGAAACTTCTTGGGGACCTTTGTTATCACGAGACGAGAACGAGTGTTTTGGGGTGCAGTCCAAAATTCAAGTTGGCTGCCGGTTGCCATTTTGTACCAAAATTGGTGCAATCAGTTTTTTGTACAGAACTTTTGTATGAAAGTTCTGATTTGAATAAATTTTTGTATGATTGAATGTTTAGTAACATGGAATACATCACATATAATACAGGTTGTTTTCTCGTGCAAAAATTATGCGAATTAGATGAACTTTGATTTATTCAGTGCTACTTATACACAGTAAGTGCACATGTCAATACGGCTCGGGCTAGAGTCTGTATTTATGAACCGATCTTCACGAAACTTCTTGGGTACCTTTGTTATCACCTTGGGATGAGAACGAGTGTTTCTGGGTGCGGTCCAAAATTCAAGATGGCAGCCAGTGGCCATTTTGTACCGAAATTAGGTCCAATCAGTTTTTTTAACACAACTTCTATATGGCTCAGGCTAGAGGCCGTATTTATGAACTGATCTTTACGAAACTTCTTGGGTACCTTTGTTATCAAGATTATTCAAGATGGCTCCCAGCAACCTTTTTGTACCAAAATTAGTGCAATCAGTTTTTTTGTACAGAACTTCTGTATGAAAGTTCTGATTTGTATAAATTTTTGTAGGAATGTTTAGTAACATGGGATACATCATGTATAATACAGGTTTTTTTCTTGTGCAGAAATTATGCAAATTAGATGAACTTTGATTTGTTCAGTGCTACTTATACACAGTAAGTGCACATGTCAATACGGCTCAGGTTAGAGTCTGTATTTATGAACTGATCTTCACGAAACTTCTTGGAGTACCTTTGTTATCACCTTGTGACAGGAACAAGTGTTTTGGGGTGCCTTTGTTATTACTGTGCTATGAGAACAGATATTTTTGGGTTCATTCAGACCCACTCTGGGACTCAAAGATTTCTTTTCTAGTTTAGCATCTAACTGTCGCCCACCTTTACAATACTTTACCTACACATTTGTTACAGGCTACGGTCAGCATTTATGTACAGACCATTGCAATACTTTACATGTACCTTTGTTAGCAGGTCATTACCTAGATGTTTGTCATTGCCGTGTCACATACTATACATGTACATGTCTTAAACAAGTTGAGCTGCAGTGTCATTGGCACTTTCATCCAATAGAACCATTATAGAGGCTTCTAGCACACAACCAGTTTATCCTGGCATTTCATTTCCAAGGAATATTACATTTTATTATTTTTATAGAGTAAATCATTGTTCCAAAAGAGTTAACCCCTTACCCATCGTAACTGCCAAAACCAGTCAGTGCTATTCTCAAAAATCGCCAATTAATTTTCATTATTTTTTTCATTTTTTGTCTCAAAAACATAGGGTATGACCCCTTGTTGGAACGAGCTCATTGAGCCCATTCCAATGAGGGGTTATAACCTATGTTTTTGAGACAAAAAATGAAAAAAATTAGTTATTCAAGATTTTTTTTTTTGCAAGTGTCATCTGTTTTTTATGTTAGGTAAAGGGTTAATGTAAAATATCAAGTGGAACATTCTAGAATGGAATCAAAAGTAGTTTTGGAAGCAGAACCCCCCTTCAACCCTCTATCATCAGTTCTACTGTATACAGGAGACCTTATTATAGAAGAAGAGTTCAAGAGAAGGCACTTGATAGGATTTTGAGATTATCTCTGTAATTTGAAAATTTCCGAATCGGCGCAACTTGAATTGAATCAAATCATCAAGACAATATCAAAATGAAACTTTTCGGGACTCTTATCAAAATTTGATGCAAATGATAGCCAATTGAATTGATTGTTTGCCCAATTTGAAAAGGCCTGTTTTGAAAAGGCCTGTTTTGGGTAAATAGAAATGGCTAATATAAAACAACAATCAATTTTCATCCCTTGGCAATACCATGCCTACCCACCTACTTGCCTTTGCCCTCACTGATACTTCTTAGGATTCCTTTCCTGCTGCTTTCCCCATGGTAATTCTGGGAAGTGAAGAAGTGCTTGTTTACTGAGGTAAACAAGCTCTGTTTTACTGATAAAATAGGACCCAGTCACCAATGCCTGGGGTGGAAGTCCTCTAAAATAGGCAAAATAATATTATTTGAATAGTGATTTTTAAATTATTTATTTATTTATTGGAGTTTAATGACACTTTCGACAGCCAGGGTCACCTCGTGTCAGACAGTTTTATGGGTGGAGGAAGCATTGGTTGAAGACAGGTGCACCATTGGCGTGCAGTACGCCTTCATACACAACGCCTCCATGCCCTCCATGAGTGCAATGGGGTGAAGTGTCTTGCCCAAGGACACAATGCGATTGCCACAGGTGGGATTCGAATTGAAGACCTCTAGACTTGCAGCCTGTAACTCTGCCTACGCAGCCATTGAATAGCAGTGACTGATTATGGCTGTTCCGTTAGGTCAGGGTTCAGCTCACAACTCGAATTCATTGCCCCCTAAAATTCTTGAATTTCTCATCTCAAGATTCCCTGTTGGAACCCTATGAAGTGAAGCAGTACAGTGGTAAACAAGCTCTGTTTTACTAAAACAGGACTTGATAACCAGTGTTTGAGTGAAAGTCCTCTAAAATGGGCGACATGGGTATAAACAATTGGCTGGACTTGTTTTTATCTTCATTTTGTTGTCATGATTAGCCATAGTGCAGAAGTATGTGACCTTAAACACCAGTAAATAAATAAATTTCCTGCCTCTCACCTGCTTGAAACATCGTATGTTCTCACAAAAATTGTTGTGTACAATTTTTTTGTAGATGGAAGTTTGTTGGGACATACATTGGAAGAAGGCTCTCTTTTAGAAAGTGAAAGTTTGGAGTTGTCTGTCAGTGGTACTGAAGATAATGGAGTAATAATAAGGTATAATAATAATAATAATAATAATGTGGAGTTTTTGTATAGCGTAAAACCACATAGTTGTGCTCTAAAATGCTTTACATGGAAAAAAAATAAATACATTCAAGCTCCCTACTATATGCATAAAAGTAAACAAACAGATCAAATCTAAGTAGCTCAAACCGCGTAAGCCTCTTGATAAAGGTGGGACTTGAGATTTGTTTTAAACTCATTTAAACTTCTGAAAGACTGGATATGTGTTGGCAATGAGTTCCAGAGTAATAATAAGTTAACCATCTGAAGAATATAGGTTTGTTTAGGAATTTAACCAATTCTATCTTGTTTGACAGAGTAATTGGGCTAAGTTAAACGAGATAGAATTTATAAATTCCTAGTTGCATAATGGGAAAAATGTGCTTTCTGAAATTGTATTTTGACATCAGTGTTCAAAGGTTTAGTATAGTTTAAACCAATTTTGATAAAATTAGTCACAGTCATTAGTCATTAACAGTTATTAACAAGTACATACATGCATACTCCCAAATCTTCAATTTTTAACTGGATTATTTTCTCTTGATCTTGGAGTTAATATAAATTTATTATGAAATTCTTGTATGTACAACATCTCTTGAGTTTGAGAACTGAGTTCAATAAAACATTTCATACATGACTTTTTGCAAAGTTCTTCCCTGCCCAGGCATGATGATGATCCAAAATTTGGAAACTATGTACTGTTACTGAGTGTCAAAAGGACTTGCCCTATACCATCCCTGTGCATGTGAAACCATTTGATTCTCTTTTGCAAATTAGAAAATGTATACACCTGGAACTTAATTAAGCACCCCCAGAAATGTTTCATGACACTGAAGTTGCTGTTACTGATTATTATGTTTTAATGATTGCTATGTCTTTCAGTACATTTCATTTAGTGAAACATGATGTTTCAGGTTGATGGCGTACCCTAAACACATCCCCTCTTCCATGTAAAGCATGCTTCCCATGAATGTCACAAAAAACACTATCATCCACATGCAATATTTGGGTATAAAACAAGAAAATTTGTCATGTTGACATGGCAAGGAGGAGATTGTCAGAGGCACTAAGATGGCAAATTGTTGGCATGCATGCAACAGGCATGTCATTCAAAGATATTGGAAGGCAATTTGGCTATAGTCATTCTGTCATCAGCAGACTTGTCCGAAAACATCAACAAACCAACGATGTTAAGGACTGACAAATGCCTGGACAACCCCAAAAGACCTCTCCTCGGGAAGATCGGAGTCTGGCATGCCTTTTAGGCATGAACCCATTGCTTCAAGTGGGGTTTTGAAATGCTTTTGGCTCCCCAACAGGCGTTTGTGCAACAGAACTGTCTCAAAGCCCTTTGTGTGAGGTCCAGAAGTGTCATCAAGCATCCAGCTCTGTCTGATCAGCATCAAAGACAACGTTTGGAGTGGTGAATGGCACGGCAACTTTGAAATCTCGGGATGTGGAGGAGAGTCCATTGGTCAGATGAGAGTAGGTGGCATAGAGAGTGTGGAGGCATAGAAATACTGCTTACGTGCCCAGGAACATCAGATCTACTGTTCCTTATGGTGGAGGATCAGTAGCTGCCATAAGGAAAGTGAACCCAATATTCATGGGAACATCATCTAAAAAGCTGCATTCCAGCCAGAATTTGGTGTGCAGTGGTCCAGTGATTTAGGTGTACTCCTGAATGCCAGGTGGGGTTGCCAACGGTTCGATTACTGACCGGGGATCAGAAATCAACATTCCAGTTTCTCCAGAAACACACATTTTCTCCTGAGTATATATGGGAGTATTAATTGCCTTGAGGCTCTTTAAAAATTTTATTCGTTTTCTTCCAAAATAACTTGTGAGCTCTCCAAACAAATGTTATGAGCTCACATTTCAGTGAGGGGTCATATGGTCTGGTTGTAAGGAAAGAATTGAGGAATAGCGTTCAGTGATGCTTTCTGATTCCTTTCAAATTTCTCTCCAGCTTGTACTCAAATAATTGTCCTCACTCAGGTTTAAAAAAATTGTCTGAAATGAATATTTCTGAAAAATGGACATAAAGGGGCACTCAGCTTGAAGGCCAGTAGTATAACTTGTTCATTTCAACCCTTCTGTTCCTTGGCTTCTCAACTGAGGTTGTGTTGCCATATGGCAATGCTTGATGGGTATCACTGGTACCCATGTGAGCAACCATGTGATGTCATTTTCATGGTGATGGGTGATGTGAGTACTCATACACAACAAGTTTTGTTAGAGTAATATATGTTTCTGTCATCCCATTTGTTTGATTGAGACCGCCATGTTGGATGTCTGTGATGGCACTCCCAAAACCTTCTAGAATCCCACCATCGTCAATGCTATTTATTTTGTATGAGTTGCATGTAGTCGACTGACCGGATCTCATGGTATAGAGGTATGCTTCACTTTATGTGAGTACTTTATAGGCTCGAATTTTGCCATCCAAGGTCAAAATCCTTGTATTTTTATACTGTACCAATGACCCAGACATAGCTGGTGCTAACTCTTAAAATATAGGGCCAAACACAAATTTTGCCCCCCAATCCCCAAAATTTGCATCTAAAACTAAAGAAAAACATGTCCTGAGAGGCCCTCCACACTTCGCCCCTACTGCGCATGCGCAGTGTCAAGGACGTTCCGAAATTGGCGCCATTTATCATTCTAAGTTTGGCCCTTCATCAGTTAACATCTGACTGATCTTTGTGCTTTTAAATCTCAGTTTAAATGATGCCAGACACATAAATATTAGTGAAATGGTGATTCTAAGGAGGATAGAAAAGGAGGAGAGGAAAAGAATGTGTGACAGAATATTATCAGGGCTGTAACTTAAAATTTTTTAATGAAATTATGTTAAGTTACCTATTTTCAAGGCAGCAGCCATTTTGTTGTCATTCTGATTATTTAGTTACACTGTTTTTACAAGCGTTTTTCCTCTCTCCCTGTCCTTTAAGTTCCCCCTTGCTATTCTCCCATGCTTTTGGCATAATTTCTGTAATTATTATTACTAAAATTTCTTGGGAGTTTAGCTGAATAACAGAATGAATTCTGTTCTTTCCCCATGTTTACGTCTTCACCTACGGGTGATTAGGCGTTGTGTTCTGCATCTACCATCTGATGTTCTGCAGTTTCTTCCCTGGAAGTCTCTGTTTTGCATCAGATGGTGTATTTTTGGTAACTGATTTCGGGCCTGGGTGCCTGGAGTCTTATTTTAGTGTTTTTACACTCATTGTTTTCATTTACAACAGCCCTCTGTGTGAGGGGGGGATTTCTAAATAATAATATCTTTATGTTATTTCAATCATAACTAGATACATTATTATTGTTCGTAAGTGTTGAATAAATTGTTTAAAATATTTTTAAAATTTTTGTCCACACTTAGGCTTGGGATCCATTGGGGCTCAACGTTACTTTTCAGAAACTTGGGCTGTTCTGAAAAAATATTTTTTCGAAATATTTTGATTTCAGTTATTTTTTCTATATTAATGGATCATATTATTATTATGTATTTTGATTGCCAGGGGTTAGTGCGAGTACCAGGACTTGTTTTCTTTTCACATTGATAGGATATTGATCTATTGTTTTAAGAGGAAGTCTTCCTCTGACCTTATTATCATTCTATATGTGGTCAGTGTACTCGCATTAACTCCGGTTCTGTATCGTATGATTTCGATGACAATATGGGAAGCGTATGTCACGGTATGTTGTTGGGGATTTGGACACTCCGGTCCTTTCCCCGCAGGGTCACTCTACTTTATCAATTTCTATTTCAGACGATCAAGATTAGGGTGATGTATCTGTGATGTCTTCCAACAGTGTGCCTCCGTCGTCACAATTAATGAAGGGCTAGCGGAAAAGTGCTCATGTAATACGCCAATTGCCTAAGAGGACCCTAGTAGGTTCGACGGCCTTTGACGTCCGCTAGCTCGCCCGGTGTAGCGTCCATTCACCGAATGGTTCGGCAGCCGGGTTCGTCCGTTGCGGTCTAGAAGGAATTTTGGGGTGATGCGAGCACTATAAAATTAACTTAATGCACACCCAGTGACGGCGGATCGGAGGGAGAACGGAGGAAGCCTTTTAGTCCGGTTCATAGCTCGTTCCGGTCCTTCCGGACGGCAAGCGAGAGAGGCCCCTCTCTCGTTCAACAACATCTGGCCCCAGATGTTGTGGTACAAATGTGTCGTTAGCGGAGCATACGTCCGTCGCTCGGGACGCTCCGTTGTATAGGCAGTCCGCTGAGACTGCTAAGGCTTCCTCTTCTCGTCAGCGCACACGACCGCACCTTGGCTGCGTGACCGCCGATATATTACCAGCTTCGCCGATCAAGGATTCTTCGGCGACCAGGTCACACCATCCGGCAGCCAGGGATTCGAGACCGATGGACTCCGGACGTTCGCATAGGAAAAGTATGCGGGAGCCATCTGATGCGGAGCTGCCCTCGGCGAAGCAGCGATAGACTGCGCCTCCGCAGGTCTCGACGCCGGACATTCTTGTGCACATAGCACAGCTTATCGCAGCATCCCAGCAGCCGACAGAAACGGTGTCGGATCGAGAATTATCCGACAGCGCTGGGTCGGTAGCCGGGGACTCGAGGCCTGCAGACTCCGGACGTTCGCATAGGAAGTATGCGGGAGTCAACGTACACGGAGCTTCCAGCGGCAATGCATCGTAAGTCCGCTACTGCACAGGCCTCGGGAACGGACGTGCTTTCCTTAATAGCACAGTTTATCGCAGCATCCCAGCATCAACTGAATCTGTCGCATATATTTTATCCGACGATGCTGGGTCGGGACGCTCCGCGGAAGCGGGTACGGACGTCCGAAAGTTTCATCCGGTCCGACGGGATACCGAAAGGGATTCGGTGGATTTCAAGCTTTCCCTTTCGGAACAACATATGCTGCGATGCCGGATAAGAAACTGATAGCGTCGGTGGACTTAGAAATTTTTGGTTCGGTTCAGGGACATCGTCCCTCAGTTCCGACATAGTCCAATAATGTCACACAAACTTTCGAATTATTGAACGACGCTATATATATTATTATTTTATGCTTGCTATCCAAGCATTTCTGGTTTCTTGTTCGAAGAGTTATGGAGATGTCTTTCAAAAGTGTGCCTCTGTCGTCATAGTTAATGAAGAGTTAGCGGCAATAAGTGCTCATGGAATATGTCTATCGCTTACGGAGTGACATTCGCTAGCTCACCCGGTGTAGCGTACATTCATCGAATGGTTCGGCTGCCGGGTTCGTCCGTTGCGGTCTAGGAAGGAGATTTGGGTGATGCGAGCACTTTAATTACTTTAGTACTCACCCAGTGACGGCAGATTGAGGACAGATCGGAGGAAGCCAACAACATAGGGGACCGCATGTTGTGGTTCAGATATTTTACATTCGGAGCATATGTCCGTTGCTCGGGACGCTCCGTTATATTGACAGTCCGAGAGACTGTCTTTAATGCTTCCTCATCCTCACAGCAGGGCACACGACCGCACATTGGCTACGTGACCTCGAGTATCCGATCAGTTTCGGCATTCAGTGATTCCACAGCGAATAGGTCGCGCCATCCGGTAGCCAAGGGACACGAGGCCTATACTCTCCGTTCGCTCGCATATTGGAAGTATGCACGGGGTAACGATCTCGGAGCTTCCTGCGGCAATGCATCGTAAGACCGCTGCTCCTCAGGCCTCAGTCACGGACGTGCTATCCGAGTTAGCACAGTTGTTTCGCAGCATCCCAGCAATTGACGGTTTCTCGGTCGAATCAGGAATTATCCGACGGCGCTGGGTCGGTGCGGTCCGCGGTTGCATCAAGCTACGGACGACCGAACGCTTTATAGGGTCCGACAGGATGGCGAAAGGGATTCGAAAGATTTCGAGTTTTCCCTTTAGTAGTATCGGAAGATGCCTTTCATATCTTCTGGCATTTCTTCCAGTGATTATTTTTCGGACTTCATTGCTGCGATCTTGGATAAGAGACTTATAGCGTCATTGGACTCGGATTTTTCGATCGGTACAGGGACTTTGTCCCTGACTTACCGACGCAGTCCAATATTGTCATTACAACATGTGTTTTATTTTCGACGCTATATATTTATATATATATACAAGACGGCTACTAAGCATGATAGTTTAGTTTCTTGTCCGCGTGGCTCATTTCTGCCATTTTATCTTTTTTTACATATAGTTTATTTTGGCAGAGCAGGGCATACCGAGAGTTCATATGCGTCTAGACGGTGTGATTAAAGACTGCATATATTCTTTTTCACCGTTTATGTCTTTTCCAATTTCAATGTTGGGAACGACATTATGTATATTAGACTTAACTTAGACGCTTTATTATACGTAATCCGCCTTACTGAGGTGTTATCATTACGTCTTCAAGAAAAGATTTACGGGATATTATTCTCAATGTAATTTCTTTTGAGGGCAGTAGTTTGTTCACGTATAACTCCGCCCTTCAGTGGCTGATTGGAGTTGGTTAGACGTGAGGCAGCCCTAGCTACATCCACGCGTGGATAGTAGGTTAAGAACTCTCTCAGAGTCGCTTCGTTCTCGGAGGAGCTTCTCTTCGACGGCAACTTTCCGGCAATCCATGAATTGCTTGATTTATACATTCTCTTGTCTATCTAGTGTTACAAGAGATTCAGACTGGGGCAAACATTCGGTGGTTGACTCAGAGAGTGCCGCCGCAGTTGCCGGACCCGAGTGTGGCTGTTATGACGGTTGCCAGTCAAACAGATTGGGATATATACTGATCCCTACGGATTCGAAGTGCCAGGGTCTTTGGGTTCCGCAGTCTTTTAGCTATCAGTTAACTTCCGCGGAATAATGTTTTTTAGGCTTGCTTTTGTCATTGCATGAACATTATTCAGAAACGCATGCCCAAATTCCTGTCCTTTAATTCGACAGTAGTGGCGTATCTCCGGAACCAGGGAGGCACTCTTTCGTTTCCGTTATTCAATTTAATGGAAAGAATCCGTTTGTTGGTTATAGTACACCAAGTTCAGTTTTGGTCCGTCATATTCTGGGTCGTCTGATTGTTTTATCGCACTCCCGTTCTCTTACGGGTCGCTTGTTGCTGTCAGAATGGACTCTCAACAAACAAGTATTCAATCAGATTTGCTATCTATGGGAGCGCCCAATGATGTTTTATTTATGACACAGCTGGCTAATCAATTGCAGACGTATGTGTTGGCTTGTCCAGATCTCTGAGCTAATACTGTTAACGCTCCATTGATCTATAGGACAGAATGATAGGATACGCGTATCCTCCGGCGCTGTTGTTTTTAGCAGGTATTGCTAAGATAAACAACCACAATACATTTCTGTTGATAGCATCTCTATCTTCACAGAGATCATGAGTAATTTACTCTCTTGTCTTCTGTGGATCTTAACGTGAAATCTTCCTCTATGTGAGGATCTTTTTTCACTGGGTAAATCGTGTCATCTTTATCACAACCAGCAAGGTCGCAACCTTCATGTATTCCGTTGTGTGGTCCGTATTGCATTGTAAGCACTGTACTGGACGAGCTTTGGACGCGATTTCTTACTATAGGAGATCCTCTTCTTCGCTATTCTATGCGACTAAAGTGGAGGCTCTTCCGTCGTGGTGTAGGGATCATTATGTTCATATGGTTGATCCCTCCATACTACTCATTGCTATTTTTTTAGTATACTTGTTTCACAAGATCTACTGCAGCCTGTTGTTATTTAGGTTATAGGTTTATGTTACCTCATACCTATGCACTCTACGATAGTTTACAATTGAGTCTTTTGTCTCTTTATCTAAGTCAGTTAGTAACTTTTTGATAAATAGACTTAGAATCTTTAGATTAAATTCCTATACGGATTTTAACTTCAGGTTCTTATTTAGCTAAGTAATCATTTGAGCCTCTGGAAACAGTAGTTTTCAAATTCTGACCTTTTAGACAGTAATTATGTTGGTTTCTCTTTTACTGTAGAGTCAGTGAGTTTCATGCACTATCGATGGATGATTTTCACTTTCATAGTTTCGGAATCAATACTTCCCTTACTATTTAGGTTGGTTTGTTGCATAAGAGTTAGGCTCCTATTATCCGGAACCTATTATTTTAAGGTCCTTCCGTCTTCGTATGGGCATAGGCCTTTACTCTTTCCGGGTACAGTTTATGTATTTATAAACAGATATCTGTTTATTACAAGGGCGTAAGCTTCTTCTGTCTTTGATGTCTAGTAGAAGGACGTTACGCTCCATTTTATTGTTAATGGATTCTATTAACTAGCGTACTGCTTATGGTATATCATTGGCTTAGCAGTTGTGCTTAAGATTTCGGCTCATGAAGTAAGAGTTCTTCTACTTCTTGGGCTTACATTAATAGTGTTCTATTATAGATTTTTGAAGGCTGCTCATTGCGCTCAGCCATCCATTCATGAATTTTATCTCAGAAATATCGAGTCCATTTCTGGAGGCCTCTATTGTTAGGTCTATTATCTACTGCTCAGAATGTCATTCACTTAACAGTTGCTACTATAGCTAGGTAGGCTGTCTGTTTCGGCAGTGTCTCCGTTCGGCTGCCCTCTTCGCTCTGGGCTATTTGACCCAGGGCAAGAAAAAGGGGGGGGGGAGGGTGTTCCCTTGGGTCACCTGTTTTTACTATGAAAACAAGGGGATACCTCCTCCGGAGTTAGTAATTCTGAGCTGTTATTGGGATGGTTGTTTAGTGAGAAGTTTAAGTTTATAAAATTCATTCAAGTCTTAGTTTTTAAAGTATAGCTTTTGAATATTGCATATGTCAACGGACATGATTATGCAATTCTCACACACTTTTAGGAGTATAAGAGTCTCTATTCTCTAGACTTACTTTATTATTGGCTTACTTTAAAAATTATTAGTATAAGGATTATTGGATATTAATAGAGTACATGGATGTATGAAGCTCAATTTTTGGAAGGTGTTGTATCTTTCTAATTTATCATAAATAAGAAAGATACATGTAAGGCCTATTACTTCTTTTCCCTACAGGGGATGACTCTATTTTATTTTATTGAGCGTATTCCATTTTGCTCTATGTCCTTGGCCCTCCAGCCTTTTTACTATTCAGCTATGTCTGGGTCATTGGTACAGTATAAAAATGTTAAAAAATTTATAGTAATTTATATATTTTTTATACTTACCAATGACCCAGACGGGGATGGCCCTCCCAGGAGTTGGGAACTCTTGCCTCCCCGCTGAGTACATAGCGCTTACCAGGCACTGGTTATTAGAATGATAAATGGCGCCAATTTCGGAACGTCCTTGACACTGCGCATGCGCAGTAGGGGCGAAGTGTGGAGGGCCTCTCAGGACATGTTTTTCTTTAGTTTTAGATGCAAATTTTGGGGATTGGGGGGCAAAATTTGTGTTTGGCCCTATATTTTAAGAGTT
The DNA here is from genome assembly GCA_031216915.1 of Pictodentalium vernedei. Classification (NCBI taxonomy): domain Eukaryota; kingdom Metazoa; phylum Mollusca; class Scaphopoda; order Dentaliida; family Dentaliidae; genus Pictodentalium; species Pictodentalium vernedei. The sequence continues at coordinate 242,810,669 of CM062294.1, read as the reverse complement.
AGCACCAGCTATGTCTGGGTCATTGGTAAGTATAAAAAATATATAAATTACTATAAATTTTTTAACATTTTTACACTATAACCCAAAGGCCCAGACTAGCTGGTGCTAACTCAAAGTTATCAAGGGCCAAACACAAATTTTGAACCCCCAATCCCCAAAATTAGCTTGCAAAACCGAAAATTAAAAGTCCTATTTGATCCTCCATACTTTTACTCTCCGTGCATGAGCAACTGTCAGGAAGTGACCGGAATTGGCACAAACATCATTCATTGTTTGGCCCTAAAGTCAGCACCAATGAACTGACATCTGTGCTTTAAAATCTCCTTTTTTGAGGATGCCAGACACAAATCAATGCAAGAATTGGTGCATGCAAGGCTGTTATTGGATGAAGGAAGTGTTCAATGGTGGTTTTAGACATTCAGGGCTGTAACTTTATAATATTTATAAAATTATTTTATGTTTCCCAATTTCGGGACATACACCTGAAGTCATCATTTTTGTTAATGGTTATTCTACCGTTTGTTAAGTATTCCTTCCCTATTCTTCCATGAACCCTCCCTGTTAAACTCTTAAGCTTTTTGGCTATTTTTTATTGAAATGTTTTATTAAATTTCTTGGGAGTTTAACATGTATTACAGAATATTTATCCTGTTTTTCCCCATGGTTACGTCCTCACCCGAGGGGTGTTAGTCATTTAGTCTTGCATCTTCTATCCGATGTATCGTTTTTTCTTTGTATGAAGATCTAGCTTTGCATCTGATAGCATTTAAATTGGTTCTGACTTTGGGCCTTTTTGTGTACCTGATGTCTTGTTTACATTGACGTTGTTTACATTGTCAACGTCCTCATATATAGGTAGTTTTTTATATTCTATTACTGTAGAATTACTGTAGGATACATGGATTATTATTCCGGTAGTGTAGCTCCAAAAATTTGGATTTTGTCCTGACTTAGGCTCTATCGGGATGCGCTTGGGCTCTTAATGTTCCCTTTGAGAACTTAGGCATTTTTTCAAATTTTTTTTGTTTCCAAAAAATATTTTGAATTTAATTTTGATTGCTATTATTCATGTATCTTAATTATATATATATTTTGTTGTGGAGTTTGGAGGACTGATATCGACTTTAGTTGATGCACTCCTGTGGACTCTTGTCATTCTTGTGTTCACTGGGATGACTGAGGTTGGAGTCGAGTGTTGCGGTCCGTTGTTGGTGGTGAGGTTCGGAGGCCAGGCCTCTCACTGCGTTATAATTCATTTTGTCAGTTTCTATTTCAGAGGAACATGAACATGGTGATGATATTCTGACACCCATCCAAGTGTGCTACCGTCGTCGTGCTCTGTGGAGCATATAGAGCTAGCCTGCAGTGCTCATTATTGCAAGAGTTATGGCCTTTTGTTAAGGGTTTTAATCTCTTGCAAGCAGCTAGCTCGACCGGTGAAGCGGTACCCCCATCTGTGGGTGCCAAATTTGCACCGGCGATCGCAGCAAGTGCAGGTGCAGCCTCCCTCAGACTCAGAATCTGAGCTGTTGGACGGTGCTGGGTCAGTCTGTTCACGCATATGCAATGGACCGAGATTCGCAACTGATTCTCCCAGATGGTGAAAGGGATAAGGAAGAGGATTGCCCTTCCCTTTCAGAACAGCACATGGTTGCGAAGGTTTTTATCCATCAATACTACCCAGATTTTGTTCCGCTGAATCAGAATTCTGCGACGACAAGAGAGAAACTGCTGGTGTTGTTGGATGCAGACCTTATCCGGACAAAGGAGGAAGTCTTTTCTTTTCTGGTTCAGTCTACGCAGGTGTCACAGGCCTTCGGCCATATAGACAGTGCCGTATTTATCCTTTGAGTGCGAGGAAGAAGGCAGTTTCTTATCTTCATCTTCCATATACATACCATTTTTTGTGCCACATTCGTTTAAAAACTCTCTGGGAAGATGTTCAGAGAGTTCCTCTGCGTTTGGATGAACAGGCCGGGGATCTAGAGGTATCCTTACCTGTGTCATTCAGACACAATTGAGACAGCAATTTCTTCAGATAGAGTGAATTTGGACGTTATGTCTTACGCAGGTCACCTTAAAAGAGCTATCGCACAACGTCTCAATGGAAAGGAATTTGAAGACGTTCGTATCTCTCTTAGAGTTGTTTCCAGGGCAATTATGTATACCACATATAACTCTGCCCTAACAGTGGCTAATCTGGAGTTAATCAGATGTGATGCTGCCCTTGCGTCATCATCACTGACAGTTGACAAGGTGAAAAGCTCTCTCTGAGTCGCTCCGGTCTCCGGACATATTATTTTCGATGACTAGCTTTCGTTAGTCTATGAACAGGCTACTAAGAAAGCGTCTAGTGTTCTGCTTTTGAAGTCGGCGTATCAACGACCAGCTTTAGCAGACAACAGTAAAGGAGGGCGTTCCAGATAAAAATCGTCAAAGGAAAATCCCCACGAGGGGTGCAGGAAACCCTCTTATTATTCTCTGGTGGTCTTCAGTATAGCGACGCGGGAAAGGGGCATAGGTCTGATCGGGACTATCGGCCAGATGCCCCTAGACCAACGAGACAATGTTCTTCACAGGGAGGACATGGTTTCTCCTCCCGTAAGCCTCGCAGGTCATGCAGGTGATGGTTAAGACCTCTATTGCTGGCCAGTTGATGGAAGGTTATCAAGCTCCGTAAAAAAACTGGATAACAGCCACGGAAGATCAGTGGGTGAGAAGTGTAGTCTCGGATGGCTTACGACTATCATTCCAAGTGAAACCCCCACTAACAAGTTGTCTGCTTTGGACAAATCTTCCATCAGATCCTTGCATAAGAGACTTTCTCCTAGCGGAGGTATAGGCTCTCTTATCAAAGGAATCAATACAGGTCGTCAAGAATCAGGATTCTCAAGGTTTTTAGTCACCTGTTCCTCGTACCGAACCCAGACGGCTCGTTCCGACCGGTAATAGGCTTGAGCTGGATAAAGAAGCTTATCATGGCTACAAAAATTATATATGGAGACCATTCGGTCGGTTAGGGCGAGCATTCGAGTGATCAACTATGCGGCAAGCATAGATTTAAAGGATGCGTACTTTCATGTCCTGGTACATTTGGGATTCAAAAAGTACCTGCGGTACGCCATACAAGGAAAGGTGTATCAGTTCAGAGCAATGTGCTTTGGTCTGAACCTGGCTCCCTGGGCATTCACTCGAATAATGAACTCGGTAAAGTCATACTTCCGAGCTCATTCGTCTGTGGTAACGTTGACTTACTTGGATGACCTTCTACAGGGATACGGCAACAGAATTATTCTTAAGAACGATGTTCAGAGTCTGCTTCTATTACTCTGACATCTCGGGTTCATCGTAAATGAGAAAAAGTCAGATCTTACTCCGTATAAGTTGTCTATTCACCTGGGAATGAGCTTTGAGACTCACAACAATCTGGTTTGTCTGCTGTTACCCAGAGCGGAATTAGTCGGTTGTTTTGCTCGCTTTTGTCTACACTCAGATGCATTAACAGTGAGGAAATTCATGCGACTGTTGGAGCTGTGCGGAACAGCTGTGGACCTCATTCCGATTGGCCGTCTGTGCGCATGCCCCCTCCAGATATTCTTTACACAGAACTGGAGTGTGAAGATGCTTTCGCTCAAACCATTATTGTTTTAACAGACCTAGTAAAACAAAGGGTTCAGATTTGGGCAGATATTCAGTGGTTAACTTAGGGAGTTCCGCTGCAACTTCCGGATCTGGCTTTCACGATTATGACGGATGCGAGTCAGGCGGGTTGGGGCGTGACCCTAAGTCCTGTAGACTTGAAGTGTCAGGGTCTTTGGAACTCGTGGTTCCAGGAGAATCACATCAAGAGATGATGTCAATATGGCTAGCGCTACAGCATTGGATTCACTTAATAGCGTACGTCCATTTCAGATTCTGTCTGACAACTCGACAGAAGTAGCGTACATCGGGACCCAGCGTGGCACCCATTCATTTCTGTTATGCCAACTAACGGACAAGATTCTCCTATACTTTCATGAATCATCATGTTCAACTTTCTGTCTGTCATATACCGGGTCATCTGAACATACTAGCAGACTCACTCTCTTGGAAAGGTCGCCTGTTGCAATCAGAGTGGATGCTCAACAAGCAAGTATTCAGGCAGATTTGCTACCAGTGGGATCGCCCCATGATAGATCTGTTTGCGACGCACCAGAACAATCAGTTACCGACGTTCGTGTTGCCATGCCCAGACCATCAAGTGCATGCAGTAGACGCTCTGTCGATGTCATAGGAATGAATGATAGGATATGCGTATCCTCCAATTCATTTGATTCAGCAGATTATGTTTAAGATCAAACAGTCTCGTTGTGAAATCCTACTAGTAGAAGCTCTGTCATCACAGAAACCTTGGATCAATCTTCTCAGGTGTCTGTTATGGGATGTTCCCCGGAAGCTTCCACCACGAGAGGACCTTCTTTATCAGGGGAAGTTTTTGTTCTTCTCTTCTTTTTCCGCCCATAGTGGCATAATGGAGTCGGTTAGACGTGAGGGAACCATTGCGGTTCCTATATTGTTTGATGACTAGCACAAGAATGATCAGAGTAATGCGGGTGAGCATCCCCACCCCCCCCCCCCCCCCCCCCCTCACTGCCAATGTGTTAAGAAGCGATTACCGGGCAAGTTGTAGTTTTCTTCCTGTAAGCCTCGTATGAGTTTAAATTCATACATGCATTTCATGACTTCTCAATTGGCGGCTGGGTCGTGTTCTATGGCGACCTCATGGGCACATCCACTTTTTAGTTGGTTGGTTTCCTGTGGTTGTTTGTCTTTTTATCATATACAAGCGCATAATTCATCATCAATAAATTGCTAGTCTTTGGGAACCTTGGAGGCTGTCTAGTCAGTTAATTGGTATTCAGATGATTACATGCAGGATTTCAATGCTCACGCACATAATAATAAATGAATTATTAGGCAGACGCATTATTGTATGAAATGGACCTTAGAAATTATGAATTATTTCGGGGGCGGTCCGTGTCGAGTCTGTTAATCATAGCTCTTTCCATATCTGGATCCAGGTTTCTATTAATGTTGGTACCCAATCGAATATACCTTGTCTTACACTCTCATATATTCGCACTTTTCTAGAGTCATAGATATCGGATAGTACACATCGGGGAGTGTTGTTACTGGAATTTATTGTACATCTGAATGGTGTCGCCTGTGGGTTACTTTGGAAATGTGTTTACTCTTCAGAGATTGTCCATTGTGATTTGCTACCAGTGGGATCGCCCCATGATAGATCTGTTTGCGACGCACCAGAACAATCAGTTACCGACGTTCGTGTTGCCATGCCCAGACCATCAAGTGCATGCAGTAGACGCTCTGTCGATGTCATAGGAATGAATGATAGGATATGCGTATCCTCCAATTCATTTGATTCAGCAGATTATGTTTAAGATCAAACAGTCTCGTTGTGAAATCCTACTAGTAGAAGCTCTGTCATCACAGAAACCTTGGATCAATCTTCTCAGGTGTCTGTTATGGGATGTTCCCCGGAAGCTTCCACCACGAGAGGACCTTCTTTATCAGGGGAAGTTTTTGTTCTTCTCTTCTTTTTCCGCCCATAGTGGCATAATGGAGTCGGTTAGACGTGAGGGAACCATTGCGGTTCCTATATTGTTTGATGACTAGCACAAGAATGATCAGAGTAATGCGGGTGAGCATCCCCCCCCCCCCCCCCCCCCCCCCTCACTGCCAATGTGTTAAGAAGCGATTACCGGGCAAGTTGTAGTTTTCTTCCTGTAAGCCTCGTATGAGTTTAAATTCATACATGCATTTCATGACTTCTCAATTGGCGGCTGGGTCGTGTTCTATGGCGACCTCATGGGCACATCCACTTTTTAGTTGGTTGGTTTCCTGTGGTTGTTTGTCTTTTTATCATATACAAGCGCATAATTCATCATCAATAAATTGCTAGTCTTTGGGAACCTTGGAGGCTGTCTAGTCAGTTAATTGGTATTCAGATGATTACATGCAGGATTTCAATGCTCACGCACATAATAATAAATGAATTATTAGGCAGACGCATTATTGTATGAAATGGACCTTAGAAATTATGAATTATTTCGGGGGCGGTCCGTGTCGAGTCTGTTAATCATAGCTCTTTCCATATCTGGATCCAGGTTTCTATTAATGTTGGTACCCAATCGAATATACCTTGTCTTACACTCTCATATATTCGCACTTTTCTAGAGTCATAGATATCGGATAGTACACATCGGGGAGTGTTGTTACTGGAATTTATTGTACATCTGAATGGTGTCGCCTGTGGGTTACTTTGGAAATGTGTTTACTCTTCAGAGATTGTCCATTGTGATTCTATTGGACATGTGTATGTTATATATATATCACCGGTTTTCGACCTATCTGCGTGACTCAGGTATACGTTACAAGCGGGCGATATTAATTACCGGGATCACCACTATAGCCTTAGCATCTGAAGAGGCGTTAAGCACTATTTATTAATAATAATTAATACCTGAGTGCCTGTTCGACGAATATTTATATTGTTTTTTGGTACCCCGCATTTACTGATTCCAGAGCGCTCCCCTCTTTCTTTTTGAAGATTCCTTCAAAAAAGCGGGGGGGATTTTTTTTTACCTCTCCTCCGGTTTGATAAGTATATAACTATGAGTGAAGCTGTTTTGTCTGTAATTATATCCTGCATACAGCTTGGGTTTTATTGTATATGGCATATATGTTTGTGGGGGATATTCTCTCATTCTCCAATACGCCATCCTAATTTTTGGGGCTTAGTCCAGGCTAGCCTTAAAAATAATCGGGAGCTTGTTACATCCAAATTAGCATAGTCTTCATGCTAAGAATACTGAATTACTTGAACTGGGCTCCTTTTTTATGATATGTCTTCACTATTACTGTATAGAGAGACATACATGTAATTCGTAATAATTTTAATTTCCTTTCACCTTGGATTACAGGATTGGAACTATGTTGATCTACTAATTCTGAAGTCTTAGGCCCTCCGCCTTTTTTCGATTCACCTAGTCTGGGCCATTAGGTTATAGTGTAAAAATATTATAAATTTAAAATAATTAGTATATTTTTATACTTACCAATGGCCCAATGACTCATTCCTCCCCGCTGAATTATTATGTAGTACTCTCTTCTACAAAGAATGATGTTGGCGCCAATTCCAGTCACTTCCTGACGTCTGCGCATGCACAGAGAGTAAATGTATGGAGGGCCAAGATAGGACTTTTATTTTTCAGTTTTGCGAGTAAATTTTGGGGATTGGGGGTTCAAAATTTGTGTTTGGCCCTTGATAACTTTGAGTTAGCACCAGCTAGTCTGCTAGTCTGGGCCATCGGTAAGTATAAAAATATAAAAATTACTTTAAATTTATAATATTTTTATACTGTACCAATGACCCAGACATAGCTGGTGCTAATTCTCAAAAATCTAGGGCCAAACATAAATTTTGCCCCCCAATCCCCAAGATTTGCATCTAAAACTGAAAAAATCATGTCCTAAATGGTCCTCCATACTTTCCCTCCACTGCGCATGCGCAGTGTCAAGGAGGTCTCGAAATTGGCGCCAATTATCATTCTTTGTTTGGCCCTTCATCAGTTCACATCTGACTGATATTTGTGCTTGTAAATCTCAGTTTAAATGATGCCAGACACATAAATATTAGAGAAATGGTGGATCTAAAGAGGAAATAGAAGGAGGAGAGGAAAAATGAGTGGCAGGAAATAATCAGGGCTGTAACTTAAAAATTTTTTTACGAAATTATGTTATGTTGCCTAATTTCGAGGCATGGGCCTGTTGTCATTCTTGCTATAAAGTTACACTGCTTGTTCAGTGTTTCCTCTCTCCCTTTCCTTTAAGCCCCCCCTTGCTATTCTCCCATGCTTTTGGCATATTTTCTGTAATATTATTACGAAAATCTCTTGGGAGTTTTAGCTGGGTAACAGAATGAATTCTGTTCTTTTCCCCATGTTTACGTCCTCACCCATGGGTGTTCAGGCGTAGTGTTCTGCATCTACCATCTGATGTTCTGCAGTTTCTTCCCTGGAAGTCTCTGTTTTGCATCAGATAGTGTGTTATTGGTAACTGATTTCGGGACATGGTTATCAGTGCCTGGAGTCATGTTTCTGGTGTTTATACACTTCTTGTTTACATTGACAACGGTTTCTGTTGAGAGGGATTTTCTTGTCTTTGTATTATAATCATAACAAGATACATTATTATTATACGTAAGTGTTGCATTAATTTTTTTGTAATATTTTAAAAAATTTTGTCCACACTTAGGCTTTTTGGGATCCATTGGGGCTGAACGTTACTTTCAGAAACTTGGGCTTTTCTGAAAAAATATTTTTTCAAAAATTTTTTTTGATTTCAATTATTTTTTCTCTATTAATGGATCATGTTATTATGTATCTTTGTTTTCAGGGGTTGGTGTGAGTACTAGGACTTTTTGTGTTCTTTTCACATTGAAAGGATATTGTTCAAATTGTAATGAGAGGAAATCTTCCTCTGACTTTCATAATCATTGTATTAATTGTAGTCAGTGTACTCGCACTAACTCCTGTTCAGTATGTGTCAATTGGGATGACAAACATTGGAAACGTGTGTCACGGTATGTTGTTAGTGGGGAAAAGGCCATGCCGGTCCTTTCTCCGCAGGGTCACTCTAGTTTATCAATCTCTATTTCAGAGGAACAAGAACAGGGTGATGTTTCCGTGATGTCTTCCAAAAGTGTACCTCCGTCGTCACAGTTAAATGAAGAGCTAGCGGCAAAAGTGCTCATGGAAATACGTCAATTGCCTAAGAAGTCCCTAGTAGGATCGACGGCATCGCCCGGTGTAGCGGGGTTCGTCCGTTGCGGTCCAGGAAGGAGATTTGGGTGATGCAAGCACTATAATAAGACAAAGTGCACACCCAGTGACGACGGATCAGAGGAGAGAATGGAGGAAGCCTATTAGTCCACTTCCTAGCTCGTCCAGGTCCATCCGGGCTGCGAGCGAGAGAGGTCCCTCTCTCGTACAACAACATCTGGGACCAGATGTTGTGGTACAAAACGTTTCGCATTCGGAGCATACGTCCGCCGATCGGGACGCTCCGTTATATAGACAGTCCGGAGAGACTGTCGATAAGGCTTCCTCATCCTCACGGCAGCGCACACGACTGCACCTTGGCTACGTGACCATGGATATCCAGCCAGCTTCACCGATCAGGGATTCCACGGCGACCAGGTCACGCCATCTGGTAGCCAGGGACACGAGGCCTGTAGACTCCGGACGTTCGCATAAAAGAAGTATGCAGGAGTCAATGTACACGGAGCTTCCAGCGGCAAAGCAACGTAAGACCGCTACTCCACAGGCCTCAGTGACGGACGTGCTATCCCAAATAGCACAACTTATCGCAGCATCCCAGCAAACGACAGAATCTCTGTCGGATCAGGAATTATCCGACGACGCTGGGTCGGTATGCTCCGCCGAAGCATCGGGTACCGACGACCGAGAACTTCATAGGGTCCGACAGGATGGCGAATGGGATTCGGAGGATTTGGAGCTTTCCCTTTCGGAACAACATAAAGCTGCCGTAGATTTTATCCGGCATTACCTTCCAGAGGTTGTTCCGTCGGACCAGAATGCTGCGATGCCGGATAAGAGACTGATAGCGTCATTGGACACAGAATTTTTTTATCGGTTCAGGGACATTCGAAACGGCAGGACAGGGCATACCGAGAGTTCCTCTGCGTCTAGACGACGAGGCTGAAAACTTGGCATTGTCTATACCGTCGTCTATGTCAATTCCAACCATGACGTTGGAAACGACAATAATGTCTAACAGAGTTAACTTAGACGCCTTATCATACGCAGATCACCTTACTAAGGCGTTATCATTACGTCTTCAAGGGAAAGAATTCCAGGATATACAATCCTCATTAAGACTTCTTTCAAGGGCAGTAGCTTATTCCACGTATAACTCTGCCCTTTCAGTGGCAAACCTGGAGTTGGTTAGACGTGACGCAGCCCTAGCTACATCCACGCACATGGATGGTAAGGTGAAGAACTCTCTCAGAGTCGCTTCGGTCTCTGGAGAGCTTCTCTTCGACGGCAAGCTTTCAGCAATCTATGATAAGATAACTAAGAAAGCTTCGGATTCTCTGCTTTTCAAATCCGCTTCCAAAAAGCCGGATACAGCAGAAAAGAGTAAGACATGCACTTCTGGGACAAGTACGCCCAAGAGAAGTTCCTATAGAGGTTCCTATGCGTCCGCTAGGTCTTATTCTAGAGACCGTCAAGGCAGCGACTCTCGTGCGGGACGTTCTTCTGGCCGAGATTACCGGTCAGACGTCCCTAGGTCGACGGGGTGAGGTTCGGGTCGTGGAGGACGTAGTTTCTCCTTCCGCAAGCCTCGCAGGTCCAGGAGGTGATGGTTTGAACCTCTATTGTGTTCCGGTAGGCGGAAGATTATCGAGTTTTATAAACGAGTGGGCGTCAATTACGGTCTACCACTGGGTTCGAGGGGTGATTTCGGAAGGACTAAGAATATCCTTCAAACGAAAGCCTCCATTAACTCGAAGTCCAAAATGGACTCAGCTTCCGTCGAATCCGCAGAAAAGAGATGCTCTTTTATCAGAAGTACAGTCTCTTCTGAAGAAGAACGTGGTAGAGGTCGTAGAAGACCAGGAATCACCGGGTTTCTACAGCCATCTGTTTCTGGTTCCGAAACCAGACAGCTCGTTCTGTCCAGTCATAGATCTGAGCTGGATAAACAAGCTGATCGTCGCTCCGAAGTTCTATATGGAGACAATTCGATCAGTCAGAGCGAGTATTCGGGTGAACGACTATGCTACAAGCATAGATCTCAAGGATGCGTACTTTCACGTCATGGTACATCCGACATTCAGAAAGTATCTACGCTTCGCAATCCTAGGAGTTGTATATCAGTTCCGGGCGATGTGCTTCGGTTTGAACCTAGCCCCCTGGGCTTTCACTCGAATAATGAACTCGGTAATGATATATTTCCGAGCTCATTCGTCTGCGGTAACGTCAGCCTACCTGGACGACATTCTTCAGAGGTACGGCAACGAGTTAACGCTTCAGAACGATGTGCAGAATCTGCTTCTATTACTCCGACGTCTCGGTTTTATAATAAACGAGGAGAAGTCGGATCTGGTGCCGTCCAAGTCATTCACTCATTTGGGAATGAGCTTCGAGATGCACAACAATCTCGTTCGTCTGCCGTTAACCAGAGCGAAATTAATCAGTTGTTACACTCGCTATTGTCTTCACTCAGACAAAGTCACAGCGAGAGAGTTCATGAGACTGATAGGTCTGTGCGGAGCCACTGCGGATCTCATTCTGATGGGGCGGTTACGCACTTGTCCTCTCCAAATTTTCTTGACTGAGAATTGGAGTGTAAAGATTCATTCGCTCAATATAGACGTTCTCTTGTCAAATCAAGTGAAACAAGAGATTCAGACTTGGGCAAACATTCAGTGCTTGACTCAGGGAGTCCCACTGCAGTTGCCGGATCCGAGTTTTACGATTATGATGGATGCCAGTCAAACAGGTTGGGGTGCAACATTGATCCCAACGGATTCGAAGTGCCAGGGTCTTTGGGATCCGCAGTTCCTAGGCAAGCACATAAACATCGAGGAAATGATGTCAATTTGGCTTGCACTACGTCATTGGATGAACATTATTCAGAAAGCACATGTCCAAATCCTGTCCAACAATACGACAGTAGTAGCGTATATTCGGAACCAGGGAGGCACTCATTCCGTTCCGTTATTCAATTTAACGGAAAGAATTCTTCTGTTTGTTCTAGAACACCAAGTTCTACTTTCGGTCCGTCTTATCCCGGTCGTCTAAATGTATTAGCAGACTCCCTTTCACGGAAGGGTCGCTTGTTGCCGTCAGAATGGACTCTCAACAAACAGGTATTCAATCAGATTTGCTACCAATGGGAGCGGCCAATGATAGACTTATTTGCGACACAACTCAACAATCAGTTGCAGACGTATGTGTCACCATGTCCGGATCCCCGAGCATATGCAGTAGATGCTCTATCGATCTCGTGGGATGGAATGATAGGATATGTGTATCCTCCAGCGCCGTTGATTCAGCAGATATTGCTAAAGATAAAACATTCTGAATGCAAAAGTCTATTGGTAGCATCTCTGTCTCCACAGAGACTGTGGATAAATCTACTCAGGTGTCTGCTGTGGGACTTACCGCGAAAACTTCCTCCACGAGAGGATCTTCTTTCGCAGGGGAAATCGCGTCAACTACATCACAAGGTCTCAACCTTCACGTATTTCCGTTGTGCGGTCCTTCTTGCACGGCAAGCATTTTACAGGACGAGCAGTGGACGCGATTTCTAACTGTAGGAGGACCTCCTCTTCGCTAAACTATGTGGCTAAGTGGAAGGTCTTTCGTCGTTGGTGTAGGGATCATTCTGTTGATATTTTTGATTCCTCCATACCAGACATTGCAAACTTTCTAGTATACTTGTTTGACGAGATCAAACTGCAGCCTGTTACTATTAAAGGTTATAGGTCTATGTTATCTGATACCTATGCACATCATGATAGTTTACAAATTGGATCTAATGTCTCTTTATCTAAATTAGTTAGAAACTTCTTGATAAATAGACCTAGAACCCTTAGATTAATTCCTAAATGGAATTTAGCTTGGGTTCTTCTTAAACTAAAAGAAAAGCCATTTGAGCCTCTTGAGACAGTAGATTTCAAATTCTTGTCTTATAAGACAGCATTTCTCTTAGCTTTCTCTTCTGCTAGAAGAGTCAGTGACCTTCATGCACTATCTCTGGACGATTCTCACTATCGTAGTGTCGGGAACACTATTACCTTTACTACTAATGTTGGATTTTTGGCTAAGAATCAGGCTCCTAATAAATATCCGGAACCTATTGTTATTAAGGCCCTTCCATCTTCAGACGGGCATAGGCCTTTACTCTGCCAGGTTAGAGCTTTACGTATTTATAAACGAAGATCTCAGTTTATCAGAAAGGGACGAAAACGCTTCTTTCTGTCTCTGATGCCTAATAGAAAGGACATTACGGTCCATTCTATTGCTAGATGGATTCAATTAACTATCCGTACTGCTTATGATAATCTATCTTCAACTCAGCAGTCTGTGCTTAAGATTTCGGCTCCTGAAGTAAGAGCTCTTTCTACATCTTGGGCTTATGCAAATAGTGTTGCTATTACAGATTTAATGAAGGCTGCATATTGGTCTTAGCCATCCACATTCACAAATTTTTTTTATCTCAGAAATATTGAGTCCATTTCTGGAGACCTGCATTGTTTAGGTCCGTTATCTGTTGCTCAGAATGTCGTCCACTAAACAGTTGCAACTATAGTTATGCAGGCTTTCTGTTCCGGCAGTGACTCTGTCCTGCTGCCCTCTTCGCTCTGGGCTATTTGACCTAGGGCAAGGGGACGGGGGGGGGGGGGGGGGGGGGGGGTGTTCCCTTAGGTCACCTGCTTTATAGTGAAAAGCAAGGGGATACCTCCTCCGGAGTCAGTAATTCTGAGTCGTTACCGGGATGGTTTTAAAGTGTAAAGTTAATGTTTAAAATTCATTCATGTCATATTTTTAAAGTGTAGCTCGGTGTGAAGCATTTGTATATGTCACGTGTCAAACGTGCTTTAATATACAATCCTCGGACACTTTTAAAGAGTATAAAGAGTCTCAATTCTCTGGTCTTACTTTATTTATTGGCTTACTTTAAAAATAATTAGTATAAAGGGTTATACTGGATGTTAATAGAGAACATGAATGTTATTATGCTCAATTATAGAGGGTGTTGGGTCTTTCTAATTTATCATAAATAAGAAAGATACATGTAAAGCCTAATACTCCTTTTCTCCTCGAGGGGATGACTCTATTATATATAGTTGAGCTTATTGGATTTTCCTCTATGTCCTAGGCCCTCCAGCCTTTTTACTCTTCAGCTATGTCTGGGTCATTGGTACAGTATAAAAATGTTAAAAAATTTATAGTAATTTATATATTTTTTATACTTACCAATGACCCAGACGGGGATGGCCCTCCCAGGAGTTGGGAACTCATACCTCCCCGCTGAGTACATAGCGCTGACCAGGCACTGCTTGTAAGAATGATAATTGGCGCCAATTTCGAGACCTCCTTGACACTGCGCATGCGCAGTGGAGGGAAAGTATGGAGGACCATTTAGGACATGATTTTTTCGGTTTTAGATGCAAATCTTGGAGATTGGGGGGCAAAATTTGTGTTTGGCCCTAGATTTTTGAGAATTAGCACTAGCTATGTCTGGGTCATTGGTAAGTATAAAAAATATATAAATTACTATAAATTTTTTAACTTTTCTACCAATTCCAGACCACACTCTTGGTATTTAATGTATCTCAAATTCTGTTATTCTGGGTCAGAATCCCTATTTCTGCCTATGCCAAGCCCTACTGCATATCCTCTCTTGCTCCCAGGATTACAACAGTACTGTTCTATTGTTCAAGAGTGGACACTTCTCAGAGAAAATTAACCACTTTTCTGCATTTTTGACTGTTCTTCTTGCTTCAAACATTATTCTGTCTACTCTTTTCCTTATTCTCTTTGCTATTAGTTCCTTGGTTCTCGTCAGATCACCGAAGTTAAGCAACATTGAGTCCAGTTAGTCCTTGGATGAGTGACTGCCTGAGCGATCGATTCGGACTTCTGCATTGTGTCCTTAGGCAAGGTACTTAACCCTGATTGTCCACATGGGGGCATGATGACGCCGTGTACTAAGGTGTACTGGACGCCGATGGTGCGCATGTCTTCAACCAATCTAACCCTGCCTGTGCTGAAGTGTGGAGTTATGATGTTGGGGAGCTGGCTGCTGCTCGTCATTGCTCGGTGGTTCTCTCCAGGTACTCCGGCTTCCTCCACCCGTAAAACTCTCACCGACACGATATGACCAAGGCTGTTAAAGTGTCGTTAAACCTTAATAAATAAATAAATGATACTAGTTCCTTTCTGATAATCTGATTGCCTCACCAGAATTAAACTGCCAATGAAATCACACTATTTAACTTAGCCCCCCCTACCCCCTTACTCCACCCATCATCTTTGTTTCCAGTTCCCTGACAATGTGCATATGTTTATGATCCCTGTCAGCCATCTACACAGCACAAGACAGCACAGTGCATGCAGCATATAGGCACAAGCCAAAAGCGTCTGTGCCAGTGCACGGTGTGCACACAACACATGTAGCACATATGGGTATTGGCTCCTATATCATCACACAGCTTCTTGGGTCCTGTTTCTGTGTTACGTATCAATAGAAAATCATTTATGTCTTGTAAAAATATTGACAAATAGCTGCATTTATATAAAAATTACTTGCATTATTACAATGTGATTTTGTTATTCGTTTCAGTTCTGCTGCAGCTGACAGAAATCCTTCTTCTGATAGCACATATTTACGTCTCCCTGATAGTCTTTCAATACGCATAATTAAACTTGCAACGGGCAGTAATAGGTATATATATATATTTTTATCTATTCTGAATTTAGTTTGAAAATAATATAAAAAAAATATACTGATATGATCCAGACTGCTGTATTTCAAGTAGTTAACCTTCTATCTGACATTACTTGTAGATAACCCAATATATTTCCTCAAATAACTAAACAATTTCACTATTTCCTTTAACAACATACAGTACTTTGCTCACAAAAGTATTATATTTCTCAATCCAATGGGGAACTTGGGACCATGGTGGCTCAGTGGTAGACTGTTGGACTTCTATGCTAGAGGTCCCGAGTTCGATCCCCATCTGGGACGACCTGCGTTGTGTCCATGAGCAAGGCACTTTATCCTGGTTGCCTTAATGGGGTCCTGTTAAAATATTTTGTGATCTGTCAAAGAATTACTACAACATCCATTGAATTCCCGACATTTATAGGCACTTTTGCTTCAGTATATTCAATGTAGGCATTTGATTTGTTATATCTTGTTTGATAGAGCTGAACAAGCATATAATAGATAAATGCTCAATTTATAACTAGAAGGTAGGAAAATAATCCAATGCCTGTTAATCGTGTATTCCTGTTAATTTAATATTTTTCTCTGGCAATGTGTGTATTCAATTAACAGGATTCCACTGTATTATGAAAGCAAGACCAAGTGCAGAAAAATTGAAAATGGCATTTTAGAATCAACATGCTGTCATTTCTTTTTTGATGGGTGAGATTCAACCTTGTCGCGATCCAGTCGAAATACACTGTGATCGCAGTCCAGTAGCTTATTATCCCCTCATTGAAACAAATTCAACAAGCTCATTCCAGTGCAGGTGATCAGCTGAGTTTTTGAAGAAAAAAAATGAACAAATAATAAATTAAACATTTAAATGCAAAGTTAATGTATAGGATTGGAATTACATGCAAATGGTGAGGCAGTTACAAATTTTTGTCAAATATGTATTATTTTTTTTTGATAATGAATTGATTAGCATGAAAATAAATATCATCACAGTTGTAAAAACATTTGTATTATTTTTGTTGTACAGTTGAACCCTGTTAATTGAATAGCCATTTTTCCATTGAAAATTATTCAATTAACAGGAGATTTCCATTAACAGGGATTGTGTCACTTTCCTGTTTTCTAAAGATAAACTTGGCATTTATTCTATTATACAAGATATAATAGATTAAATGCCTGTACTGGATGTACTGAGGCCAATAGGTCTATAAACAGAGGAAAACTGGGGAGAGTCAGGATAATTTCTTGACAGCTTACAAGATTTTTTATTCAATTAACAGGATTTTACTCTATAACCTACATTCAATTAACAGGGGGTGCGGTGGCGTCTCGATAACCAGTTCTTGTCAGATCACCGAAGTTAAGCAACGTCGAGCGCGGTTAGTAGTTGGATGGGCGATGATTTCAGCGACTGATTCGCGCTCCCGTGTTGTATCCTTGGGCAAGGCACTTCACCCCGATTGCCTACATGGGGGCACGATGACACTGTGTACTAAGGCATACTGCACGTCGATGGTACGCATGTCTTCAACCAATCTAACCCTGCCTGTGTTGCGGTGCAGAGTTCAGAGTTACGATGTTGGGGAGCTGACAGCTGCTCGTCGTTGCTCGGTCGTTCTCTCCGGGTACTCTGGCTTCCTCCACCCGTAAAACTGTCACCGACATGATATGACCCTGGCTGTTAATGTGTTGTTAAACCCTACTGAAAAAAAAAAATAATTCAATTAACAGGTCAAATTTGTACTGGAGTTATGGTAGATGGTTTTGTGTTGGGAAATTATATTCAATTAACAGGGTTATTCAGTTAAGAGATATCTAATTAAGTGGGCTCCACTGTACTGTGTCTGACACAGAATCAGAGAGAATATATTTTCACATCCCCCGTGTGAACCCCAGGAAACTGGTGCAGTACTTGTTTACTGTGGTAAACAAGTTCTACTTTACTGGTAAAATAGGACATGATAACCAGTGCTCAGGGAAAAAGCCCCTAAAGTGGGCAGCATAGGTATAAGCGATTGGATAAACTTGACTTCATATCTCTGTTGCGGTCATGATATAGCCACAGATGCTCAGTGTGACATGAAACACCAAGGAGAAAAAATCAATAAATTTTCACTTTCAAACATTTGAATATTCACTCATATTCTTCACCTATATTAGGAGCGTGGTGGCGTTGCGGTAACCGGTTCTCGTCAGATCACCGAAGTTAAGCAACGTCAAGCCCGGTTAATCATTGGATGGGTGACTGTCTGAGCGATCAATTCGGACTCCCACATTGTGTCCTTGGGCAAGGCACTTAACCCTGATTGCCCACATGGGAGCACGATGACACCATGTACTAAGGCGTACTGCACGTCGATGGTACGCATGTCGTCAACCAATCTAACAGTACCTGTGCTGCAGTACGGAGTTACAATGTTGGGGAGCTGGCAGATGCTCGTTGTTGCTCAGTGATTCTCTCTGGGTATGTTGGCTTCCTCCACCCGTAAAACTGTCACGGTCATGATTAGCCATTGTGCAAAAGAATATGACCTTAAGAACCAATAAATAAATAAATAAAATACTTCACCTATACTTTCTCACAGTCAACAGTGAGCTGCTTTTCAAGATATTTTATTCAATTAACAGGCCTACATGGGAATCCAGTGAAGTGAAGCAGTGCTTGACTACTGTAGTAAACAAGTTCTGCTTTACTGATATATTAGAACATGGTACCCACTGTATGGGGTGGAAGTTTAAACAGCTGACTAAATTTGACTTTATATCAGTGTTTGGTTGTGATGTAGCCGTAGATGCTGAAAGTTTTCTTTAACACCAATAAATAATGCAATAGGAACTTACTGTTAATTGCATACCCTATTTGCAATTAACAGGCCAAATTTGTATTGAGGGTATTTTATTGATGCTTTGAGGTTTGAAAGTTCTATGTATTTAACAGGCTTATTCAATGAAGAAATATACAATTTAGTGAGCTTCTCTGTAGTAATTTATTTATTGGGGTTTAATGACACTTTCCTACAGCCTGGCTCACCTCGTGTCAGACAGTTTTACGGGTGGAGGAAGCAGGAGTACCCTGAGAGAACCACCAACCAGTGGCAAGCAACTGTCAGACTCCCCAACATACTAACTCCACACAAACAAGGTTAGTATTGCTTGAAGACAAGTGCTTCATCGACATGCAGTGCACCTGAGTACACAGCATCACCATGCCCCCATATAGGCAATCGGAATTAAGTGCCTTGCCCAAGAACACAATGCAGTTGCCCCTGGCCGAGATCGAAGTGTGGACCTTTTGGTTTGAAGTCCAGGTCTGAAAATAAGCAGTCTGACATTTGCAGAATGAGGTCCTCAGAAGGTACATTTGATGATGCTATCCCATACAGTGGGCCAATTTATCCTCTGGGTACCTCTTTCTGTTTAGTTTTGAGACCCTAATTCAGATTGAGGTTTAAAGAGGGAAAATTTTGTGATGCTACCGCTACCCTGCTGTGCAGGGTAGCATCACTAAATTCACCCTCTGTGGACCTCATTTTGCAGATGACAGTCTGCTTATTTTCTGGCTTGTTGAAGTCCAATACCATAACCACCGACCCACTTCTGTACCTGTGTACAAGGCATCTACAGGAGTAGAATATATATTTAGAAACTATTTCTGAGTTGACTTGACTCAGATCTGAAGGAAGAGTCCTTGAAGGTCCTAGAATTCAAATGTTTATTTCATGGCTTTGAAAGTGCTTGAATATGGGCCTGAAGTCCCAGATGTCCATGAAAGTAATTGCAAACATGTGTGGTCAGCCAGTACTCTAAAGCCTTTCTAGGAACAACTTTAGTAGTAGTAGTACCAACAAAGAAAGAATCGTCCCCTTGAGTGGAACAAGGCACCATCTGCAATGCTTTCAAGGGACGAAATGTGAAAGTAATATTCTAGTGGTTCTCCTTCAACATATTTCAACAGGTTCTGTACCTATACCATGATTTTGTGATTCATATATCAATATTTGTTGAAAATCCTTAAATTTGTTGCAGCGTGGACCCAGAAAATCCTTTGGTTGAACCCCAAAATGTCATTGAAAGTCCTTGAATTTGGTTTCTGAAATTATGGGGGTACCCTCATCGATCTAAAAGACTTCTTATTTTGTATTTTGACCCTTGCTGATTGAACACAACCGAGTAAAAAGGGTTACACATTTTGAATTGCCATATAAAGTTACTATAGCACAATAACAGTTTAACTACCTTGGAAATAAAGTATTTTTATACTGTACCAATGACCCAGACTTAGCTGGTGCTAACTCTAACAAAACCAGGGCCAAACACAAATTTTGCCCCCCAATCCCCAAAATTTGCATCCAAAACAAAAAGAAATCATGTCCTAAAGGACCTCCATACTACGTCTCTACTGCGCATGCGCAGTGACGCAGACGTCCCGAAATTGGCGCCAATTATCATTCTCTGTTTGGCCCTTCATCAGTCAACATCTCACTGATCTTTGTGCTTGTAAATCTCAGTTTAAAGGATGCCAGACACGTAATTCTTGGAGAAAATGTGATTCTAAGGAGGATAGAAGGAGGAGAGGAAAAGAAGTGACAAAAAATAATCAGGGCTGTACTTGAAATTTTTTGATGAAATTATGTTAAGTTGCCTATTTTCGAGGCATGGGCCTCTTGTTGTCATTCTTGCTAATTGTTGCACTGCTTATTCAGTGTTTCCTCTCCCCTAGCCTTCTAAAGTCCCCCCTTGCAATTCTCCCATGCTTTTGGCATATTTTTGAGAAATTTCATTTCTAAAATTTCCTGGGAGAGTTGCTTGGTTACAGAATGTTTTCTGTTATTTTCCCCACAGTTACGTTTTCACCCATGGGTGTATAACGTTTGTGTTCTGCATCTTCCATCTGATGTTCTACAGATTCTCCCCTGGGAGTCTCTGTTTTGCATCAGATAGAGTGTAATTGATGACTGATTCCGGGCCAGTTTTTTCAGTGCCTGGAGTCATGTTTTCTGGTGTTTTTACACTGTTTGTTTTCATTGGCAACAGCCTTTTTTGAGGGGGGCTGTTTGCCTTTGCTGTAGTTTATCTCACTATAAGATACATTTATATTATCCGAAAGTGTCTCATTAATTATTTAATATAATTTTAAAATTTTTGACCACACTTTGCCATCGGATCCATCGGGGCTCAACGTTACTTTTCAGCAACTTGGGCTTCGCTGAAAAAATATTTTTTCAAAATTATTTTGTTTTGCAATTGTTTTTTCATTTATTAATGGATCATGTTATTATGTATCTTTGTGTCAGGGGTTTTTGCGAGTAACTAGGACTTATTGTTGTTCTTTCACAATGAAGGGACATTGTTCAAATTGTAATAGGAAGAAATCTTCCTCTGACTTTCATGATCATTGTATTAATTGTAGTCAGTGTTCTCGCTTTAATCCCTGTCCTATATGTGAACATTGGGATGAGAAACATTGGAAACGTGTGTCATGATATGTTGTTTCTGGAGAAAGAGCGATTCCGGCTCTTTCTCCGCAAGGTCACTCTACTCTCTCAGTTTCTATTTCAGAGGAACCAGAACAGGGTGATGTTTCCATGTTATCTTCTTCAAGTGTGCGTCCGTCGTCACAAATGAATTCAGAGCTAGCGGCAAAAGTGCTCATGCAGATTAGACAAATGTCGTCCGCTAGCTCGCCCGGTGTAGCGTCCATTCACCGAATGGTTCGGCAGCCGGGTTCGTCCGATGCGGTCCAAGAGGAAATTTTGGGTGATGCGAGCACTATAAACATAATAGATGCACACCCAGTGACGGCGGATAGTAAGCGAGAACGGAGGAAGCCTTTGAGTCCGGTTCCTAGCTCGTCCAGGTCCAGCCGGGCCGCGAGCGAGAGAGGCCCCTCTCTCGTACAACATCTGGGACCAGATGTTGTGGTCTTTAGCGGAGCATACGTCCGTCGCTCGGGACGCTCCGTTGTATAAGCAGTCCGCAGAGACTGTTAAGGCTTCCTCTTCTCGTCAGTGCACACGACCGCACCTTGGCTGCGTGACCGCCGATATATTACCAGCTTCGCCGATCAAGGATTCTTCGGCGACCAGGTCACACCATCCGGCAGCCAGGGATTCGAGACCGATGGACTCCGGACGTTCGCATAGGAAAAGTATGCGGGAGCCATCTGATGCGGAGCTGCCCTCGGCGAAGCAGCGAAAGACTGCGCCTCCGCAGGTCTCGACGCCGGACATTCTTGTGCAGATAGCACAGCTTATCGCAGCATCCCAGCAACCGACAGAAACGGTGTCGGATCGAGAATTATCCGACGGCGCTGGGTCGGTACGCTCCGCCGAAGCATCGGGGGCGGACGACCGGGAACATCATGAGGTCCGACCGGATGGTGAAAGGGATACGGATGACTTGGAGCTATCCCTTTCGGAACAACATAAAGCTGCCGTGGACTTCATCCGGCACTTTCTCCCTCAAGTTGTTCCGTCGGGCCAGACTGCTGCGCTTCCGGACAAGAGAATTATAGCGTCATTGGACTCTGAATTTTTTGAGCGGTTCAGGGACATCGCTCCCGAGTTTCCGTCGCAGTCCAATAATGTTGCAAGAACATTTGAATTATTGAACGACGCTATATTTAAACTTGCTTCCAGGACGGGGAAAGCAGGTTTCTTGTCCGCTAATACTCTCAACCTGCCTTTCATTAATGCAAGGAATAAATTCGATACGGCAGGACAGGGTATACCGAGAGTTCCTCTGCGTATGGACGACGAGGCGGAAGACTTAGAGCTATCATTACCGTCGTCAGCTTCTATTCCAGCCGCGGTGTTGGAAACAGCTATTGCGTCTAACAGAGCCAATTTAGATGCCTTATCTTACGCAGATCACCTTACTAAGGCGTTATCACTGCGCTTTCAGGGGAAAGAGTTTCAGGATATACAATCCTCTTTAAGACTTCTTTCAAGGGCAGTAGCTTATTCCACGTGTAACTCCGCCCTTTCAGTGGCAAATCTGGAGTTGGTTAGACGTGACGCAGCCCTAGCTACATCCACACTAGTGGATTCTAAGGTGAAGAACTCTCTTAGAGTCGCTTCGGTCTCAGGAGAACTTCTCTTTGACGGCAAGCTTTCCGCTATTTATGATAAAATTACAAAGAAAGCTAAGGATTCTCTGTTGTTCAAATCTGCTCCTAAGAAGTCGGATACAGCAGACACGAATAAGACAGGCACTTCTGGGTCTAATGCGCCCAAGAGAGGTTCCTATAGAGGTTCCGGTGCGTCCTCTTGGTCTTATTCGAGAGACCGTCAGGATAGCGACTCTCGTTCGGGACGTCCTTCAGGCCGGGACAATCGGTCGGACGCCCCGAGGTCGACGGGGCGAGGTGCGGGTCGTGGAAGACGTGGTTTCTCCTACCGCAGGCCTCGCAGGTCCAGGAGGTGATGGCTTAAACCTCTATCGCGTTCCGGTTGGCGGAAGGTTGTCGAGCTTTCCACAAGAATGGGCGTCGATTACGGACGACCCTTGGGTGAGAGGAGTGACTTCGGAAGGTCTAAAGATATCCTTCAAACGAAAGCCTCCATTAACTCGAAGTCCAAAGTGGACTCATCTTCCGTCAAATCCGCAGAAAAGAGACGCTCTGTTATCAGAGGTGCAGTCTCTTTTAATGAAGAACGCGGTAGAGGTCGTAGAAAACCAGGAATCTCCGGGATTCTACAGCCATCTGTTTCTGGTTCCGAAACCAGACGGCTCGTTCCGTCCAGTCATAGATTTGAGCTGGATAAACAAGCTGATCGTCGCTCCGAAGTTTTATATGGAGACGATTCGATCGGTCAGAGCGAGTATTCGGGTGAACGATTATGCAACGAGCATAGATCTCAAAGATGCGTACTTTCACGTCATGGTACATCCGACATTCCGAAAGTATCTACGCTTCGCAGTCCTAGGAGTGGTGTAACAATTCCGGGCGATATGCTTCGGATTGAATCTAGCACCCTGGGCTTTCACTCGGGTAATGAACTCGGTAATGATCTACTTCCGAGCTCATTCGTCTGCGGTAACGTCGGCCTACCTGGACGACATTCTTCAGAGGTACGGCAACGAGTTAACGCTTCAGAACGATGTTCAGAATCTTCTTCTATTGCTCCGACGTCTCGGCTTTATAGTAAACGAGGAGAAGTCGGATCTGGTGCCGTCCAAGTCATTCACTCATCTGGGAATGAGCTTCGAGACGCACAACAATCTCGTTCGTCTGCCGTTAACCAGAGCGAAATTAGTCAGTTGTTACGCTCGCTATTGTCTGCACGCAGACAAAGTCACGGCGAGAGAATTTATGAGACTGATAGGTCTGTGCGGAGCCGCCGCGGATCTCATTCCGATGGGGCGGTTACGCACACGTCCTCTTCAAATTTTCCTGACTCAGAATTGGAGTGTGAAAATTCATTCGCTCGATGTGGACGTTCTCTTGTCAGATCAAGTGAAACAAGAGATTCAGACTTGGGCAAACATTCAGTGGTTAACTCAAGGAGTTCCGCTGCAGTTGCCGGATCCGAGTTTTACCGTTATGACGGATGCCAGTCAAACAGGTTGGGGTGCATCATTAATCCCAACGGATTCGAGATGCCAGGGTCTTTGGGATCCGCAATTCCTGTGCAAGCACATAAACATCAAGGAAATGATGTCAATTTGGCTTGCGTTACGTCACTGGATGGACATTATTCACGATGCTCATGTCCAAATCCTATCCGACAATACGACAGTAGTGGCGTATATACGGAATCAGGGAGGCACTCATTCAGTTCCGTTGTTCAATCTAACGGAAAGAATCCTTCTGTTTGCGTTAGAACATCACGTTCTTCTTTCGGTCACATACCGGGTCGTCTGAATGTGCTAGCAGACTCCCTTTCACGAAAGGGTCGCTTGTTGCCGTCGGAGTGGACTCTCAACAAACAAGTATTCAATCAGATTTGCTACCAATGGGAACGGCCAATGATAGACTTATTTGCGACACATCTCAACAATCAGTTGCAGACGTATGTGTCTCCGTGTCCGGATCCAAGAGCATTTGCAGTAGACGCTCTGTCGATCCCTTGGGACGGAATGATAGGATATGCGTATCCTCCAGCGCCGTTAATTCAACAAGTATTGCTAAAGATAAAACAATCTCAATGCAAGATTCTGTTGGTAGCATCTCTGTCGCCACAGAGATCGTGGATAAATCTACTCAGGTGTCTGTTGTGGGACCTACCGCGGAAGCTTCCTCCACGGGAGGATCTTCTTTCGCAGGGGAAATCGCGCCAACTCCATCACAACCCGCAAGGTCTCAACCTTCACGTTTTTTCCGTTGTGCGGTCCTTCTTGCATGGCAAGCACTTTACAGGACGAGCAGTGGACGCGATTTCTAACTGTAGGAGGACCTCCTCTTCGCTAAACTATGCGGCTAAGTGGAAGGTTTTTCGTCGTTGGTGTAGGGATCATTCTGTAGATATATTCGATCCCTCTATACCAGACATTGCAAACTTTCTAGTATACTTGTTTGACGAAATCAAACTGCAGCCTGTTACTATAAAGGGTTATAGATCTATGTTATCTGATACCTATGCACATCATGATAGTTTACAATTGGATCTAATGTCTCTTTATCGAAGTTGGTTAGAAACTTTTCGATAAATAGACCCAGAACTCTTAGATTAATTCCTAAGTGGAATTTAGCTTGGGTTCTTCTTAAATTGAAGGAAAAGCCATTTGAACCTCTTGGGACAGTAGATTTCAAATTCTTATCTTATAAGACAGCTTTTCGCTTAGCTTTCTCTTCTGCTAGAAGAGTCAGTGAGCTTCATGCACTATCGATGGATGATTCTCATTATCGTAGTGTTGGGAATACTATCACCTTCACTACTAATGTGGGTTTTTTAGCTAAGAACCAGGCTCCTAATAAATATCCGGAACCTATTGTTATTAAGGCTCTTCCGTCTTCAGACGGGCGTAGGCCTTTACTCTGTCCTGTTAGAGCATTACGTATCTATATACAGAGATCTCAGTTTATCAGAAAGGGACGGGAACGTTTCTTTCTGTCTTTGATGCCTAATAGAAAGGATATTTCAGTCCATTCTATTGCTAGATGGATTCAGTTAACTATCCGAACTGCTTATGAAGATTTATCTTCTTCTCAGCAGTCTGTGCTTAAGATTTCTGCTCATGAAGTAAGAGCTCTTTCTACTTCCTGGGCTTATGCTAATAGTGTTGCTATTACAGATTTAATGAAGGCTGCTTATTGGTCTCAGCCATCCACATTTACGAATTTTTATCTCAGAAATATTGAGTCCATTTCTGGAGACCTGCATTGTTTAGGTCCGTTATCTGTTGCTCAGAATGTCGTCCAATAAACAGTTGCAACTATAGTTATGCAGGCTTTCTGTTCCGGCAGTGACTCCGTCCGGCTGCCCTCTTCGCTCTGGGCTATTTGACCCAGGGCAAGGGGAAGGGGGGGGGGGGGGGCGGGTGTTCCCTTAGGTCACCTGCTTTATAGTGAAAAGCAAAGGAATGCCTCCTCCAAGTCAGTATTTCTGAGTCGCTTCCGGGATGGTTTTAAAGTGTAATATTAATGTTTAAATTCATTCATGTCTTATTTTTAAAGTGTAGCTCGGTGTGAAGCATTTGTATATGTCAAGTGTCAAACGGGCTTTAATATACAATACTCGGACACTTTTAAATGACTATAAAGAGTCTCAATTCTCTGGACTACTTTATTTATTGGCTTGCTTTAAAAATAATTAGTATAAGGGTTATACTGGATGTTAATAGAGAACATGAATGTTATTGTGCTCAATTATTAAGGGTAGTGTATCTTTCTAATTTAAGATTAAATAAGAAAGATACATGTAAAGCCTAATACTCCTTTTCTCCTTAAGGGGTTACCTCTTTACTATATAGTTGAGCTTATTGGATTTTCCTCTATGTCCTAGGCCCTCCAGCCTGTTTACTATTCAGCTAAGTCTGGGTCATTGGTACAGTATAAAAATGTTAAAAAATTTATAGTAATTTATATATTTTTTATACTTACCTATGACCCAGACGGGGATGGCCCTCCCTGGAGTTGGGAACTCTTGCCTCCCCGCTGAGTACATAGCGCTGACCAGGCACTGCCAGTAAGAATGATAATTGGCGCCAATTTCGGGACGTCTGCGTCACTGCGCATGCGCAGTAGAGGCGTAGTATGGAGGTCCTTTAGGACATGATTTCTTTTTGTTTTGGATGCAAATTTTGGGGATTGGGGGGCAAAATTTGTGTTTGGCCCTGGTTTTGTTAGAGTTAGCACCAGCTAAGTCTGGGTCATTGGTAAGTATAAAAAATATATAAATTACTATAAATTTTTTAACTTTTTGTGTATTGACTTTTCAGTTTACCTTCATTATTACAAAGACCTGAGATGCCTGGTAGAGTTAGTAGTCCAACAGTTCTGGCTTGTAGTGAGAACTTTCTTAAAGGTTAGTTATTCTCTGCTTTTCAACCATTGTGTAATTGGTGAGTACTAGATTATTTTTGGCCATCAAAATTATTATGCCCCTGCCACCCTTGGTGTTGCACTTGTTTCATATGTCTACCTGGTTTCAATTTATAAATTGTAACAAAAGCAAACCCATACAGGCTAAATAATTTCACTTGAAAGATAATATGAAACATACTCACCGAATAATTAAGATGCCTTTACATTATGGCACCTGCACTTCAGGATGGAGCTCAAATATGGGCGTGCAGCACTCACATGTTAACCCTTTACCTAGCATGAATAAGAGACAACACTTGCAAAATAATTCTTGAATTACTGAATGAATTTCAGCCTTTGCTACAATCACGTTTCACAAGTTTTATTTTGGAGAGAAAAATGGTAAAATAATAAAATTAGGCTATTTAAAAAAATCTTGTTTCTTGTCATTAAAGCCAAATTTTTTTTTATCTGTTTTATGGTCAACTAGTCAAAATCTTCCAAGGCTAAAACCAATTCTTTTCAAGTTTTCATGTGTAATTAATATGATGCAATATCTGACATGTTAAAAATAACTGTTGAATGACTAATGATTTCCTTGAGAGTAAACTGTCCAAATATCTGTGACATTTCAAACTGTTTTCAGGGATTAACTCTTAACCTGCTGAGTATATTTTTATACTGTACCAATGACCCAGACTTAGCTGGTGCTAACTCCACAAAAACCAGGGCCAAACACAAATTTTGCCCCCCAATCCCCAAAATTTGCATCCAAAACAAAAAGAAATAATGTCCTAAAGGACCTCCATAGTACGACTCTACTGCGCATGCGCAGTGACGCAGTCGTCCCGAAATTGGCGCCAAATATCATTCTCTCTGTTTGGCCCTTCATCAGTCAACATCTCACTGATCTTTGTGCTTGTAAATCTCAGTTTAAAGGATGCCAGACACGTAATTCTTGGAGAAAATGTGATTCTAAGGAGGATAGAAGGAGGAGAGGAAAAAAGAAGCGGCAAAAAATAATCAGGGCTGTACTTAAAATTTTTTGTTGAAATTATGTTAAGTTGCCTATTTTCGAGGCAAACGCCTCTTGTTGTCATTCTTGCTAATTGTTGCACTGCTTATTCAGTGTTTCCTCTCCCCTAACCTTCTAAAGTCCCCCCTTGCAATTCTCCCATGCTTTTGGCATATTTTTGAGAAGTTTCATTTCTAAAAATTCCCTGGGAGAGTTGCTTGGTTACAGAATGTTTTCTGTTATTTTCCCCATAGTTACGTTTTCACCCATGGGTGTATAACGTTTGTGTTCTGCATCTTCCATCTGATGTTCTGCAGATTCTCCCCTGGGAGTCTCTGTTTTGCATCAGATAGAGTGTAATTGATGACTGATTCCGGGCCAGTTTTTTCAGTGCCTGGAGTCATGTTTTCTAGTGTTTTTACACTGTTTGTTTTCATTGGCAACAGCCTTTTTTGAGGGGGGCTGTTTGCCTTTGAGGTAGTTTATCTCATTATAAGATACATTTATATTATCCGAAAGTGTCTCATTAATTATTTTATATAATTTTAAAATTTTTGACCACACTTTGCCATCGGATCCATCGGGGCTCAACGTTACTTTTCAGCAACTTGGGCTTTGCTGAAAAAATATTTTTTCAAAATTATTTTGTTTTGCAATTGTTTTTTCATTTATTAATGGATCATGTTATTATGTATCTTTGTGTCAGGGGTTTTTGCGAGTAACTAGGACTTATTGTTGTTCTTTCACAATGAAGGGAACTTGTTCAAATTGTAATAGGAAGAAATCTTCCTCTGACTTTCATGATTATTGCATTAATTGTAGTCAGTGTTCTCGCATTAATCCCTGTCCTGTATGTGAACATTGGGATGAGAAACATTGGAAACGTGTGTCACGATATGTTGTTTCTGGAGAAAGAGCGATGCCGGCTCTTTCTCCACAAGGTCACTCTACTCTCTCAGTTTCTATTTCAGAGGAACCAGAACAGGGTGATGTTTCCATGTTATCTTCTTCAAGTGTGCGTCCGTCGTCACAAATAAATACAGAGCTAGCGGCAAAAGTGCTCATGGAGATTAGACAAATGTCGTCCGCTAGCTCGCCCGGTGTAGCGTCCATTCACCGAATGGTTCGGCAGCCGGGTTCGTCCGATGCGGTCCAAGAGGAAATTTTGGGTGATGCGAGCACTATAAAAATAATAGATGCACACCCAGTGACGGCGGATAGTGAACGAGAACGGAGGAAGCCTTTTAGTCCGGTTCCTAGCTCGTCCAGGCCCAGCCGGGCCGCGAGCGAGAGAGGCCCCTCTCTCGTACAACAACATCTGGGACCAAATGTTGTGGTACAAAATGTGTCTTTAGCGGAGCATACGTCCGTCGCTCGGGACGCTCCGTTGTATAAGCAGTCCGCAGAGACTGTTAAGGCTTCCTCTTCTCGCCGGCGCACACGACCGCACCTTGGCTGCGTGACCTCCGATATTTTGCCAGCTTCGCCGATGAAGGATTCTTCGGCGACCAGGTCACACCATCCGGCAGCCAGGGATTCGAGACCGATGGACTCCGGACGTTCGCATAGGAAAAGTATGCGGGAGCCATCTGATGCGGAGCTGCCCTCGGCAAAGCAGCGAAAGACCGCTCCTCCGCAGGTCTCGACGTCGGACATTCTAGTGCAGATAGCACAGCTTATCGCAGCATCCCAGCAGCCGACAGAGACGGTGTCGGATCGAGAATTATCCGACGGCGCTGGGTCGGTACGCTCCGCCGAAGCATCGGCGGGCGGACTACCGGGAACATCGGGAGGTCCGACCGGATGGTGAAAGGGATACGGATGAATTGGAGCTATCCCTTTCGGAACAACACAAAGCTGCCGTGGACTTCATCCGGCACTTTCTTCATCAAGTTGTTCCGTCGGGCCAGACTGCTGCGCTTCCGGACAGGAGAATTATAGCGTCATTGGACTCTGATTTTTTCGAGCGGTTCAGGGACATCGCTCCCGAGTTTCCGTCGCAGTCCAATAATGTTGCAAGAACATTTGAATTATTGAACGACGCTATTTTTAAACTTGCTTCCAGGACGGGGAAAGCAGGCTTCTTGTCCGCAAATACTCTCAACCTGCCTTTCATTAATGCAAGGAATAAATTCGACACGGCAGGTCAGGGTATACCGAGAGTTCCTCTGCGTATGGACGACGAGGCGGAAGACTTAGAGCTATCATTACCGTCGTCAGCTTCTATTCCAACCGCAGTGTTGGAAACAGCTATTGCGTCTAACAGAGCCAATTTAGATGCCTTATCTTACGCAGATCACCTTACGAAGGCGTTATCACTGCGTCTTCAAGGGGAAGAGTTTCAGGATATACAATCCTCCTTAAGACTTCTTTCAAGGGCAGTAGCTTATTCCACGTGTAACTCCGCCCTTTCAGTGGCAAATCTGGAGTTGGTTAGACGTGACGCAGCCCTGTCTACATCCACACTAGTGGATTCTAAGGTGAAGAACTCTCTTAGAGTCGCTTCGGTCTCAGGAGATCTTCTCTTTGACGGCAAGCTTTCCGCTATTTATGATAATATTAAAAAGAAAGCTAGTGATTCTCTGTTGTTTAGATCCGCTCCTAAAAGGTCGGATACAGCAGACACGAATAAGGCGGGCACTTCTGGGTCTTATCCGCCCAAGAGAGGTTCCTATAGAGGTTCCGGTGCGTCCTCTAGCTCTTATTCGAGAGACCGTCAGGATTGCGACTCTCGTTCGGGACGTCCTTCAGGCCGGGACAATCGGTCGGACGCCCCGAGGTCGACGAGGCGAGGTGCGGGTCGTGGAAGACGTGGTTTCTCCTACCGCAGGCCTCGCAGATCCAGGAGGTGATGGCTCAAACCTCTATCGCGTTCCGGTTGGCGGAAGGTTGTCGAGTTTTTCTCAAGAGTGGGCGTCGATTACGGACGACCCGTGGGTGAGAGGAGTGACTTCGGAAGGTCTAAAGATATCCTTCAAACGAAAGCCTCCATTAACTCGAAGTCCAAAGTGGACTCATCTTCCGTCAAACCCTCAGAAAAGAGACGCTCTGCTATCAGAGGTGCAGTCTCTTTTAATGAAGAACGCGGTAGAGGTCGTAGAAAACCAGGAATCGCTGGGATTCTACAGCCATCTGTTTCTGGTTCCGAAACCAGACGGCTCGTTCCGTCCAGTCATAGATTTGAGCTGGATAAACAAGCTGATCGTCGCTCCGAAGTTTTATATGGAGACGATTCGATCGGTCAGAGCGAGTATTCGGGTGAACGATTATGCAACGAGCATAGATCTCAAAGATGCGTACTTTCACGTCATGGTACATCCGACATTCCGAAAGTATCTACGCTTCGCAGTCCTAGGAGTGGTGTATCAGTTCCGGGCCATGTGCTTCGGATTGAATCTAGCACCCTGGGCTTTCACTCGGGTAATGAACTCGGTAATGATCTACTTCCGAGCTCATTCGTCTGCGGTAACGTCGGCCTACCTGGACGACATTCTTCAGAGGTACGGCAACGAGTTAACGCTTCAGAACGATGTTCAGAATCTTCTTCTATTGCTCCGACGTCTCGGTTTCATAGTAAACGAGGAGAAGTCGGATCTGGTGCCGTCCAAGTCATTCACTCATCTGGGAATGAGCTTCGAGACGCACAACAATCTCGTTCGTCTGCCGTTAACCAGAGCGAAATTAGTCAGTTGTTACGCTCGCTATTGTCTGAATACAGACAAAGTCACGGCGAGAGAATTTATGAGACTGATAGGTCTGTGCGGAGCCGCCGCGGATCTCATTCCGATGGGACGGCTACGCACACAGCCTCTTCAAATTTTCCTGACTCAGAATTGGAGTGTGAAAATTCATTCACTCGATGTAGATGTTCTCTTGTCAGATCAAGTGAAACAAGAGATTCAGACTTGGGCAAACATTCAGTGGTTAACTCAAGGAGTTCCGCTGCAGTTGCCGGATCCGAGTTTTACCATTATGACGGATGCCAGTCAAACAGGTTGGGGTGCATCATTAATCCCAACGGATTCGAGATGCCAGGGTCTTTGGGATCCGCAATTCCTGTGCAAGCACATAAACATCAAGGAAATGATGTCAATTTGGCTTGCGTTACGTCACTGGATGGACATTATTCACGATGCTCATGTCCAAATCCTATCCGACAATACGACAGTAGTGGCGTATATACGGAATCAGGGAGGCACTCATTCAGTTCCGTTGTTCAATCTAACGGAAAGAATCCTTCTGTTTGCGTTGGAACATCACGTTCTTCTTTCGGTCCGTCACATACCGGGTCGTCTGAATGTGCTAGCAGACTCCCTTTCACGAAAGGGTCGCTTGTTGCCGTCGGAGTGGACTCTCAACAAACAAGTATTCAATCAGATTTGCTACCAATGGGAACGGCCAATGATAGACTTATTTGCGACACATCTCAACAATCAGTTGCAGACGTATGTGTCCCCGTGTCCGGATCCAAGAGCATTTGCAGTAGACGCTCTATCGATCCCTTGGGACGGAATGATAGGATATGCGTATCCTCCAGCGCCGTTAATTCAACAAGTATTGCTAAAGATAAAACAATCTCAATGCAAGATTCTGTTGGTAGCATCTCTGTCGCCACAGAGACCGTGGATAAATCTACTCAGGTGTCTGTTGTGGGACCTACCGCAGAAGCTCCCTCCACGAGAGGATCTTCTTTGGCAGGGGAAATCGCGCCAACTACATCACAACCCGCAAGGTCTCAACCTTCACGTTTTTCCGTTGTGCGGTCCTTCTTGCATGGCAAGCACTTTACAGGACGAGCAGTGGACGCGATTTCTAACTGTAGGAGGACCTCCTCTTCGCTAAACTATGCGGCTAAGTGGAAGGTTTTCCGTCGTTGGTGTAGGGATCATTCTGTTGATATATTTGATCCCTCTATACCAGACATTGCTAACTTTCTAGTATACTTGTTTGACGAAATCAAACTGCAACCTGTTACTATAAAGGGTTATAGATCTATGTTATCTGATACCTATGCACATCATGATAGTTTACAAATTGGATCTAATGTCTCTTTATCGAAATTGGTTAGAAACTTTTCGATAAATAGACCCAGAACTCTTAGATTAATTCCTAAGTGGAATTTAGCTTGGGTTCTCCTTAAATTGAAGGAAAAGCCATTTGAACCTCTTGGGACAGTAGATTTCAAATTCTTATCTTATAAGACAGCTTTTCTCTTAGCTTTCTCTTCTGCCAGAAGAGTCAGTGAGCTTCATGCACTATCGGTGGATGATTCTCATTATCGTAGTGTTGGGAACACTATCACCTTCACTACTAATGTCGGTTTTTTAGCTAAGAATCAGGCTCCTAATAAATATCCGGAACCTATTGTTATTAAGGCTCTTCCGTCTTCAGACGGGCGTAGGCCTTTACTCTGTCCTGTTAGAGCACTTCGTATCTATAAACAGAGATCTCAGTTCATCAGAAAGGGACGGAAACGTTTCTTTCTGTCTTTGATGCCTAATAGAAAGGACATTTCAGTCCATTCTATTGCTAGATGGATTCAGTTAACTATCCGTACTGCGTATGAAGATTTATCTTCTTCTCAGCAGTCTGTGCTTAAGATTTCTGCTCATGAAGTAAGAGCTCTTTCTACTTCCTGGGCTTATGCTAATAGTGTTGCTATTACAGATTTAATGAAGGCTGCTTATTGGTCTCAGCCATCCACATTTACTAATTTTTATCTCAGAAATATTGAGTCCATTTCTGGAGACCTGCATTGTTTAGGTCCGTTATCTGTTGCTCAGAATGTCGTCCACTAAACAGTTGCAACTATAGTTATGCAGGCTTTCTGTTCCGGCAGTGATTCCGTCCGGCTGCCCTCTTCGCTCTGGGCTATTTGATCCAGGGCAAGGGGAAGGGGGGGGGGGGGGGGGGCGGGTGTTCCCTTAGGTCACCTGCTTTATAGTGAAAAGCAAGGGAATGCCTTCTCCAAGACAGTATTTCTGAGTCGCTTCCCGGATGGTTTTAAAGTGTAATATTAATGTTTAATTTCATTCATGTCTTATTTTTAAAGTGTAGCTCGGTGTGAAGCATTTGTATATGTCAAGTGTCAAACGTGCTTTAATATACAATACTCGGACACTTTTAAATGATTATAAAGAGTCTCAATTCTCTGGACTACTTTATTTATTGGCTTGCTTTAAAAATAATTAGTATAAAGGTTATACTGGATGTTAATAGAGAACATGAATGTTATTGTGCTCAATTATTAAGGGTAGTGTATCTTTCTAATTTAAATATTAAATAAGAAAGATACATGTAAAGCCTAATACTCCTTTTCTCCTTAAGGGGTTACCTCTTTATTTTATAATTGAGCTTATTGGATTTTCCTCTATGTCCTAGGCCCTCCAGCCTGTTTACTATTCAGCTAAGTCTGGGTCATTGGTACAGTATAAAAATGTTAAAAAATTTATAGTAATTTATATATTTTTTATACTTACCAATGACCCAGACGGGGATGGCCCTCCCTGAGTTGGGAACTCTTGCCTTCCCGCTGAGTACATAGCACTGACCAGGCACTGCCAGTAAGAATGATATTTGGCGCCAATTTCGGGACGACTGCGTCACTGCGCATGCGCAGTAGAGTCGTACTATGGAGGTCCTTTAGGACATGATTTCTTTTTGTTTTGGATGCAAATTTTGGGGATTGGGGGGCAAAATTTGTGTTTGGCCCTGGTTTTTGTGGAGTTAGCACCAGCTAAGTCTGGGTCATTGGTAAGTATAAAAAATATATAAATTACTATAAATTTTTTAACTTTCAAAATATTTTTCATTATGAAGCAGCCATGACTAGATTTGATGGAAAATTGATCTAAATTTAACTAAAGAGATTATTAGTCAAAAAGTCAATTCAGTTTTTATGAGAGAAATAAGGTTAACTGAATCCAAATTATACTTATTTCAGTGGAAAAATATTTTTTGTCCTGGGCAGGAATATTCGCCAGCAGCATGTAAGAAGTTAAATGAAAAAAGATCCCTCCCCTACCCTGTTAGACATTTCAGACAAAAATCGCAGAGAAACAAGAATTTAAAAAAAACCAAAAACTTCAAATGACTATTTTTTCTGCATAGTGCATGTCAGTTATGACTGTTATGTAAGGTAAATGGTTAACCCTTTACCCTATGATATTACAATTCTTAACTGTTCAGTTTGTAAATTATGTGGGTGGATGCAACCAATTCGTTGGGTGACATATTGTTGGATAACCCTTTTCATAATGTATTATTAGTTATCCCTGTATATTGCAGGGGGTATGAAAATTTACACAGGTTTAAAAAAAAGATGCATTTTGCACCTCAGGGTGTATCAGTTTTCAAACCACTGTTGTGTTGAGCGAATCGGAAATTTATTGACTTCAAATCGGTTTTCAAATCGGATTGGCTGAATAATCACATTTGTAATGTTTTCAACAAGTGAAGCAGTGAATATGATAACACGTTCAATGTTAAGTAATAGAGGAACCTGAGTGCAGCAGGGTGTTTTGTAGACTTCAGATAAAAGATCACTCCCTCTCTTGTGCAGGACATTATTGGGAAAACTGCATATTTGACTGTATTCCATTAAAGAAAAAAGAAGCTTCCAACTAACATGCACACATTACATATCGTTATTATCAACACTGCAGAGTTCCTTCCACTGCCCAAGTTTAGGAAATCTGGTAGGTGGGTGCAACCCTTCAAGGGAGCTATACAGACATACGACAAGGAGATGGATCATTGACCATTTTATAATTGTTATCATCTCACTTCGGTTTTCATATATTACGTGGAATGAAAATGTGCCATTCACATAAAAAGGTAGAAACCTAAGGTGCGTGTGTGTGTGTGTGGGGGGGGGGGGGGGGGGGGGGGGGGGGGGGCGCAACTACTACTGCCTCTTAATTATAAATAAGTAGTTTTTATAGTCTGTTAAATATTGTCACTCATTCCCCTGACTTTTCCAATCTGTCAAATAGAAAGAAACTTGACACAGTCGTTATGAAGCATGGCCAATTCGATTCAATCATATGTTGTGATTTGAGAACAAATCAAATCAGAATGCCAATTTGAATATCAATTCAAAATTTGAATAATCACAGAGCCCTCAGCCAGTGTAAATTGTTATACACTCTGCAAAGTACACAGATAAATTTATATTTTTATACTGTACCAATGACCCAGACATAGCTGGTGCTAACTCTTAAAATATAGGGCCAAACACAAATTTTGCCCCCCAATCCCCAAAATTTGCATCTAAAACTAAAGAAAACATGTCCTGAAAGGCCCTCCACACTTCGCCCCTACTGCGCATGCGCAGTGTCAGGGACGTTCCGAAATTGGCGCCATTTATCATTCTAAGTTTGGCCCTTCATCAGTTAACATCAGACTGATCTTTGTGCTTTTAAATCTCAGTTTAAATGATGCCAGACACATAAATATTAGTGAAATGGTGATTCTAAGGAGGATAGAGAAGGAGGAGAGGAAAAGAATGTGTGACAGAATATTATCAGGGCTGTAACTTAAAATTTTTTAATGAAATTATGTTAAGTTACCTATTTTCAAGGCAGCAGCCATTTTGTTGTCATTCTGATTATTTAGTTACACTGTTTTTTCAAGTGTTTTCCTCTCTCCCTGTCCTTTAAGTTCCCCCTTGCTATTCTCCCATGCTTTTGGCATAGTTTCTGTAATTATTATTACTAAAATTTCTTGGGAGTTTTAGCTGAATAACAGAATGAATTCTGTTCTTTCCCCATGTTTACGTCTTCACCTACGGGTGGTTAGGCGTTGTGTTCTGCATCTACCATCTGATGTTCTGCAGTTTCTTCCCTGGAAGTCTCTGTTTTGCATCAGATAGTGTATTTTTGGTAACTGATTTCGGGCCTGGGTGCCTGGAGTCTTATTTTAGTGTTTTTACACTCATTGTTTACATTTACAACAGCCCTCTGTGTGAGGGGGGGATTTCTAAATAATAATATCTTTATGTTATTTTAATCATAACTAGATACATTATTATTGTTCGTAAGTGTTGAATAAATTGTTTAAAATATTTTTAAAATTTTTGTCCACACTTAGGCTTGGGATCCATTGGGGCTCAACGTTACTTTTCAGAAACTTGGGCTGTTCTGAAAAAATATTTTTTCAAAATATTTTGATTTCAATTATTTTTTCTATATTAATGGATCATATTATTATTATGTATTTTGATTGCCAGGGGTTAGTGCGAGTACCAGGACTTGTTTTCTTTTCACATTGAAAGGATATTGATCAATTGTTTTAAGAGGAAGTCTTCCTCTGACTTTATTATCATTCTATATGTGGTCAGTGTACTCGCATTAACTCCTGTTCTGTATCGTATGATTTCGATGACAATATGGGAAGCGTATGTCACGGTATGTTGTTGGGGATTTGGACACTCCGGTCCTTTCCCCGCAGGGTCACTCTACTTTATCAATTTCTATTTCAGACGATCAAGATTAGGGTGATGTATCTGTGATGTCTTCCAACAGTGTGCCTCCGTCGTCACAATTAATGAAGGGCTAGCGGAAAAGTGCTCATGTAATACGCCAATTGCCTAAGAGGACCCTATTAGGTTCGACGGCCTTTGACGTCCGCTAGCTCGCCCGGTGTAGCGTCCATTCACCGAATGGTTCGGCAGCCGGGTTCGTCCGTTGCGGTCTAGAAGGAATTTTGGGGTGATGCGAGCACTATAAAATTAACTTAATGCACACCCAGTGACGGCGGATCGGAGGGAGAACGGAGGAAGCCTTTTAGTCCGGTTCATAGCTCGTTCCGGTCCATCCGGACGGCAAGCGAGAGAGGCCCCTCTCTCGTTCAACAACATCTGGCCTCAGATGTTGTGGTACAAAATGTGTCGCTAGCGGAGCATACGTCCGTCGCTCGGGACGCTCCGTTGTATAGGCAGTCCGCTGAGACTGCTAAGGCTTCCTCTTCTCGTCAGCGCACACGACCGCACCTTGGCTGCGTGACCGCCGATATATTACCAGCTTCGCCGATCAAGGATTCTTCGGCGACCAGGTCACACCATCCGGCAGCCAGGGATTCGAGACCGATGGACTCCGGTCGTTCGCATAGGAAAAGTATGCGGGAGCCATCTGATGCGGAGCTGCCCTCGGCGAAGCAGCGATAGACTGCGCCTCCGCAGGTCTCGACGCCGGACATTCTTGTGCACATAGCACATCTTATCGCAGCATCCCAGCAGCCGACAGAAACGGTGTCGGATCGAGAATTATCCGACGGCGCTGGGTCGGTAGCCGGGGACACGAGGCCTGCAGACTCCGGACGTTCGCATAGGAAGTGTGCGGGAGTCAACGTACACGGAGCTTCCGGCGGCAATGCATCGTAAGTCCGCTACTGCACAGGCCTCGGGAACGGACGTGCTTTCCTTAATAGCACAGTTTATCGCAGCATCCCAGCATCAACTGAATCTGTTGCATATATTTTATCCGACGATGCTGGGTCGGGACGCTCCGCGGAAGCGGGTACGGACGTCCGAAAGTTTCATCCGGTCCGACGGGATACCGAAAGGGATTCGGAGGATTTCAAGCTTTCCCTTTCGGAACAACATATGCTGCGATGCCGGATAAGAAACTGATAGCGTCGGTGGACTTAGAAATTTTTGGTTCGGTTCAGGGACATCGTCCCTCAGTTCCGACATAGTCCAATAATGTCACACAAACTTTCGAATTATTGAACGACGCTATATATATTATTATTTTATGCTTGCTATCCAAGCATTTCTGGTTTCTTGTTCGAAGAGTTATGGAGATGTCTTTCAAAAGTGTGCCTCTGTCGTCATAGTTAATGAAGAGTTAGCGGCAATAAGTGCTCATGGAATATGTCTATCGCTTACGGAGTGACATTCGCTAGCTCACCCGGTGTAGCGTACATTCATCGAATGGTTCGGCTGCCGGGTTCGTCCGTTGCGGTCTAGGAAGGAGATTTGGGTGATGCGAGCACTTTAATTACTTTAGTACTCACCCAGTGACGGCAGATTGAGGACAGATCGGAGGAAGCCTGTTAGTTCCTGGCTTGTCCAGGTCCGTCCGGGCTGTGAGCGAGAGAGGTTCCTCTCTCGCCCAACAACATAAGGGACCGCATGTTGTGGTTCAGATATTTACATTCGGAGCATATGTCCGTTGCCCGGGACGCTCCGTTATATAGACAGTCCGAGAGACTGTCTTTAATGCTTCCTCATCCTCACAGCAGGGCACACGACCGCACATTGGCTACGTGACCTCGAGTATCCGATCAGTTTCGGCATTCAGTGATTCCACGGCGAATAGGTCGCGCCATCCGGTAGCCAAGGGACACGAGGCCTATACACTCCGTTCGCTCGCATATTGGAAGTATGCACGGGGTAACGATCACGGAACTTCCAGCGGCAATGCATCGTAAGACCGCTTCTCCTCAGGCCTCAGTGACGGTCGTGCTATCCGAGTTAGCACAGTTGTTTAACAGCATCCCAGCAATTGACAGTTTCTCGGTCGAATCAGGAATTATCCGACGGCGCTGGGTCGGTGCGGTCCGCGGTTGCATCAGCTACGGACGACCGAACGCTTTATAGGGTCCGACAGGATGGCGAAAGGGATTCGAAAGATTTCGAGTTTTCCCTTTAGTAGTATCGGAAGATGCCTTTCATATCTTCTGGCATTATCTTCCAGTGATTATTAGTTCGGACTTCATTGCTGCGATCTTGGATAAGAGACTTATAGCGTCATTGGACTCGGTTTTTTCGATCGGTACAGGGACATTGTCCCTGACTTACCGACGCAGTCCAATATTGTCGTTACAACATGTGTTTTATTTTTCGACGCTGTATATATACATATATACAAGCCTGCTACTAAGCATGATAGTTTAGTTTCTTGTCCGCGTTGCTCATTTCTGCCATTTTATCATTTTTACAAATAGTTTATTTTGGCAGAGCAGGGCATACCGAGAGTTCATATGCGTCTAGACGGTGTGATTAAAGACTGCATATATTCTTTTTCGCCGTTTATGTCTTTTCCAATTTCAATGTTGGGAACGACATTATGTATAGTAGACTTAACTTAGACGCTTTATTATACGTAATCCGCCTTACTGAGGCGTTATCATTACGTCTTCAAGAAAAGATTTACGGGATATTATTCTCAATGTAATTTCTTTTGAGGGCAGTAGTTTGTTCACGTATAACTCCGCCCTTCAGTGGCTGATTGGAGTTGGTTAGACGTGACGCAGCCCTAGCTACATCCACACGCGTGGATAGTAAGGTTAAGAACTCTCTCAGAGTCGCTTCGTTCTCGGAGGAGCTTCTCTTCGACGGCAACTTTCCGGCAATCCATGAATTGCTCGATTTATACGTTCTCTTGTCTATCTAGTGTTACAAGAGATTCAGACTGGGGCAAACATTCGGTGGTTGACTCAGAGAGTGCCGCCGCAGTTGCCGGACCCGAGTGTGGCTGTTATGACGGTTGCCAGTCAAACAGATTGGGATATATACTGATCCCTACGGATTCGAAGTGCCAGGGTCTTTGGGTTCCGCAGTCTTTTAGCAATCAGTTTAACTTCCGCGGAATAATGTTTTTTAGGCTTTCTTTATGTCATTGCATGAACATTATTCAGAAACGCATGCCCAAATTCCTGTCCTTTAATTCGACAGTAGTGGCGTATCTCCGGAACCAGGGAGGCACTCTTTCGTTTCCGTTATTCAATTTAATGGAAAGAATCCGTCTGTTGGTTATTGTACACCAAGTTCAGTTTTGGTCCGTCATATTCCGGGTCGTCTGATTGTTTTATCGGACTCCCGTTCTCTTACGGGTCGCTTGTTGCTGTCAGAATGGACTCTCAACAAACAAGTATTCAATCAGATTTGCTATCTATGGGAGCGCCCAATGATGATTTATTTATGACACAGCTTGCTAATCAATTGCAGACGTATGTGTTGGCTTGTCCAGATCTCTGAGCTAATAGTGTTAACGCTCTATTGATCTATAGGACGGAATGATAGGATACGCGTATCCTCCGGCGCTGTTGTTTTAGCAGGTATTGCTAAGATAAACAACCACAATACATTTCTGTTGATAGCATCTCTATCTTCACAGAGATCATGAGTAATTTACTCTCTTGTCTACTGTGGGTCTTAACGTGAAATCTTCCTCTATGTGAGGATCTTTTTTCACTGGGTAAATCGTGTCATCTTTATCACAACCAGCAAGGTCGCAACCTTCATGTATTCCGTTGTGTGGTCCGTATTGCATTGTAAGCACTGTACTGGACGAGCTTTGGACGCGATTTCTTACTATAGGAGATCCTCTTCTTCGCTATTCTATGCGACTAAAGTGGAGGCTCTTCCGTCGTGGTGTGGGGATCATTATGATCATATTCTTGATCCCTCCATACTACTCATTGCTATTTTTTAGTATACTTGTTTCACAAGATCTACTGCAGCCTGTTATTATTTAGGTTATAGGTTTATGTTACCTCATACCTATGCACTCTACGATAGTTTACAATTGAGTCTTTTGTCTCTTTATCTAAGTCAGTTAGTAACTTTTTGATAAATAGACTTAGAATCTTTAGATTAAATTCCTATACGGATTTTAACTTCGGTTCTTATTTAGCTAAGTAATCATTTGAGCCTCTGGAAACAATAGTTTTCAAATTCTGACCTTTTAGACAGTAATTCTGTTGGTTTCTCTTTTACTGTAGAGTCAGTGAGTTTCATGCACTATCGATGGATGATTTTCACTTTCTTAGTTTCGGAATCAATACTTCCGTTACTATTTAGGTTGGATTGTTGCATAAGAGTTAGGCTCCTATTATCCGGAACCTATTATTTTAAGGTCCTTCCGTCTTCGTATGGGCATAGGCCTTTACTCTTTCCGGGTACAGTTGATGTATTTTTAAACAGATATCTGTTTATTACAAGGGCGTAAGCTTCTTCTGTCTTTGATGTCTAGTAGAAGGACGTTACGCTCCATTTTATTGTTAATGGATTCTATTAACTATCGGTACTGCTTATGGTATATCATTGACTTAGCAGTTGTGCTTAAGATTTCGGCTCATGAAGTAAGAGTTCTTCTACTTCTTGGGCTTACATTAATAGTGTCGCTATTATAGATTTTTGAAGGCCGCTCATTGCGCTCAGCCATCCACATTCATGAATTTTATCTTAGAAATATCGAGTCAATTTCTGGAGGCCTCTTTTGTTAGGTCTATTATCTACTGCTCAGAATGTCATTCACTTAACAGTTGCTACTATAGCTAGGTAGGCTGTCTGTTTCGGCAGTGTCTCCGTTCGGCTGCCCTCTTCGCTCTGGGCTATTAGACCCAGGGCAAGAAAAAGGGGGGGGGGGGGGGGAGGGTGTTCCCTTGGGTCACCTGTTTTACTATGAAAACAAGGGGATACCTCCTCCGGAGTTAGTAATTCTGAGCTGTTATTGGGATGGTTGTTTAGTGAGAAGTTTAAGTTTATAAAATTCATTCAAGTCTTAGTTTTTAAAGTATAGCTTTTGAATATTGCATATGTCAACGGACATGATTATGCAATTCTCAGACACTTTTAGGAGTATAAGAGTCTCTATTCTCTAGACTTACTTTATTTTTGGCTTACTTTAAAAATTATTAGTATAAGGATTATATTGGATATTAATAGAGTACATGGATGTATGAAGCTCAATTTTGGAAGGTGTTGTATCTTTCTAGTTTATCATAAATAAGAAAGATACATGTAAGGCCTATTACTTCTTTTCCCTACAGGGGATGACTCTATTTTATTTTATTGAGCGTATTCCATTGTGCTCTATGTCCTTGGCCCTCCAGCCTTTTTACTATTCAGCTATGTCTGGGTCATTGGTACAGTATAAAAATGTTAAAAAATTTATAGTAATTTATATATTTTTTATACTTACCAATGACCCAGACGGGGATGGCCCTCCCAGGAGTTGGGAACTCTTGCCTCCCCGCTGAGTACATAGCGCTTACCAGGCACTGGTTATTAGAATGATAAATGGCGCCAATTTCGGAACGTCCCTGACACTGCGCATGCGCAGTAGGGGCGAAGTGTGGAGGGCCTTTCAGGACATGTTTTCTTTAGTTTTAGATGCAAATTTTGGGGATTGGGGGACAAAATTTGTGTTTGGCCCTATATTTTAAGAGTTAGCACCAGCTATGTCTGGGTCATTGGTAAGTATAAAAAATATATAAATTACTATAAATTTTTTAACTTCCTAATTAGCTCTCTTCACTTTGAAGACAAATTTCAGTTCAGTGAAATGGGAATGTAACCTATCATATTTTGTTTGACAGAGGTCTTCAGGGTTGTATTTCTAGTTAATTTCCTTGATGAGGTGTATTTAAGATAAATAAATTGGTTAATAATAGATTCTTTAGAATAATCGTTGTGTACCTTTACACTGATGAGGTATAAAAGGATGCACGATGGATTTTAACTAGGTGACAAAATAACAATGAAAGCAAACAAATGCTATCTTAACCCTTTACCCTGTGTAACGGTCAAAACCGGCCAGCGCTATTCTCAAAAATTGCCAATTAATTTTCATTATTTGTTCATTTTTTGTCTCAAAAACATAGGTTATGACCCCTCATTGGAACAAGCTCGTTCCAATGAGGGGTCATAACCTATGTTTTTGAGACGAAAAATGAAAAAAATTAGTGTTTGAAAAAAAAATTTTGCAAGTGTCATCCGCTTTTCATGTTAGGTAAAGGGTTATTCACTCTGTCTATCATCCGTCATCAAATATCCATCTGCCGTGACTTCAAATGACTTTTTAGGTCACCTGACTTCCAGTCAGGAGGGCTATAGTGATCACTCACC
This sequence comes from Pictodentalium vernedei, assembly GCA_031216915.1. Lineage (NCBI taxonomy): Eukaryota > Metazoa > Mollusca > Scaphopoda > Dentaliida > Dentaliidae > Pictodentalium > Pictodentalium vernedei. The sequence goes on along the minus strand of CM062294.1, from coordinate 242,766,785 downwards.
GTCCGTCGTACGTGAACATGGTGTTTGCATCTTCTCCTCCCAAACCGCTGAACCAATTTAATTGATATTTGAGATAATAGTTTGCTATGACATCGCAATTTGATTTTGTTCAAATCAAGCTGCCTCGCCTCTTGGTAGGGCCACACCCAAAAAGTTTGCTTAAATCTAAAAAAATTTTCTTCTCATCAACCAGCAGTAGCAGAGACTTGATATGTGGTGTGCAAGTTCCTTTTGAGGTGTAGACTCAGATTTCTTCAAGAGAAGTTTGTGGGGCTATATTTGCCGTCATTATGAGAAGGGCAAGAATTTTTGCCCCTCCAAAAATTTCTATTTTCCAAATCGAGAGGCAGATTTGGACCAAATATGATATGAGGGCTTATTGGGTCATAAGTAATTAATTTATGCCCAAATTTTTTTTCTCGTCGCCCCATGGGAACCGCAGGAGCTAAAAATAGAAAAAAATTAAAACGCCCATATCTCCAAAACTACACGGCACTGAGAATTTTCCAGCAGCCAGTTCGACCGGTGAAGCGGCCAACCCAATAGTGGGAGCCGTAACACCAGGTAAGTCTGTTGCGGTCAAAGGAAGTGTAGAATTGGGTGGAGCGAGCACCTCAAAAACTAAAGCTCACCCAGCGACGATGGCAAGAGGGAGGAAGTCTGCAAGTTTCTCTTCGGGAAGGTTGGCGAGGTCTGATAGACCGCGAGCGGGAAAGCCTTCTCTAACCCAGCAGCATTTGGGGCCAAATGTTGTTTTGAGAAACTTGCCTGAGCTGGAGCTAACATCCACAACCGGCCCTCGGGACACTCCGTCTAGACTGCAGCCGGAGTCGGCTACAGTCACGGCTTCCACCTCAACTTCAGAAAAGCAGACACGACCGCACGCTAGCTACCCGACTTCATATATCCAGCCAGCTGTGCGAAGATGGATCCATTTTTTGCCTGTGAAGTCGGACCATCTGGTAGCTAACGATCCGAGGCTTCATTCATTGGGACGGGTGGAGAAGAGATCTACGTCCGGATCTCCATTCCAGGAGCAGCAAGCGGTGAAAAAACAGAAGACCACTGGTCCTCAAGCCTCTGTAACAGACTTGCTGTCGCAGATTGCACAGCTCATCGCAGCTTCCCAGCAAATGCAATTTCAGCCTTCGGCAGACTCCAGTGGTGAGCTGTCGGACGGTGCTGGGTCGGTCCGGTCATCTGTACATACAGATGCGGTTGACCTAAATTCACAGCTGAATCAGTCGGATGGTGAAAGGGACAAGGAAGAGGATTACCCTTCCCCTTCGGAACAGCATATGGTAGCGATGAATTTCATTCATCAGTAGTATCCTGACATTGTTCCACCTGATCAGCAAACTTCGACTGCAAAACAGAAACCCTGTCGTCCCTGGACAAAGATTTTGTACAAAGGAAAGATGTTCTTTTCTTCCCGAAACAATCTTGGCCGGTGTCGGAGGCCTTCAGCCATGTTAACGATGCCATATTCAACCTCGCTAGTGCCAAGAAGAAAGGCAGTTTGTTATCTGCATCTTCAATCAATATACCGTTCCGATGACCACTTTCTTTTAAAACGGTTGGAGAAGATGCCCAGAGAGTTCCTCGGCATTTGGATGAGCAGGCCGGGGTTTTTAGATATGTCTCTATCTACATCATTCAATTTACGAGCAATAGAGCTAGTCTGGACGCGATGTCCTACGCAGACCATCTCACCAGAGCTATGGCACAACGTCTAAATGGGAAGGAATTTGAGGACGTTTGTTCCTCGCTAAGAGTTCTTTCCAGGGCAGTCATGTATGCCACATACAACTCCGCCCTGAGAGTGGCATATTTGGAGTTGGTAAGACGTAATGCACTCCTTGCGTCGTCATCACTTATAGATGACAGGGTGAAAAGCTCTCTCCGAGTCGCTCCGGTCTCCGGACATACTGTATTTGACGACAAGCTTTTGTTAGTTTATAAACAGGCTATAAAGAAAGCTTCCAGTGCACTACTATTGAAATCTGCGTCTCACCTACAAGCTTCAGCAGACCGGAGTAGGCGAGGTCATTCCACTTCACAATCAACTAAAGGGAACTCCTCACGAGGGTACAAGAAACCCTCTTTCAGTTACTCCAGAGGTTGTCAATATAGTGACTTGGAAAAGGGGTGCAGGTCTGATCGAGACTGTAGGTCAGATGCCCCTAGGCTGACGGGACGAGGTTCTTCGCGGGGAGGATGTAGTTTCTTCTTTTGCAAGCCTCGCAAGTCATAAGGTGATGGACAAGACCTCTGTTGCTTTCCAGTTGGCAGAAGGTTATCAAACATCGTGAAAACTGAATGGAAGTCACAGAAGATCAGTGGGTGAGAAATGTAGTCTTGGAAGGCCTGCTGCTATCATTCTGAGCGTAGCCCCAACTTACAAGATGTCTGCATTGGACAAATCTTCTGGTGGATCCTTCCAAAAGAGAGTCTCTCCTTGCGAAGGTACAGGCTCTCTTATTAAAGAAAGCAATAGAGGTCATTGAGAATCAAAATTCTCCAGGTTTTTACAGTCACCTGTTCCTCGTACCGAAGCCAGATGGCTCGTTCTGACCGGTAAAAGACTTAAGCTGGATAAACAAGTTGATCGTAGTTCCAAAGTTTTATATGGAAACCATTTGGTCAGTAAGAGCGAGCATTCAAGTGGATATCTATGCGGCAAGCATAGATCTAAAAGACGCCTACTTTCATGTCCTGGTACATCCAGCATTCAGAAAGTACCTGCGTTTTGCCATGCAAGGAGAGGTTTATCTGTTCAGAGCAATGTGCTTCGGTCTGAACCTAGCTCCTTGGGCTTTCACTAGTATAATGAACTCAGTAATGTCATATTTCCCAGCTCATTCGTCTGTGGTAAGGTCAGCTTACTTGGATGACATTCTTCAGAGATACGGCAACAGAATTATTCTTCAGAACGATGTTCAGAGTCTTTTTCGCTTGTTCCAACGTCTCAGTTTCGTAGTAAACGAGAAAAAGTCGGACCTAGCTCCGTCAAAGTCCTTCATTCACTTGGGAATGAGCTTCGAGACACACAACAATCTGGTTCATCTGCTGTTACCCAGAGCGAAATTAGTCAGTTGTTATGCTCGCTTTTGTCTAAACTCTCCCACAGTGACTGCAAGGGAGTTTATGCGACTGATGGGGCTGTGCGGAGCGGCTGCGGATCTTATTCTGATGGGCCGTCTGCGCACGCATCACCTCCAGATATTCTTTACTCAGAACTGGAGTGTGAAGATGCATTCGCTAGAAACCAAGATTGTTTTAATGGACCTAGTAAAACAAAAGGTTCGGATCTCCAGTGGTTGATTCAGGGAGTTTCACTTCAACTACCAGATCCAGTTTTCACGATTATGCGGGTGCATCCCTAAGTCCCACAGACTTGAAGTGTCAGGGTCTTTGTGACCCTTGGTTCCTAGAGAAGCACATAAACATCAAGGAGATGATGTCGATCTGGCTAGCACTACAACATTGGATTCTTCAAATGGCTAACGTCCATGTTCAGATTATGTTGGACAACTCGACGGTAGTAGCTTACCTCAGGAACCAAGGTGGCACTCAATTGATTCCGTTATATGAATTAATGGATAACATTCTCCTATTCATTCTGAGTCATCACCTTCATCTCTCTGTCCGTCATATACCAGGTCATCTGAACGTACTAGCAGACTCGCTCTCTCGAAATGGTCGCGTGTTACCATCGTAGTGGACTCTCAACAAGCGAGTATTCAGTCAGATCTGCTACCAGTGGGATCGTCCCATGATAGATCTTTTTGTGACAAACCTGAACAATCAGTTACTGGCGTTTGTATTGCCATGTCCAGATTATCGAGCGTAGCAGTAGACGCTGTGTCGATCTCATGGGGCGGAATGATTGGATATGCCAATCCTCCTGGTCCGTTGATTCAGCAGGTTCTGTTAAAAATCAAACAGTCTCACTGTAAAAACCGGTTAGTAGCATCTCTGTCATTACAGAACCCTTGGATCAATCTTCTCAGGTGTCTCTTAAGGGACATTCCCCGGAAGCTTCCTCCTCAAAAGGACCTATATCAGGGGAAGTCCCGTGCACTGTATCACAACACGGAAAGTCTCAACCTTCACATATTTCTGTTGTACGGCCCTTCTTACATGGAAAACATTTTACAGGACGAGCAGTGGATGCAATTTCTAACTGTAGGAGGGCCTCCTCTTCGTTGAATTATGCAATGAAGTGGAGGGTTTTCTTCTGTTGGTGTACGGACCAGTCTGTGGACATCTATGATCCGTCCATTCCACAGATTGCTGGGAGTTAGCTAGTTTTATCGAAGGCATTGTCGCCCTCTAGTCCGCCCGGTGTCACGTCCATTCACCAGAAAAGAATGGTACAGCACCCGGGTTAGTCCGTTGCGGTCCAGGGAAGCAGATTGGGTGATGCGAGCACTATAAAACTTCAGATGTGCACACCCAGCAACGACGGATCCAAGGATAGTACGGAGGAAGCCTGTCCGTCCGGTAGCTAGCTCGTCCAGGTCCCCTGGACTGCGAGCGAGAGAGGCCCCCCCCTCTCTCTTGCATCAACATCTGCGTCGTGATGTTGTTGTATGTTGTTCGCTTAGTCGGAGCTTACGTCCACTCCTCCTGCTCGGGACGCTCCGTCGCATGACAGTCCAACGCGGCTGCTATATTGGCTTCCTCATCCTCGTCAACACACACGACCGCTCCTTGGCTATGTGACCACAGATTTCCAGGGGACGTTCGCATATTATATAAATGCAGGACTGAACGTCCCTGGTGCTCCTGCTTTGCCGACCAAGGAATACACATCGACCAGGTCACTCCATCTGCTAGCCAAGGATACGAGACCTTTCCAGTCGGGACGTTCGCATATTATATAAATGCAGGAATTAACGTCCCGGGAGCTTCCAGCGGATATTTCACGTAGGACCCTAGGATCATAGGGTAACATGAACTAGGTATTGTTACCGTGAAGTCTTTGTAAGTGTGCTTCCGTTGTCACAGTCAATGAAGAGCTAGCGGTAAAGTGCTCATACAGATACGTCAATTACCTAAGAGATCCCAAGTAGGATCGACGCCGTTGGCGTCCACTAGCTCGCCCGGTGTCGCGACCATTCACTGAATGGCTCAGCACCCGGGTTCATCTGTTTCAGGAAGGAGATTTTGGTGATGCAAGCACCATAAAATACAATGTGCACACCCAGTGACGACGGATACGAGGATGGTACGGAGGAAGCCTATTAGTCCAGTTTCTAGCTCGAGCATTAATATACAATCCTCGAACACTTTTAAATGAGTATATAGAGTCTCATTTCTCTAGACTCCCGCATTAGTTGGCTTTCCTTAAAAAATATTAGTATAAAGGGTTATACTAGATGTTTATAGACATCATTGATGTTATTGTGCTCAATTACAGAATAGTATTGTGTCTTTCTTTTTTGTTACAAATAAGAAAGATACATGTAAGGCTATCTCTCCTTTTCTCCTTAAGGGGATAGGTCTGTTATAGGTAATTGAGTCTATTGGATTTTCCTTATGTCCTAGGCCCTCCAACCTTTTTACTATTCAGCTAAGTCTGGGTCATTGGTACAGTATAAAAATGTTGAAAAATTTATAGTAATTTATATATTTTTTATACTTACCAATGACCCAGACGGAGATGGCCCTCCCATGAGTTGGGAACTCATTCCTCCCCGCATTCCTCCCCGCTGAGTACATAACGCTTACCAGGCACTGGTTGTAAGAATGATTTTTGGCGGCAATTTCGAGACCTCCTTGACACTGCGCATGCGCAGTGGGGTAAAAGTATGGAGGACCATATAGGACATGTAATTTTCGGTTTTAGATGCAAATTTTGGGGATTGGGGGGTAAAATTTGCATTTGACCCTTAATATTTTAGAGTTAGCACCAGCTAAGTCTGGGTCATTGGTAAGTATAAAAAATATATAAATTACTATAAATTTTTTAACTTTGTGTTCAAACTTTTTTTTTTCAAAACAACTTTTTTTTTTAACTAAGAATCCTTGCAGAGGGCTTCTTTCTAGAAAACAACTCAGAGGTGAAGATTCACTTTAATACACAACTGAAGTGTTAAAAATGCTCCTGAAAAAGGTTCTCCTAAACTCTAGAATTACTCAAAACTACACTCTGAATTACTTGTACAGGTGATCTTGCAAACTTTATATAGCTTTTGAAATATTTTTGCAGACTTTTTTATGCCTCCAAAAAAATTTTTTCGTGGGTATATTGTGTTTGTCATTTCCGTCCAACTGTCTGTCCACCAGGAAGATTTTTGTGCCCGCTCCATAACTCTGAGATACTTTGTTTGATTTTGTTGAAACTTGGCATACATGTTGCTTATGGGGAGATGATGTGTCGCGCACAAATTTTTGTTTGTTTGATGGAGATGTAGGTCAAGGTCATAGTTGGGGAGCATCTGTGACCATGCGGTCTGTGTTAGTCTTGTTTTCAGAATTATTTACACTTAGTTTCAGTGAGTAATTTACATGTGAGAAAACTATATAATGGAGAAATCATGCAAAAGCCCATTCATGCTTCTCCTTCCGGCACTCTTCTCCCCGTTGTCATTTGGTTACTCACGACCCCAAAGTCTTTAGAGGGAGAAGTGACTTCTTCAGATTACCCCCTAGACTGGTCACTGCCTGCAAGGCATAATATAATAGAATGAATACTCAATTTAACAAGAATATTGGAACATGACCATACTCCTGTTAATTGAAGTCTTTTGAACATTGGGGATAAAGTGTCTTGCTGAAGACCTGAACAAAGTTGCATATATTTTGACAGCTCAGATGGTTTGTTTTACAGGTTTGAGATAAGTTTGAAGTTGCTAACCCTAGAGCAATCTTATAGCCACCAATCCTTTTTCTGACACATCCCCATCTAATCCTTTTATCCATCTCTTACAGTGGTGGATTCCACCTTGGTTAACCCTTTTTTCTAATCTGAATAGCAGGCGACACAAGTAAAAAGTTGATTAACTAAAAAATTTCCAGTTTTTGCTCACAAAGCATGTCTTACAAACTCTCATTCTGGTGTCAGAAGCTTTGTTTTTGAGACAAACACTGAAAAAAATAAAATTTGAATGGCGATTTTTGAGAATAATGCTGGATATCCATTCCATTAGGTAAAGGGTTAAACTGACATTTATTCCCAAGGGCCTTATTCAAGTCGATTGGTAGATCAGTTAATATTTTCAGCCTTATAGCCAGATGTAGGCAATAAATTATAAGCCTTTCATTATCACATTTTCTGTTCTCCAATCAGGCCTGAAAATAACCCGAGAACAATCATTTAGATTAGGTGGGGGTAAGTTGATCTTAAAATTTGCACATGCTATATGGGTTATGACAAAACAGCATAAATTCAAATCCTAATGCTGCATGTTTTACGAGTCAGATTTAGGTTGCTCATCATATCCACATTTGAATAGAGGGCATGCATCTTATCTTAACAAAATTTCCGCCCAAATAAATAGTAATAAGTAACACACGATCTCGCCAAAGCAAAATCAACTGTTAATTTGTTATATTTTTATACTGTACCAATGACCCAGACATAGCTGGTGCTAACTCTTAAAATATAGCGCCAAACACAAATTTTGCCCCCCCAATCCCCAAAATTTGCATCTAAAACCAAAGAAAACATGTCCTGAATGGCCCTCCACACTTCACCTCTACTGCGCATGCGCAGTGTCAAGGACGTTCCGAAATTGGCATCATTAATCATTCTTAGTTTGGCCCTTCATCAGTTAACATCTGACTGATCTTTGTGCTTGTAAATCTCAGTTTAAATGATGCCAGACACATAAATATTAGTGAAATGGTGATTCTAAGGAGGATATAGAAGGAGGAGAGGAAAAATGTGTGACAGAAAATTATCAGGGCTGTAACTTAAAAATTTTTAATGAAATTATGTTAAGTTACCTATTTTCGAGGCAGCAGCCATTTTGTTGTCATTCTTGTTATCAAGTTACACTGATTGTTCAGTGTTTTCCTCTCTCCCTTTCCTTTAAGTTCCCTCTTGCTATTCTCCCATGCTTTTGGCATATTTTCTGTAATTTTATTACTAAAATTTCTTGGGAGTTTTAGCTGAATAACAGAATAAATTCTGTTCTTTTCCCCATGTTCACGTCTTCACCTATGGGTGGTTAGGCGTTGTGTTCTGCATCTACCATCTGATGTTCTGCAGTTTCTTCCCTGGAAGTTTCTCTGTTTTGCATCAGATAGTGTATTATTGGTAACTGATTTTGGGCCTGGGTGCCTGGAGTCTTATTTTAGTGTTTTTACACTTATTGTTTACATTTACAACAGCCCTCTGTGTGAGGGGGGGATTTCTTGAAAATAATATCTTTATGTTAATTTAATCATAACTAGATACATTATTATTGTTCGTAAGTGTTGCATAAATTGTTTAAAATATTTTTAAAATTTTTGTCCACACTTAGGCTTGGGATCCATTGGGGCTCAACGTTACTTTTCAGAAACTTAGGCTGTTCTGAAAAAATATTTTTTCAAAATATTTTGATTTCAATTATTTTTTCTATGTTAATGGATCATATTATTATGTATTTTGATTGTCAGGGGTTGGTGCGAGTACTAGGACTTTGTTTTCTTTTCACATTGAAAAGATTTTGGTCAATTGTAATAAGAGGAAATCTTCCTCTGACTTTTATAATCTTTCTATATGTAGTCAGTGTACTCGCACTAACTCCTGTTCTGTATGTGATGATTTCGATGACAACATGGGAAGCGTGTGTCACGGTATGTTAGTGGGGAATTGGACATTCCGGTCCTTTCCCCGCAGGGTCACTCTACTTTATCAATTTCTATTTCAGACGATCAAGATTAGGGTGATGTATCCGTGATGTCTTCCAACAGTGTGCCTCCGTCGTCACAATTAATGAAGGGCTAGCGGAAAAGTGCTCATGTAAATACGCCAATTGCCTAAGAGGACCCTAGTAGGTTCGACGGCCTTTGACGTCCGCTAGCTCGCCCGGTGTAGTGTCCATTCATCGAATGGTTCGGCAGCCGGGTTCGTCCGTTGCGGTCTAGAAGGAGTTTTGGGGTGATGCGAGCACTATAAATCAACCAAATGCACACCCAGTGACGGCGGATTAGAGGGAGAACGGAGGAAGCCTTTTAGTCCGGTTCCTAGCTCGTTCAGGTCCATCCGGACGGCGAGCGAGAGAGGCCCCTCTCTCGTACAACAACATCTGGCCCCAGATGTTGTGGTACAAAATGTTTCGCATTTGGAGCATACGTCCGCCGCTCGGGACGCTCCGACATATAGTCAGTCCGGAGAGACTGTCAATAAGGCTTCCTCATTCTCATGGTAGCGCACACGACCGCTCTTGGCTACGTGACCTCGGATATCCAGTCAGCTTCGCCAATCAGAGAATCATCGGCGACCAGGTCACACCATCCGGTAGCCAGGGACACGAGACCTGCAGACTCCGGACGTTCGGATAAGAAAGTGTGCGGGAGTCAACGTACACGGAGCTTCCGGCGGCAATGCATCGTAAGACCGCTACTGCACAGGCCTCGGGGACGGACGTGCTATCCCAAATAGCACAGCTTATCACAGCATCCCAGCAACAACTGAAACTGTCGCATAATGTATTGTCCGACGATGCTGGGTCGGGACGCTCCGCGGAAGCAGGTACGGACGTCTGAAAATTTCATCCGGTCCGATGGGATACCGAAAGGGATTTGGAGGATTTCGAGCTTTCCCTTTCGGAACAACATATGCTGTTGTGTATGTCATCTGACTTGATCTTCTACAGGTTCTTTCATCGGACCAGAATGCTGCGATGCCGGATAAGAAACTGATAGCGTCAGTGGACTTAGAAATTTTTGGTTCGGTTCAGGGACATCGTCCCTCAGTTCCGACATAGTCCAATAATGTCACACAAACTTTCGAATTATTGAACGACGCTATATATTTATTATTATATGCTTGCTATTACCAAGCATTTCTGGTTTCTTGTTCGCAAAGTTACGGAGATGTCTTTCAAAAGTGTGCCTCTGTCGTCATAGTTAATGAAGAGCTAGCGGCAATAAGTGCTCATGGAATATGTCTATCGCCTAAGAGGTCCCTTGTAGGATCGACGGAGTGACATTCGCTAGCTCACCCGGTATAGCGTACATTCATCGAATGGTTCGGCTGCCGGGTTCGTCCGTTGCGGTCTAGGAAGGAGATTTGGGTGATGCGAGCACTATAATAACTTTAGTACTCACCCAGTGACGACGGATTGAGGACAGATCGGAGGAAGCCTGTTAGTCCGGTTCCTGGCTCGTCCAGATCCATCCGGGCTGTGAGCGAGAGAGGTCCCTCTCTCATCCATCAACTTAGGGGACCGCATGTTGTGGTTCAGATATTTTGCATTCGGAGCATATGTCCGCCGCTCGGGACGCTCCGTTTTATTGACAGTCCGAGAGACTGTCGATAATGCTTCCTCATCCTCACAGCAGTGCACACGCCCGCACATTGGCTACGTGACCTCGAGTATCCGACCAGTTTCGTCATTCAGTGATTCCACGGCGAACAGGTCACGCCATCCGGTAGCCAAGGGACACGAGGCCTATACACTCCGTTCGCTCGCATAATAGTAGTATGCACGGGGTAACGATCACGGAGCTTCCAGCGGCAATGCATCGTAAGACCGCTTCTCCACAGGCCTCAGTGACGGACGTGCTATCCAAGTTAGCACAGTTTTTCGCAGCATCCCAGCAATCGACAGTTTCTCGCTCGGATCAGGAATTATCCGACGGCGCTGGGTCGGTGCGGTCCGCGGTTGCATCAGGTTCGGACGACCGATCGCTTTATAGGGTCCGACAGGATGGCGAAAGGGATTCGGACGATTTCGAGTTTTCCCTTTCGGAACATCGGAAGCTGCCATACATTTCTTCCGGCATTATCTTCCAGTGGTTGTTCCTTCGGACTACATTGCTGCGATGTTGGATAAGAGACTTATAGCGGCATTGGACACTGAATTTTGGATCAGTTCAAGGACATTGTCCCTGACTTACCGACACAGTCCAATAATGTCTTTAGAACATGTGTATTATTTATCGACGCTATATATATATATATATAAGCCTGCTACCAAGCATGAAAGTTTAGTTTCTTGTCCGCAATGCTCAATTCTGCCTTTTATCATTTATAGGAATAATTTATTTTGGCAGAACAGGGCATACCGAGAGTTCATATGCGTCTAGACGGCGTGGTTAAAGACTGGAAATTATCTTTTTCGCCGTCTATGTCTTTTCCAACCACAATGTTGGAAACGACAATGATGTCTAATAGACTTAACTTAGACGCTTTATCATACGTAATCCACCTTACTGAGGCGTTATCATTACGTCTTCAAGAGAAAGAATTCCGGGATATGATCCTCAATGTGATTTCTTTTGAGGGCAGTAGTTTGTTCACGTATAACTCCGCCCTTCAGTGGCTACCTGGAGTTGGTTAGACGTGACGCAGCCCTAGCTACATCCATGCGCGTGGATAGTAAGGTGAAGAACTCTCTCAGAGTCGCTTCGGTCTCGGAGAAGCTTCTCTTCGACGGCAACTTTTCAGCAATCCATGAATTGCTCGATTTACACATTCTCTTGTCTATCTAGTGTAGCAAGAGATTCAGACTGGGGCAAACATTCGGTGGTTGACTCAGAGAGTGCCACTGCAGTTGCCGGATCCGAGTTTTATAATTATGACGGTTGACAGTCAAACAGGTTGGGATACAATATTGATCCCAACGGATTCGAAGTGCCAGGGTCTTTGGATTCCGCAGTCTCTAGGCAAGCACTTATCTTCCACGGAATAATGTTTTTTAGGCTTGCTTTATGTCATTGGATGAACATTATTCAGAACGCATGTCCAAATCCTGTCCGATAATACGACAGTAGTGGCGTATCTCCGGAACCAGGGAGGCACTCATTCGTTTCCGTTATTCAATTTAATGGAAAGAATCCTTCTGTTTGTTATAGTACACCAAGTTCTGCTTCGGTCCGTCATATTCCGGGTCGTCTGATTGTATTACCGGACTCCCTTTCACTTATGGGTCGCTTGTTGCCGTCAGAATGGACTCTCAACAAACAAGTATTCAATCAGATTTGCTATCAATGGAAGCGCCCAATGATAATTTATTTACGACACAACTTGCTAATCAATTGCAGACGTATGTGTTTACATGTCCGGATCTCTGAGCTTATGTTGTTAACGCTCTATTGATCTAATAGGACGGAATGATAGGATATGCGTATCCTCCTGCACTGTTGTTTCAGCAAGTATTGCTAAGATAAACAACCACAATACATTTCTGTTGATAGCATCTCTGTCTTCACAGAGACCGTGGGTAAATTTACTCAGTTGTCTACTGTGGGACTTAACGCGAAAACTCCCTCCATGAGAGGATCTTTTTTTGCTGGGTAAAATCGTGTCATCTTCATCACAACCCGCAAGGTCTCAACCTTCACGTATTCCGTTGTGTGGTCCTTATTGCATTGTAAGCATTGTACTGGACGATCTTTGGACGCGATTTCTTACTGTAGGAGAACCTCTTCTTCGCTATACTATGCGGCTAAAGTGGAGGCTCTTCCGTCGTTGATGTAGGGATCACTATGTTGATATTGTTGATCCCTCCATACTAGTCATTGCAACTTTCTAGTATACTTGTTTGACAAGATCTACTGCAGCCTGTTACTATTAAGGTTATAGGTTTATGTTATCTCATACCTATACACTCTATGATAGTTTACAATTGAGTCTTATGTCTCTTTATCTAAGTCAGTTAGTAACTTTTCGATAAATAGACTTAGAATCATTAGATTGAATTTCTATACGGAATTTAACTTCGGTTCTTATTTAGCTAAGTAATCATTTGAGCCTCTGGAAACAGTAGTTTTCAAATTCTGACCTTTTAAACAGTAATTCTGTTGGCTTCTCTTTTACTGAAGAGTCAGTGAGCTTCATGCACTATCGGTGGATGATTCTCACTTTCGTAGTTTCGGAATCACTACTTCCTTTACTATTTAGGTTGGATTTTTGCATAAGAGTCAGGCTCCTAATAAATATCCGGAACCTATTGTTATTAAGGTCCTTCCGTCTTCGTACGGGCATAGGCCTTTACTCTGTCCGGTTAGAGTTTACGTATTTATAAACAGATATCTGTTTATTACTACGGGCGTAAGCTTCTTCTGTCTTTGATGCCTAATAGAAGGACGTTATGCTCCATTCTATTGCTAATGGATTCAATTAACTATCGATACTGCTTATGGTATATCATTGACTCAGCAGTTGTGCTTGAGATTTCGGCTCATGAAGTAAGAGTTCTTCTACATCTTGGGCTTACATTAATAGTGTCGCTATTATAGATTTTTGAAGGCTGCTCATTGTGCTCAGCCATCCACATTCATGAATTTTTATCTCAGAAATATCGAGTCCATTTCTGGAGGCCTCTATTGTTAGGTCTGTTATCTACTGCTCAGAATGTCATTCACTTAACAGTTGCTACTATAGCTAGGTAGGCTGTCTGTTTCGGCAGTGACTCCGTTCTGCTGCCCGCTTCGCTCTGGGCTATTTGACCCAGGGCAAGAAAAAGGGAGGGGGGGAGGGTGTTCCCTTGGGTCACCTGTTTTACTATGAAAACAAGGGGATACCTCCTCCGGAGTTAGTAATTCTGAGCTGTTATTGGGATGGTTTTTTAGTGAGAAGTTTATGTTTTAAAAATTCATTCAGGTCTTAGTTTTTAAAGTATAGCTTTTGAATATAGCACGTGTCAACGGACGTTATTATACAATCCTCAGACAGTTTTAAGGAGTATAAAGAGTCTCTATTCTCTAGACTTACTTTATTTATTGGCTTACTTTAAAAATTATTAGTATAAGGATTATACTAGATATTAATAGAGTACATGGATGTATGATGCTCAATTTTGGAAGGTGTTGTATCTTTCTAATTTATCATAAATAAGAAAGATACATGTAAGGCCTAATACTTCTTTTTCTCTAGAGGGGATGACTCTATTTTATATAATTGAGCGTATTCCAACTTGCTCTATGTCCTTGGCCCTCCAGCCTTTTTACTATTCAGCTATGTCTGGGTCATTGGTACAGTATAAAAATGTTAAAAAATTTATAGTAATTTATATATTTTTTATACTTACCAATGACCCAGACGGGGATGGCCCTCCCAGGAGTTGGGAACTCATACCTCCCAGCTGAGTACATAGCGCTTACCAGGCACTGGTTATAAGAATGATTAATGGCGCCAATTTCGGACTGTCCTTGACACTGCGCATGCGCAGTAGAGGTGAAGTGTGGAGGGCCATTCAGGACATGTTTTCTTTGGTTTTAGATGCAAATTTTGGGGATTGGGGGGCAAAATTTGTGTTTGGCCCTATATTTTAAGAGTTAGCACCAGCTATGTCTGGGTCATTGGTAAGTATAAAAAATATATAAATTACTATAAATTTTTTAACTTTTGCGGAAATTCTGTTAAAACATGAACAATGTGGTTGACAGTGTAAAACAGATAAGACAGTAAAGCATCACAAGTCTTTTTGTCTATAGGTTAGCATTTAACCTGTTAATGGGTTGCGTTATAAGCTGTTTATTTCCAGGCCTATCCAATAATAATCTGATTATTATTTTGAATCATTAGTGGATGGATTCTTTCAATTTCAGAATCAAGATCTGATCAAGAATTATTTTCTTCTAGTAATTTATCATCCGAGAGTAACGACAGTGCTAGTAGTGATGAACAAGATGGTGGGGATACACCTACTTTTGATTCGGATAGTGAAAGAAATGGTGGAGACAGGTAGTCTAAAATTCAAAAGCCTCTGCTCAAGGCTATTAATAAGAATCTTATTTCTTGGGCATCTAGTGCGTCATTGAAAATCTCCCTCGTCATTCTTTTTTTCTTACCTGGAAATTTCATCAGTGCTGTTTTATATTTGTATGACCAAACATTTAACTATTTAGCATTTAAACATTGAGCTCTGTCAAACAAGATGCAGTTGCTAAACCCTTTGAACCTTAGCAGCCACTTTTCTGGCCAGGAACATGATACGTCATTATAAAGGATGGCTGTTCAGTAAATGTGTGGGGTAGACAAATGAATATTTTCAACGTGCAGCCCCAAGGCTGCACGTTGAAAATATTGATCGGTCTACGACAAATAATGAATATGGACTCTTCTAATTGCTGCCATTGAACTGGCATGGAAGATACCACGAGAGTTCAAAGGGTTAAATTTGCAGCTACAGTATGGGAAATTTTCACAGCTGAAAACATTGGTTTTTCCACAGTTGTATTATTTATGGGCTCTTTAGGCCACATCAGCAGCCAAGGTTATATTGTATTGATAAAAAATCGAAAGGCAAAACAGATCAAATTTATCAAGTGAAATAATTGATTAAGATCATGAGAAATGTACATTATAATGACAGCTCACGAGATAGCAGTGATAGCTGTGAGTATTGATACAAATGTTTTCTATGTGAACCAACCTGATGTTCAGAAAAGTGAAAGAAGATGAGATTTAGTTTAAAGAATAAAAACAAATAAAACTAAACAAGGTTGTTTTCCTTCTGGAACAAGATGATGTGAAGACAATTTATCTTTTAAAAAGAGTTCTCTCAGAGACTTTTCATTAAATTTCATTAAAAAATATTGCTGTCTCCTGTCATTGAAATCAGTTTTTGCTCAGATTGATGTAAGGAATTAAATAATTCCAACTATATTGTTACACTGTAAACCAATGGGCTAGACTAGCTGGTGCTGAAGTTATTAAGGGCCAAACACAAATTTTGAACCCCCCAATCCCCAAAATTTGCTTGCAAAACCAAAAATTAAAAGTTCTATCTGGCCCTCCATACATTTACTGTCTGCGCATATGCAGACGTCAGGAAATGACCGGAATTGGCGCCATCATCATTCTTTGTTTGGCCCTAAAGTCTTCAACAATGAAATGACATCTGTGCTTTAAAATCTCCTTTTTTGAGGATGCCAGACACAAATCAATGCAAGAATTGGTGGATACAAGTCTGTTCTTGGATGAAGGAAGTGTTCAATGGTGGTTTTGGATGTTCAGGGCTGTAACTTGGTAATATTTATAAAATTGTTTTATGTTTCCCAATTTCGGGACATATGCCCGATGTCATCATTTTTAGCTTAACTTGACAAAGTCAAGATAAGCTATTGCCATCACGCGTGTGGAAGTCTGTTAGTCTGTCAGTCTGTGAGTCTGTTCACATTTTCCTTTAGCACGGGCTACACCCTGCAGTTCTTGTCTGATCGTCACAAATTTTCATATGCATTTTTGGGGTCATGTCTATATGAGAACGTCCCCTTTTGGTCGCGATCGGTCAACCGGTATGGCTGCCTGAGCCCAAAACCCGAAAACCATTAGCACGGTCTACAGGTCGTATTCATGAAGGGATTTCGTTGTAACTTGGTAGGATGCCTCTGTATAATGCCAAGATGAGAACGTCCCCTTCTGGGCATGATCTGTCAACTGTGATGGCTGCCCAAGCCCGAAACCGAAAAACTTTTAGCACAGTCTGCAGGTCATGTTTAATATGGAGGGATTTCATTGTAACTTGGTAGGATGACTCCTTATGATGTCTAGATGAGAATTTCCCCATTTGGGCGTGATCTGTCAACCGTGATGACTGCCTGAGCCCAAAACCCGAAAACCTTTAGCACAGTCTACAGGTCATATTTATTGAGGAATTTCATTGTAACTTGGTGGGTTGACTTCATATAATGTCTAGATGAGAAAGTCCCCTTTTGGACGTGATTGGGCAACTGTGACGGCTACAGGGGCCCGAAGCCCAAAAACCTTTAGCACAGTCTAGAGGTCATATTTATGAAGGGATTTCATTGTAACTTGGTAGGACGACTCCAAATATAACTAGATGAGAATGTCCCATTTTGATCGCGATCATTCAGCCTTGATGGCTGCCTGAGCCCAAAAACCTTTAGCATAGGCAAATACATTAACTGTGAGGTCATATTAAGCCACCCCTCAGCTCTTGAGTAGAGTGTATACCTCATATTATTTTTATCAAAAACATAGCATACAGGGAACAGAAATGAACATATTCCCAATTATCACAATTCTTGTCTTATTAGTCGAGTTGTGACGAAGTCAAACTCGACTTATAGTTTGGTGAATGGTGGGCGGGCGGGCGTAAACAATTGGTTTCCGGATGATAACTTGATAGTGGTTCAACTCACATTCATTAAACTTCATACGTAGGTTGGTCTTGGTGGGAGGAAGAACCCTATTGATTTTGGACATGCTACGTCGAAGGTCAAGGTCACAGTGACCTTGAACATAGTAAATCTTAAACAATTGGTTTCCGGATGATAACTTGATAATGGTTCAACTCACATTCATGAAACTTCATAGGTAGATTGGCCTTTGTGAGGGGAAGAACCCTATTGATTTTGGACTCGCTACGTCAAAGGTCACAGTGACCTTTAACATAGTATATCGCAACAATTGGTTTCCGGATGATAACTTGATAGTGGTTCAACCTAGAGTCATGAAACTTCATAGGTGTGTTGGCCTTGGTGCGAGGAAGAACCCTATTGATCTTGGACTCACCAGGTCAAAGGTCAAGGTCACAGTGACCTTGAACATAGTATATCGCAACAATTGGTTTCCGGATGATAACTTGATAGTGGTTCAACCTAGAGTCATGAAACTTTATAGGTGTGTTGGCCTTGGTGCGAGGAAGAACCCTATTGATCTTGGACTCACCAGGTCAAAGGTCAAGGTCACATTGACCTTGAACATAGTATATCGCAACAATTGGTTTCCGGATGATAACTTGATAGTGGTTCAACCTAGAGTCATGAAACTTCATGGGTATGTTGGCCTTGGTGCGAGGAAGAACCCTATTGATCTTGGACTCACCAGGTCAAAGGTCAAGGTCACAGTGACCTTGAACATAGTATATCGCAACAATTTGTTTCCGGATGATAACTTGATAGTGGTTCAACCTAGAGCCATGAAACTTTACAGGCGTGTTGGCCTTGGTGCGAGGAAGAACCCTATTGATGTTGGACTCACCAGGTCAAAGGTCAAGGTCACAGTGACCTTGAACATAGTATATCGCAACAATTTTTTTCCGGATGAGAACTTGATAGTGGTTCAACCTAGAGTCATGAAACTTCATAGGTGTGTTGGCCTTGGTGCGAGGAAGAACCCTATTGACCTTGGACTCGCCAGGTCAAAGGTCAAGGTCACAACTCGACATTGGATCTGTGATCCTGAGCGGCATTTTTATTTCATAATCCTTTCATAAACATTGAACATTATCCTTTTCATCAAACACAACATACAAGTTAAGCTACAGTGTCATTGACACTTTCATTTATATTCTGTTACTGTAGTATACTGTAGGATACATGGATTGTTATTCCGGTAGTGTAGCTCAAAACATTTTGGATTTTGTCCACACTTAGGCTCTATCGGGATGCCCTTGGGCTCTTAATGTTCCTTTTGGGAACTTGGGCATTTTTTCGAAATTTTTTTGTTTACAAAAAATATTTTGAATTTAATTATGATTGCTATTATTCATGTATCTCAGTTATATATATATATATTGTTGTGGAGTTTGGAGGACTGATATTGACTTTAGTTGATACACTCCTGCGGACTCTTGTCATTCTTGTGTTGCACTGGGATGACTGATGTTGGAGTCGGGTGTCACGGTACGTTGTTGGCGATGAGGTTCTGAGGATCAGATCCTGTTACCGCGTTTTAATTCATTCTGTCAGTTTCTATTTCAGATGAACGTGAACATGGTGTTGATATTCTGACACCCATCCATGTGTGCTACCGTCGTCGCGCTCTGTGGAGCACATAAGAGCTAGCTGCAGTGCTCATTATTGCAAGAGTTAGGGCCTTTTGTTAAAGGTTTTAATCCCTTGCAAGCAGCTAGCTCGGTACACCGTCTGTGGGTGCCGTGACGCCGGGTAAGTCCGTTGCAGTCTAGGAAGTGGATTGGGTAGTGCGAGCACTATAATATAAATAGCTCACCCAGCGACGACGCAGATAGGGAGGAAATAGGGAGAAAGTTAGTAAGTTCTTGTACCCGGCTAGGTCTGATAAACCGTGAGCGGGAGAGGCCCCCCTCTCTAATCTAGCAACGTCTGGGGTCAGATGTTGTTTTGAGAAACTTGCACAAGCCGGAGCATATGTCCGCCCTCCACTCGGGACGCTCTGTTTAGTCTGCAGCTGGGGTCGGTTTCAGTCAAGGCTTCCTCTGCTACGTTTCACGAACTGAAGTTTTCTGGTTGGAAACATGCACGAGACAGAGCATATTTCCGCCCGCTGCTCGGGACACTCTGTCTAGTCTGCAGCCGGTGTAGGCTTCAGTCACGGCTTCCTCCGCTACGTTATTTAAGCACACGCGACCGCATCCTAGCTACCCCGACTTTGGATATCCAGCCTGCTGCACGAAGAAGGAACCACTCTTCGCCTGTGAAGTCGAACCATCTGGTAGCTAGGGAGACGAGGCTTTGATCATCGGGACATTCGGAGAAAGGATCTGTTTCCAACGCACCATCCCAGGAGCAGCATGCGGCTAAGGAACTGAAAACAGCTTCTCCTCAGGCCTCGATGACGGACTTGCTGTCGCAGATTGCGCAGCTGATTGCGGCGTCCCAGCAAGTGCAGATACAGCCTCCCTCAGACTCAGAATCTGAGCTGTCAGACAGTGCTGGGACGGTCCAGTCGTCTGTTCGCGCAGATGCAATGGACCGAAATTCACAACTGATTTCTCGCATGGTGAAAGGGATAAGGAAGAGGATTACCCTTCTCTTTCAAAACAGTACATGGTTGCGATGGCTTTCATCCATCAATACCACCCTGATTTTGTTCTGCCGAATCAGAATGCTGCAACGACAAGAGAGAAACCTCTGGCGTCGTTAGGCACAGACTTTATCCAGACAAAGGAGGAAGTCCTTTCTTTTCCAGTTCAGTTTATGCATGTGTCTATAGACAATGCCGTATTTATCCTCTTGAGTTTGAGGAAGACGGCAGTTTCTTATCTTCATCTTCCGTATATATACCATTTTTTGGACTACGTTCATTTAAAAACGGTTGGGGAAGATGTTCAGAGAGTTCTTCTGTGTTTGGATGAGCAGGCTGGGGATCTCGAGGAATCCTTGCCTGTATCATTCACTATTCGCTCAAACACAATTGAGACTGCAATTTCTTCAAATAGAGTGAATTTGGACGTCATGTCTTACGCAGATCATCTTACAAGAGCTATGTTACAACATCTCAAGGGAAAGGAATTTGAGGATGTTTGTACCTCTCTTAAGAGTTCTTTCCAGGGCAGTTGTGTATACCACGTATAACTCTGCCCTAACAGTGGCTAATCTGGAGTTAATCAGATGTGATGTTGCCCTTGCGTCATCATCACTGATGAGATGACAAGGTGAAAAGCTCTCTCCGAGTCGCTCTGGTTTCTGGACATTTTATTTTTGATGACTAGCTTTCGTTAGTCTATGAACAGGCTACTAAGAAAGCGTCTAGTGATCTGCTTTTGAAATCGACGTATCAACAACCCACTTCAGTAGACAAGAGTAAAGGAGGGTGTTCCAGACAAAATCGTCAAAGGAAAATCCTCACGAGGGTACAAGTAACCCTCTTATAATTACTCTAGAGGTTGTCAGTATAGCGACTCGGGAAAGGGGCATAGATCTGATTGGGACTATAGGTCAGATGCCCCTAGGCCGACGAGACGAGGTTTTTCACGGGGAGGATGTCGTTCCTCCTCCCGTAAGGCTTGCAGGTCATACAGGTGATGGTTTAGACCTCTATTGCTGGCCAGTTGGCGGAAGGTGTTCAAGATTCGCAAAAAACTGGATAATAATCACGGAAGATCAGTGGATGAGAAGTGTAGTCTCGAACGGCTTACGGCTATCATTCTGAGCTAATACCCCACTAACAAGTTGTCCGCTTTGGACAAATCTTCCATCAGATTCTTGCATAAGAGAGTTTCTCATGCCAGAGGTATAAGCTCTCTTATCAAAGGAAGCAATACAGGTCGTCGAGAATCAGGATTCTCGAAATTTTTACAGTCACCTGTTACTTGTCCCGAAGCCAGACGGCTCTTTCCGACCGGTAATAGACTTGAGCTGGATAACAAGCTTATCATGACTCCAAAAGTTTATTTATGGAAATCAGTCAGTCAGTAAAAGTGAGCGTTCTAGTGATCGACTATGCAGCAAGCATAGATCTAAGGTTGCGTGCTTTCATGTCCTGGTACATCCGGCATTCTAAAAGTACCTGCGGTTGGCCATACAAGGGAATGTGTATTCAGTTCAGAACAATATGCTTTGGTCTGAATCTGGCCCCCAGGGCATTTCACTTGAATAATGGGCTCGGTAAAGTCTTACTTTCGAGCTCATTGTCTGCGGTAATGTTGGCTTACTTGGACGACCTTCTACAGGGTTACGGCAACAGAATTATTCTTCAGAACGATGTTCAGAGTCTGCTTCTATTACTCCGACATCTCAGTTTCATCGTAAATGAGAAAAAGTCGGATCTAGCGCCATACAAGTCGTCTATTCACTTGGGAATGAGCTTTGAAACTCACAGCAATCTGATTCGTCTGCCGTTACCCAGAGCGAAATTAGTCAGTTGTTATGCTCGCTTTTGTCTACACTATGACGCATTATAGTGAGGGAATTCATGCGACTGTTGGAGCTGTGCGGAACGCCTGTGGATCTCATTCCGATGGGCCGTCTGCGCGCACGTCTCCTCTAGATATTATTTACTCAGAACTGGAGTGTGAAGACGCCTTCGCTTGAACCAGTATTGTTTTAACAGACCTAGTAAAACAAGGGTTCAGATTTGGGCAGATATTCAGTGGTTAACTCAGGGAGTTCCGCTGCAACTGCCAGATACGGCTTTCATGATTATGACGGATGTGAGTCAGTCGACCCTAAGTCCCGCAGTCTTGAAGTGGACATTTTATTTTTGATGACTAGCCATTGTGCATAAGTATGTGACCTTAAACACCAATAAAATAAAATAAATAAATTCACATAATAACGGACGTCTATGTTCAATTTGGTCAGCCCACTCAACAGTAGTAGCATACATCGGGAACCAGGGCGGCACCCATTCATTTCCAACTAACGGAGAAGATTTTCCTATACGTCATGAATCATCATGTTCATCTTTCTATCTGTCATATACCGGGTCATCTGAACATACTAGCAGACTCATTCTCTCGGAAAGGTCGCCTTTTGCAATTGGAGTGGATGCTCAACAAGCGAGTATTTGGGCAGATTTGCTACCAGAGGGATCGCCCCATGATAGATCTATTTGTGACACACCGGAACAATCAGTTACCGTCGTTCGTGTCGCCATGCCCAGACCATTGAGCATATGCAGTAGATGCTCTGCCGATCTCATGGGGATGAATGATAGGATACGCGTATCCTCCAATGCATTTGATTCAGCAGATTATGTTTAAGATCAAACAGTCTCGTTGTGAATCCTACTAGTAGCACCTCTGTTGTCACAGAAACCTTGTATCAGTCTTCTCAAGTGTCTGTTATGGGACGTTCCCCAGCAGCTTCCTCCACAGAGGACCTTCTTTATCAGGGGAAGTTTTTGTTCTTCATGCCCTTCTCCACCAATAGTGGCATAATGGAGTTGGTTAGATGTGAGGGAACCATTGCGGTTCCTATATTATTTTATGACTAACACAAGAACGATTAAGTAATGCAGGTGAGGAGGGTTCAATATGACTTTGAATGCCCCTCCCACCACCACCCCCACCAATGTGTTTAGAGGCGATTACCGGGCAAGACGTAGTTTTCTTCCCGCGAGCCTCGTATGAGTTTAAATACATTCATGCATTTCTTCACTTCTCGATTGACGGCTGGGTCATACTCTATGGCGACCTCATGGGCACATCCACTTTTCAGTTGGTTGGTTTCCTGTGGTTGTTCATCTATATGTCATATATGTGCACATAATTCATCATAAATAAATTGCTAGTCTCTGGGTACCTCGGTGGCTGCTTAACCAGTTAGTTGGTATTCAGATGATTACATGCGGGATTTCAGTGCTCACGCGCATAATAATTATTAGGCTGACGCTTTATTGTATGTTATGGACATTAGAAATTATGAATTATTTCGGGGGCGGTCCATGTCGGAGCCTGTTAATCATACCTACTTCCATTTCTAGATCCAGGTTTCTATTAATGTCGGTACTCAACTCGTATATTCGCACTTTTATAGTGTCATAGATGTCGGATAGTACACATAGGGGAGTGTTGTTACTGGAATTTATTGTACACCTGAATGGGGTCGCCTGTGGGTTACCTCGGAAGTGTGTTTACTGTCCAGAGATCGTTCATTGTGGTTCGATTGGACATGTGTATGTTACATATTATATCACCGGTTTTCAACCTATCTGTGGATGCTGTCTCCAGTGTACGTTATATAGCAGGCAATATTAATCACTGGGATCATCGCTATAGCCTTAACTTCTGCAGTGGCATTAAGCACCATGTATTAATAATAAATTAATACCCGAGTGCCTGTCCGACGAATATTTGTATTGTTTTTTGGTACCGCTTTTACTGATTCCAGAGCACTCCCCTCTTTCTTTTTGAAGATTCCTTCAAAAGAAAAAAAGGGGGGGGGGGGATTTTTTTTTATCTCTCCTCCGGCGTAATAAGTATGTAACTGTGTGTGAAGCTGTTTTGTCTATAAAATTATATCCTGCATACAGCTGGAGTTTTATTAGCTCACCTGACTGAAAGTCAGGGTGAGCTTTTCGTATCACTCTTCGTCCGTCGTCCGCCCGTCCGTCATCCTGTGTGAAGGTGGTGTTTGTGGCTCTTTCCCCTAAACCATTGGCCACATTTTAATTAAATTTCATGTAAGTAGTGGTTATGTAGGAGCATTTTGATTTTTATGCAAATTAGGTTTTGGCTCATATTGAGCAGAGGGGTGTGGAAAAAATGGCCTTATTTTTTTTAAATCTTCTTCTAATGAACCACCAGTAGCAGAGACTTGATATGTGGTATACAGAGTCCTTTTGAGGTTTAGAATCAAGTTTGTTCAAGATAAGTTTGTGAGGCATTATTTGCCTTCGTTATGGGAGGGGCAAAAATTTTGGCCACGCCTAAAATTTCTATATTTTTATACTGTACCAATGACCCAGACATAGCTGGTGCTAACTCTTAAAATATAGGGCCAAACACAAATTTTGCCCCCCAATCCCCAAAATTTGCATCTAAAACCAAAGAAAACATGTCCTGAATGGCCCTCCACACTTCACCTCTACTGCGCATGCGCAATGTCAAGGACGTTCCGAAATTGGCGCCATTATTCATTCTTACTTTGGCCCTTCATCAGTTAACATCTGACTGATCTTTGTGCTTGTCAGTTTAAATGATGCCAGACACATAAATATTAGTGAAATGGTGATTCTAAGGAGGATATAGAAGGAGGAGAGGAAAAATGTGTGACAGAATATTATCAGGGCTGTAACTTAAAATTTTTTAATGAAATTATGTTAAGTTACCTATTTTCGAGGCAGCAGCCATTTTGTTGTCATTCTTGTTATTTAGTTACACTGATTGTTCAGTGTTTTCCTCTCTCCCTTTCCTTTAAGTCCCCTCTTGCTATTCTCCCATGCTTTTGGCATAGTTTCTGTAATTATTATTACTAAAATTTCTTGGGAGTTTTAGCTGAATAACAGAATGAATTCTGTTCTTTTCCCCATGTTTACGTCTTCACCTATGGGTGGTTAGGCGTTGTGTTCTGCATCTACCATCTGATGTTCTGCAGTTTCTTCCCTGGAAGTCTCTGTTTTGCATCAGATAGTGTATTTTTGGTAACTGATTTCGGGCCTGGGTGCCTGGAGTCTTATTTTAGTGTTTTTACACTCATTGTTTACATTTACAACAGCCCTCTGTGTGAGGGGGGGATTTCTTGAAAATAATATCTTGATGTTAATTTAATCATATCTAGATATATTATTATTGTTCGTAAGTGTTACATAAATTGTTCAAAATATTTTTAAATTTTTTGTCCACACTTAGGCTTGGGATCCATTGGGGCTCAACGTTACTTTTCAGAAACTTGGGCTGTTCTGAAAAAATATTTTGATTTCAATTATTTTTTCTATGTTAATGGATCATATTATTATTATGTATTTTGATTGTCAGGGGTTGGTGCGAGTACCAGGACTTTGTTTTCTTTTCATATTGAAAGGATTTTGTTCAATTGTAATAAGAGGAAGTCTTCCTCTGACTTTTATAATCATTCTATATGTAGTCAGTGTACTCGCATTAACTCCTGTTCTGTATCTGATGATTTCGATGACAACATGGGAAGCGTATGTCACGGTATGTTAGTGGGGAATTGGACATTCTGGTCCTTTCCCCGCAGGGTCACTCTACTTTATCAATTTCTATTTCAGACGATCAAGATTAGGGTGATGTATCTGTGATGTCTTCCAACAGTGTGCCTCCGTCGTCACAATTAATGAAGGGCTAGCGGAAAAGTGCTCATGTAAATATGCCAATTGCCTAAGAGGACCCTAGTAGGTTCGACGGCCTTTGACGTCCGCTAGCTCGCCCGGTGTAGCGTCCATTCATCGAATGGTTCGGCAGCCGGGTTCGTCCGTTGCGGTCTAGAAGGAGTTTTGGGGTGATGCGAGCACTATAAATCAACCAAATGCACACCCAGTGACGGCGGATTAGAGGGAGAACGGAGGAAGCCTTTTAGTCCGGTTCATAGCTCGTTCTGGTCCATCCGGACGGCGAGCGAGAGAGGCCCCTCTCTCGTACAACAACATCTGGCCCCAGATGTTGTGGTACAAAATGTTTCGCATTCGGAGCATACGTCCGCCGCTCGAGACGCTCCGACATATAGTCAGTCCGGAGAGACTGTCAATAAGGCTTCCTCATTCTCATGGTAGCGCACACGACCGCTCTTGGCTACGTGACCTCGTATATCCAGTCAGCTTCGCCAGTCAGAGAATCATCGGCGACCAGGTCACACCATCCAGTAGCCAGGGACACGAGGCCTGCAGACTCCGGACGTTCGCATAGGAAAGTGTGCGGGAGTCAACGTACACGGAGCTTCCGGCAGCAATGCATCGTAAGACCGCTACTGCACAGGCCTCGGGGACGGATGTGCTATCCTAAATAGCACAGCTTATCGCAGCATCCCAGCAACAACTGAATATGTCGCATAATGTTTTATCCGACGATGCTGGGTCGGGACGCTCCGCGGAAGCGGGTACGGATGTCCGAAAATTTCATCCGGTCCGACGGGATACCGAAAGGGATTCGGAGGATTTCGAGCTTTTCCTTTCGGAACAACATATGCTGTTGTGTATGTCATCTGACTTGATCTTCTACAGGTTCTTTCGTCGGACCAGAATGCTGCGATGCCGGATAAGAAACTGATAGCGTCGGTGGACTTAGAAATTTTTGGTTCGGTTCAGGGACATCGTCCCTCAGTTCCGACATAGTCCAATAATGTCACACAAACTTTCGAATTATTGAACGACGCTATATATTTATTATTATATGCTTGCTATTACCAAGCATTTCTGGTTTCTTGTTCGCAAAGTTACGGAGATGTCTTTCAAAAGTGTGCCTCTGTCGTCATAGTTAATGAAGAGCTAGCGGCAATAAGTGCTCATGGAATATGTCTATCGCCTAAGAGGTCCCTTGTAGGATCGACAGAGTGACATTCGCTAGCTCACCCGGTGTAGCGTACATTCATCGAATGGTTCGGCTGCCGGGTTCGTCCGTTGCGGTCTAGGAAGGAGATTTGGGTGATGCGAGCACTATAATTACTTTAGTACTCACCCAGTGACGGCGGATTGAGGACAGATCGGAGGAAGCCTGTTAGTCCGGTTCCTGGCTTGTCCAGGTCCATCCGGGCTGTGAGCGAGAGAGGTCCCTCTCTCGTCAAACAACATAGGGGACCGCATGTTGTGGTTCAGATATTTTACATTCGGAGCATATGTCCGTCGCCCGGGACGCTCCATTATATTGACAGTCCGAGAGACTGTCGATAATACTTCCTCATCCTCACAGCAGTGCACACGACCGCACATTGGCTACGTGACCTCGAGTATCCGATCAGTTTCGTCATTCAGTGATTCCACGGCGAACAGGTCACGCCATCCGGTAGCCAAGGGACACGAGGCCTATACACTCTGTTCGCTCGCATATTAGTAGTATGCACGGGGTAACGATCACGGAGCTTCCAGCGGCAATGCATCGTAGGACCGCTTCTCCACAGGCCTCAGTGACGGACGTGCTATCCGAGTTAGCACAGTTTTTTCGCAGCATCCCAGCAATCGACAGTTTCTTGGTCGAATCAGGAATTATCCGACGGCGCTGGGTCGGTGCAGTCCGTGGTTGCATCAGGTACGGACGACCGAACGCTTTATAGGGTCCGACAGGATGGCGAAAGGGATTCAAAAGATTTCGAGTTTTCCCTTTCGTAGCATCAGAAGCTGCCATACATATCTTCCGGCATTATCTTCCAGTGATTGTTATTTCGGACTACATTGCTGCGAGGTTGGATAAGAGACTTATAGCGTCATTGGACACGGAATTTTGGATCGGTTCAGGGACATTGTCCCTGACTTACCGACACAGTCCAATAATGTCATTAGAACATGTGTATTATTTATCGACGCTATATATATATAAGCCTGCTACCAAGCATGATAGTTTAGTTTCTTGTCCGCAATGCTCATTTCTGCCTTTTATCATTTATACGAATAATTTATTTTGGCAGAACAGGGCATCCCGAGAGTTCATATGCGTCCAGACGGCGTGGTTAAAGACTGGAAATAATCTTTTTCGCCGTCTATGTCTTTTCCAACCACAATGTTGGAAACGACAATGATGTCTAATAGACTTAACTTAGACGCTTTTTCATACGTAATCCACCTTACTGAGGCGTTATCATTACGTCTTCTAGAGAAAGAATTCCGGATTATGATCCTCAATGTGATTTCTTTTGAGGGCAGTAGTTTGTTCACGTATAACTCCGCCCTTCAGTGGCTGCTTGGAGTTGGTTAGACGTGACGCAGCCCTAGCTTCATCCACGTGCGTGGATAGTAAGGTGAAGAACTCTCTCAGAGTCGCTTCGTTCTCGGAGAAGCTTCTCTTCGACGGCAACTTTTCAGCAATCCATGAATTGCTCGATTTACACGTTCTCTTGTCTATCTAGTGTAGCAAGAGATTCAGACTGGGGCAAACATTCGGTGGTTGACTCAGAGAGTGCCACTGCAGTTGCCGGATCCAAGTTTTATAATTATGACGGTTGCCAGTCAAACAGGTTGGGATATAATATTGATCCCAACGGATTCGAAGTGCCAGGGTCTTTGGGTTCCGCAGTCTCTAAGCAAGTACTTATCTTCCACGGAATAATGTTTTTTTTAGGCTTGCTTTATGTCATTGGATGAACATTATTCAGAAATGCATGTCCAAATCCTGTCCGTTAATTCGACAGTAGTGGCGTATCTCCGGAACCAGGGAGGCACTCATTCGTTTCTGTTATTCAATTTAATGGAAAGAATCCTTCTGTTTGTTATAGTACACCAAGTTCTGCTTCGGTCCGTCATATTCCGGGTCGTCTGATTGTATTTCCGGACTCCTGTTCACTTATGGGTCGCTTGTTGCCGTCAGAATGGACTCTCAACAAACAAGTATTCAATCAGATTTGCTATCAATGGGAGCGCCCAATGATAATTTATTTACGACACAACTTGCTAATCAATTGCAGACGTATGTGTTTGCTTGTCCGGATCTCTGAGCTTATGTTGTTAACGCTCTATTGATCTAATAGGACGGAATGATAGGATATGCGTATCCTCCTGCGCTGTTGTTTCGGCAAGTATTGCTAAGATAAACAACCACAATACATTTCTGTTGATAGCATCTCTGTCTTCACAGAGACCGTGGGTAAATTTACTCTGATGTCTACTGTGGGACTTAACGCGAAATCTTCCTCCATGAGAGGATCTTTTTTCGCTGGGTAAAATCGTGTCATCTTTATCACAACCCGCAAGGTCTCAACCTTCACGTGTTCCGTTGTGTGGTCCTTATTGCATTGTAAGCATTGTACTGGACGAGCTTTGGACGCGATTTCTTACTATAGGAGAACCTCTTCTTCGCTATACTATGCGGCTAAAGTGGAGGCTCTTCCGTCGTTGGTGTAGGGATCACTATGTTGATATTGTTGATTCCTCCATACTAGTCATTGCAACTTTTTAGTATACTTGTTTGACAAGATCTACTGCAGCCTGTTATTATTAAGGTTATAGGTTTATGTTACCTCATACCTATGCACTCTATGATAGTTTACAATTGAGTCTTATGTCTCTTTATCTAAGTCAGTTAGTAACTTTTCGATAAATAGACTTAGAATCATTAGATTAAATTCCTATACGGAATTTAACTTCGGTTCTTATTTAGCTAAGTAATCATTTGAGCCTCTGGAAACAGTAGTTTTCAAATTCTGACCTTTTAGACAGTAATTCTGTTGGCTTCTCTTTTACTGAAGAGTCAGTGAGTTTCATGCACTATCGGTGGATGATTTTCACTTTCGTAGTTTCGGAATCACTACTTCCTTTACTATTTAGGTTGGATTTTCGCATAAGAGTCAGGCTCCTAATTAATATCCGGAACCTATTGTTATTTAGGTCCTTCCGTCTTTGTACGGGCATAGGCCTTTACTCTGTCCGGTTAGAGTTTATGTATTTATAAACAGATATCTGTTTATTACTACGGGCGTAAGCTTCTTCTGTCTTTGATGCCTAATAGAAGGACATTACGCTCCATTCTATTGCTAATGGATTCAATTAACTATCGATACTGCTTATGGTATATCATTCACTCAGCAGTTGTGTTTGAGATTTCGGCTCTTGAAGTAAGAGTTCTTCTACATCCTGGGCTTACATTAATAGTGTCGCTATTATAGATTTTTGAAGGCTGCTCATTGCGCTCAGCCATCCACATTCATGAATTTTTATCTCAGAAATATCGAGTCCATTTCTGGAGGCCTCTATTATTAGGTCTATTATCTACTGCTCAGAATGTCATTCACTTAACAGTTGCTACTATAGCTAGGTAGGCTGTCTGTTTCGGCAGTGATTCCGTTCTGCTGCCCTCTTCGCTCTGGGCTATTTGACCCAGGGCAAGAAAAAGGGGGGGGGGGGGGGGGGGGGGAGGGTGTTCCCTTGGGTCACCTGTTTTACTATGAAAACAAGGGGATACCTCCTCCGGAGTTAGTAATTCTGAGCTGTTATTGGGATGGTTGTTTAGTGAGAAGTTTGTTTTAAAAATTCATTCAGGTCTTAGTTTTTAAAGTATAGCTTTTGAATATAGCACGTGTCAACGGACGTTATTATACAATCCTCAGACACTTTTAAGGAGTATTAAGAGTCTCTATTCTCTAGACTTACTTTATTTATTGGCTTACTTTAAAATTATTAGTATAAGGATTATACTAGATATTAATAGAGTACATGGATGTATGATGCTCAATTTTGGAAGGTGTTGTATCTTTCTAATTTATCATAAATAAGAAAGATACATGTAAGGCCTAATACTTCTTTTTCCCTAGAGGGGATGACTCTATTTTATATAATTGAGCGTATTCCATCTTGCTCTATGTCCTTGGCCCTCCAGCCTTTTTACTATTCAGCTATGTCTGGGTCATTGGTAGTGTATAAAAATGTTAAAAAATTTATAGTAATTTATATATTTTTTATACTTACCAATGACCCAGACGGGGATGGCCCTCCCAGGAGTTGGGAACTCTTACCTCCCCGCTGAGTACATAGCGCTTACTAGGCACTGGTTACAAGAATTAATAATGGCGCCAATTTCGGAACGTCCTTGACACTGCGCATGCGCAGTAGAGGTGAAGTGTGGAGGGCCATTCAGGACATGTTTTCTTTGGTTTTAGATGCAAATTTGGGGGATTGGGGGGCAAAATTTGTGTTTGGCCCTATATTTTAAGAGTTAGCACCAGCTATGTCTGGGTCATTGGTAAGTATAAAAAATATATAAATTACTATAAATTTTTTAACTTTCAGAACCGTGAGGTCGATTTGAACTAAATTTGATATGAGATGATAATGGGTCATAAGTAGTTGATTGATGCAAAAAAAAATGTTTCTCATTGCCTCGTGGGAACCTCGGGAGCTAAAAATAGGAAAAACCTTACAACTGCCATATCTCCAAAACTACACGGCACAGAGAATTCTTATTTTCTATAAAGTTTACTTTTATCCAGTAGAATAGAATGGTTAAAAAAATCCCTATCGGTTTGATCACAAGGTACTTTTTTCAGGACTTTGAAAAAGTGCTGAGTCAGCACTTTTTAACACTGTAGACAATGGGAAAAACATTAAAAAATCTTCTTCTCCAGATCCAGCTGGCAGAATCTTTTGATATTTGATATGCAACATTGTGGGGTGGATCTGATTCAAGTTTGTTCAAATCGGCCCCCTGGGTTTATACTTGGGCTCAGTATAGGAGCCCGACCGATTTCAAACTTAGTGCATTTCAGGCAAATTTCTTAAAAAATCTTCTTCTGCAGATCCAGCAGGCAGAATCTTTTGATATTTGGTATGCAACATTGTGGGGTGGATCTGATTCAAGTTTGTTCAAATCGGCTCCCTAGATTCATATTTGGGCTCACTATAGAAGCTCGAATTCGAACTTAGTGTATTTCAGGCAAATTTCTTCAAAAATCTTCTTCTCCAGATCCAGCAGGCAGAATCTTTTGATATTTGGTATTGCAACATTGTGGGGTGGATCTGATTCAATTTTGTTCAAATTGGCCCCCTGGATTCATATTTGGGCTCATTATAGAAGCCTGAATTCGAACTTAGTGCATTTCAGGCAAATTTCTTGAAAAATCTTCTTCTCAAGATCCAGCAGGCAGAATCTTTTGATATTGGGTATGCACCATGCTTACAGGGGTGAGATTCAAGTTTTGTTCAAGCCAGGTCCCTGGGTTCATATTTGGGCTCACTGTGGTAGCCTGAATGATAACATAGTTCAAAATGAGGAATTTTCTTTAAAAATCTTCTTCTTCAGATTCAGATCCAGCAGTTGTAATGTTTTGATATTTGGTGTGCAGCATCCTTAGGGGGGAGGGGTGGGGGGGGGGGGGGGGGTGGGGGGTGAGATTCAAGTTTGTTAAAGCCAAGTCCCTGGGTTCATATATGGGCTCCCTGTGGGAGCCTGAATTATAACTTAGTTCAATATGAGGAATATTCTTTAAAAATCTTTTTTTTTATACTGTACCAATGACCCAGACATAGCTGGTGCTAACTCTTAAAATATAGGGCCAAACACAAATTTTGCCCCCCAATCCCCAAAATTTGCATCTAAAACTAAAGAAAACATGTCCTGAGAGGCCCTCCACACCTCGCCCCCACTGCGCATGCGCAGTGTCAAGGACGTTCCGAAATTGGCGCCATTAATCATTCTAAGTTTGGCCCTTCATCAGTTAACATCTGACTGATCTTTGTGCTTTTAAATCTCAGTTTAAATGATGCCAGACACATAAATATTAGTGAAATGGTGATTCTAAGGAGGATAGAAAAGGAGGAGAGGAAAAGAATGTGTGACAGAATATTATCAGGGCTGTAACTTAAAATTTTTTAATGAAATTATGTTAAGTTACCTATTTTCAAGGCAGCAGCCATTTTGTTGTCATTCTGATTATTTAGTTACACTGTTTTTTCAAGTGTTTTTCCTCTCTCCCTGTCCTTTAAGTTCCCCCTTGCTATTCTCCCATGCTTTTGGCATAGTTTCTGTAATTATTATTACTAAAATTTCTTGGGAGTTTTAGCTTAATAACAGAATGAATTCTGTTCTTTCCCCATGTTTACGTCTTCACCTACGGGTGGTTAGGCGTTGTGTTCTGCATCTACCATCTGATGTTCTGCAGTTTCTTCCCTGGAAGTCTCTGTTTTGCATCAGATGGTGTATTTTTGGTAACTGATTTCGGGCCTGGGTGCCTGGAGTCTTATTTTAG
Source organism: Pictodentalium vernedei (assembly GCA_031216915.1). Classification (NCBI taxonomy): domain Eukaryota; kingdom Metazoa; phylum Mollusca; class Scaphopoda; order Dentaliida; family Dentaliidae; genus Pictodentalium; species Pictodentalium vernedei. Next base: position 242,733,665 of record CM062294.1, on the reverse strand, counting down.
TGTTTTTACACTCATTGTTTACATTTACAACAGCCCTCTGTGTGAGGGGGGGATTTCTAAATAATAATATCTTTATGTTATTTTAATCATAACTAGATACATTATTATTGTTCGTAAGTGTTGAATAAATTGTTTAAAATATTTTTAAAATTTTTGTCCACACTTAGGCTTGGGATCCATTGGGGCTCAACGTTACTTTTCAGAAACTTGGGCTGTTCTGAAAAAAAATATTTTTTCAAAATATTTTGATTTCAATTATTTTTTCTATATTAATGGATCATATTATTATTATGTATTTGATTGCCAGGGGTTAGTGCGAGTACCAGGACTTGTTTTCTTTTCTCATTGAAAGGATATTGATCAATTGTTTTAGGAGGAAGTCTTCCTCTGACCTTATTATCATTCTATATGTGGTCAGTGTACTCGCATTAACTCCTGTTCTGTATCGTATGATTTCGATGACAATATGGGAAGCGTATGTCACGGTATGTTGTTGGGGATTTGGACACTCCGGTCCTTTCCCCGCAGGGTCACTCTACTTTATCAATTTCTATTTCAGACGATCAAGATTAGGGTGATGTATCTGTGATGTCTTCCAACAGTGTGCCTCCGTCGTCACAATTAATGAAGGGCTAGCGGAAAAGTGCTCATGTAATACGCCAATTGCCTAAGAGGACCCTAGTAGGTTCGACGGCCTTTGACGTCCGCTAGCTCGCCCGGTGTAGCGTCCATTCACCGAATGGTTCGGCAGCCGGGTTCGTCCGTTGCGGTCTAGAAGGAATTTTGGGGTGATGCGAGCACTATAAAATTATCTTAATGCACACCCAGTGACGGCGGATCGGAGGGAGAACGGAGGAAGCCTTTTAGTCCGGTTCATAGCTCGTTCCGGTCCATCCGGACGGCAAGCGAGAGAGGCCCCTCTCTCGTTCAACAACATCTGGCCCCAGATGTTGTGGTACAAATGTGTTGTTAGCGGAGCATACGTCCGTCGCTCGGGACGCTCCGTTGTATAGGCAGTCCGCTGAGACTGCTAAGGCTTCCTCTTCTCATCAGCGCACACGACCGCACCTTGGCTGCGTGACCGCCGATATATTACCAGCTTCGCCGATCAAGGATTCTTCGGCGACCAGGTCACACCATCCGGCAGCCAGGGATTCGAGACCGATGGACTCCGGACGTTCGCATAGGAAGTATGCGGGAGCCATCTGATGCGGAGCTGCCCTCGGCGAAGCACCGATAGACTGCGCCTCCGCAGGTCTCGACGCCGGACATTCTTGTGCACATAGCACAGCTTATCGCAGCATCCCAGCAGCCGACAGAAACGGTGTCGGATCGAGAATTATCCGACAGCGCTGGGTCGGTAGCCGGGGACTCGAGGCCTGCAGACTCCGGACGTTCGCATAGGAAGTGTGCGGGAGTCAACGTACACGGAGCTTCCAGCGGCAATGCATCGTAAGTCCGCTACGGCACAGGCCTCGGGAACGGACGTGCTTTCCTTAATAGCACAGTTTATCGCAGCATCCCAGCATCAACTGAATCTGTCGCATATATTTTATCCGACGATGCTGGGTCGGGCGCTCCGCGGAAGCGGGTACGGACGTCCGAAAGTTTCATCCGGTCCGACGGGATACCGAAAGGGATTCGGTGGATTTCAAGCTTTCCCTTTCGGAACAACATATGCTGCGATGCCGGATAAGAAACTGATAGCGTCGGTGGACTTAGAAATTTTTGGTTCGGTTCAGGGACATCGTCCCTCAGTTCCGACATAGTCCAATAATGTCACACAAACTTTCGAATTATTGAACGACGCTATATATATTATTATTTTATGCTTGCTATCCAAGCATTTCTGGTTTCTTGTTCGAAGAGTTATGGAGATGTCTTTCAAAAGTGTGCCTCTGTCGTCATAGTTAATGAAGAGTTAGCGGCAATAAGTGCTCATGGAATATGTCTATCGCTTACGGAATGACATTCGCTAGCTCACCCGGTGTAGCATACATTCATCGAATGGTTCGGCTGCCGGGTTCGTCCGTTGCGGTCTAGGAAGGAGATTTGGGTGATGCGAGCACTTTAATTACTTTAGTACTCACCCAGTGACGGCAGATTGAGGACAGATCGGAGGAAGCCAACAACATAGGGGACCGCATGTTGTGGTTCAGATATTTTACATTCGGAGCATATGTCCGTTGCTCGGGACGCTCCGTTATATTGACAGTCCGAGAGACTGTCTTTAATGCTTCCTCATCCTCACAGCAGGGCACACGACCGCACATTGGCTACGTGACCTCGAGTATCCGATCAGTTTCGGCATTCAGTGATTCCACAGCGAATAGGTCGCGCCATCCGGTAGCCAAGGGACACGAGGCCTATACACTCCGTTCGCTCGCATATTGGAAGTATGCACGGGGTAACGATCTCGGAGCTTCCTGCGGCAATGCATCGTAAGACCGCTGCTCCTCAGGCCTCGGTGACGGACGTGCTATCCGAGTTAGCACAGTTGTTTCGCAGCATCCCAGCAATTGACGGTTTCTCGGTCGAATCAGGAATTATCCGACGGCGCTGGGTCGGTGCGGTCCGCGGTTGCATCAAGCTACGGACGACCGAACGCTTTATAGGGTCCGACAGGATGGCGAAAGGGATTCGAAAGATTTCGAGTTTTCCCTTTAGTAGTATCGGAAGATGCCTTTCATATCTTCTGGCATTTCTTCCAGTGATTATTTTTCGGACTTCATTGCTGCGATCTTGGATAAGAGACTTATAGCGTCATTGGACTCGGATTTTTCGATCGGTACAGGGACTTTGTCCCTGACTTACCGACGCAGTCCAATATTGTCATTACAACATGTGTTTTATTTTTCGACGCTATATATTATATATATATATATACAAGCCTGCTACTAAGCATGATAGTTTAGTTTCTTGTCCGCGTGGCTCATTTCTGCCATTTTATCTTTTTTACATATAGTTTATTTTGGCAGAGCAGGGCAAACCGAGAGTTCATATGCGTCTAGACGGTGTGATTAAAGACTGCATATATTCTTTTTCGCCGTTTATGTCTTTTCCAATTTCAATATTGGGAACGACATTATGTATAGTAGACTTAACTTAGACGCTTTATTATACGTAATCCGCCTTACTGAGGCGTTATCATTACGTCTTCAAGAAAAGATTTACGGGATATTATTCTCAATGTAATTTCTTTTGAGGGCAGTATTTTGTTCACGTATAACTCCGCCCTTCAGTGGCTGATTGGAGTGTTTAGACGTGATGCAGCCCTAGCTACATCCACGCGTGGATAGTAGGTTAAGAACTCTCTCAGAGTCGCTTCGTTCTCGGAGGAGCTTCTCTTCGACGGCAACTTTCCGGCAATCCATGAATTGCTTGGTTTATACATTCTCTTGTCTATCTAGTGTTACAAGAGATTCAGACTGGGGCAAACATTCGGTGGTTGACTCAGAGAGTGCCGCCGCAGTTGCCGGACCCTAGTGTGGCTGTTATGACGGTTGCCAGTCAAACAGATTGGGATATATACTGATCCCTACGGATTCGAAGTGCCAGGGTCTTTGGGTTCCGCAGTCTTTTAGCTATCAGTTTAACTTCCGCGGAATAATGTTTTTTAGGCTTGCTTTATGTCATTGCATGAACATTATTCAGAAATGCATGCCCAAATTCCTGTCCTTTAATTCGACAGTAGTGGCGTATCTCCGGAACCAGGGAGGCACTCTTTCGTTTCCGTTATTCAATTTAATGGAAAGAATCCGTCTGTTGGTTATAGTACACCAAGTTCAGTTTTGGTCCGTCATATTCGGGGTCGTCTGATTGTTTTATCGCACTCCCGTTCTCTTACGGGTCGCTTGTTGCTGTCAGAATGGACTCTCAACAAACAAGTATTTAATCAGATTTGCTATCTATGGGAGCGCCCAATGATGTTTTATTATGACACAGCTTGCTAATCAATTGCAGACGTATGTGTTGGCTTGTCCAGATCTCTGAGCTAATACTGTTAACGCTCTATTGATCTATAGGACGCAATGATAGGATACGCGTATCCTCCGGCGCTGTTGTTTTAGCAGGTATTGCTAAGATAAACAACCACAATACATTTCTGTTGATAGCATCTCTATCTTCACAGAGATCATGAGTAATTTACTCTCTTGTCTACTGTGGATCTTAACGTGAAATCTTCCTCTATGTGAGGATCTTTTTTCACTGGGTAAATCGTGTCATCTTTATCACAACCAGCAAGGTCGCAACCTTCATGTATTCCGTTGTGTGGTCCGTATTGCATTGTAAGCACTGTACTGGACGAGCTTTGGACGCGATTTCTTACTATAGGAGATCCTCTTCTTCGCTATTCTATGCGACTAAAGTGGAGGCTCTTCCGTCGTGGTGTAGGGATCATTATGTTCATATGGTTGATCCCTCCATACTACGCATTGCTAGTTTTTAGTATACTTGTTTCACAAGATCTACTGCAGCCTGTTGTTATTTAGGTTATAGGTTTATGTTACCTCATACCTATGCACTCTACGATAGTTTACAATTGAGTCTTTTGTCTCTTTATCTAAGTCAGTTAGTAACTTTTTGATAAATAGACTTAGAATCTTTAGATTAAATTCCTATACGGATTTTAACTTCGGTTCTTATTTAGCTAAGTAATCATTTGAGCCTCTGGAAACAGTAGTTTTCAAATTCTGACCTTTTAGACAGTAATTCTGTTGGTTTCTCTTTTACTGTAGAGTCAGTGAGTTTCATGCACTATCGATGGATGATTTTCACTTTCATAGTTTCGGAATCAATACTTCCGTTACTATTTAGGTTGGATTGTTGCATAAGAGTTAGGCTCCTATTATCCGGAACCTATTATTTTAAGGTCCTTCCGTCTTCGTATGGGCATAGGCCTTTACTCTTTCCGGGTACAGTTTATGTATTTATAAACAGATATCTGTTTATTACAAGGGCGTAAGCTTCTTCTGTCTTTGATGTCTAGTAGAAGGACGTTACGCTCCATTTTATTGTTAATCGATTCTATTAACTAGCGTACTGCTTATGGTATATCATTGGCTTAGCAGTTGTGCTTAAGATTTCGGCTCTTGAAGTAAGAGTTCTTCTACTTCTTGGGCTTACATTAATAGTGTTGCTATTATAGATTTTTGAAGGCTGCTCATTGCGCTCAGCCATCCATTCATGAATTTTATCTCAGAAATATCGAGTCCATTTCTGGAGGCCTCTATTGTTAGGTCTATTATCTACTGCTCAGAATGTCATTCACTTAACAGTTGCTACTATAGCTAGGTAGGCTGTCTGTTTCGGCAGTGTCTCCGTTCGGCTGCCCTCTTCGCTCTGGGCTATTTGACCCAGGGCAAGAAAAAGGGGGGGGGGGGAGGGTGTTCCCTTGGGTCACCTGTTTTTACTATGAAAACAAGGGGATACCTCCTCCGGAGTTAGTAATTCTGAGCTGTTATTGGGATGGTTGTTTAGTGAGAAGTTTAAGTTTATAAAATTCATTCAAGTCTTAGTTTTTAAAGTATAGCTTTTGAATATTGCATATGTCAACGGACATGATTATGCAATTCTCACACACTTTTAGGAGTATAAGAGTCTCTATTCTCTAGACTTACTTTATTATTGGCTTACTTTAAAAATTATTAGTATAAGGATTATTGGATATTAATAGAGTACATGGATGTATGAAGCTCAATTTTTGGAAGGTGTTGTATCTTTCTAATTTATCATAAATAAGAAAGATACATGTAAGGCCTATTACTTCTTTTCCCTACAGGGGATGACTCTATTTTATTTTATTGAGCGTATTCCATTTTGCTCTATGTCCTTGGCCCTCCAGCCTTTTTACTATTCAGCTATGTCTGGGTCATTGGTACAGTATAAAAATGTTAAAAAATTTATAGTAATTTATATATTTTTTATACTTACCAATGACCCAGACGGGGATGGCCCTCCCAGGAGTTGGGAACTCTTGCCTCCCCGCTGAGTACATAGCGCTTACCAGGCACTGGTTATTAGAATGATTAATGGCGCCAATTTCGGAACGTCCTTGACACTGCGCATGCGCAGTGGGGGCGAGGTGTGGAGGGCCTCTCAGGACATGTTTTCTTTAGTTTTAGATGCAAATTTTGGGGATTGGGGGGCAAAATTTGTGTTTGGCCCTATATTTTAAGAGTTAGCACCAGCTATGTCTGGGTCATTGGTAAGTATAAAAAATATATAAATTACTATAAATTTTTTAACTTTTTTTAGATCCTCTGGTCAGAATCTTTGGATATTTGGTGTAAGCTTTTCTTATGAGGAGCAGAAGCAACTTGTTGAAATCAAATCTCTGGGTTGATATTTTGGCTACCATGTCAGGTGAGCACCCTCAGGCCCCCTGGGGCCTCTTGTTGTATATGGCATATGTTTATGGGGGATATTCTCTCATTCTCAAATATGCCATCCTAATTTTGTGGGCTTAGTCCGGGCTAGCCTTAAAAATTGGGAACTTGTTACATCCAATTAGCATAGTCTTCATGCTAAGTTTAAGGAATTACTTGAACTGGGCTCCTTTTTTATGAAACGTCTTCTCTATTACTGTATAGAGAGACAAACATGTAATTCCTAAAAATTTTAATTTCCTTTCATCTTAGATTACAGGATTGGAACTATGTTGATCTACTAATTCTGAAGTCCTAGGCACTCCACTTTTTTACGATTCAGCTAGTCTGGGCCATTGGTTTACAGTGTCTATTACTGTATAGAGAAACATACATGTAATTCCTAATAATTTTAATTTCCTTTCACCTTGGATTACAAGATTGGAATATGTTGATCTACTAATTCTGAAGCCCTAGGCCCTCCAATTTTTTTACGATTCAGCTAGTTTGGGCCATTGGTTTACAGTGTAAAAATATTATAAATTTAAAGTAATTTGTATATTTTTATACTTACCAGTGGCCCAGACAGAGATGGCCCTCCCATGAGTGGGCACTCATACCTCCCCGCTGGATTTTTATGTAGTACTCTCTTCTACAAAGAATGATGTTGGCACCAATTCCAGTCATTTCATGACGTCTGCGCATGCGCGGAGAATAAATGTATGGAGGGCCAGATAGGACTTTTAATTTTCGGTTTTGCAAGCAAATTTTGGGTTTGGGGGGTTCAAAATTTGTGTTTGGCCCTTAATAACTTTTGAGTTAAGCACCATCTAGTCTGGGCCATTGCTAAGTATAAAATATACAAATTTCTTTAAAATTATAATTTTTAGCTCAACTTTGACGTAAGTCAAATTTAAGGTTATGCCATGGCCCATCGTCCGTCGTTCCCCCTGTCCATCAACAATTCAATACAGCTCGGGCTAGAGGCCGTATTTATGAACCGATCTTTACGAAACTTTTTGAGTACCTTTGTTATCACCGTGCAGGCCTCGAAATAACAAGATTTTGATAAACCTTCCAGCAGGTTGCCTCATTTGACAATGGTTAACCTGTTGATCGGTTACCTAGATTTTTTTCATAAACCTATTGGTTAACCATTGCATTAAAAGTATTAATACTGACAAAGCTTTTGACATACCCAACTACAGTTCCTCCCAAATTAGCTTGGGTTTAGACACAATTTAGACACAAGGGACCCAAGGCAGACGCAGTACAAAACAGGTACATACACAAGCCCCCCCCCCCTCCCCACACACACACACACACACACACACACACACACATATGCAAATTCATGTATGCACGCATTAACATTTGTTGTTCTTTGCTTTGTATGATTTTTGTGTCTAATAAAAATTAAAGAATTTTAATTGTTTATTTTGCTGTGTGGCTTATTATTTCAGAAACCCAAACACATTTGTCTGAACGGGGAATGGGAATTGGGCAAATTTTTTTGTGTGGGGATGGGGTCAAATACCTTCGATGGACGTCTGTATTACGAATACATTGAACTTTAGGGGATGGGAGTTGCATTGGCAGTCTCTGATTAACATTGGAAAAGAAACAATTGTAAATCGTATCTACCTTTCCCTACATTTCGGAATCCGGAGAATGTAATCCAAAGTTCCAAACTAAAACTTTATTTGTGCCACAATGTTCGAAATCATTTGGAAAAACCCATGTTCACAGCCATGCTGGCTGTTTATTCAAATGGAATAAGCACGTAAATAGAAGTCAGCATTGGTGAATAAAAGACGTTTCCATAATGTGTTCGAAAATTTTTCTCATGGATTGGTAGGGTAAAAAGGGGCGGAATGCAAATAATTAACAACAGCTCATTTGATTTTCAATATATCTCCTTTTTATTGTATCAAACACTTATTTTCAGCTTCACGCAGCATAAGAGTTAATACCTCACGTGCGGTAAATGTATTAACAAAGCAGTTGGCTCCCTTTAGCTGTAACAGACAATCACCTTTCTCAGAATCGAAACAAATTAATTGTTTCAAGAGCCAGAGGGCGCCGCGAGTTGGTACTGCAGATCTTCAGTTCCGCTAATACTTTTGATTTGTACTTGTGGGGACAAGTACAGTAATGATTGAAACATGCTATATGATAACCATATGAGCATTTTGTTCCCATTTTGTTCACTGCAGTCTGCAGTGCTTCTTTTAAATCAGTGGGAGGAAAAATGTTGAAAACTTTTCTCATCCTGTAACAACTAACTTTGTCGGCCATCGGCGTGATTTTTGGTTAACTGATCGAGCGTTCGCCTGAAAACAAAGCTGCGTAACCGATAGGCAAACGGTACGGGTGTTCGCCTCTTATTTTGAGGCCTGCCGTGAGATGAGAACGAGTGTCCGAAATTCAAGATGGCCACCAGTAGCCATTTTGTACTTTAGTTAGTGCAATCAGTTTTTGTACAGAACTTATGTATGAAAGTTCTGATTCAAATAAATTTTTGTCTGAATGTTTAGTAACATGGAATACATCACATATAATACAGGTTTTTTTCTTGTGCAGAAATTATGCAAATTAGATGAACTTTGATTTATTCAGTGCTACTTATACACAGTAAGTGCACATGTCAGTATGGCTAGGGCTGGACGCTGTATTTATGAACCGATCTTCACAAAACTTCTTGGGGTACCTTTGTTATTACCTTGGGACGAGAACGATTGTTTTTGGGTGTGGTCCGAAATTCCAGATGGCTGGTGGTGGCCATTTTGTACCAAAATTAGGTACAATCGGTTTTTGGTACAGAACTTCTATATGAAGGTTCTGATTTGAATAAATTTTTGAATGAATGTTTAGTAACATGGAATACATCACATATAGTACAGGGTTTTTTCTCATGCTGAAATTATGCAAATTAGATGAACTTTGATTTATTCAGTGCTACTTGTACACAGTAAGTGCTCATGTCAATACGGCTTGGGCTAGAGGCTGTATTTATGAACTGATCTTCACAAAACTTCTTGGGTACCTTTGTTATCACCTTGGGACGAGAAAGAGTGTTTCTGGGTGCGGTCCAAAATTCAAGATGGCTGCCAGTGGCCATTTTGTACCGAAATTAGGTCCAGTCAGTTTTTTGTACACAACTTCTATACGGCTCAGGCTAGAGGCTGTATGTATGAACCGATCTTTACGAAACTTCTTGGGTACCTTTGTTGTCACTGTGGGACGAGAATGAGTGTTTTTGGGTGTGGTCCAAAATTCAAGATGGCCACCAGCAGTCATTTTGTACCAAAATTAGTGCAGTCAGTTTTTTGTACAGAACTTCTGTATGAAAGTTCTGATTTGAATAAATTTTTGAATGAATGTTTAGTAACATGGAATACATTACATATAATACAGGTTTTTGTCTCGTGCAGAAATTATGCAAATTAGATGAACTTTGATTTATTCAGTGCTACTTATACACAGTAAGTGCACATGTCAATACGGCTCGGGCTAGAGTCTGTATTTATGAACCGATCTTCACGAAACTTCTTGGGTACCTTTGTTATCACCTTGGGACAGGAACGAGTGTTTTGGGGTGCTTTGTTATCACTGTGCTATGAGAACAAATATTTTTGGGTTCAGTCAGATCCACTCTGGGACTCAAAGATTTCTTTTCTAGTTTAGCATCTAACTGTCGCCCACCTTTACAATATTTTACCTATACATTTGTTACAGGCTACAGTCAGCATTTTTGTACAGACTGTTACAATACTTTATATGTACCTTTGTTATCAGGTCATTACCTAGATGTTTGTCATTGCTGTGTCACATACTATACATGTAAATGTCTTACACAAGTTGAGCTACAATGTCATTGAAACTTGCATTATTATGGTTTTGTGAATTGAAATTGATATACTGATTGATGTACCGGTAGTCTACTTTTGAAACACCCAACATCCTTTCATATAACACCACATATTATCTAATATCAGCACATATCCAAATTATCACCAATCACCAATTTTGATATGTACGTCATTGTCTATGTTTCTTCTACTTCAAGCAACTTTCATGTTGAAAGATAGATCAAGAAGCGGTTGTCCCATCTGGCCAAGGGAGGAATTCATTGGCAACATGCAACTAAATTTCTTCATATATTGGGGTTCCTGCATGACCTTAGATTCAAGGAACAGCTGTGAATTTGATGAATGGGCTGTTCAAGGCCTTGGAGTCATGGAAAATAGTCCACGAAGCTTTGAGTATTCACAAAATAAAAATGTGGACGGAGCATGTATTCATAACTATATAATTTCATGTGTCATTAATCTTGAAGTTATAGTCCTAATTAGGACCCTCCAGTTATTACTACCTCCTTCAACTTCCCTTGAAGGGAAGTGGTGAGAGGAGATGGTATTGGCAGAAGAGGGTCCTAGTCAAGACTAGTGAAGGTGGCGGCCTTGAAAATCTTTGAGTTTGGGTATTGTAGGGCCCTGAAAAATGCTTGAAAATGTTGAGAAACATCCTTGAATCTTATCCGTCCTTGTTTGTTGGAACTCTGCATTTGCATATAATGTGGAATCTCCATATATTGACACGTTTGCATGCTCTAAAATTAAATTTTAACCCTCTGCACTCAGATGTCAAAATGGCGAAGTTTTTAATAGCAAATATTTCGCAAAATGCTCATTGAGCTCTGTCAAACAAGATATAATTGGTTAAATTCATAGTTAAACAACAGAAAAACCGAGTGATTAGAGAAAATTCTGTTGCATTACCAGAGTGCTGGGGGTTAATCTCTTTGTGTTATTATGTGGCACATCTCAGGTTATCTGTGGGTCCTTGAAGGTCCTTGAATTCAAAAATTTATTTTTAAGGCCTTGAAAGCACCTGAAAGTTTGCACAAAACCTCAATGGTCCTTGAAAGTACTTGAAAATGTTTGTGACCAGCCGGCATTGTAAAGTCTTGCAAGGAACAACTTTAGTAGCACCAACAAAGAACAAACTTGAAGAGAAATATTCTGGTGGTTATCCTGCAACTTAATTCAGCTGGTATTTCTGTTCATAATACGCTAATGTTGTAATTCATATATCTATAATGGGTTCCTTGAAAATCCTTGAACTGAATAATGGGGGGGGGGGGGGGGGCTGCATGTGCCCTCCATACCCATCTGGTTATGTCATCTCTATTTCCATGTAGGACACATTCAATTAAACGTATTTTGTCTTCATTGACTGCAGGTTAGTATTGTCTATTTTCAGGTCTAACAGTGGAGTTAACACCTAGACATTCTGCTTCAAATACTGACTTCCAAGAGTACAGAAGGAAGAGATTAACTGTGGATGAAGCTCTGCTAGAGCTTTGTTCTAAAAAAAAACTGTGCTTTAATAATTTGTGATATTTTTTCGTCAAGTTTATTTATTTTGTTACTCCATTTATCAAATATTGTTTGCATTGAGACTATCATTTCCTTTCGTTTAACTGGTAGAGTGCTAAATTATTTTTGGTCCTTAAAATTTCTTCGTGCATTTTTGCCTTGTTATAATTTATGGGAGAGTGCCAGAAGGCACTCTCCCATAAATTGTAACAAGGCAAATCCTAACAGATAAAATAATATCACTTCAAAGATAATATGAAGCACATCCTCAGAATATGAAGCCTTTAAATTGCGGGTACTGACACTAAAGAATAAAGCCCACATATGGGCTTCCAGCACTCTACTAGTTAAGATGTGTTGTTATCTCTTTTCAGTGTGCAAATAACTATTCTATTTTACATCTTATTTCTCAAAGATCTGAGAGGGAGATCCTTTCTCACTATTATGGTTGTCCGGTTTTGTATACCTTTATTCAAAGAACAGGTCTTAAAATTTGTCTCGATTTGCGACAATTGGTTTCAATTCTTGCAAACTGCCGCTGCAAGAATTAATTGTCAGTTTATAAATAATTTGGAATTTGAGAGCACTGTTATATAATTTCTAGAGGGCTATCTGGTCCAGGCAGGGACTGATGAGTATTAAAACTAAAGTATAAAATATTTTTTATACCATGATTACCTGTTCTACTATATATAAAAAGCCTATGACATAAATCTTAGCTTCACACACCAACCGTGATGAACATGCCAGCAATGGGATTTCAGTAGTTAAAATTTGCACCTACAGTGGAACAACATCCAAGTTGACATTTGGTTACCTCGCCTTGAAAACAAACTTGTCTGAAAGAAGAGTGAAATGAAACAGCCAATTGTTTATTAAATTTTTAAATAAGTTAACCTCATAAGATACCAAAAATTAACAAACATATGTTGTCTCATGTTAATAAAGCATCCATAACTCGAAATAGTATGTTATTATGTTAATAAAATGAAAAAAGGCCCCATAATTTTTGCTTTTCGTTTTCTATTTCGTTTTGGCAATAAAATTGCCAGCAGAAGTACCGCCCACCAGTGCTCATGTAAACAAAAACAGAATCACATGTGTGAATATTGATTTATTTAACATTTAAACTCTTATTAATTTGACGGTCATGGTATAAATAAAATATACCCAAAGTAGCTTGGTGTACCAAATGTTCACCACAAGTGGTGAAGTGGTGTTAACCATGCGCTAAAGGCTCACGGTTAACACCACTTCATCACTCGTGATGAACATTTGGTACACCAAGCTACTATGGGTATATTCTATATATAAATAAAATATACCCATAGTAGCTTGGTGTACCAAATGTTCACCACTCGTGGTGAAGTGGTGTTAACCATGTGCTAAAGGCTCATGGTTAACACCACTTCACCACTTGTGATGAACATTTGGTACACCAAGCTACTATGGGTATATTCTATATATAAATAAAATATACCCATAGTAGCTTGGTGTACCAAATGTTCACCACTCATGGTGAAGTGGTGTCAACCATGTGCTAAAGGCTCACGGTTAACACCACTTCACCACTCGTGGTGAACATTTGGTACACCAGGCTACTATGGGTATATTCTGCATATAATGCTTTATAAAGAGCCAATATTTTATACTGTAGTTGTAATTACCAGAGTTTAACCATTAAAGGTCTGCAGAGTTTTTAGCTCACCTGACTGAAAGTTAGTGTGAGCTTTTGCCATCACTTGGCGTCCGTCGTCTGTTAACTTTCGCAACTCGGTCTTCTCCTTCAAAACCACTAGCCCAAACCTAAACAAATTTGACATACAGTATATTGGAGGTATCCTCTTTCCAGTTTGTTAAAATGAACAAAAAAATTTTCCTGCTGCCCCGAGGGAGCCTCAGGAGCTAAAAATAGAAAAAAATTCAAACACCCATATCTCCAAAACTGCTCGGCAATGAAACTTTTTATGTGGTGTGAAGCTTCCTTAGGACCAATAGAAAGGAATGGTGAAAAAAAATCGCTATCGGTTTTGTCCTAAGGTACAGTTCGGGACTTTGAAAAAATGGTAAGTCAGCATTATTTAACATTGATGGTAATGGGAAAAATATAAAACAATCTTTTTCTCCCCACTCACTGCTCCAAAAGCTTTCATATTTCACATATAACATCTATGGAAGATTGATTTAAGTTTGTTCAAATCGAGTTGCTTGTTTTTTGTTTTTTGGGGGGGGGGGGGGGGGGGGGGTGTTAGAGGGAACCGCAGTAGTTGAAAACAAAACAAAAATTTTGTTCAATTATTGTTTTTTAATACTTCACTGAACAGAGCTTGTTAGGAACCTTTCCTAGGACCAACAGAAATGAATGGTCAAAAAAGTTGCCTTTGGTTGCATCATAGCAAATCAAAAAATTGCTCTTGCTTCTGTTTACTTACTGATACACTCATCTCTTTTGACAATTTGAGCTAGGTGAGCGTTTCAGGCTCACTTGAGCTTCTTGTTTATTCATAGTTTTCTACAACTGGATGGTTTACCTCCTGTGGTTTCACAGTTGTTTCTATATAGGCAGCCTAGAAAAAACTACCAAGGTACGCAGAATGGAACTTGCTAGTTCATCCAGAGATAGTTTGTTGGGGCACCTGTTCTGTTGCAGTGAAAAGTGTTCAAAGTCGGAAATAGTTAAGGGCCTCATTCCAATTTTGGTGGGTTTCTCGTCTTAGATGTAGACCACATTTTCCAACATATAGGCTTTTGATTGTTTGTTGATGGAAGCTGAAGAACCATAGCAGGAGTTTAGTGAAGTCTTGGTAGCCTGTGTAGGCAGTTAAGACTTACCTTGGGACCACTGCTAAGTCAGAAAGTTTTACCATTGTTTGAGAAACCAAAAATTAAGTAGAATTCTCCAGGCATTTCAGGACACAGAGAATCTATGACAAATATCAAATGAACATCTTGTGAGAATGCAAAGTTGATTCTCAATTTTTCGCTTGTGAGAATTATTTTCGAAAATCTATTCTGATTCTCACAAGAATTTTAACTCCTGCTGAAAGACTCAATAATAACTCTGTACCTAACATACCCGACAAGTGAAATTGTCATTGAAATTTCAATATTTTTTCAACTTTTGCCTCCAAAACATAGATTATAACTTCTCATTGGAATGATCTCACTAATCTCATTCCAATGAGGGGGCATAAGCTATATTTTGAAGCTCCAAAATAAAGTTGTGTTAGGTGAAGGGTTAAGTTATGCATGAATTCAGATGTAGAATGAGGAATCATACAAAACCTTATGAAGTGCAGTTTCACCCAGACATAACACATATCCTACAACCAGCTAAAGGAAACTTTTAACCAGTGGACCCAATGTGATCAACCTAGAGGATTATTGTAAATCGAGATCAGGTTACATGGTTCTTACAATTACCATTAAAAAAAATTTAACATTATAAGTTATTGTGATGAATTGAGGGTAACATGGCCTGTGGTTTGCAACTCTGAGCTTATGTTCAACCTAGACACGAAGACGTCTTGATGTTGAACATATGCTCCGAGCCGCAAACCTCAGACCAAGTTACCACCAATTCATCGCGATAATGTATATGTTGCAGTAAGGCCCCACCTAAAGCCCAAAACCCACATCATGAAATGACTAGGCAACTTGAATGAACAAGGCAACTTCAATGATAACAAATTTAGTAAATAAACCTCTCATGTACCCCACGGCATCTGTGGACAACAAAAAATCAGTAACTTAGATAAAGGTTGAGGTTACTCCATCTCAGTTCAAATCATGAACATGTTCATGATTTGAACTGGAATGGCATAATCTCGACTTTTTTATGACTGGGTTGTGAGTTTATATTCATTGAATGATCACTGGTTTCGAAAAATATGATTTTATAGGCAGTATGCACTTAGAATCTTTTCAAATATTTCACTTGGTGACGTCAGACGGTAACATATGCCACTGGAGCCATAAACATAGAAAAAAAAATAAGCAAGCTCTCATCCAATCAGAGGATGAGGATTTTAGTCTTATTGGAACGTTCTCTTTTCAGACATGTCAGCCCATTTGAGTATCTAAAATAGATAAAAATCTGACTATGGGAAGATTTTTATGAAAACTGGCAATAACACAAGGTAACATTTTTTTGAAAAACATTTGCAAGAATGTCATTTTTTCACACTCAGTTCAGCAAGCTGCTTATTTAACTATACAAAAATTATTGTAATTCATCAGTTCAATTTGACCCTGTTGCTCTTTCTGAACCTGTAATTTGATTGATTGAGAGCTGGTCAGCTGCGTGCTCTTATCTCAGGTAAATTCACTCTTCCTGCTCTAATTGCCGGAAACGGGTCAATTAGAACATGTCTGTATCCACGCTACTTGCAGGAGATTGAATTCTTATGTCGCCCGAGTCACGAATCGAACAGGCCCTGTAAATTAGATCATGGCAAATAGACCGAGATCAAAAATGTCATTTTTAGCTGACCTGGCCTAAAAGGCCATGTGAGCTTTTCTCATTACTTGGCGTCCGTCATTGTCCGGCGTCTGTAAACTTTTCACATTTTCATCTTCTTCTCTGTAACCGCTGAGCCGGTGTGAACCAAACTTGTTTTTTTTTTCTTCAAATAAAACAAGTTTGGAGAATTTTTTCACTTCTATCGATGACAGGAATTACAATGGAGATAAATGTCTCTTGCTTCGTTAGACATTCGGGAGTTTGAGTATGGAATACCATTTGTTAACTCGCCCCATCAGGACTCATTAACAATTGGTTTTCCAAAGACAAATTCCTGAATATCTAACTCAACTCAACAAGAGATGTTTATCTCCTAATTAAATGATGGATTTTGGTGGGAAATTTTGTTTGCAGTGATTTAACCCCTTGCACACTGATATCAAAGTACCAAAATTTCCTTAATGCAACTAGGAATTTAACCAATTCATTCTTGTTTGACTGAGCTACTTTTTTAGCTCACCAAAGGGAGCTTAACTTATCACTTGCCGTCCGTCGTTGTTCGTCGCTGTCCGTCGTGAACTTTACATTATCGACTTCTCCTCACAAACTACTTGACCAAATTGAACCAAATTTTGTGTGCATGTTCCTTATCATATGTTAATTCAAGTTTGTACAAATAAACTTGCCGCGCCCACAGGGGGCACCAGAAGGGGTATAACTCTGATTGCACCCATAAATTTTTTCAAAAATTCAAAAAAATCTTCTTCTTCAAATCCACTAGTCAGAATCTTTTCATATTTGTTATACAACATCTCTAGGGGGTCAGATTCAAATTTGTTCAAATCGAGTCCCTGGGTTAAGATTTGGGCTCTCTATTGGAGCCCAAAGTTTAACTTGGTGCTATTTGAGGAAATTTCTTTAAAAATCTTCTTCAGATCCACCAGTCAGAATCCTTTCATGTTTGGTATACAACATCTGTAGGGGGGTCAGATTCAAGTTTGTTCAAATCCAGTCCCTGGGTTAATAATTGGGCTCCCTGTAGGAGCCCAAATTTTAACTTACTGAAATATGAGGAAATTTCTCTAAAAATCTTCTTCTTCAGATCCACCTGTCAGAATGCTTTTATATTTGGTATATAACATCTCTAGGGGGGTCAGATTCAAGTTTGTTCAAATTGGGTCCCTGAGTTAGTAGTTGGGCTCTCTGTTGGAGCCCAAAGTTTAACTTTGTGCAATACGTGGAATATTCTTTAAAAATCTTCTTCTTCAGATTCACCAGTCAGAATCCTCTCATATTTGGTATACATCATCTCTAGGGGGACCAGATTCAAGTTTGTTCAGATCGAGTTTCTCGGTTAATATTTGGGTTCCCTATGGGAGCCTGAATTTTAACTTGGTGCAATATGAGAATTTTAAAAAAAAATCTTCTTCTTCAGATCCACCAGTCAGAATGCTTTCATATTTGGTATACAATATCTCTAGGTGGGTCAGATTCAAGTTTGTTCAAATCGGGACCCTGAGTTAATATTTTGTCTCCCTATTTGAGCCCAAAGTTTAACTTAGTGCAATGTGAGGTGGTTTCTTTAAAAACCTTCTTCATATCCATCAGTCAGAATCCCTTCCTATTTGGAATTTGATATCTCAAGGGGGATCAGATTCAAGTTTGTTCAATTTGAGTCCTTGACTTAATATTTGGGTTCTATGGGCAGGGGTGGGATGGGGGGGGGGGGGGGGGGGGGGGCATGTTACATTCAGGTTTGTTCAAATCCATTCCTTAGTGTTTTTCCATAAAATTGTCCTCTCATGACTTCATTCCTTTGTAGTGTTGATGAACCATGTCTAACTGAATGTGACCACAAATACTTCTTTGAACCACTTTGGCTGGTGAGCGATTAAGGCCCCTTGGGGCCTCTTGTCTTATTAAGTTAGACTGTTACGTCCAGCAAACACAACCAAAGCAAATGTCTGAGTCTATCAGCGTCAACACATTCCAAAAATGGCCCAGATAAATGGGAATCAGATATGTTTACAATGTTTGATATGAAGCCAAAAATGAAATGAGTGCAGTGTGCAATATGGCATGTGCCCCTCCTATTTTTTTAAATTGAAATTGAAGCCAAGGGAGGGCCACATTGCCCTTCCATTTTCCAACATTTACTTCAGAAAGGTCTAGAACCTGCCGATGAGAGTGGGTTCATTTGTGCAACCCAAGCTCAGTGCTTCACAAATCGAGAGGTGCTCCCTATCAATAACCTATGATGGAAATGTATCGCCCCCTCAAACCCAGATTCCTGCATCTGCCACTTTGTAATGTGATAACACTTCATCCTTGAGCACAACTAGAAGGCGAGTTCGAGGCCTTTCTGCGGTAAATGTTGGAAAATGGAAGGTAATTGTGGCCCGCTGTTGGCTTCTTTACACATGGCCACAATGTTTACCAGTCAAAACATTCCCACATCACCATTTCTGACATTTTATATCTGGCCCAGAGTTTATGTATGAGTGTGACTTTCACTAAAGTGTTCTGTGTAAATTTACTTTCAGATTTAATTTAGGGAAATTACAACAATTTTTAGCTCAACTTGATAAAGTCAAGCTGAGCTATTGCCATCACTTCTTGTCCGTCGACGTACATTAGTATGTTAGTACGTACGTCTGTAATTTCCTTTGGCACACCTCACAGGTCGCATTTATGATCAGATCACTTTGAAACTTGGTATGCTTGTTTGGGGTGACCTCTAGATGGGAGCTTTCGATTTTCTTCAATTTTCGTCAAAAAATGTTGCCGCGACCAATGTTCTTAGAACTTAGTTTAGTCAAACTTCAATATTTTCCTTTGGCACACCCTACAGGCCACATTTATGATTCGATTGCTTTGAAATCTGGCATGCTTGTTTGGGGTGACCTCTAGATGGGAGCTATCAATTTTCGTCCATTTCCATCAAAAAATGTTCCCACGGCCAACGTTCTTAGAACTTAGTTTAGTCAAACCTCAATATTTTCCTTCGGCACACCCTACAGGCCACATTTATGATTGGATTGCTTTGAAACCTGGTATGCTTGTTTGGGGTGACCTCTAGATGGGAGCTATCAATTTTCTTCCATTTCCGTCAAAAAATGTTGCCACGGCCAACGTTCTTAGAACTTAGTTTAGTCAGACCTCAATATTTCCCTTTGGCACACCCTACAGAGCACATTTATGTTTGTATTGCTTTGAAACTTTGTATGCTTGTTTGGGGTGTCCTCTAGACGGGAGCTATCGATTTTCTTCTATTTCCGTCAAAACATGTTGCCGCGGCCAACGTTCTTAGAACTTAGTTTAGTCAGACCTCAATATTTCTCTTTGGCACACCCTACAGGGCACATTTATGATTGGATTGCTTTGAAACCTGGCATGCTTGTTTGGGGGTGACCTCTAGATGGGAACTATCGATTTTCTTCCATTTCCGCCCTTCAAAAAATGTTGCCACTGGCAACGATCTTTGAACTTAGTTTAGACAGGTATCAATATATTCCTTTGGCATGCCCTACAGGGCACATTTATGATCAGATTGGCTTGAAACTTTGTATGCTTGTTTGGGGTTTCCTCTAGATGGGAGCTATTGATTTTCTTCGATTTCCGTCAAAAAATGTTGCAATGACCTTCGATGAACTTAGTACAGTTAAGCATCAATATTTCCCTTTGACACACCCTACAGGGCACATTTATGATTGGATCGCTTGCAAACTTGGTGTGCTTGTGTGGGGTGACGTCTATATGGGAGCTGTCGATTTTCTTCCATTTCTGTCAAAAAATGTTGCCGCTGACCTTTGAACTTAGTTTAGTCAGGCCTCAATATTTCCGTTTTACACACCCTTCAGGGCACATTTATGATTGGACCACTTTGAAACTTGGTATGTGTGTTCGACCTCTAGATGTGAGCTATTGCTTTTTTTCATTTCCATAAAAAATTATTGCCGTTATCACCAGCCTTTGAACTTACTTCATTTGTGCATCAACTTATCCCTTTTGAACTCTCAGCAGGGTATATTTATGAATTTCCATAAAAAAAAAAACCCAAAAAACATTGCCACAAGCAATGATCTTCTACTTAGTGCATTTGTGCATTTCATCTTCCTTTGGCATGCTTCAGAGGGCACATTCATTATCAGGTTGTTTTGAAACTTTGTATGCTTATGCAGGGTGACAAAGACAAAAATTGGAGCTATTGATTTTCTTTTCATTTCATTCAAAAACTGTTGCTGTTAGCAACAATCTTTGAATTTATTGCATTTGTGCATCAACATTCTTTGACATGGCCTACAGGCCACATTTATCATAGGATTGTTTTTGAACTTGGCGTGCTTATTAGGCAAGACCTTTAGATAAGAGCTATTTATTAGCATTCATTTCTGTGAAAAAAGTTGCCATTTACAATAACCTCTGAACATATTGCATTTGTGTATCAGCATTCTTCCTTTAGCCAGTTGTACTGTTTACATTTAAAAATTGCATGGATTACTCTGAAGGTATGCACACACAATGCTGTTATGTTGAAATTTCATCAAATAACATTGGTACTAATGATCTTCAATTTTGCCGTTTCATTTATAACTTACCAAGTTCAAGTTTGTCAAGTTGAGCTACAGTGTCATTGACACTTTCATTATTTGTAAAGAAGGGAGCGCGGTGGCGTTGTGGTAACCGGTTCTCGTCAGATCACCGAAGTTAAGCAACGTCAAGCCCGGTTAGTCCTCAGATGGGTGACTGTCTGAGCGATCGATTCGGACTCCCGCGTTGTGTCCTTGGGCAAGGCACTTAATCCTGATTGTCCACTTGGGGGCACGATGACGCCATGTACTAAGGCGTACTGCACGTCAATGGTGCGCATGCCTTCAACCAATCTAACCCTGCCTGTTCCACAGTGCAGAGTTACGATGTTGGGGAGCTGTCAGCTGCTCGGTGGTTCTCTCTGGGTACTCTGGCTTCCTCCACCCGTAAAACTGTCACGGTCATGATTAGCCATTGTGCACAAGTATGTGACCTTAAACACCAATAAATATATATAAATATATTGGTAAAGAAATGCATACATCTAGGGTTAAAATCTCTGAACTCACTTATATCCTGCAAAACATAATGTTCATATTTACTGTTGTTTAAGGTCAGTTTGAACATCTGTGAATCAATAATGATGACAACATGAGCATAAAGTTGAGCAAATTGTGAGAGTTCTTATATTGCAATGTAACGTTGCATTATTTGAAATTTCATGATAAGCTTGAGTTATTGTTTTGCTTCTGTCATTATTGATACATGTTAGTACAGAAATTTGCCTTAACCCTTAAAGGCCTATTTCTGACTTTTACGACCTCAGAACAGGAGCCCTTAACATGCCATCATTAGTAAGTCCTGCTGACAATAAACAAGGTACATGGGCATGTGATTTCAAGTCAAGTCTTAGCTGCCTGTTAAGGCAGCCAAGACTTGACTAGAAATCACTGTTAATCCACTGGACGTGTACAGGCTGTGGTCAGGTGTCAGTTCAGGACAGTTGTTCAGGCCCTTAAGGGTTAACCCTTTACCCAATGCAGACAATATCAATATTTATTATTTTAAATATATTTTCAAAGTTTCCACACAATTTCAACAAAATCATATAATAATAATAATAATTTTAAATCCTAGAATCCACACACGGTGCTCAATGGCTGTACAATAATTGCATACATACATACACACACATACACGTACATTCTCGCACAGATACATTGATACATGGATCACTATTATCATTTATTGGGGCCCATTGCCACATCAGCAACCAAGGCTATATCATGGCGAAAAGAAAAATGGTATTGAATTAAAACAAAATAAAAACAAACTACAACTTTACCAAAACAAGTATGTCAGTGTGACTTGACGAGTAATGAGGCAATCCTCACTGACTCAGTCACACTTGCGCACCTGATAATGTCAGTTTATGACCCAAATTAAAAGACCGCTGAAGGAAATGCCTTTCGAAAAAGGTAGGTTTTAGTACCAGACTAGAATGATTCAAGTTATTTACTATTTTTTATGTCGATTGGAAGGGAATTCCAAAGCCTTGGGCTAGCAACCGCAAATGCCCTATCACCAACACTAGTAAATTTAGATACGGGCTGAACCAGATTGAGTTGACCTGATGACTTAAGAGACCTCGGTGGTTTGTGGTTGGTAAGCAGATCGGACAGGTAGGATGGTGCAGATCCTGAGATACACTTTAAACACCAAAAGGATAATTGTAAATTGAATTCTTTTGCTTAACGGGTAGCCAGTGTAACTCCTGAGAGTACTGGTATTATATGGCAGTACTTTTGAGTTATTTGACCCCTCAGTGGAATGAGGTCATTGGCTTTGTTGATTTTTTTTTTCAACTGCTGAATTTGTTTATTATGTGTCAGTTAGCTAGGTAAAGGGTTAAACACTATCAAATATAACCATTTGAATTCTCTCATCAGACTCTTTCCATTGAGATATCATAAGCTGTAAGAAGAGAAACTAAAATTTAAAAAAAAATGTCTAGGTGTTTTTTCTTTTCCTTTTTTTCAGGTACATGTAGAGGATTATGATATTCTGTTATAAATGTGATATTTCGTACTTTGTCATCGTTAGTATAATGATAATCATTCATGTTTGTACAAAAAAAAATATAAATATTTATTTCATAAAACTTGAGAATTTGCAAGTGTTTTGTTTGTTACTTTTTTCTGGAGAGAGAGAGATTAACTGGTAACGTGCTGGATACCCACATCTGAGGTTTATTCTGAAGTGCAGGTACCACATCTTATTGATCTTAAAGGCTTCCCACACTGTGGCTGTGCTTCATATTATCTTTGAAAGAAAGTTACTTAGTCTGTATGAGTTTGCCTTGTAAGAATTTACAGATGAGTGCCTGTAGCACTCTCCAATATATTTTAACTGGTTGAGTGCTACAAGTCCGGATTAAGGACTGGGCAAGCTGGGCAGTTACCCATGGGCCTCCACAACCAGGGGCCTCTAAATACTTCCTGAAGAAAAAATTTGTAAGGAAAAATTTAGGCTGACCTTAACGACACTTACATATCAGTCTAAACCATATTGCATGTGTTTTACCTGATACATATGCAAGTCATACTGTATTTGCTTGTGAGTGGTAGAAAAATCTAACTGGTTGTTTTCCTGTCATTGCTCAGCACACGAAGGCAGACAAACATTTAACGTCATCCATCTCAACGTCAATTTTCTTTAAAACAAGACTTTGCTTTGCTATTCAATCGCAAACACTAAATAGTGAATAAATCCCTGACCCACTGGCGGATTGGAAAAAAGGCTGCCCAGGGGCCTCCACATGTCTAAATCTGGCTCTGGTGCGCTAGAAGCCCTTATCACGGCCTTCAGAAAAATTTGGGCACCAGCACAAAAGCCAACATTATCTTTGCACATGATTCATATTAGTCAAATACAAATAATATCTTGTTTGAGTAAATGTTTTATTGCAAATTTTGAATAACAAAGTTCAGACCACCAAAAGTAATCTAGCCCTCAATCAGTTAAGAAGGCAAGGTCATGTGAATCATTTTTGACAACCAAAATTAATTTCACTCTCTATCAGTTAAGAATTGAGTTATTGAACAGTTTTTAGCTCAACTTGACAACGTCAAGTATGTGCTATTGGGATGGGTTGTAATCTGTCATCCATCCGAACATCTGTACATCTATCCGTACGTCTGTACCTCTGTCTCTCCACATTTCCTTTAGCACATACTACAGGTCGCATTTCTCACCCAATCAGTTTCATATGTGGCCTTGAAGTAATGTCTAGATGGGAGTTATTGAATTTTTTCGAATTTTGTTGAAAAACCTGGCTGCCTGTGGCCATCTTGGATTTGGCATATAAATTGTCAACAATTCCATTAGCACACCCTACAGACCACACCTCTCACCCGATTTTTATGCCCCTGTGACAAATAGTCAGGGACATATTGTTTTACCCTTGTCCATCCATCCATCCCTCTGTATCTAGGGTACATTGTTTGGTTAACTCTTCTCACGGTTTTCAAGCTAGGACTTTTTTATATCACAGGATGTTTGTACATATACCAGAGGTGTGCATATTGTCAGGATTTTGATTTGCTTCAATATTTCACAAACTTAAAGGTTGTTGAACTTTGACGGTTTTTTGTAGACTTTCACCTGTATAGTACGTAGTTTGTCCGGCTAACTCCTCTCACACTTTTCAAGCTAGGACTTCTTTATTTCACAGGATGTTTGTACATATACAAAGGTGTGCATATTTTCAGGATTTTGATTTGCTTCAGTATTTCTTAAAATTATAGGTTGTTGAACTTTGTCAGTTTTTTTGTAGAATTTCACCTGTATGGAACGTGGTTTGTATGTTAGACTGGGTCGTGGCTGAGGTAGGTGTTGTCCAGAAAGGGAGAAATTCTCATATTGATTTTTCTTTTCTGGGTACCATTACACATCAGAATATTTTTATACGACAACCAATGGCCCAGACTAGCTGGTACAAACTCGATATTATCAAGGGCCAAACACAAATTTTGAATCCCCCAATCCCCCAAATTTGCATACAAAACCGAAAATTAAAAGTCCTATCTGGCCCTCCATAATTTTACTCTCTACGCATGCGCAGTGGTCAGGAAGAGACCAGAATTGGCGCCAACATCATTCTTTGTTTGGCCCTAAAGTCAGCAACAATGAACTGACATCTGTGCTTTTAAATCACCTTTTTTGAGGATGCCAAACACTAATCAATTTTAAAATTGGTGGATCTAAGGCTGGAAATGGATGATGGAAGTGAACAACGGTGGTTAGAAACGTTAGAAACGTTCAGAGCTGTAACTTAATAATAATTATACAAATTATTTCATGTTTCCCAATTTCGGGACCTGACGTCATCAAGCTTGCTAATGATTTATCCACTGTTTGTTAAGTGTTCCTTCCCTATCCCTCCTTGAAGCCCTCCTGTTTCATTGTAACTTGGTAGAATGACTCCGTATGATGTCTAGATGAGAACTTCCCCATTTGGTCGCAATCTGTTAACCATGACAACTGCCCGAGCCCAAAACCCGAAAACCTTTAGCACAGTCTACAGGTCATATTTATGGAGGGATTTCATTGTAACTTGGTAGGTTGACTTCATATAATGTCTAGATGAGAACGTCCCCTTTTGGACGCGATTGGGCAACTGTTACGGCTACAAGGCCCCGAAGCCCGAAAACCTTTAGCACAGTCTACAGGTCATATTTATGAAGGAATTTCATTGTAACTTCGTAGGATCACTCCAGATAATGCCCAGATGAGAACATCCCCTTTTGATCGTGATCATTCAACCATGATGGCTGCCCGAGCCCAAAACCCGAAAAACTTTAATACAGACTACAGGTCGTATTGTGAAGGGATTTCATTGTAACTTGGTAGAATGACTCAGTATAATGTCGAGATGAGGACGTCCACTTGTAGTTGCAATCGGTCAACCGTGATGGCTACACAGGCCTGAAGCCCAAAAACCTTTAGCTCAGTCTACAGGCCATATTTATGAAGGGATTTCAATGTAACTTGATAGGATGACTCGTTTTGGAATAATTTCACTGTAACTTGGTAACTTTCATTGACATACATTAACTGTGAGGGCCACATACATTAACTGTGAGGTCCACATTAACCCACCCCTCAGTTCTTTAGTACAGTCTACACCTCATATTATTTTTATTGAAAACATAGCATACAAAATTAACATATTCCCAATTATCACAATTCTTGTATTATTTCATAATCCTTTCATAAACATTGAACATTATCCTTTTCATCAAACACAACACACAGACAAGTTAAGCTACAGTGTCATTGACACTTTCATTTTGGATAAAGGTGGAAAATAAAAAATCGGGCTGCACCATTGGGAAGCGACTTTGACCGTTAAAAATTGTGCCAAACTCTGTGAGTGCAGGTTAAGAGTTGTAGCCGTGATTTGTCTGGAGAAAAAAAACCCAGAAAAGACTGATGATCACTATAAGTCATTCCAACCTCGTGGGTATCTTCCATGCCAGGTCAATGGCAGAAATTGGCAGAGTCCATATTATTATTTGGGGTTAGACCAATTAATATTTTCAACTTGCAGCCCTACGGCTGCACATTGAAAAATTTATTGGTCTACCCCACACATTCACTTAGCACCCATCCTACTTAATGAAATTATGACTTATCATGTTTTTGATGCCTCTCATGTTCAGTGGGTTAATAATGGATTGTCCTGTGGTCAAAAGATTCAGTCTCAATTTTGCAAGCATTTCAGTAGCAGAATCGGAGGCAAATGTACAAAGTATCCTTTTGTATACCTCAGATATTTAGATGACATTTTTATCATTTGGGAACATTCAAAAGAAGCTTTTGTTGATTTGTTTAGAAACAGTGATGAACCGATTATCAAAACATACTATGAACTGATAACTTTTCTGCTGATTGTGCTGATTTCGATGCCGATTCCAATGGTTGAAATAGGACCAAGAAAATCTGTTAGTGCCTGTTATACTGTAGAATTTTGTTGATAAACCACCAATTATGAACGCTTAATGCCACATAAGTTCTCAGAGTATGCATATTTAGTGCTGGGCAATATTAGCCAAAATAATATTTGCATTTTTGGGAGTTGGGGCGGGGGGGGGGGGGGGGGGGGAGATCGTTATAAGCGATACAATCACACGATATTGTTCTCTCGAGTCTTGTGAAGATTGTGGTTTATTCTGGTTAATATGGTTTTGTGTAAGAATGCAATACACTTGGCTGTGTTAACCAGGAAGATACTGAGCACACACACTTTGTGTCTTAATTGAATAATACCTTTGATGTTAATGTGTGTTGTGAAGTTGTTTAGCATATTGTTTACAAAAACACACGTGACGTCAGAATATATTATTTAATGTTCATTGTTCAACTTTTGCCTCCCTTGATGTGTTTCTTCAGTGTTGATATGTTCTAAGCAATCATCATTGGAGAGAAACATCAAGGGAGGTAACTGAATTAAAAAATGAATTTGACAAACTGAAAACATGTTTGTGACAGTCATGTGATTTATATGTTGTGTAACAATCGTCTACCATCGAAAAAAAGAGTGTTTTCTTTAGTTTTTCTCCAATTTTAATTTCTTATTGTATTGTGATGCTTACAGCATGAAGTACTACAGACTTCCGACTGAACACATTTTATTTATCCTTGTACCCAATGCAATGCTGTACTGCACCATGATTGAAGACCAGTGACATCAATCAGCTGAGAATAGTGGCGATCTCATATCGATTGCAGATGGTAAATTCTGTAATATCTCGGCTCTGCAAATCCCTAAATATTCTGATATGCAGTCTACACGTTTTTAATGGGGAAACTTTAATGAAAAGGTTAGATATCAAAGAGATTTTAATAATCAGTGTTAAATATAGAATAACAGGAAACTGCCGGTTTTTTACTGCTGGTTGTCATAATCGGCCGATGCCCCATAACCGGCCGGTTCCGATTGCCAATTCTGATTATTTAGAAATTTTAAACAATCATGACCCAGACATCAAATTGAAATCAACCATCAGTCAAGATTCTGTTGATTTTCTCGATGTGAACGTGTATAAAGGCAAACAATTCCAGGCATCCGATCATTTAGATGATGGGATGTATTTTATACCAACTTATTCACATCAATTGATACACACAAAATCATTTCATCCACCTCATACATTTAGGAAGGGATTCCACGACATGTAGCCTGAACATGCAAGTTAAATTACCCAGATGAGGATAAGAAGGATGTTAGATTATATCTAATTGATGGATTAACTACCACACTCTGTGAAGTCCCTTTTTAAGAATCCCTTTTTGGAAAATGGCTGTGGTCAGATAATTCCTTTTTGTCATATGAGGCCATGAGGAAATACCTCAATGAGGTCTTTGCTCAAACCCCTCTTATCCTCATCTAGGTATCTAACAGCTATATGTCGTGGAATCATTTCCTATGATCTGTCCATGGTTGTAGAATCTCTTTTGTCGTAGGAGGCCATGAGGGCCATAAGGAAATCCCACTATGCGGTATAATCTATCATCACTCTTATCCTCATCTTGGTATTGGAGGATACTTACAGCATGGTGGTGTACTATTGTATATTTTTGGGAATATAATTTAAACAATGGTTATGGATCCTAGTACAGCGCCTACCTTCCAGACCCCCCCATTGCCTTCACAGCTCCAAGGTCATTACTGCTGACTTGTCCATAGTCACTACCATCTGTTCTATTATTGGCTTCGACTGTAGTCATCCAAAGCTGTAGTCTTCAACCGCCATTGCCGTCTTTTACCATTACTACTGACTTGTAGTATTTGTTGTAAGTACTACAGCCAAGTCTAGGAATGTCCACAGGACAACCCATACTGTACTATGATACTAGAAACCAAGCATACCCCCTCCCCCCCCCCCCAAAATCTCATGACCTAGCACTACCCATAGGGCAGTACAAAGCATTAGGTGGTTTTCTAGTACTAAGGGGCAACAATAGACCTATGAGGTACAGACAGTTCATCCTATACTATTGTACCAGACAAAAAAACATAACACTGCATGACTTAGCATTATGTACTACCCATACCAACCGTAGGACAGTACAACGCCTTTAGTGGATCAATACTACCAAGGGCTACCAGTAGGAGTATATGATGACCACACTATACTACTGTACTATACAACCAAGCATAACACTATGATCTAGCAATACGTACTACCCATACGAACTGTAGGACAGTATTATGTCTTTGGTGGATTAGTAGAATTAAAAATGAAAAGGATAATGTTCAATGTTTATGAAAGGATTATGAAATAAGACCAGAATTGTGATAATGGAGAATATGTTAAGTTCTGTATTCTGCCTGTTATGTTTTCAACAAGAATAATTTGAGGTGTAGACTGTACTAAAGAATTGAGGCCGGAGTTTGTGTGGCCCTCACAGTTAATGTATGCCAACCGAAGTTACCAAATTGCAGTAAAATTATTCCAAAACAAGTCATCCTACCAAGTTACAATGAAATCCCTGCATAAATATGACTCGTAGACTTTGCAAAAGTAATCTAGGTCACATGCTTGTCCAGCAGGCATGGTTGACCAATCATGACCAAAATAGGACAGTCTCATCTAGATATCATACCAAGTCATCCTACCAAGTTACAATGAAATCCCTTCATAAAAATGACCCCTAGACAGTGCTAAAGGAATCGAGGTCACATGCCCAAGTGGCGGTAATGGCTGACTGACCATGACCAAAATATGACAGTCTCATCTAGACATCATACCGAGTTATCCTACCAAGTTACAATGAAATCGCTAAACAAATCTAGGTCGCATGCCTGTGCGCCCATCACGGTTGACCGATCATGACCAAAATATGATGTTCTAGACATAATACTGAGTCATCCTACTAACTTACGATGAAGTCCATTCATAAATGCAATCTGTAGACTGTGCTTAAGGAATCTGGGTAACATGCCCCTGCAGCCATCATGATTAACCAAAACCAGCCAAAATAGGACGTTCTCATCTAGACATTATACAGAGTCATCCTACGGAGTTTCAATGAAATCCCTTCATAAATATGACCTGTAGACTGTGCTAAAGATTTTTGGGCCCATGCAGCTGTCACACTTAACCAATCGCTACCAAAATGGGACATTCTCATCTAGACATGACCTCGAAACTGCACTTGACATTTTGTGATGATCAAACAAAAACTACAGGGTGTTGTCTGCGCTAAAGAAAATGTGAACAGATACATAGGCTTCCCCACGCGTGATGGAAATAGCTCATCTTGACTTTGTCAAGTTAAGCTAAAAATGCAAACACTAGCCCAATCGGGCTACAGCATATACATTCTAAACTACCTTAGATTACCTCGAAATACCACCTGGCTTAGGATTACATACTACCTATACCAACTATAGGGCAGTTTAATGCCTTGAGTGGACCTATAGTACTCGGAGCAAACTGTAGGCCTACAGGAGTACAGACCATGCCTCCTATACTACCGCACTAGACAACACCGTATAACACAGCCTGGCTTAGCATTCCATACTACCCATACCAGTCATAAGATAATATAAAGCATTAGGTAGATGAGTGGTACCAAGGGCTTACAGGGGAATATGCCGCCCATACAATACTACCATGTCAGTCCAGTACGAGAAACCCAATACACCCTTACCCAAAAAATGTAATGTCGGATTGTATAGTGGACAACATCAACAGTCAATGTTTCCATGATGTCGCGTGCGCACCTTGACATCAATAGCAAAGTCTGCCGTTCAAGAAAAAACTAATCTTCCCCATCCATTTTCCATCATATACCCAAACTATATATCCAGTGCCCTGTGTGCCAGAATTGGCTGCATGGAGTCGAAGTTTTGCACAGGAAAAAGTTGCTCTGGTAAAGTTCTGGTTCCTAGGAAATTTAATACCAGCTTCGCCGGTAAAGTTTCAGGTAACCAGGGTCAACTCATTGCTACTGTACTACTTCCCTCCATTGTGATTCATCTGAGGTCATTTACCTTATCACTTGTAAATGCTGTACAAAACAGGACATGGGTCCAACACAAAATCCTTCCCAAATGCGTGATACTCGACACAATCACAATTCTGACTTCCGAATGGCACAACATTTTAACCTTCCTGAAAATTCTTTAGACAATTTTGAAATCCATCCACAACCACAAATTAAAGATACTTTAGAAGAGACAGGTGAATTTAGAAAAAAAGAGAAGCTTTTTTGGATCAATATGCTTCAAACCCTCTCTCCATGAATATATCAGAGGGAGAATGAGAAACTGAAATGATGGTGGTTCGATTATGATTAGCCAAATCATTTATGAATGCAAAACTAAGGGTAAAAGTTTGAGTTAACTCCCTTGACTAAATCTTAAATATCGCTATTGAGCTGAAATGAGAGCGAATTTGAGAACAAATCAAATTTTAATTGTCTGTTGGAATGGAATATTTTCTCTAAAACAACTGTGAAAATGTTATTCAGAGGGGGTTCCAGAAAAAATCCGAGAGGATGAGGAGGTGGGATCTCGTATTTAGGAGAAAAATACTAAACATGAGAACCTCTCTGACGAAGGGGTTTTTAGCTCGCCTGACTGAAAGTCAGGGTGAGCTTTTCTGATCACTTTTTGTCCGTCGGTGAAGGTGGTGTTTGGGTCATTTTCTCCCAAGCCACTGGCTGCAGTTCAATGAAAATTCACATGAGTAGCGGTTATATAGGGGCATTTGGGGTTTTCTTCAAATTGGGTTTCTGCTCATATTGAGGGGGGGGGGGGGGGGGGGGGTGGGTGGGCCAAAATGCACAAAATTTTTTAAAATCTTCTCATGAACCAGCCATAGCAGAGACTTGATATTTGGTATGCAGCTTCCATTTAAGGTGTAGACTCAAGTTTGTTCAAGAGAAGTTTGATGCGCAATATTTGCCTTTGTTCTGGGAGGGGCAAGAATTTTCGCTAAGCCCAAAATTTCTATTTTCCAATCCGAGAGGCAGATTTGAACCAAATTTGATATGAGGGCTTATTGGGTCATAAGTACTTAATTTATGCCCAATTTTTTGGGGGAACCGCAGGAGCTAAAAATAGAAAAAAATTAAAACGCCCATATCTCCAAAACTACAAGGCACTGAGAATTCTTATTTGGTGTGACGCTTCCTTAGGACCAACAGAATGGAATGGTAAAAAAAAAAAATTGCTATCGGTTTTATCATAGGGTACTTTTTTGGGGACTTTGTGGGAGCGCGGTGGCTCAGTTGGTACAGGTGCAGGCTGCAAACCGAAAGGTCCTCTGTTCGAAACCCACCTGCGGCAACCGCGTTGTGTCCTTGGGCAAGACACTTCATCTCCATTGCCCGCGTGGGGGCACGATGACGCCGTGTGCTAAGGCGTACTGCACGTCGATGGTGCGCATGTCTCCAACCAATCTAACGCGAGTTACGATGTTGGGAGCTGGCAGCTGCTCGTCATTGCTCGGTGGTTCTCTCC
This sequence comes from Pictodentalium vernedei, assembly GCA_031216915.1. NCBI lineage: Eukaryota > Metazoa > Mollusca > Scaphopoda > Dentaliida > Dentaliidae > Pictodentalium > Pictodentalium vernedei. The sequence continues at coordinate 242,701,388 of CM062294.1, read as the reverse complement.
GGGTACTCCGGCTTCCTCCACCCGTAAAACTGTCACGGTCATGATTAGCCATTGTGCATAAATATGTGACCTTAAACATCAATAAATAAATAAATAAATTGGGGACTTTGTCCCGGTCAGGACTTGTAAATTTTGGACCAAAATCCGGAAATGAGTTTGGTTTTTTTTTTATGCATTTTGGTCAATTTTAAGACAAATTTTTTTTTTTTTTTTTTTAACATTGAAAATTTGGGGTCCGGGTGGAACTTAAAATTTTGGACCAAAATCCGGAAATTAGTTTTTTGTTTTTTTATGTGTTTTAGTCAATTTTAAGAAGAAAAAAAAAATTTAGTCTGAAAATATTTTGTTTGGGACTTCGAAAATTTCCGAACAAAAATAAAAAAAAATCGGGTTTTGTATGCGTTTATCTCAATTTTGGGACGTAAAAGTGCAAGAACTGAAAATAGAAGGAAAATCCTGTGTATTGTGTGGGCACAATCGCTTCATCTAGTTGATATATGCTTTTCTTAGGAGGGGCGTATGCAGCTTATTCAAGTCAAGTCCCTGGTTTGATATTTAGACGACCATGTCAGGTGAGCGCCCTAAGGCCCCCTGGGGCCTCTTGTTAAGTTTAAATTCACCTCTACCTGCAAATGCTTACAACTTACTAGAAACAAAATATTTTCGCTAAAAGCACTGTGCAAGTGTAATTTAGAGGGGATTCTGTGCAGTTGTGGAGGTTCTGTGCAATTTGGGGGAGGGAGGACGGATCTGGTATATAGGAGAACCGTCCTAATTGGCTGTTTTTTGTGGTAGTTCCAATACTGTGGAGGGACACCGCCAATGAACTCGTCAAACTTCTCAGTGACTAAAGTGATCATCACACATTTTCCCTGATTTTTAACCCTTTACCCATTGAATCAGCCACATCCATCCGTGTAATATGCAAATTCAGCAGCTGAAAAAATATTTTTCAAAAAAATTTCAACAATACCATATCATGTGACCCCTCTTGGAAGTAAGGGGTCAAATGATATGGTTTTGTTGAAATTTTTGGAAAAATTATATTTAAAATAATAAATTTTGATGTCGTCTGCATTGGGTAAAGGGTTAACATCAAGTTGGTCTTTGAAAATCCCATTCTTCTTTCTGCTGATAATTTTTTTCAGCTTGGTTGTTATCGTGTCGCGATGAAAGAAAAATTGGGCCAATGAGGAGCAGACGTAACTGTAATCTGCTCGTTAACAGCTGAATTTTTCCCGAAATAAACACTTATTTCTACCGGATTTAACCCTTAGAGACACAAACTGCCCCTTTTTATAATCCTCTGAAACAGTTGTCCCAAGTGTATTCTTCTGTGAGAACTCGACTAGTGGGATGCATTTATCTTGACAAGTATTTTTACATCATTGTTGGCTGCCTGTAAATACTGTTAAGTCCTCTGCAGCTATGTACATTTATATACAATAGTTATTTGGTGAAAAAAATTAATCTGAGGACTTAAAGGTTTAAGGGATTCATGAAGAATTGGATGGGGATGGTTATTTTAAAACAACACAAGATAAGAATTATAAAATCTCGTATCTTTTATTGGTCGGTTACAATGTTCTGATGCAGTCTTTGCCAAATCAGTTCCATATAGTAATGCAAATATACACTACAGGTACACATACAACCTCAATAAATAAATGAAATATAACAGTGATTATAGGGAAGGTTCGATAACTTTCCAAAGAGATTCAGAAAATGTCTCGCAAATAATAACAATGAAAAACTTCAACCAATAAATCAACAATACATTAGGGTCCATCAAATGAGGCGTATATTATTTTTGTCATTACAGTGCCATCACACTATAATTTATGACAGAATGTAGGGTAGATTGCAATTGAAAACTAGCTGGGTGATAAGTCCATGCACAAAGGCCCAACAAGAACAACTGAATGAAAAATTATGAGAATCACAAGGAAAGTTTCAGCCACTGGACCTGGTCAATGCCAAGTCCCGGTCGAATAGGTGTATTTGTTAAAACTTAGTTATGGTTATGATTTTTCAAAGAATTTCGTGGGTGGATTTTTAGGATTGCACATTGGGTTTAACGACACTTGACAGCCATCACCTCGTGTCGAAAGTTTCACCAGTGGAGGAAGCTGGAGTATCCAGAATTCTTCACATCATGTGCAATGACTGAAAATGTACTTCCCCAACCTCACCCCATCCCCAAAATCTTGGGTTCACCACTGAATTTAAAATACATTGGCTGTTGTTTTAATGTCACAACAAATATATTCTGCAATTTCTCACATATTTCTAGCTTTGGAAAATATGTTCATGAAATTTCAGACTTTATCTAGCAATTTAAACCAGCATTAGGAAGGTTTTGTTGATATATTTATTTAATGGCAACTGGTGTTTCAAGTTTTTGCACCTCTGGCTACATGACGACCATATGAGGTCAAGTGTAGCTGGCTAAAAAATGACCATATGAGGTCAGGGGTAGCCAATCATTACACCTTTGCTGCCCACTTTTGAGACCTTCAGCCCCAGGTGTTGATTACCAGGTCATACAATACCAGTAAAACAGAACTTGTTCACTTACCACAAAAAACAAGCACTGATCCATACCCTGCAATCCCTGGGGTTCCCTTGGGGATTATTTATTGGTAACAAATCACAATTTTTAGTCATTTGTTTGTCTGCCTGACTAAAAAATTGACTAAAAACCAGAGCAGGTCACCAGGGGTGGCTAATCACAAAAAACACTCTGATACATCAGCCCAGCAGACCATTAGAGAGAATAAACCAGAAAAATTTAAGTTAAATTTCCTTGTGACCTTGACCTTTGGTATAATGACCCCAATATTGGGTTCTTCCTTTCAACATACCCAACACACATGTCAAATGTGGTTTCAATAGGCTCACCAAAATTTTAATTGGAGAATGAAAACCAGGATCATTTGCAACTTGAAGGTCACTGTGTCCTTGTGCTTTGGAATGAAGAGCTCCTACTCTCATCATACCCAACCTGTATATCAAGTTTGGTTTTGATGGGCACATCAAACTTTAATTATAATTAGAGAGCAGAAACCAGGAAAATTTGTAAGTTAGAGGCCACCCTGGCATTTACCTTTGGCAAAGTCGCCCCAAGATACATAGGTTTCTTTCTCTCATCATACCTGACTCATGTGTCTAGTTTGGTTTTCACTGGCCCAGAAAAACTTCAATTGGAGAGTGGAAACAAGGAAGAGTTGTGACCTTGACCTTTGGCACATTGACCTAAAAATAAACAGGGATCTGCCTCTCATCATAACCAATCGAAAGGTCAGGTTTCATTTTTATGGCCAAGCTGAACTTCAATTAGAGAGCTGAAACCAACTCTGTCTACAGATGGGACAGACTGATAGCACGAAGGCTGTATCCATCAAACTTTCTGGGGGATAACAGCTGCTACACTTTAAGTCTTGATACTGTTTAAAATTCAATAAATTATCTATTATTTCCCAGGCCTGTACCAGTTAAAACTAAGAACCATCCAAAAATCAAGGCTAATTCAAACTTTTCAAGTATTTTCAAGACCCAGTTTCAATTCAAGAACATTCAAGGTTTTCAAGGACTGCTATGATCATTGTCAAAAGTAGAGTAGGATTAATCAAGTCCCTCAAAGTAGATCTTCTGTTTCTCAGGCCATTTTTTTTAAAATTGCATATGGCGGGCAATTTTTTTAATTTTATTTTTTATTTTTGCAATTATTTCTTTGCCCTCAAAAGTTCATGTTCTTGATTTGTTTTATGTTTTAGGCCTTTTCATCCCTTAAGTGCAAGAGACAGATTTATCAATTTTATTACCTTGGGTAAAATATCACACATAAAATTTGCACTGGTTATAAAAAGAGAGCATGCGGCAACCAAAAGGACCATGCAATAAGGCCTGAGAAAAAGATTTTAAACTTTTTTCAGCCCTAAACCAGAAGTTCAAATGGGGGAGAGGAAAAATGTTGATAAATAGGCATCATAGATTAGTAAGTGTTCAACGCTTTGAACCCTAGCGGCCTTATTTTCGGCCAGGAACATGAAACGTCAAAATGTCATTATATAGGATGGCTGTTCAATAAATATGTGGGGTAGACCAATCAATATTTTCAAAATTTCAAAAATATTGATTGGTCTACTCCAAATAATGAATATGGACTCTTCCAATTGTTGCCATTAAACTGGTGTGTAAGATACCACTAGAGTTCAAAGGGTTAATCTGATTGTTTTCAGAAATTCATCCAGTCTATTCATTGTAAATATTTCTATCCTTTTTGGCTCTGAAACTCTTAATATAAATTTTAAATTTTGGGATAACCAGGACTGGCACTGAATGAACGATATAAACAAAAATAAAAATCCTGAGAAATATCCAAACAAATAACATTCACAACCATATTCAGCATGCAACAGTTCAACAATAAGTAGAGATTAACAGTGGCAAGGATTTAGTACTCAAAACTTACAGATCGTATTAACTTGTCATAAACAGAGCCTACATGACAGTATGTGGAAGGTAGATTATCCATAATACACCTGCAGAGTTGATTTTCAGTTGCAGATCTGCAACTCTGGGTTTTAGGTGACGCCACATCATTGGTAATGATGTGAAGAATCACCCGACAGCCTCATCTGTAGCAGAGAGTTGGGGCAAGCATGGGAAGGGATTGTTTGGAGCATCTCTAGAAAAAAAGGGTTAAGTGTGGCCCTTCACTGTGTGCGTCTTTACACAATGTTTTCCGCCAATTCTATATAAATTCATCCAAATTTAGAATAAAGGAACACAATTCATAACAGCTAACACAAAACCCATAAAAGTGCTCCACTTGTGTGCAATGGGCATGGTATTATCTGCGATAACACATGGACGTCCACCACCTTCAGAAGTGGATGTCCATATGTTATCATGGATAACATGGGGTCTCATATTATTGGTGCTTGTGAAAAGAATTTGAGTTACAAAAATAGGAAGGGCATGCAACAGGTGTGCTCCATTTGGATGTACCACCCTTTGGATCTGCCTCGGATTTTTCAAATTAATAGTGAATGATATTCCATAAAAAAAATAAGCAGAAGTAAAGTTTGTGCAATGGACCTCTGGGTTCAACCCAAAGGTCCATTGGATGAAATTTCTGATTGTGACTCTTATGTGCTTTCAAAGATCTAAGATGTTGCCTGGGTAGAAAATCTACTCCATGGGCATTTTAAGAATAATGCACTCTCCACATGCTGTTATTGGGCACTGTTATTATATATCATTACATAATATATTTACACAAAACATATATAGTTCATTTACCTCCAACAGTCCAAGTATATGTGGGAGATGTGAAAAACAATCTTGTTTTTCCAGCAGCTCCCATGAAGAGCTTTCAAAGAATCAATGTTGGAAGCTGGTCTAACACCCATCTGGTACTTAAAATATAGTTCAGATTAGGGTATCATTTTTGCAGTTGTCTAAGCAGATTTACACTTCATCATTGCAAACATGTTTTAGATTTGAATATTATTATTTCATTCCATATTAGTTTTAACAATATGAGTAGAAATCAGGAACCTAGGATGAGAGATGGGGATAAGGGACGCATGTGCACTCAACCCCTATCAAAAGTAATACAGAATCTAACAAAAGTGCTATGCAAAGCAAAGCAGCGACGAACATAGGATGCAAGCGTGGGTGAGCTGCTGTGGATTGTTTGAATGTGTTTTTAGCATCAATACACAAACATTTTTTTTATATTTATTTCTTTGTGTTTAATATCAATTATATTTATTTATTTATTGGTGTTTAAGGTCACATATTTCTGCACAATGTCTAATGACCACGGCCGTATTACGGGTGGAGGAATCTGGAGTACCCAGAGAGAACCACTGAGAAACGGCGAGCAACTATCAGCTCCCCAACATACTAACTCCACACAAGCAGGGTTTGCATTGGTTGAAAACCAGTGAACCAATGCCATGCTTTAGTACACCGTGCCCCACCATGGGTAATAGGGGTGAAGTGTCCTGCCCAAGGACACAACACGGTTGCCGCAGGTGGGATTCGACCCGAGGATCTCTCGGCTTACAGCCTGCACCTCTACCTACTGAGCCACCACGTCCCCTGATTATTTTCAGGATATTTTTCATCCAATCTAGTCATGGCTGCTGTGAAGCAGCCATGACTAGATTTGATGAAAAATTCATATAAATTTAATACAAGGAATCATTGGTGAAAAATCCATTTAATTTACAGGGAGATAATTTGATTAAATGTGCCCATATTATACTCATGTCAGTGTCAAGAGAAATCCTGCTCTGGGCAGAAATATCTGCCTGCAGCATGCAAAGAGTTAATATCAATTTCAACCACTGAAATACTCACATTTGTCAAACAAAATTGAATTGGTGAAGTTTCTAGTTGCACGATGGGAAAAATGTGCAACTTGAAATCTTTATGATCATATCATTCTTATGTCTTTATTTATTGGAGTAGTTTTAACTGGTTCAGTGCTGCAATTCTCACAATGCACTGATAAAACACATCGGTTTTCTCTGGTAGTCTGGTCTCTCATAGATGGAGATCCACAAGCAAGATTAGTATCAGCTAACAACATTGGAACCGTTGGTGTGCGTTATTCCTCAGCACATTGTAGATGGCACCTTGTTTCACTAAAGGGACGTTCTACAATCGACAGTGATGTAAAAAACTAGGTTCTGAGCATCCAGATATTTAGGATTCTGGTCAAGCAGGGGGAACACAATAAAAAATATAAGATGAACAAAAACTTTGGGGGAATGAAACATATTCACAGTCATAGCAACCATTCATTGAATGAAATATTTAAACATGATATGGAATTTATGGAATTAATTGGCAATGGTGACAAAACTGCGAACTTTGTCTTCATGAAGACTAGGAAATAAAACATCACAGACAAATGATTTACAATAGTTCTCCCTATCTTTATATAATATATGTATATTTTAAATATTTATATATTTACAGCAAAACTTGACATTTACAAATACATATAACCTGTTATTAGTACACATCACTCAACTATGGAAGCATTCTGAAGAATTTAACCCTCAAGTCTCCATACAGCCACAGACAGCCCCTTTTACATTCCTCTGAATAAGCTGTCCCAAGAGTATTCTTCATTAAAAACAAGACAGGTATGATGCATTTATTTTGATACATTGTAGTGTTTTTACATCATTGTCAGCTGCCTATACAGACAGCCAACACTAATGTAGAAACACTGTTAAGTCATCTGCAGCTGCTGTGCACATACAGTACATGGAGAGTGGATAGTTATTAAATCACTCATGGGGTGGGGTCTCCACTGGACAAAAATTCCTTGTCTGGGAAAAAACATCAGAACGACGAGCAAAGTTTCAGCCAAGAGACCTCCAGGTAAAACCCGGAGGTCCCTTGGCTAAAACTGTTCTTGTCCTTTTCATGCATTATCATGGGAATTGGCTGTTATGGTTTGGGTGGAAACTTCACCCCATGAGTGATTTAGAAACAATCCACTCTCCATGTACTGTATATATACAGTAGTAATTAACATAAAATTAATCTGAGCACTTTAGGGTTAAATGAATAACAGATCAATAAATGAAAGACACGAGATATCGAAAGGCCAACATTACAGAATTCCAGGTTTATGTACAATGATGATTTTTAAAAAAAGATTTCCAATTCAAAAAAATGAAACTGTGATGCAATGCCTCACTACAGGTGTTGATGAGAATTCTTGGCTTTTGACACTTTATTTTTGCTTATGATGGGCTTTCAAATTATGAGTCTTGCAAGCAGCTGATTTTCTCACAAAATGAAGCAAAGCAGGTCATAAGTAGTGGTATCATTCAAGTGCTTTTTAACGAAGGGCATAAATCTTGGGCAGGGGGCAGATTGGGGTGGATTTAGGGGAGTCACTCGCCACAAAAATTCTTTATATATGCTCCAATGTTACTGCTGAATCCACTTTAATTGATCTATTGTTCTTTGATTTGGTCATCTGAAATAACTACTGTTTAAACTAAAAATTTTCACCTCATCAGGTTGAAGAGCATAGTACAATTACAGTACATGGAAAGTGGATTACAACTAAAACACATTTGGAGTGAAATTCCCATGCACAAAATAACTTTTGATTTCCATTGATAATGCATGAGAATGACAAGCAAAGTTTCAGCCAATGATCATCCGGGTTAAACCTAGAGATCCATTGGCTAAGACTCCGCTCGTCATCTTATGCTTTTACAGACAGAAGACTGTCTTGGTGGAAAGTCCAGTCCAAAAGTGTTTAGTGATAATCAACTCTCCCTGACTACTGGCATATTAACAGACCTTTCAGTAGTTATAAAACTGTCACAAACAGATGCTAGACAGACCAGGCTTAAAAATTAGCTAAAGCAATTGGCAGTGCCATGGTAAATGCTGCAGCAACCTGCCAAGGCTTTTACCACAGCACTGCTGATTATTATGACAGATTACAGTGATTGTACATTCTTTGAATAGCTCATCAAGATGCATAGGCATATGTACATAAGGACCATCTGGCAAATACATGTCATGGTCGGGCAAACATGGGTGAACCCTCAAAACTCAAAGTTCTGGCTCTGGGGTTACTCCCCTTGGCCCCCACTCTCTCCACGTCTATGTGCAGGAAATCATCACTTAACCCTTTACCTAATAAATCAGTCACATATTTTACAAATTGAGCAGTTGAAAAATAATTTCAGGATAACCATATGTGAACCCTGCATTGGACTGAGCTCATTTCATTGAGGGGATCACATGATATGGGTTTATTGACATTTTTTTTTAAATTTGAAAAAAAAGTAATTAAAGTAACAAATTTTGAAATCCTGTGTATTGGGTAAAGGGCTAACCTTTTGCCTAATGAATCAGCCACGTTCAGTCATGTAATTTACAAATTAAGCAGTTGAAAAAGAAATCATATTTTTCAAAACAATTCATCAAAACCATATCATGTGACCTCCTCATTGGAGCTTATTCCAATGAGCAGTCACATGATATGGTTTTGTCCAAAAAAAAATTCAATTTAAAAAAACCCCAATAATTAAAAGAATAAATTTTGATATCCTGTGTGTTAAGTAAAGGGTTAAATAAAAAAAAAACACAACCAGGACAATTTGTCAATGTCTTGAGGACTTCCCATTGATTTAACACTGGAGAAACTGTTTTGGAGGCCACACTTAATTTGAGGCTTTTCAAGTTTCTCGTGAATTTTTTGCCAAATCAAGCCATGGTTGCTTCATTGCATTCACGGCTTATTATTGTTCACAATTCGTTAGTGTGGAAGAGAATTAGGGAGAAATTATAAAGCACTTGAATAATATATTTTCACTGAATATCTGATAAAATGGAGAATTTTAACAAATATCACAAAACAGTCAAAAATGTGATCTGTTTCAAAATTTGCTGAGGCACGAAAATGGTTTAATACAGCAATGGGAATGATTGTTAATTTCTTGGCAAAATATAATTATGCTATCGTGCGAGTCTCTTAAAAAAGTTTTTGCCTTTTGAAAGAACACTTCCTTTTTTCCGCCGCCTCTCATCTTCTAAGGAAGGACTTGGAGTTAGATCAAGAGGTTCCAGTGATCGATCCACCAGTGTAGCGGCTTTCATGGTTTCCTCTTGCTTCTGAAAAATAAATTTTAAAGGGCATTTAGTACTGCTGCCATGTTAAAGTCAATTCATGAATGAGTAGCGTGTTTTTATTTTTTCATGGTGCTTCATGTTACTTCAGCATCTATAGTTAGTTATACTGTGACCATAGCACAACTATTTATACCTATACTGCCCACAGCAATGGACTCACACACCAGGTATTGATAATGGAGTCCTATCATGGTACTGTGAGTCCAAAGTGAACACAGGACTTAAAGTGGATCGTGACAGGGTCATAATCCACACAAAATTCTCTGTCCACTTTTCTTCTGACAACCAAGGGTGAGACACATCCAAAGGCGGGTATCATATAGGGCACTTCACCTTGAGTACAAGTTAAGACCATGAGTTTACAATGTATCATAAATTGTAATGTGACACTCAACAGTATTGACATTTTATATATATTATCTATTGTGAGGAACAAGGTGAGGCATTGCAGATTGCACCTTGTTCCACTCAAGGGATGATATAAAGCTTTAGAAATCACCTTGGGGATTGTCTGTCTACTTTGTTTGGTGATTATCAACCACCCTTGTCATTATACACCCCCGCCCCCCACTGACATTGCCACACATAAAATACATTAGAAATGAATACTCAAGAATTTCTTAGTTACAGTACTTGGAAAGTAAAGCATTTTCCACCAGTGCACTTCTGGCAAAAAAGGCATGCAATTCAACCCACTCCCCTCTGCTCCCGGAACCCTTGTTGACAACACAGTGAAATTCCACCTCTTGAAAATGAATGCTGGAAATTTGAATTTCAGATGCCATTTTCCTTTGTTTTTCTTGATATGATTTTGATTTTGCAGTCTTTTATTTATAAAAACTCTTCCCCTGGCATAAGTGTGTTTCGACTATAATATTATCGGATCGGGATGGAAGCCACTTTTGCGACCACAGTACTGTATAACCATGACACACAACTTGATTACCACAGTAACTGAACTCTGCAACACATTCCAGGGTTCCCATGGGGAAGTCTGGGCATATTCTTAAGAATGTTGATAATAACCTCATGGCCAGTACTATGTAATACAGCTTGTTTTTTTGCTAAAATGGGAAGAAATTAAATGTGGAGTCACTTTACAGAATATATTTAAAACAGTAGGTCACTTAAAGGGACAAAAAGAGGTGATTTTGAAAAAAATAAGTTGACTATTTTCAAATTAGGCAGTTGAAAAAAATATATTTTTCAAAATCAAAAAGTTTCGACCAAAACCATATCATGTGACCCATCATTAGAACGAGCTCATCGAGCTTGTTCCAATGAGGGGTCATATGATGTTGTTTTGTTGAATTGTTTTGAAAAAAATAAACAGAAACAATAATTAACAAAATAAATTTTGATACCCTCTGTGTTGGGTAAAAGAGTTAACTGTTCGCTGGTTAACAGAATAACTCAGTTCATCTGTTGCCTGTTAATGAGGAAGTCTCTGCCTCCCTTTGACACTATGTATATCTGCATTTTTTAGCTCAAATTTTGCACCTAGGGGTACTTTTGGTCTTGAAAGTATCATTTGCTGTGTATATGGCACCTCAAATGATGCCTTTCAGCTTTTTGAGGGTTTTTATTCACCACATATTTACATATATGTGTACATTACCCCTCTGCGCACTGATAACAAAACATCAAAAAGCAAAAATTTATTTATTTATTTATTTATTTATTTATTTATTTATTTATTCACTAGTATTTAAGGTCACATATTTCTACACAATGGCTAATCAATCACCGCCACACGGAAATAAAGTTTTGTCAATTGTATCAAGCAGAAAATTTTTCCCATAATGCAACAAAGAATTTAGCCAATTCAGTCTTGCTTCACAGAGTTCAAATAAGCTGTCAAACAAGATTGAATGGTTTAATACCTAGTTGTATTATTTGAAAAAATACTGCTCGAAAACTGGATTTTTTCGACATCAGTGTGTAGAGGATAACAAGGTTAGTGAATTTACAGCAGGGTTCATACACTTATCTGAAGATAAAATTCCATGACGTTTCCAGTATTTCAAGTGAATTTTCCAAAACTTTTAAGGAAATTTCAGGGGCAAATCTGGAAACAAAAGAAGAATTTTTAAAGCATGACTTTTCCATGACCAGATACCTGTAAAATTCCATTTCTATTCTCACTACCACATAACACAGAATTGTAAGATTAGATATAATAATAATGAATGAATTATAAAGATTTATGCAATTTTCCTTCTTCATGCCAAATTAAACTTCGCAATGTTTTATGGCCACGTTTTTAACAAGTTTGATATTGGTGTTACATTTTGGAGAAAATATCCATGACTATTCCAAACAAGAAGCAACAATACCTCTATTTTTTTTCAAGGACTTCCAGGCCTGGAATATAATTTTTCAATGACTTTTCCAGGTTTCCAAGACCTGTACAAACCCTGTTACATACTGTTCTATTTGCCCCCTCTCCCACCTCCCAGAACAATGACACAGGACTCCTGCACTTGAATTTGAAGTCAATTCAAGGAATTTCCAACACCTTCCATGTATATTTTCAAGGCTTTTTGCGGGCAAGAAATAAGAAATTTAAGGATTTTCAGGGATGTTTTGGGTGCAAATCAAGCAAGTTCACTTCAAGAGTTACACATGGTAACATGCATGAGTACAGTTCACACGTCATTCTGGTTAACCCTTAGCCAACAAAGACATGTGAAGAGGTTTGATGACCAAAACTCTACCTGTCAGCTGGTAGAGTGCTAAGTTATTTTTGGTTATCAGAATTTGGTCACGTGTCTTTGCCCTGTTACATTAATTGTAACTGGCCAAATCTTAATAAATAGAATAATTTCACTTTGATGATAATACGAAGGCCATCCACAGAATTTGAAGCCTTTAAGTTGTGGTGACTGTTGTTATGCACTTCCAGCACTCTACCAGTTAAGTGTCTAAAACAAGGACTCAATGCAGATGATGAGGTTTAGGATCAAACCTATAACCTTTTGATCTAAAGTCCAGTGCTCTAACCAATGAGCCACCTTACACCCATCATTCATTACATTTAGAATTTTGCATAGATTTGTTTTATATGGACTAACCCAAATGATTTTGAACTGATTCAAATCAGTGAAAGGATTTTGAATTGAATCAAACCTTGAAGCAATGCCAGGCCCTAACAAGAATAGTTGCATTTTTTGTGTGTATAAATTGAAATCATCAAATGATGAATCTGCTTCTGACCTATAACAAGAAATTCTGTGCATATTCTTAGGGTTCTAACAGCCCCCATTACAGAAACAGTTTACATATATCCATATCCAGTCATGTTTCAGGGGGTGATAATCATGAGATTATTATGGTCCCCAATGAGTCTGGATGTGGGATGGGGAAATCTTACCCGAGGGGCAAGATATTTGAACCAGACCAAAGGTTTGCCAAGGGTCTGGTTCAAATATCTTGCCCCGAGGGTGAGATTTCCCCATTCCCACCTTCAGACTCATCGAGGATGATTTTTCTCCCCACACATGAGGATTACGTCATTATAGATAATTGGCGGTCACGTGCTGACATACCCAATTTATCAAGTCATAGTCCTTTCGAAAAACGAACAATTTCATCGGAAAGATCGTACAAAAGTTAGGTATATACCATAGGTATATACTAAAAAATGCCAATAGGATCACCGATCCAATCTTTAGTTGTGACAGCACAAAAGTGGGTTTAATCATTAGCAACTTATCATCCGGAAACCAATTGTTTACAATTTACTATGTGAAGGGTCACTGTGATCTTGACCTTTGACCTAGTGATTCTGAAATAAATAGGGCTCTTTCTTGCACCAATGCCAACCTACCTATGAAGTTTCATGAATGTAGGTGGAACCATTGTCAAATTATCATCTGGAAACCAACTGTTCACGATTTATTATGTTCAAGGTCACTATGACCTTGGCCTTTGACCTAGTGAGTCCAAAATAAATAGGGGTTTTCCACTCATCTAGGCCAACCTACCTATGACATTTCATGAATGTGGGTTAAATCATTATCAAGTTGTCGTCCGGAAACCAATTGTTTAAGATTATAATAATATATCTTTATTCTGCAGTATACTAGTACATTAACAACATAACATTACAATCTATAAGAACATAACCTAGTACACAGCATGGAAATAGCATAGCCTAAAAGGCTGTCTTCCTGCCATTCCCACAAAAAAAAAAAAAAATAAAAAAATATATATATATATATATATATATCAACACGGTTTGGCATCAGTGTAACAAACGTTCTTTTCAAAGACAGGAATATTTAATAGTTTGTTTTTGAATCATGCGGCTAGATGGGATCAATAGGTCATGTGCTGGGAGGAGGATGAGATACCAGAGAGTTTTGATGGCTGATACAATCGGGACAGGCTGGGTTGTCGCACTTGAAGTTTGGGCTGGAATACGTACTTAAAATTTACTATGTTGAAGGTCACTATGACCTTGACCTTTCACCTAGCAAGTCCAAAATAAATAGGGTTCTTCCTCTCAATGATGCCAACCTACCTATGAAGTTTCAGGAGAGTGGATCGAAACATTATCAAGTTATCATCAAGAAACCAATTGTTGACGATTTATTATGTTGAAGGTCACTGTGACCTTGACCTTTCACCGAGCGAGTCCAAAATAAATAGGGTTCTTCCCCTCACTGATGCCAACCTACCTATGAAGTTTCACGAAAGTGGATCAAAACATTATCAAGTTATCATCCAGAAACCAATTGTTTACGATTTACTATGTTGAAGGTCACTGTGACCTTAACCTTTCACCTAGTGAGTCTAAAATAAATAGGGTTCTTCCTCTCACTGATGCCAACCTAACTATGAGGTTTCATGAACATGGTTCGAACCATTATCAAGTTACCATCCGGAAACCAATTGTTTTGATTTACTATGTTCAGGGTCACTGTGACCTTGACCTATGACCCAGTGAGTCCAAAATAAATAGGGTTCTTCCTCTCACGAAGGCCAACCTACATATGAAGTTTCATGAATGTGGGTTGAACCGTAGTCAAGTTATCATCCGAAAACCAACTGTTTACAATTTAGTATGTTCATGGTCGCTGTGACCTTGTCCTTTGACCAAGCAAGTCCAAAATTAATAGAGTTCTTCCTCTCACCGATACCAACTTACCTATGAAGTTTCATGAACATGGGTTGAACCATTATCAAGTTATCATCCGGAAACCAATTGTTTACACTCGCCTGCTAACCCGCCCACCCGCCATTCATCAAACTATAAGTCGAATTTGACTTCATCACAACTCGACTAAAAATTGATTTGTGACACTGTCCGTTAAGGGGTTAATGAATTTGTGTGTGTCAAACTCTAATGTAAAGGGCATTGTGAGATTATTGATCAATCGATAAATTCGCGCAGTGATATTATTAAATCTGCAGAGAAACATGGGGTTGAAAGAAATCAAGTTTAATATTTGAATAATAATTAATAATAATTTTGTTTATTTACAATTGTGCAGACAATTATGAAATAGTTCCGGTGATCTAATAAAATATTCAAATGAGTATGTTACGTGGGGTGGGTGGGATAGAAATATCCCACCCTGCTGTCTCACCCGGGACACGCGTATGTTTCACGTATAGTAGGGGGAGAAATTTATTAACCCTCTGCACACACTGAGCAAATCATTCCATAAAGCAACTACAAGGAATTTACCCAATTCAATCTTGTTTGACAGAGCTCTGTCAAACAAGACTGAATTGGTTAAATTCCTAACAGTTGATTTATGGGAAAAAATTGCTTTTTAACATTTTGATATTTCAACATCAGTGTGCAGAAGGTTAAATTGATTCCATAAGTACATATTTTTTGCCAATGACCAGATGGGAAAAAAGCAGCAAACTACATATTTTTATGTTTGTGTAAATCTCAGTTCAAACTTTGTAGAGCCATGATAAGTGCATTTTTTTTAGATATTCTCAAAGTATGTTTATGTATTTATTTATTTGATGGTGATTAAGGTCACATATTTCTGCACAATGGCTAATCATGACCACAACATGGAGATAAAGCCAAGTTTAGTCAATCATTTAAACTAATGCCCATTTTAGAGGACTTCTACCCCAAGCATTGGTGACTGGGTCCTATTTTACCAGTAAAACAAATCTTGTTTACCACAGTAAATAAGCACTACTCCACTTCCCAGGGTTCCCATGGGGAAGTATGTTTATCATGCTTCAAAAAGTTTAAACTCAGGTAGTCCTAATGAGGAAACCACAGTCATTACGCCGACATCTCACTTCTCAGAAGAGAGTAATGACTGGATGGTCCTCATTGGGACTAAATCCAAAGGATATTCAAGTGAGTCAGAAATGAAAGTGTCAATGACACTGTAGCTCAACTTGTCAAGACATGTACATGAAAAGTATGCGACAAAGCAAAGACAAACATCTAGGTAATGACCTGATAACAAAGGTACATATAAAGTATTGTAATGGTCTGTGTATAAATACTGACCGTAGCCTGTAACAAAAGTATAGGTATAGTATTGTAAAGGTGGGTGACAGTCAGATGCTAAACTAGAAAAAAATCTTTTGAGTCCCAGAGTGGGTCTGACTGAACCCCAAAATATTTGTTCTCATTGCACAGTGATAACAAAGGCACCCCAAAACACACTCGTTCCTCTCCCATGAAGAAAACAAAGGAATCCAAGAAGTTTTGTGAAGATCAGTTCATAAATACGAGCTGTATAGAAGTTGTGACAAAAAAACTGATTGGACCTAATTTCGGTACAAAATGGCCACTGGCAGCCATCTTGAATTTTGGACCGCACCCAGAAACACTCATTCTTGTCCCAAGGTGATAACAAAGGTACCCAAGAAGTTTTGTGAAGATCGGTTCATAAATACAGCCTCTAGCCCGAGCCATATTGACATGTGCACTTACATTGTATAAGTAGCACTGAATAAATCAAAGTTCATCTAATTTGCATAATTTCTGCAAGAGAAAAAAACCCGTACAATATGTGATGTATTCCATGTTACTAAACATTCATACAAAAATTTATTCAAATCAGAACTTTCAAACAAAAGTTCTGTACAAAAGACTGATTGCACTAATTTTGGTACAAAATGGTACCCAAGAAGTTTCGTAAAGATCGGTTCATAAAATTTAATACGGCCTCTAGCCAGAGTCGTATAGAAGTTGTGTACAAAAAACTGATTGGATCTAATTTCGGTACAAAATGGCCACTGGCAGCCATCTTGAATTTTAGGCCGCACCCAGAAACACTCGTTCTTGTCCCAAGGTGATAACAAAGGTACCCAAGACATTTCGTGAAGATCAGTTCATAAATACAGACTCTACCCCGAGCGGTATTGACATGTGTACTTACTGTGTGTAAGTCGCACTGAAAAAATCAAAGTTCATCTAATTTGCATAATTTCTGCACGAGAAAAAAACCCGTATTATATGTGATGTATCCCATGGTACTAAACATTCACACACAAAAATTATTCAAATCAGCGCTTTCATATGGAAGTTCTGTGCAAAAATCCGATTGCACCTAATTTTGCACAAAATGGCTGCCATCGGCCATCTTGAATTTCGGACCGGACCCAGAAACACTTGTTCTCGTCCCAAGGTGATAACAAAGGTACCCAAGAAGTTTCGTAAAGATCGGTTCATAAATACGACCTCTAACCCAAGCCGTATTGGCATTTGCACTTACAGTGCTGAAAGTAACACCAAGAAACATCAAAATTAGTATAATATGCATAATTTACGCACGAGAAAAAACCCACATTATATGTGATGTATCCCACTAACCGCACCCAAAAACACTCATTCTCGTCCCAAGGTGATAACAAAGGTACCCAAGAAGTTTTGTCAAGATTGGTTCATAAATACAGCCTCTAGCCCGAGTCGTATTGACATGTGTACTAACTGTGTATAAGTAGTGCTGAATAAAACAAAGTTCATAAAATTTGCATAATTTATACACACGAAAAAAACTCTTATTATATGTGATGTAACCCATGTTACTAAACATTCAAACAAAAATTTATTCAAATCAAAACTTTCATACAGAAGTTCTGTACAAAAAACTGATTGCACTAATTTCAGTACAAAATTACTGCCAGCAACCATCTTGAATTTCAGATCGCACCCAAAACCACTTGTTCTCATCCCACAGTGATAACAAAGGTACCCAAGAAGTTTTGTAAAGATCGGTTCATAAATACAGCCTCTAGCCCAAGCAGTATTGAATTGATGGATGGACAGACGTCCAGACGGACCACGACAAAACCTCAAATGTGACTACGTCAAAGTTGAGCTAAAAATGCACTCAATGACTCCTTAGTGACCCACATTTTGAACTTGCTTTGAGATTTGACTTATTTGGTGTTTAGGAAGCAGTGCATTGTGATTTACACATGCACTTCTAAAGCTCCTGCATGGTGCATCACTGTAGTGTGAAAGGGCCTTGACTTTTTCTAGTTGCAAGAGATTTGATGTCCTTGGCAGGACCATTCATAGGCAGCATGCTAGTTGTGTAAACAGAAAGAAATTTATATGTTTGACAAAATCTGCTAGAGATAGCACTCTCAATATAAATTTCTTTTAAGTACCTTCAGAAGATTGAACTATTTGTTTTACAATTATGGTCGGCTAAAAACAACTGTCTAAATACACTGACAAACCTGATATTTGACTGTAATATGAATGCTGCGTTGATAGTAAAAATACAGATGGAGTGTGCAGGGGTGTAACTATAAGGAGAGTCAAGGGATTTGTTTATCAACAACTGTTTTGTTAAAATTCACTGGAGAGTGCCTCTTGGCACTCTCCAATGAATTATAACAAGACAAATATCCACATCCAAATTTTTTTCATCCATAACTGGATTTGATACTTATCCACAAAATAGACTGCTTTTTAATGGTAGTTCTGGTAGTTTTTAATAAAGCCTAAATATGGAATTTTAGCAACCATGAGACACTTAATAAGGTACTGTTCAGAGAGGACATTGTGCCATTTTCTTGATAACACAAATCTTTCTGCCCACATTTATTTATTTATTTATTGTTGTTTAAGGTCACATACTTCTGCACAATGGCAAATCATGACCACAACATGGAGATAAAGTCAAGGTCAGTCAATCGTTTATACCCCATGTTGCCTATTTTAGAGGACTTGCACCCCAAGCATTAGTGACTGAGTCCTATTTTACCAGTGAAACAGAGCTTGTTTACCACAGTAAACAAGCACTGCTTCACTTCCCGGGGTTCCCACGGGGGCTTTCTGCCCACAGCCCTTCACTCAGGGTAACCACTTTGAGAGGCAACTGCCTCACTGACAAAAATGGTGGTGATTTGATAGCCTTGGTCTTGGATCTGTGGACTCTATTTGTGCCAGTACAGTGGTTTGAACCCCCAACATATAATATGACCTTGATCTGCGGATATGAAACTGAATGTGGTATATGTGACACTGTCTTGTCATAATGAACATACGTAACAAGGTATTAATTGAAAATGGAATAGGCAACAGAAAGTAGATCTTCTGTTTCTCAGGCCATTATTCGTAAAATTGCATGTGGGGGAGCATTTTTTCATTTTATTTTTTATTTCTGTAATTATTTCTTTGCCATCAAAAGTTCATGTTATTGGTTTAGGTTTCAGGCCTCATGATGTGGAAGAGCATGAGTGGTGGTGTATTTCATCACTTGAAAGCAAGAAGGCTTTGCGATGCTAAAGCATTGCAAAGCCTTCTTGCACTTAAGGGACAAATTTATAAAATTTTTTAACTTGGGTAAAATATCAGACATAATCCATTTAATTTTTATTTTCTTTAAGTTTACATTGGTTATAAAGAGAGAACATGCGGCAGTCAAAAAGACCATGTGGGAAGGCCTGAGAAACAGATTTTTAATTTTTTTAGGCCATATGTTTTTATTTTTGGAATTCACTTTAAAACAATTTCCACAATCCAGTATAATTATTTAAAATAGTTCCGTGAATCCTGCACCCTATGTAAGAATATGTAACCAACTAACTCTATGCACGTTAACAGCCTCAGTCAGTGTATATTTTCATGTAGTATGTGATATGATAGTTACCAATGTTTTAAAACCAGAAAGTGTGATGCACAGGGTTAGTCACCCTCTCTGGTTATAAAAAATTTCATTGTTAACTGAGTAACTAACCCTCTGCACTGTGCAGCCTTAGTGTAAATCTCATCTATATAAACTCTTTACCAAATGTAATGGCCCAAACCACCCAGTGCTATTCAAATTCAGCTTTAGACCTGTCATTGTTTTTTTTCAGTGAATTCCAAAAAAGAAAACATATTCTATTTTCAATTAATAGCTTGTTACCTATAAAATTTCATCAATAAATGTTCAGCAATTTAATACCCACATAAGAAGGTGCACTGACTTGACCTTTGACCCCACACTCTGACACTGACCTTGGGGTACAAATCATATTATACAGAAGAGATTAAGAAATTATGACCCAGACTCAAGCCAGAAAATAAGTAGACTGACATCTGCAAGATGAGGTCCCCAGAGGGGAAATAAATTTAGTGATGCTACCCTGCACAGCAGGGTAGCATCATTAAATTTACCCTCTGTGAACCTCAATCTGAATCGGGGTCTCAAAACTAAACAGAAGGAGGTACCAGAGGATAAAATGGCCCACTGTATGGGATAGCATCATCAAATTCACCCTCTGGGGACCTCATTCTGCAAATG
The DNA here is from genome assembly GCA_031216915.1 of Pictodentalium vernedei. Classification (NCBI taxonomy): domain Eukaryota; kingdom Metazoa; phylum Mollusca; class Scaphopoda; order Dentaliida; family Dentaliidae; genus Pictodentalium; species Pictodentalium vernedei. The sequence goes on along the minus strand of CM062294.1, from coordinate 242,680,962 downwards.
TCAGGCTGCTTATTTTCTGGCCTGCCCAGACTAGGGCCCTGAGAATTCCAAATATTGGATTCCAATCCTGAATCAAGTTCTAGATATTGCATCTTTTCACACCCATAAAATTTATCATTTTTTTCTCAATGGCAAAATATTCTAGAACAGAATCAAAGTAGTTTCAGAATCAGAACTGCCTCGAACTCTTCTTGTATCATCAAGTCTCCTATACAGGAGGACTGGGAGAATATCTTGATGTTTCAAAAATTTCTGAATTGACACAAATTGTATCGAAATCAAATTGAATCATCCAGAAAATCTCAACTTAAATCAATTTTGAACCTCTGTAGGTCTCTAACCTACAGAAACAAAACAGCAATGCTAGAAGGATCATTGGACAGATGGTTGAGATCAATCAGCATCAGAAAAACTTGATTAACAAAGTCAGAGTGGAGTTAAAAACAAAATCACAGAATGATATGCCTGTTCTCGGCCACCTGAAGCAGTCTTGTCACTAAAAAGCTAAAGAGAATTCTTCTAATACAGTGGGTCTAACTTGGATGCATACTGGTGAACATAATAACTCTATTATTAATTTCAAATAATTGTCAAACATCAAACCACTTACAATACCTGCCATACAAATCTGACCTGTTAGTGATATGTAGTTCACAGAGAAACTCTCTGTTAACTGAACGAAATAGATGATAAAAAAGAAAAGTTATGCAGATAGCCAAGAGTCTTTTACTTTTCTGGTTGTGCACATTGTACTTCCACTGTGAGAATTCAATCGTTCATATTTTTGCTCTGTCAAAAAAGATATTTGGACAGTATCTGGTGATTTTACATGAATACTTAGGGGATAACTATGTTGTATTTGATTGTTTGGGGCCGTAAACGATGGTTTTACTGTCGCAAATTGAGTTTTGCCGGCGACGCGTTAGCGGAGCTGGTAAAACGGATATTTGCGACAGTAAAACCATCGTTTACGGCCCCAAACAATCAAATACAACATAGTTATCCCCATTCTAATATAATTCGGCTGAAAACAGAGATAGATTTGATCTCCCAACTATAAAACAACGCCTTGTTGAAGACAACATTGTCAATAATTTAAAACTAAAAATACAGACTTCGTGACGTCATTTGGGAGTTCCGAACCAAATCACGAAATATATTTTACGCTGCCACATTACAAATAATTCCAAACGTTTTAGTCATTTTATCACCAATAACAAAATATATTTATATTTGTACTGACAACATTTATCATGTTTAAATGTTTGTGACAATCTGAAAACAAAATACGCCGGCCGCTTTCTCTGTTTAAAGTTTAGAGTTCACCTTGTGATGTTTCAACTTTCAGTCGGCGTCGGAAAGCACCCGAGGATTTACCATTAACGTTAAAAAATTTGAGATCTTTGATTGGAAGCCCTTGTTTAACCGTAATAATTACTTATGGTTACAGAACAGTTGTTCATTTCAAACTGTTTCTAGGAAGTTATGTCCTGTGGAATTGGGCTACTGGTATTGACATAATTGTTGCAGAACGAATAGTTCACCTCTCTCACTCGGTGGTGAATGCGTTTCTCTGTAGCTGTACATACATGTGGTGCCACGAATGCAGGTAACAAATTAGAAAATGAAAGGACCGCTTGCACTTGAAGTCGATGTTATAACATCGCTAGCGGATCTGTCAGAAATATTTGGCCTTGAACAATTAAAATTATTATTGCCAGTTGTCGAAATTTTGGTTTTCTATTTCGCACACAGCGTCGATAAATTCTTCATCGTACGAAAAATGGCTATTTATAAATTATATTTTCATATCGCTTACTGGTTCCACACGGTTTCCGTGAAGACCGTCGAAATCAGTTTTTTAACACTCATTTCATTACTCAGCAGTCTCTGCCAAACCCCTATTCCACAATAATATTAAACTTTCCAACTTCATCCATATTAAATACAGTTAATTACAAGAAAGATAGAGAACGTTTTTTACAGCAAGTCAACGCGTTCACAGCGTTTGTTTACATTGGATACGGTAGTCAATGACTCCAAATGCAACGAAAATAGAACGCCCACGAATACATCTTGACTTCCTGAAATACTTTTCGACAACATAAAATTTGCGACAGGTTACGCTGATTTTACTGCCGCAAATTTTTATTGATTAACCAATCAAATTTCGAGATTTATAGTAATTGTATTAGAATTCACTTTCTTGTATTCTGGAGATAAACTTAGCATTTATTCTATTATATATTGTTTGACAGAGCTCCATGAGCTCTGTCAAACAAGATGTAATAGATTAAATGCCTATACTGGATGTACTGAGGCCAACAGGTCTATAACCAAAGGAAAATTAGGGAGAATCAGGGTAATTTCTCGACATTTTACACAATTTTTTATTCATTTAACAGGAGTTTACTCTATAACCTATATTCAATTAACAGGTCAAATTTGTACTTGAGGTATGGTAAATAGTTTTGTGTCGGGAAATTATATTCAATTAACAGGGATATACAATTAAGAGATATCCAAGTAAATGGGCTCCACTGTATTGTTGTTTGTTGTACTTGATGTTAATTAACATACTTATTGTATAGTTTGTTCAATTTCTTAACTTAATTCCTACCACTACAGCATCCATCAATAGACGGATGCACGCACCCATCTGACATCATCGAAATGTGTCAATGTTTATTTCACTACAAATCTTTAACCCCTGTCTTGCCGGCATTGGAATTTAATTTCGTAGTATATACCTGTGGTATATATATATACCTTTTGTTCTTTCCGATAAGAAAATCAGTTTTTTTTTCAGAAATTGACAACAAAATTGTTTGATATAGCTACACATGCCCCTGGTTGATGTCAGAGTGTTTTGATTGGGGACAGAAACTATCCCTGATGGGGGAGGGTGTGAGATGGGGAAATCTCAACCTCGGGACAAGATATTTGGTCCGGTCACTCAGCAAGAATCGTGTCTGGCCCAAACATCTTTGCCCTCAAGTGAGATTTCCTCATCTCACACCCTCACCCATCAGGGATAATAATAATTTCCCATGCATACAAATAACAGCTATTAATTGAAAATAGAATGTTTTCAATTTTGGAATTCACTTTCAAAACAATTTTCACAATCCAATATAGATATTACCATTTGTTCCTTGAATTCTGCACCCTACGTAACATATAACCAACTAACCCTGTGTATTTTTACAGCCTCAACCAGTGTATGTTTTCATGTAGTGTGTGATTTTGCAGCCTATTAACTAATCCTGTGCAATGCATATGGTTAGTCAGAGTGTGTTAGATTATCATATAACTCTGTGTAATGTACTCTTTTCTTTCTCGTTATAAATAAAATCATCTCTATTATGCAACTATGTACATTGTACAGCCTTGGCAAGTGTACAATTTAATGTAGTGTGTGATTTGGCAGTTACCAATATTTTATGACCCAAAAGTGTGACTAACCCTTTGCACTGTATAGCCTTAGTGTAAATCACATGTATAGCAATTCTTTACCCAACATAATGGCCAAAACCAGCCAGTACTATTCTCAAGAAGCATTTATACTCAGCTTATGATCCCTTATTGGAATGGGCTGCAGAAAAGGGTTTTTTTTAGTGAATTCCAAAAATGAGAACATATTCTATTTCCTATTAATAGCTTGTTGAGTATAATCACTGGTATCCATCCAAAAACACTAGATTCTTTTTTGCATTCTGAACACTTCACTTTAAATAATAAATGTGGCCAAGACTTGCGTAGAAACAACTGCAATGCCACAAGATATAAGCTATCAGTGTAGCAAAAATATATAAAGATTTCCAGGCTTTTAACCCTTTACGTAACATGAAAAGCAGACAACACTTGCAAAAAAATTCTTGAATAACAAAATTGTTTTCATTTTTTTGTCTCAAAAACATAGGTTATGACCTTTCATTGGAACGAGCTTGATGAAAAAAAATAATGAAAATGAATTGGCAATTTTTTAGAATAGCGCTGGCCAGTTTTGGCCGTTATGTTGGGTGAAGGGTTAAGGATTGAAGTTTTCTGAATTATCAAAAACAATTGTCTGGATAATTTCTTCATCTGTCAGGAAAGTGCTCTTTTAACTCTTAAACTGTTGAGTATTTTTTTAATATTTTTCATCAAATCTAGTCATGGCTGCTTTGAAACAGCCATGACAAGATTTGGGGAAAAGTTCAATAAAGTTGATTGCAAGAAATTGTTAGTCAAAAAGTCGGTACAATTTTGTAGGTGAAAATTTGGTGATGTTGCTAAAATTTTACTTTCTTTAGTGGCAAGTGATTTCCTGACCTTGGCAGGAATATCCACTAGCAGCATGTAAGGTGTTAACCCTTCAATCAACACAAATAGATGACAACACTAATAATTTTCATTTTTTTGCTTAAAAACATAGCTTATGACATCTCACTGGAATGATCTCAATAAGCTCATTCCAATGAGAGGTCATAAGCATGTGAATGGTGATCTTTGTGAATTGCACTGGGCAGTTTTTGCCATTATGTTAGGTGAAAGGTTAATTACAGAAAAATTAATTTTCACTATCTTCCACATTGGGAGATATCGACATTTACAGCTTTCATACTTTATCAATAATCTATAGCATTGGGGGAGGGAGTATGGGAGGGGGGGGGCTATAATAAAATTGATCAGATAGTCCATTTTTCTCTTTACATAAAGAGAATTTATAGAATAAATTTTGGCCCATTAGGCCCCACAAAGTAGATTTTCTGTTTCTCAGACCATTTAATTTTTGTAATTATTTCTTTGCCATCAAAAGTTCATGTTCTTGGTTTGTTTTATGTTTTAGGCCTCATAATCTACAGAATAGCATGGGTGGTGGTATATTTTGTCCCTTGAGTGCAAGAAGGCTTTGTTATGCTAAAGCATTGCAATGCCTTGTTGCACTCAAGGGACAAATTTATCAATTTTACTAAGTTGGGTAAAATATCAGATATAAACCATTTAATTTTTATTTTTTTAAGTTTGCATTGGTTATAAAAAGAGAGCATGTGGCAGCCAAAAGGACCATGCAGGAGGGCCCAAGAAACAGTTTTTTTTACTTTTTTAGGCCTTAAATATTCCTGTTAATCACATAACTTTCACTATATCTTTGCAATAACACATCAAAAGAATCAATTCTCAACCAATATCGTATAGAATATAACATAAATTAGAAGACAATGAAATCATATAAGGTATAGAGGCTTCTTCTGTCTACAACTGAACTAATCCTATATTTAAAACATTTATCTTACCATGCAGACAATGTTGGGATAGACAGACACTCTAATATATGGATGGACAAATACTCTAAAGATACTAAAGGTGTTGTGTTTTTTAAAAGTCAATATGTTGAAGCAATATTAGGAGACAAACATGGGATTAAACAGAATTAACCCTTTTTCTGCCAATCGATTGCAACTACTGTATAGGCCTCTTTCCAACAATTAATCAGATTTCAGAGTAACAACTGTTATAAATTTTATTGACTGGGTGAGGGATAGATTATTTTTGGTGGTCCAAATTTGTTCATCAAAATTTGTCTTTTCATAAATTATTGGAGAGTGACACAAATTAATATAAACAAAATATTATTTGTGTTTGACTGAATATGAAACATGAGCAAGAAAATTGTTGGCATTTGATCTGATACTCTCATTTTTTTAAAGCCCTGATAATGGATTCTGGTACTCAACTTCTTCATATACAAGCATATATATAGGTCATCATAAAAGTAGATGTGGCAGGATAAGGGTTTAAAAACACTGCAATATCAAGATACATGTTATCCTCACAAGCACAGCACCATAGTTTTAAATGTAAGCAAGAAATGTGGAACAAGTATAATCTGATAAATAAATTTCTAAATTCGAACAAAAACTAAATGGAAGAATTAAAACTGAGAACAAAGACATAGAGGATATCTAGTGTTTTTGAGTGGATACCGAAAATTATCTCATGAGTGACTGAGACAAATGCTTATTTTTTGCGAGCGCTTGCATAAGCGGAAAAAAACATTTGTCTCAGTCACAATTGAGATAATTTTTATCCACTCAAAAACACTAGATTTTCTTTTTATTATACGCTTTTTATAAGAATCTGATAATTCCACTTGTTTCAACCTTGAATGGATGCATGAAAGTAAACAGCGCATTGAATCATTGAAACGCATTAGTGATTTGATTGATACTTGGCAGGTTTCTAATCCAAACATGGCCTGAAAGTCCGTAATATAAGTTTTGGGTTTGGTACAGCCTTTGAAAAGACGTACCAAGCCAAAAACTTATGTTACAGACTTTCAGGCCATGTTTTGACTAGTGGGTTTCATGCATCAATTCAAGGTGAATATGTGTTGAATTATTGCTGGAAATGGTCGGTATCCGATCAAAAACACTAGATTTACTTTTCATTATATGTTTTTAGAACAAATTGATCATTTCCAGTAATAATTTGACTAGTATTCACATTGAAGTGATGCTTTGAAAGCCGCCATTTTGATTGATACCGTGAAAGTGAAAATTTCTATATCTTCGCAGTAGGGGATATGATTTCTATCTTTCAGCAATTTCTTCGATTATCTATCGTTTAGCGTATAATAAAAAGGCATAACCTCTAACATAAGAAGCTGAATCTTTAACTGATAGAGTTTTAGATTATTTTCAGTCATCAAAATTTTTTTTTTTTACATGCCCGGCACTCTCCCATAAACTGTATCATGGAAAAACCATACAGACTAATTAATTTCACTTCAAAGATAGTATGAAGCACAACAATTGAATATGAAGCCTTCAACTTGAGAATACACCCAAATATGGGAGTCCAGCACTCAACCAGTTAAAAATAAAATGAAAATAGAACCCTTTAACATGCAAGAGTTGAATTCACATGAATTCACCTATTCAGACTTTGTTTCAGAGATATGATCTATCTTACAATATTGTATCTCACATGACTTTCTGATTGCCCAAGAGCTAATATTGTATTTCATGTAATTTTGGAGGACAGAGCTATTCAGCATACTACACTGGACTCTACAAAATATCTATCTTAGCTGGACCCTACATAAACTTTATGATGAAATAATGCTGATAAGCTGGTCATTCCTCGAAAGTGAACAAAGTTGGGATTGCAAGCTATTTTTTTTTTACTTGAATGAATGTTAATTGAATGGCCACTTTGTGAGCAAATTATTCAGTTATCAGGAGTATTCAATTAACAGGGATTGTTTCACTTTCATATATTCTAGAGATAAACAGTGTATTTACTCTATTATATCTTGTTTGACAGAGCTCCATGAGCTCTGTCAAACAAGATATAATAGATTAAGTTCCTGTATTGGATTACAGAGGCCAAATAGGTTTATAAACAAAGGAAAACTGGGGAGAGTCAGCAAAATTTCTCGACAGGTTGCAAGATTTTTTATTCAATTAACAGGAGTTTACTCTATAACCTATATTCAATTAACAGGTCAAATTTGTACTGGAGGTATGGTGAATGGTTTTGTGTTGGGAAATTTTATTCAATTAACAGCCTTATTCAGTTATGAGATATCCAATTAAGTGGGCTCCACTGTATTAACCCACTGTTTATGCTCATGCTGATCTAGGGAAACATAATATATTTACCACAGTAATCTTGGGTTGTCATGGTGGAGAAAATCTTGATAACTCATCAATAATTTTTGTTCTGATGTCGTAATGGACACGGTAGTGCTGGTGAAAAGCCTAGTTTGCAATACAATAATTTGGTAAAGCTTTTAATAAATCACATCAAAGGAAAAGAATTAAACCACAACAAAATCACAACCTCTAAAACACAAAACTCATAAAAAATCAAATGAAAAACCGAGACAACACTGGTATTGTGTGAAATGTGCCTACGATAATGTACCTTCTTAATCAAATAGTGCTCTGAGTTAAGAAAAAAATGTAAATTTTATTCAAAAGATTTCAAATATATTCACTGATATTTTCAAGGTTCTAAGTATATACCTATAAAATATACAGGAAATGAAAGAGATTAAGTTCTTAAATGAGGTAGATTTTAGACTTTAATTTTTCAAACAGAGTTGTTGGTAAGTCTAAGATTAACCCCTTGTGCATATATGTTAAATTTTTATCACTATAACTTGATAATATCAAAATTTTTAATTTTAAATTCCATTTTTACAAGAATTACAACAAAGCCATACCATGTGACACCTCTCATAGGAAAGAGCACAGCAAGTTCGTTCCAATGGAGAGTGTGGGGGCGGGGGGAGGGGGCACATGATATGGTTTGTTGAAAGTTTCTGAAAAACAATATTTTTTCAACTGCTGAATTTGCATATTACTTGGGTGGATGCAGCCGATTTAAAGGACTGTTAAAGCTGAACCGAGCCAGAACAAGTAAATGCTAGTTTTTCTGTCTGCCATAAAACCTCACATTGTGAAAAACCTAAAACCCTAGTCAGTAAAATAAATGAAGGCATTAATTTGAACCTTTTAAAATCTCTGCTGGAGTAAATTAAATTTGTGAAAATACTTGAACCCTGAAAAAATCATGACCTAATTCAGTGATAGCCATTTAAAATGCCCGAGATTCGTTATCATTTGTCACTGTACAGACTGAATCCTTTCACCAAAGATTTTAAAAAGTTATTTTTTTTTTTTATAATTAAGACAGACTTGTTTTTTGAAGGAATTATCCATTTGTTACTTAGTCATTAGAATGATTAGGTAATTTTTATTGCCTCACTGTTCCTGTACAGAATATACTAACAGAAGAGAACAAACATTGGGTTTCAATTGGTAATAAATTAAAAACATTATCCATTTAGATATCAATCTACTGGAGTTGCTCCTATAAGCCTGCTAGTATTTGCAGACCAAGTTGAGATGTGCAACTGTGATTTGAAGGCTTGAAATTTTAATAAGATTTTCCTGGGGGGTGGGGGGGGGGGGGCTTCCGGTACAAGAAGGCACACCCCTCTTATGCTCACTCTCTGCATCCAGCCTATGGCTGTTAGCCCTCCAATTCAAAATGCTTTCTTACGCCCCAGTCACCATACTCTACTGAATTATTTATCAAGTCCAGTACTTGCTGCCATAATGAACTGACTTATTTTGAGAAATGCAAGAAAATGCTTAGCACTAAGAATTATTTGTGAGGGCTGTTGTGATCAAATATCACCAGCTGCAGGTGAGCTGCAAGTTATGAAAGTGACTTCTGTTCACTTTTCAGTCAAACTTTCTACACTGAAGGTAAATTATGTTCCATAGAAGACAAATCCAAGAATGTTGATGAAAATGATTACACTCCTGTTAACTCCCAGCACACTGGGGTTAAAAATCTATCAAATTTCAACCATGAAATTTATCCCATAATGCGACTAGGAATTTAACTGGTGGAGTGCTAAATTTGTATAGGCTGCCGCATATCATTTCCATGTTACAACTTATGGGGAAGTGTTTATAGGCACTCACCAATAAATTGTTACAAGGCAAATCTGTACAGGTGAAATAAATTCACGAGAAAGATTATGTGAACTACATCCACATAATATGAAACCTTCAAGTTGTGGTACCTACACTTAAAATGCAGCCCAAATATAGGCTTCCAGCACTCAACCAGTTAAACAATTCAATCTTGTTTGACAGAGCTCTATGAGCTCTGTCAAACAAGATTAAATTGGTCAAATCCTAGATGCATAATCAGAAAATTTGGCCGTTTGAAATGTCAGTACTTCGACCTCAGTGTGGAGAGGGTTGATCCAAAATGAGGATGAATAAATTCCATTGGTGAAAGGATCAGAAACATGAATGCAACAAGAGTAAAAATTTGTTGAAAGAATTTTACAACAAAGAGAAACCAAAGAAAAAAATATTTACTTTTGGAATTAAAAAATCATGCCTATTGACAAAAATTGTTTTGTCTTATTTCCCTTTACCAGTATTCTCTCTCTTGCAACCAGAAGAAGCCACAAACATGCGGGAAGACGATGAAGGATGGCGACCTACTTTATCAGCATCATCTTTTAATTGAGAAGTACTACTTGATTTGTCCCCTGCTGACACTGGAAGAAAGCTACTAGCACTTTCGGCAGTTGATTCCTCAGGAGCTGGCTGCAGGAAGTTAGACGGAACAAGACCCCGTCTGGCACCCATTGTTCCTGTGAAGAAACCATCATCGTCCATATCACCAAATATCACAATTATGTCTCCAGCTTTGAAGGAAAGTTCAATCTGAAATATATGTAAATAAAATTAATGAAATAATAAAATTTGAATAAATTTCAACTGTAAATTATTTTCAAGGAATTGTTTATGGGATCCTATTATATCTGTTACTCCTTTAACAACTGGAATAGCAGATTTTACTTGCAAAATAATTTCTTGCGTAACTAAAATTGTTCATTTATTGCCTCAAAAACATAGTTTATGACCCTTCACAGGAACAAGCTCATAAGTTTTGTTTTAGAGACAAAAAATGGAGAAAAAAAATTTGAATGGTGATTTTTGTGAATGGTATGTTGGTGAATTTTGGCTGCTGTGTTAGGTAAAGAAAGGTTTTTTTCGGTGCTGGAATATCAATGACTTATCTAATGTCTTTGTTGGCTATGTAATGAACATTCACATGCATTGGATAAGCTTCATACTTACTCAAAAACAACATTAAATTTGTTAATGAGAAATTCTTTTCTATTAATCAGAGAAAGCTTAAAAACTGTCCCCAGTTAAGAATGACCATGCAAGTGAACAAGTATGTCAGCACATAACTTATATGCTTTACGCTGTCTCATATAATTGATGTGTGTCAGTGTGACAATGTTTACCTGTTTTGGAGCAAGTTTGTTCCTTTGATAAGCCATATAATGCAGTAGTTCAAAAGTAACAGTTAATGGATCAATTACTTTTTTGATCGATCAAGGCATTGCTAGTTGTTTAATCAATTAATCGATTAACCTTTTCAGCTATAATATGTAGAAATAAACAAATACCATACCTCAGAATCAACATTTGGTGACAACTCCTGTGGATCATAATCATACAAAGCAATCATTCTCTGTCCAACACTGTCTGTTGGGATCGGTGGAATTCCATTGGGACTGAGTGAAATATCACCAGGACTTTCTGTTTTCATAAACATTTCTTTGGTTTCACCTATGATGCAAAGAAAAATTGAAATGAAAGTAAATTTTTAAAACTGTAAACTATCATCACTGAGAGGAAAGTTTCCTTCCACACAAAGCACCTAGCAAATCTATACTAAACCAAGAATACCGCCACCAACAGACCCTAGGGTCTGTTAGTGGCCTATACTGTGGTGTAGTGCTGAAATGATTGTTCGACTGGTCAACCTCAACTCGATTACTAAAAAAGTCAACGCTGAAATTTGCCAATCGACTAGTTGGCACCTTCATTATGGAGATCATTGTTAGGTATAAGCGTCAGACATACTATACTCTGATTGGCCACAACTGACAGTAAAGTCAGCAGAACCCTATTTTTGGAAAACTGAGGCAAAATATGTTGTTCATTTTAACCCAACTCACAAAAATTTACAATTCCGGCACTTGCTTCTGTATTTGTTCAAAGGTTTACTTTCACTTTCGCGCTCATGTTCAATCCAATTTGTTACATTATATGCCCATATTGGCCAGGCCTTAAAATAACTGGGTTCGCATTGCATTTTCGATACAAATCGCCTATTTAGCAACGCAATTCATAATTTGGAATCACATTTTGCGAATAACATTAAATATTGTCAAATTCATTCAATTAGCGATGCATCACCAAAGATTTATTCGGCTTCCGTTATAGCTACGAGAACTTACTATCAAGTAAAAAAAACCCACTTATCTATGACCTATCGTCATGAATATGAATTACCTAAACAAGCCTATTTAACATAATTCTTTCCTAATATGGCGATGAGATTGAAAATAATACAGGAATTCAGCTAATTAAATAGTGTATTTTATTCTGGTGCCAAATGATTTATATCCACAGCATTTGATTGGAAGTCTAAGTCACGTGCTACATCCTCTGTCATTCAGTGAAATTTATAATCTTTTCTTATTTGAAGAATTGGTATATCAAAACTAGACTGCGTTTTGGCACCGTATTTCACAGATATGTATTTATGACATATCTACATACAGTGTCTAAGTTTTAATCACATACGTGAAGTATTTGACAATTGAAACTGCCGAAGTGACAGGAAACTCAAAATGCGCAATGTGGATTCCATTTCTGACGAGAGACAGAGGTGAACCACGTGGTCTGTGACACTTTGAACGAAATGACATACAGCCTAAAAATAACTATTGAATATCAAATCAGATCACTTGCCAATTTGCAAATTACAGTACGTGTCGAAATAAGTTGTAGCATTTCACTGAAAAACTATGCATTTTTTTTAACACTTGGTAAGTAATCTTGTATTTTTGTAGCAAAACGGGCGGACTAGTTGACTTTAAGTCGATTACTACCGGCAACTAGTCGACTTTTGAAAATAGCTAATCGTTTAAGCACTACTGTGGTCTGCCCGGTGTAGTCTAGTTTTGTTAGGCGGTTGGTGCCAAAGGAAACTCTCTCAGCATGGTTTCAAACCCCTGCCATGCCATTGTAAATAAAGCCAGCGTCCTTTCTTCATTCTATGGCACATGGGAAATTTGAATAAGAGACCTCGCTGATTTCCATGAGGTGTAGAATGTAGAATTAAGTGATGCAATTGTATGATAAGAAATTGTCATCAAAGATTTGGTCAAATCAAGCCTCGATTGAGAAACATTTCTTGTGTTATTCAAAGAAAAGGAAAATTTATGACATTTTAGATTCCATCGAATGAATTACTTTAGTTGGCCTAAAAAGAAAACTGTTTAGGGTTGCTTTTCTGACCAACTGAAATATTCCACTCAATTGAATGTAAAAATAGGCAATGGACTATTTAAGTGCTAGACTGGTTACAGGCTATAACAATGTTAGATTCAATTAAGAATTTGACTGCTGACTGGAGAGCTTTAGCTCTTGAAAGATTTGATCATTTGACAATAGGTTAACACTTATTAACAATTCCCCCAACCATTTTTTGGTAAATTGGATTGAAATAAAAAAGAACTATTTTTGTTTACACTTATTTTTGTAACAGGTGCACAGTTGCAGGGAATTCCCCAATGCACATGAATATGACAAAAAAAATATCATGAATACGATAAAAAAAAACAGACTGCAGTTCGAGCGCACCCATTTCAGCTCAGAGTAAAGTACTCTCTGTGACTGGAACAGCAGGTTATGTGAATGCGAACACACCCATAATTAGTCTGTCATATATAGGAATCGGATTCCACACTGTGGATTTTCCAGGGACCAGGAAAACATTGTCAAACAGTTGTGATATTTAGAGGTTAAATTACATAGTCATATAATAAAAAAATTTAACCATATCATGTGACCCTTCATTGGACAGAGCTCGACAAGCACGTTCCAATAAGGGGTCACCTGATATGGTTTTGTTGAAATTTTGGGAAAAATTATATTTTTTCAACCGCTCAATTTGTATATTACATGGGCGTATGTGGCCAATTCATTAGCTAAAGGGTTAAGGGTTAAGGAAGAACATATGTCTCTGCAAACTAACTGAAGTATTCACCTGATAAGTGTGTTTTATTCATGGGATTATCCTGACTTTCTTTTATCAACTGCTCTATCAAGTCAGTATCTTCTATCTGCACCTCTGAAACCATATTACATGGAACATAACCCACTCGACCACTTGCTTCGCCTCTATAGAATCCATCCTCGTCTTTGTTACCAAACACCTTTAAGATATGATCATTCAGAAGAACTGAGTTAAAAATCTATCAATAGTTGATACTGTTTTTATCATTCAGGTATCATAAGATATAAAAATATCAATATCATCAAATAGACATGACAAAAAGGGGTTAATAAATCTTAATCAGTACTTTTGAATGGTGCTCAGATATGGGCTTCCAGCATTCAGTTAACTGGTAGAGTGCAGAGTTATTTTTGGTTGTCAAAACTAGTTCACTTGCCTTTCACTAGTTACAATTTATGGCCGAGTGCCAAAAGGCACTATCCCATAAATTGTGACAGGCAGATCCATGCAGATTTAATAATTTCATTTCAAAGATAATATGAAGCACATGCACAGAACATGTAGCTTGTAAATTGTGGCACCTGCACTTCCGAATAAAGAACAAATATGGGCTTCCAGCATTCTACCAGTAAACAAAGATTTGTGGGATAACCTCTGCACTATCAACTTGATGGCCTTGCCCTTTTTTACAATACTACAGAAACCTGCAGTCTTTCCACAAACATGGAACCACCACTCTACGTCCTCACTGGAAAGGATGGAAAACTATCAAAGAATCAAATCCATAAAAGATGCTGACTTAGGATTTACCCAGGAACCACTGGCTTGAGTTAATATAGCACTCATTCGCTTGGCCACCATTCTCTTGTATAGTGTTAACAGTTTAGTTTTGCTATGCTACAGCTGTAGCCCTTTCCCCACCCTTTTAAACCTGCTTTCACAAAATGGTGTCTTCAACATTTGGTGAAGGACACAGAGGAAGAAGCCAAAAAATAGTAGAATTCTGTAGGCACTTAATTCTTTGCATGCAGCTGGAGGATATTCTTGCCCAGGAAAGGATTTCTCTTGCCACTGAAGTAAATATAATTTTGGCACATTTAATAAAATTTTATGCCCGTGGATTTTTTCACAAATGAGTTCTTGAGTTAAATTTAGATGAATTTTACATCAAATCTAGTCATGGGGCTGTTATGAAGCAGCCATGACTAGATTTGATGAAATTTACTCAGTGAGTTAAGAATTAATGACACTTTGAGAATATATATGACAAGAATCCAAAGAGCATTTTGCAAGAATCGAATTTCACTCTGATCGTTTTTTTGCAAAAAATTCAAATTGTTAGTTACTCAATAAATTCTTTTGCATGTGTCATCCTGAAGAAATGTTGGGTAAGGGGTTAATTCCAAACTTATTTAACACTTTCGCTGATGAAAACGACTAGAGTCACCTATTTTATGATGATTATCTGTATGATCAGGTATGCACAGAGAAAACCTGCCATCTGATTACTTGTTGGAGAGGACTCAGAGAGGCACACATAGAGGTTCCATATATGGCTAAAGTGGGTGTGGCAGTAAAAGGGTTAAGCATATTACAGGTACACTACCTATTGTACATGCAAGAATGATTTTCAAATAGATCTATTGTGAAAATGAAAAAATTTATATTAATTTATATATTTTTTATACTTACCAATGACCCAGACTTAGCTGGTGCTAACTCTAAATTATTCAGGGCCAAACACAAATTTTGCCACCCCAATCCCCAAAATTTGCATCCAAATCAAAAAATTCAATGTCCTATATGGTACTTTTGTCCACTGCGCATGTGCAGTGTCAAGGAAGTACCGAAATTGGCGCCAAATCCTCATTCTTACAACCAGTGCCTGGTAAATGTTATATGATCAGTGGGGAGGTATGAGTTCCCAACTCATGGGAGGGCCATCCCCATCTGGGTCATTGGTAAGTATAAAAAATATAGAAATTACTATAAATTTTTTCATATTTTTATACTGTACCAATGACCCAGACTTAGCTGAATAGAAAAAAGGCTGGAGGGCCTAGGACATAAAGGAAAATCCAATAGGCTCAATTACGTATATAGAATTATCCCCTCAAGGAGAAAAGGAGAAACAGGATTTACATATATCTTTCTTGTTTATACAAAATAAGAAAGACATATTACCAATCCGTAATTGAGCACAATAACATCAATGATCTCTATTAACATCCAGTATAACCCATTATACTAATTTCTTAAAGGAAAGCCAATAAATAAAGATAGTCCAGAGAATGAGACTCTTTATACTCATTTAAAAGTGTCTGAGGATTGTATATTAACGCTCGTATGACATGTGACATATACAAATGCTTCACACCGAGCTACACTTTAAAAATATTACATAAATGAGATAGACATTAGCTTTACACTTTAAAACCATCCCAGCACCGACTCGGAATTAGTGACTCCAGAGGAGGTATTCCCTTGCTTTTCACAATAAAGCAGGTGATATAAGGGAATCCCCCCCCCCCCCCCCCCCCCCCTTTCCCTTGCTCTGGGACAATCACCCCAGAACGAAGAGGGCAGCAGGACAGAGTCACTGCTGGTACAGAAAGCCTGCATAACTATAGTTGCAAATGTTTAGTGGACGACACTCTGAGCAACAGATAATGGACCCAACCATCGGAGGTCGCCAGAAACAGACTCAATATTTCTAAGGTAAAAATTTGTGAATATAGAAGGCTGAGACCAGTATGCTGCCTTCATCAGATCAGTAATAGCAATACTATTAGCATAAGCCCAAGATGTATACAGCGCTCTAACTTCATGCACTGAAATCTTAAGTACAGACTGCTGAGTAGAAGATAATCTTTCATAAGCAGTACGAATAGTCAACTGAATCCACCTTGAAATAGAATGAACTGTGATGTCCCTTCTATTTGAAAGTAGAGACAGAAAGAAACATTTTCGTCCCTTTCTGATAAACTCAGATCTACGTTTGTAAATACGCATAGCTCTAACTGGACACAGCAAAGGCCTATGGCCATCTGAGGACGGAAGAGCCTTAATAACAATAGGCTTATGGTACTTATTAGGAGCCTGATTCTTAGCCAAAAATCCCACATTAGTAGTCAAAGTAATAGTATTACCAACACTACGATAGTGAGAATCATCAACAGATAGAGCATGAAACTCACTAACTCTTCTAGCAGAAGAGAAGGCTAAGAGAAAAGATGTCTTATAAGATAAGTATTTGAAGCCTACCACGTCAAGGGGCTCAAATGGCACTTCTTTTAGCTTCAGAAGAACCCAAGCTAAATTCCACTTAGGAATTAACCTAAGGGTTCTAGGTCTATTTATCGAAAAGATTTTTAACTAACTTTGATCAAGAGACATTAGATCCAATTTGTAAGCTATCATGATGAGCATAAGTATCCGATAGCACAGACCTATAACCCTTAATAGTTATTGGCTGCAGTTTGATTTCGTCAAACAAGTAGACCAAAAAATTAGCAATATCTGGAATGGAGGCATCAAAGAAATCAATTGAATGATCCCTACACCAACGAGAGAAAACCTCCCACTTAGCAGCATAATTTAGCGAAGAGGAGGTCCTCCTATAGTTAGAAATTGCGTCTACTGCTCGTCCTGTAAATTGCTTGCTGTGCAAGAAGGACCGCACAACGGAAATACGTGAAGGTTGAGACTTTTGTGCGCGATTTTCCCTGCGAAAGAAGGTCCTCCCATGGAGGAAGCTTCCGATGAATGTCCCTTAACAGACACCTGAATAGATTTATCCATGATCTCTGGGGCGACAGAGATGCTACCAACAGAATCTTGCAGTGAGATTGCTTGATTTTTAGCAATATCTGTTGAATCAACGGAGCTGGAGGATATGCGTAACCTATCATTCCGTCCCAATATATCGAGAGAGTGTCTACTGCGAATGCTCGAGGAACTGGGCATGGCGACACATACATCTGCAACTGATTGTTGAGATGCATCGCAAACAAGTCTATCATTGGATGATCCCATTGGTAGCAGATCTGATTGAATACTCACTTGTTGAGAGTCCATTCTGACGGCAACATACGACCTTTCCGAGAAAGGGAGTCCGCTAGAACGTTCAGATGACCCGGAATATGACGGACCGACAGAAGAACCTGATACTCTAGGTCAAACAGAAGGATTCTTTCCGTTAAGTTGAATAATGGAATGGAATGAGTGCCTCCCTGGTTCTGAATGTACGCTACTACTGTCAAATTGTCAGACAGTATTTGAACATGTGAATTCTGAATCATGTTCATCCAATGACATAGCACAAGACAAAGTGACATCATCTCTTTGATGTTTATGTGCTTGTTCAGAAATTGTGGATCCAAAAGACCCTGGAACCTCGAATCTGTTGGGCTCAATGTCGCGCCCCAACCTGTTTGACTCGCATCTGTCATAATCATAAAAAACGGATCCGGCAGTTGCAGTGGAACTCCCTGAGTTAACCACTGAATATCTGCCCAAGTCTGAATCTCTTGTTTTACTTGGTTCGACAAGACGATGTTCGTTTTGAGCAAATGAATCTTCCCACTCCAATTCTGAGTGAAAAATATCTGGAGTGGACGAGTGCGTAGGCACCCCATCGGAATAAGGTCCACGGCAGCTCCGCACAAACCTATCAGTCGCAGAAATTCTCTCGCTGTTACCACATCTGAGTGTAGACAAAAGCGAGCATAACAACTGACTAATTTCGCTCTGGGTAACAGCAGACGAAACAGATTGTTGTGCGTCTCGAAGCTCATACCAAGTGAATGAATGACTTGGACGGAACTAGATCCGACTTCTTTTCGTTTACTATGAAACCGAGACGACGGAGCAATTGAAGCAGACTCTGAACATCGTTCTGAAGAGTTAATCTGTCGCCGTACCTCTGAAGAATGTCGTCCAAGTAGGCCAACGTTACCGCAGATGAATGAGCTCGGAAATGAGTCATTACCGAGTTCATTATACGAATGAAGGCCCAGGGCACTAGATTCAGACCGAAGCACATTGCTCGGAACTGATAAACGACTCCTAGGACAGCGAAGCGAAGGCACTTTCTGAACGTCGGATGTACCATGACGTGAAAGTACGCATCCTTGAGATCTATGCTCGCAGCATAATTGTTCACTCGAATGCTCGCTCTCACCGATCGAATGGTCTCCATATAAAATTTCGGAGCCACGATCAGCTTGTTTATCCAGCTTAGATCTATAACTGGACGGAACAAGCCGTCTGGTTTTGATACCAGGAACAGGTGACTGTAAAAACCGGGAGATTCCTGGTTTTCTACGACCTCTATTGCATTCTTCTCCAGAAGAGATTGCACCTCTGATAGAAGCAAATCTCTCTTCTGAAGGTTTGACGGAAGTTGAGTCCATCGTGGACTTCTTGTTAACAGAGGTTTTTCTCTGAAGGACAGTTTTAGACCTTCCGAAATAACCTCCTGAACCCATCGGTCGTCCGTAATTGACAACCAATTGGTTAAGAATCTTGACAGCCTTCCGCCCACTGGAGTGCAATAGAGGTTCTGACCTTCACCTCCTGGACCTGCAAGGCTTGTGGGAGGAGAAACTATGTCCTCCCCGACCAGTCGACCTAGGGGCATCTGACCGGTTGTCTCGGCCAGCATTACGTCCCCTACCTGAGTCGGTACTCTGATGGTCTCTGGAGTAAGAACTAGAGGCTTTTTTAGATCCTCTATAGGAGCTTCCCTTGGACATACTCGCCCCAGAAGTTCCTGACTTACTCCTCTCTGCTGAGTCCGTTTTTTTAGAAACGGACTTAAAGAGCAGAGAGTCTGAAGCTTTCTTAGTAATCTGATCGTAGATTAATGAAAGCTTACCATCAAAGAGAAGTTCTCCTGAAACCGGAGCGACTCGAAGAGAGTTTTTCCCCTTAGAATCCACCCTAGTGGATGAAGCCAGGGCAGCAACATGTCTGACTAACTCCAAATTTGCCACTGAAAGAGTGGAGTTATACGTGGAAAATGAGATTGCCCTAGAAAGAACTCTCAAGGAAGTTTGAACATCCTGGAATTCTTTACCATTGAGACATTGTGCTTACGCTCTGGTAAGGTGATCTGCATATGATAAGGCATCTAAACTGGTTCTGTTAGACGAGATTGCCATCTCCAACGTACTGGAGATAATCAACATAGACGCCGGCAATGACCACTCCAAGTCTTCTGCCTGGTCGTCTAAACGCAGAGGAACTCTTGGAACGCCCTTTCTTGCCGTTTCAAATTTATTTCTACTGTTAATGAACGGCAGATGTAGAGCATTTTTCGATAAGAAACTGGATCTGCCAGTCTTAGAAGCTAGCCTAAAAATAGCGTCATTCAGCAATTCAAACATCCATGAGACATTGCTGGACTGGACCGGAATCTCAGGAACGACGTCCTTAGTCTGGCCGAAAAAGTCTGTGTCCAGTCACGCTATCAGTCTCTTATCTGGTATCGCAGCTCTCTGGTCCGATGGAACAACGACTGGAAGGTGTTGCCGGATAAAATCTACAGCTGCCTTATGTTGTTCCAGAAGGGAAAAATCCAGCTCCGCAGATTACCTTTCACCATCCGACTGGACCAGATGCGAATCTCGGTCGTCCCTATCTGACACTGCAGGGGAACATACCGACCCAGCTTCCTCAGACAGTTCCTGATCTGAAAGAGTTTCCGAAGGTTGCTGGGATGCTGTGATGAGTTGCGCTACAGGGCTTATATTTCGTCTAAATTTGTGAGAATCCATTTGGATTCTCGTGAAAATGGTTGCGAGAATCCATACCTACTATGAGTGTCCCAGGATCCCATGATGCCACCATGGTTGAACCACTGTTGTATACTGATAACACAAGTTTACAATTTTACCCAAAATAAATTTTTAATTTTTAAAACTAAATTTGATGATTTTGAAACGATAAATAATAAATAAATGATAAAATAATTAAATGAACAATATTTACCAAGAAAATCTTACAAATATGGCTGTCATTGGAACCGGCTCATTCCAATGACAGCCATATTTGTAAGATTTTATTGACAAAGTGTCAGGATATTTCAGGTCATGTTAGCCTTCTGCTGGTTAATTTGTTGCCGCTGTGTTAAATAAAGGGTTAAGTTGACTCAATTCTTTTCACGCGAATCCTAGCAGAGGTGCAGCGAGAATCTACATGGATTCTCGCCAGTTTTATTGCGCAAATCTTTGTGCGAATCGATTCTTGGATTCTCGTCAAAATTTTAGCCCTGCGCTATCTGCGATAGCAAGTCCGTCATGGAGGCCTGTGGAGCTGCGGTCTTACATTGTTTAGCTGCTGGAAGCTCCTGGGACGGTTCCTCTTGCATAATTCTTTTATGCGTACGTCCCGACTGGTAAGGCCTCGTGTCCTTAGCTACCGGATGGAGTGACCTGGTCGATGTGGAATCCTTTGTTTGCAAAGCAGGCTGGATATCTGAGGTCATGTAGCCAAGGTGTGGTCATGTGTGCTGGCGTGTGGAAGAGGAAGCCAATAGACTAGCTGACGCCGGCTGCCTATGCGACGGAGCATCCCGAGCAGGAGGAATGGACGTAAGCTCCGACTGATGAATGTTATGTACGACAACATCTGGCCTCTCTCGCTCGTGGTCCGGGTAGACCTTAACAAGCTAGCTACCGAACTAACTGGCTTCCTCTGATCCATCCTCCGATCCGTCGTTGCTGGGTGTGCGTGATCCGAGATTATAGTGCTCGCAACACCCTTTCTCCTCTGCTGGACCGCAACGGACGTACCCGACATCACATCACCCACATTACGAGTAATAGATCCGCCGGGCAAGCTAGCTGGCGACAAGGTCGTCAATCCTACTAAGGATCTAGGCACTTGTTTGATTTCCTTGAACACTTTTGCCGCTAGCTCTTTATTGGTTTGCAACGACGGCAGCACACTTCCGGAAGACATCACGAAAACATCACCCTGTTCTTGTTCCTCTGAAAAAGAGACTGAAAAACTAGAGTGACCCTGTGGCGAGAGGCATGGACCTCTCACCACTAACAATATACCGTGACACACGTCTCCAACGTTAGTCATCCCAACTGGAACACACTGAACAAGAATTAGTGCGAGTACAGTGACTACAGCAAATACAAGGCAAATACAATGAGCATGAGAATTAGAGGAAGACTTCCTCGATTTACAATTTGAACAATATTCTTTCATAATTAAATTTATTTATTTATTTAATGGTGTTTAAGGTCACATTTTTGCACAATGGCTAATCATGACCACCTTTTCATAATTAAAAGATATATACAGCCGTAGTACTCGCACTGCCTTGAAAATACAAGATACAAAGTAATAATATAATCCATATCAAAAATTTTAAAAAATAATTCAAAAGAAAATTTTCGAAAAATTTTTTTTACATGAGCCCAAGTTCCCAAAGGGAATGATGAGCCCAAATGGATCCCAAAAAAAGCCTAAGTCTGGACAAAAATTTTAAAACATTTCTAAAAATTAATGTTACACTTACGGACAATATTAATGTATCTGACTATATAATAAACCTTACAGAAGACAAGGAATCACTGACAGAAGTAACCATTGTCAACATAAACAAAAGTCAATAAGAACCAGAAACAAGACTCCAGGCACTGAAAAACATGGCCCGAAATCAGTAACCAATTTAAAACACTATCCGATGTAAAACCGAATCTTCCACAGAAGCTGCAATACATCGGATGGTAGATGCATGACCAAAACGCCTAAACACCCCTAGGGTGTGGGCATAACCATGGGGATAACAGAATAATCATTCTGTAACTATGCTAAAACTCCCAAGAAATTTCAATAAAAAAGTTTTAAAAATTATACCAAAAGCATGGGAGATTAGAAAGTGGGGTATCAAGGAAAGGGAGAGAGGAAACACTTAACAAACAGTGTAGATTTCATAGCAAGAATGAAAACATCAGGCCCATGCCCCGAAATTAGGGAACATGAAATAATTTTACATAAAAATTATAAGTTACAGCCCTGAACACATCTTTCCACTGTTTCTTCCTCTCATCCTCTTATTTCGTCCTTGGATCCATCATTTCCTTCATGATTTTGTGTCTGGCATCATTTTAACTGAGATTATAAGCACAGATATCAGTGAGATGTTACTGATAGAAGGGCCAAACAAAGAATGAGAATTTGGCGCCAATTTCGGTACTTCCTTGACACTGCACATGCGCAGTGGACAAAAGTATGGAGGACCATATAGGACATTGAATTTTTTGATTTGGATGCAAATTTTGGGGATTGGGGGGGCAAAATTTGTGTTTGGCCCTGAATAATTTAAAGTTAGCACCAGCTAAGTCTGGGTCATTGGTACAGTATAAAAATATGGATATCATCGCACACATGCAATTCCAGGGAATAAAACTTCAAAATTTTACACTAACAGTTCAAAACAAAAAGAATAGTTTTTTTTCTTGCATATTTCTCCATGTTATATTCCAAAATGTGTGTAATATCATCAAGTGCAATGATGATATGACACTCTTGGGTGATCATGGAATATCTTTTACTGAAATGGTTCATCCATTCTTGTAACCACCTCACCACAGGCTATAACTGGATAATAAGCAGTTCTCAACTGCCATTCTTACATTGACCATATGAGAGCGAAACAGTTGTGATACATGAACTTTATTCGCAGTAATTAACTTCTATGTCTTTTCCATCTTAACTGGTTGTGGACTAGAAAAACTGCTTGATGGATATTACTAAGTGCAGTTTGTAAGTGCTCTGATGGGTTATATGTGGTGTCAGTAAATTTCATATTAGACTCAAGCTTTGCTTGAGGGCAATCAAGAACTTAGCAACACCATACACACAACATTTGGTCAATTTCTAATGGTGCAGTGAATTTGTCTTACCATTACTATTCAAATATACTGAAGTAGCAATTGCAATGATAAATGAAGGACATTTTTTACAGCCTGCTTTAAGCCTGTACCAAAATTGGAAACGTACATCTGCATAATTTACAAATTGAGCAAGTTTAAAAAAAAAGAATCTCCAAAAAATTCCAACAAAACCATATCATGTGACACCTTGTTGGTATAATCCCAGTGAGCTCATTCCAATGAGGGGGTCACATGATATGGTTTTGTTGAAATTTTGTGACAAATTTGGCAAAAATTATAATATCATGTGCATTAAGTAAAGGATTAATGCAAAATGGTTATCATGTGACGATATTCAAGAATAAAAAATCAAGACGAGATGACTCTAACTGTTAAGCTATCTCAAGATTTCAATGGCATATATATGGTATATACACAGATTGCTCATGACACCTTTATATGGATAATGGCGACCACAAATAACAAATTTGATATTATGTGCATTGAGTAAAGGGTGAATGTAAAATGGTTATCATCAGCAAACATATGGATAGATGAAAAATCAAGAGGGGAACACTCTGTTAAGTTATGTGTAGATTTCAATGGCCTACGTATAGTATATACACAGCTTCCACATGACACCTTTATATTGATAATGATTACCACACATACCTTGATAATTTGTCCTTCTTTAAATGGAAGCTCTTCATCAATGCAGTCTACATTAGGAGACATAGTAAATGGATCATAATCAAACAGGGCAATAAATAAACGCACTTTGTTTTCATCAAAGGGAGGATTTATCTCCCCTGTAATTGAATCAACATCATCATAATCTAACTGATCCTCATTCTGAAATTTTTCGAGTTCATGAGAAATCAATTTCAGATCATTGGCATTTAAATCTGAATTCACAACTTTATCCTTAGTCCTTGGAGAAACTCTATGAATGTGATAATCCTGCATGTCTTTATCACTGTGTGAACTTGGCCTTGGAGATCCATCCCTTTTGTGAATTTTTGGTTTTTGTTTTGAGTGTTGAGAAGTCTCATTTGGAATACTATGTTTATGTTCCTTTGAGTTAGTAGACACTTTCTGTGGAGATACTTGAGAATTGTGTCTATCATCGATCCTACTGCTCTGACTAGTTTTCTGTTGTATGGTTCCATCGTCGTTGGCATCGAAAGACCCCTTCTCAGAACCACTGTCTTTTGTTACTTCTGAAAAATATAATATCATGTTAACCCTTTCAGCATGGTTTGTATAAATAGACATTTCACCTGTGTCTGTAGGACATCTGTGCTGATACCAAATGGTGTGTCAAAGAATGTTATTAACCCTTTACCCAACACAGACAATATAAAAATTGATGATTTAAATGTTATTTTTCTAATTTTTCCCCAAATTTCATCCAAATAATATCATGTGACCCCTCACTGGAATGAGCTCATTCCAATGACGGGTTACATAATATAGTTTTGTTGAAATTTTTTGAAAAATAATTTTTTTCTACTGTTGAATTTGCATAATAAGCGAGGAGATGCAGCCGATTTAAGTAAAGGGTTAACTTTTAACCCGCAGAGTATTTTCAAGACATTTTTCAATAAATCTAGTCATGGCTGCTATAAAGCAGCCATGACTAGATTTGATGAACAATTCATCTAAATTTAACTCAAGAAATCATTGGTGAAAAATCTGTTCAATTTACAGGGAGTAAACTGGACTAAATATACCCAAATTACAATTATTTGAGTGGCAAGAGAAATTCTGTCCTGGGCAGGAATAGCCACCAGCAGCATACAAAGAGTTAAAGGAAAGGCTATGCCATAATTATGAAAGGACTAGTTCTCCTGTGCCTTCTGTGATGTTTTCAAGTCTGCAGGATGTTTATTTCTTTTTGACAACAAATCAAACTGATTTCCCTCTCTATTACATTTTTAAAGGCTGATTAATTAGTTTCCTTACAGAAAAGGACAATTTCCTAAAATGTGATTTGCAAATTCTGTAAATATTTCATTGGCAGCCTCTTCTTTTCCATTGAGAGAAATTTCTACTGAATGCCATTATGTGAGACCATGTTATGACGGTTTGTAGGACAATTGACATGTTGAGATTATGAAATGAAAGTGTCAATGACACTGCAGTGCAACTTGACCAAGAAGGGACTATTAAAAAAAAAACATGATAGCACCCCCCCCCATCCAGAACTCACCCTAAAGTCACATAAGAGAGTGGAAAAAGATTTTTTGGTCCTAAGAAGGCGTCAAGTCAATCACTGTGGTAACTCCTCCCATTAATGATGTTTGATGACAAGTTGTTACACTGTGACTTTAATCACAGCATAATAGCTTTTACATCAACAAATGTCATGGTGTTTACCAGGTATGAAAACCAGTTACACATTATCAACTTTACCATCTCAGCAATTGATTTTTGTCACTAGCAACTAAAATATGTTATATTTTTTTTACACAGACACACCACACACACACACCATTACTCTCTAAAAAACAAATGATGTTTTACATCTTAAAATTATCTGGTTCTAAAAATAAACTCAGTCTCAAACATATACATGTGACATAGGATTCTTTATTCACAATTTGTTCTAGAACCACCTTTATCGTTAAATCATGTCTCCTAGGCAGAAGCTTATGGGGGATCTATGTCGGTCATAACCCCCTTGTTACTCTTTTGTTTTACAAAAAATAGGTTTGAAATTGGCATATATATTTAATCAAAATATTTACTCCAAATATGAATCTACTGTAATTCGAATGACCTTGCTGATTGTTTATGACTGGCTAAACCAAATGAATCCTCATGGATAGTATAATTTTTGGAAGTTAAAACTGTCGAGGTCTATCCTCAGACCCCATTAAGCGGAAGGACATCTTCTCAAAATGTAGAGACGCATATGGTATAACATTTCTTATAGACACACACTCCTCAAATGAAGTTGAAAACATTTGGAAACAGGAGTGGGGGTTTGAAGTAGTCTTTTCATCATACAAAATAACAAAAGGGGGACTGACATTCTGTTCAAAAACAGTTTTGGCTATGAAATTAAAAATAAAGTAATTGATACAGCTGGAAAACTTCGTCGTGTTCGATGTTCTGATCCAATCACAGCGATTAACCATCGCTGCGGTATACGGCCCTAATAATGATGAACCTAGTTTTTATAAAAAAATTTTTAATACCATTGAAAATATCGGTAATATGTCAGTGTTGATTTGTGGGGATTGGAATGTAGCATTGGACCAAAGTTTAGATACACTAAATTATAAAAAAACAAAATAATGTTAAATGTAATGAATGCATCCACAAACATATGAAAAAAAACTCGACTTACTCGATGCGTGGCATTTAGAACAATCTGGTAAAAAAAGGTATACATGGAGAGGCCCTCACAAAAAACTGTTGCGATTAGATTACTTTTTAATCACATCTGACTTACAGACAGCTGTTCAGAAAGTAGATATTGGTATCATGTACAGGTTGGACCACACACCTGTTGTAATTTCCCTGAAATTTATAAATCAAACCAGAGGATGGGGTATTTGGAAATTTAATAACAGTTTGCTAAGCGACCCCAAATACATACAAATAGTTAAGGATACTATTGCAGATACTGTCCTTCAGTATTCGTACAACAATAACAGCAGTAGTAGTAGTAGTAGTAGTAGTAGTAGTAGTAGTAGCAATAATAATAGTAATAATAATAACTCAAGATTCACAATAAACGACCAGTTATTTTGGGAAACCCTAAAACTAATGATTAGAGGTAAAACAATTTCGTATTCCTCCTTCCTGAAACGAAAATGTCAGTGCACCAAATTAGCTATTAAAAAACAAATAAAAGTTCTCACTGAAAAACTCGAAGATGGTTGTGAAAATATGTCAGAAAATATCAATTACCTAACTAATGAACTGCAAAACCTAAGACATAAAAAAGTGCAAGGCATGATTATCAGATCAAAGGCCCGATGGAAAGTTGAAGGCGAAAAGCCCTCAAAATACTTCTGTAACTTAGAAAAGAGGCAGTACACAGAAAAAGTAATACCCAAATTAATAAGAGATGATGGTACAGAGTGTACAGAAATTGACGACATACTCACCGAGCAACGTAACTTTTACGAATCACTGTACAAATCAAAAATTAATCGCAATCACAAAACAGACCCTTTAGAAAGCTTGTTTTTTGACTCGCAAAATTCATACATTTGTAAACTGGATACAGAAGGAAGTTTACAACTTGATGAAAAACTAACTTTAAATGAGTGTGGTGTGGCTTTAAAAGACATGGGCAACAACAAATCACCCAGTTCTGATGGATTTACAATCAAATTTTATAAATATTTCTGGGGCGATTTGAACAAATACGTAGTTAATTCCCTAAACCTTGGCTATGATACAGGAAAGTTAAAAAATTTATAGTAATTTCTATATTTTTTATACTTACCAATGACCCAGACATAGCTGGTGCTAACTCTTAAAATATAGGGCCAAACACAAATTTTGCCCGCCAATCCCCAAAATTTGCATCTAAAACCAAAGAAAACATGTCCTGAATGGCCCTCCACACTTCACCTCTACTGCGCATGCGCAGTGTCAAGGACGTTCCGAAATTGACGCCATTAATCATTCTAATAACCAGTGCCTGGTAAGCGCTATGTACTCAGCGGGGAGGCAAGAGTTCCCAACTCCTGGGAGGGCCATCCCCGTCTGGGTCATTGTAAGTATAAAAAATAGAGAAATTACTATAAATTTTTTAACATTTTTATACTGTACCAATGATCCAGACATAGCTGAATAGTAAAAAGGCTGGAGGGCCAAGGACATAGAGCAAGATGGAATACGCTCAATAATATAAAATAGAGTCATCCCCTCTAGGGAAAAAGAAGTAATAGGCCTTACATGTATCTTTCTTATTTATGATAAATTAGAAAGATACAACACCTTCCAAAATTGAGCATCATACATCCATGTACTCTATTAATATCCAATATAATCCTTATACTAATAATTTTTAAAGTAAGCCAATAAATAAAGTAAGTCTAGAGAATACAGACTCTTATACTCCTTAAAAGTGTCTGAGGATTGCATAATCATGTCCGTAGACACGTGCTATATTCAAAAGCTATACTTTAAAAACTAAGACTTGAATGAATTTTAAAACATAAACTTCTCACTAAACAACCATCCCAATAACAGCTCAGAATTACTAACTCCGGAGGAGGTATCCCCTTGTTTTCATAGTAAAACAGGTGACCCAAGGGAACACCCTCCCCCCCCCCCCCCCCTTTTTCTTGCCCTGGGTCAAATAGCCCAGAGCGAAGAGGGCAGCAGAACGGAGTCACTGCCGAAACAGACAGCCTACCTAGCTATAGTAGCAACTGTTAAGTGAATGACATTCTGAGCAGTAGATAATAGACCTAACAATAGAGGCCTCCAGAAATGGACTCAATATTTCTGAGATAAAAAATTCATGAATGTGGATGGCTAAGCGCAATGAGCAGCCTTCAAAAATCTATAATAGCGACACTATTAATGTAAGCCCAAGATGTAGAAGAACTCTTACTTCATGAGCCGAAATCTCAAACACAACTGCTGAGTCAAGATATACCATAAGCAGTATCGATAGTTAATTGAATCCATTAGCAATAGAATGGAGCATAACGTCCTTCTAATAGGCATCAAAGACAGAAGAAGTTACGCCCATAGTAATAAACAGATATCTGTTTATAAATACATAAACTCTAACTGGACAGAGTAAAGGCCTATGCCCGTACGAAGACGGAAGGACCTTAAGAACAATAGGTTCCAGATATTAGGAGCCTAACTCTTATGCAAAAATCCAACCTAAATAGTAAAGGAAGTAGTGATTCCGAAACTACGAAAGTGAAAATCATCCATCGATAGTGCATGAAACTCACTGACTCTTCAGTAAAAGAGAAGCCAACAGAATTACTGTCTAAAAGGTCAGAATTTGAAAACTACTGTTTCCAGAGGCTCAAATGATTACTTAGCTAAATAAGAACCGAAGTTAAATTCCATATAGGAATTTTAATCTAAAGATTCTAAGTCTATTTATCAAAAAGTTACTAACTGACTTAGATGAAGAGACATAAGACTCAATTGTAAACTATCAAAGAGTGCATAGGTATGAGGTAACATAAACCTATAACCTTAATAATAACAGGCTGCAGTAGATCTTGTCAAACAAGTATACTAAAAAGTTGCAATGAGTAGTATGGAGGGATCAACAATATGAACATAGTGATCCCTACACCAACGACGGAAGAGCCTCCACTTTAGCCGCATAGAATAGCGAAGAAGAGGATCTCCTATAGTAAGAAATCGCGTCCAAAGCTCGTCCAGAACAATGCTTACAATGCAATACGGACCACACAACGGAATACGTGAAGGTTGCGACCTTGCGGGTTGTGTTAAAGATGACACGATTTACCCAGCGAAAAAAGATCCTCTCATTGAGGAAGATTTCGCGTTAAGTCCCACAGTAGACATCAGAGTAAATTACCCACAGTCTCTGTGAAGACAGAGATGCTATCAACAGAAATGTATTGTGGTTGTTTATCTTAGCAATACCTGCTGAAACAACAGCGCCGGAGGATACGCATATCCTATCATTCCGTCCTATTAGATCAATAGAGCGTTAACAACATTAGCTCAGAGATCCGGACAAGCCAACACATACGTCTGCAATTGATTAGCAAGCTGTGTCGTAAATAAATTATCATTGGGCACTCCCATAGATAGCAAATCTGATTGAATACTTGTTTGTTGAGAGTCCATTCTGACGGCAACAAGCGACCCCTAAGTGAACGGGAGTCCGGTAAAACAATCAGACGACCCGGAATATGACGGACCGAAACAGAACTTGGTGTACTATAACCAACAGACGGATTCTTTCCATTAAATTGAATAACGGAAACGAATGAGTGCCTCCCTGGTTCCGGAGATACGCCACTACTGTCGAATTAACGGACAGGATTTGGACATGCGTTTCTGAATAATGTTCATGCAATGACATAAAGCAAGCCTAAAAAACATTATTCCGCGGAAGATAATTGCTTGCTTAGAGACTGCGGAACCCAAAGACCCTAGCACTTCGAATCCGTTGGGATCAATATTATATCCCAATCTGTTTGACTGGCAACCGTCATAACTATAACACTCGGATCCGGCAACTGCAGTGGCACTCTCTGAGTCAACCACCGAATGTTTGCCCCAGTCTGAATCTCTTGTAACACTAGATAGACAAGAGAACGTGTAAATCGAGCAATTCATGGATTGCTGAAAAGTTGCCGTCGAAGAGAGGCTTCTCCGAGAACGAAGCGACTCTGAGAGAGTTCTTCACCTTACTATCCACGCGCGTGGATGTAGCTAGGGCTGCGTCACGTCTAACCAACTCCAATCAGCCATTGAAGGGCGGAGTTATACGTGAACAAACTACTGCCCTCAAAAGAAATTACATTGAGAATAATATCCCGTAAATCTTTTCTTGAAGACGTAATGATAACGCCTCAGTAAGGTGGATTACGTATGATAAAGCGTCTAAGTTAAGTCTACTAGACATCATTGTCGTTTCCAACATTGTGGTTGGAAAAGACATAGACGGCGAAAAAGAATATTTCCAGTCTTTAACCACGCCATCTAGACGCATGTGAACTCTCGGTATGCCCTGCTCTGCCAAAATAAATTATTCGTATAAATGATAAAACGGCAGAAATGAGCATTGCGGACAAGAAACTAAACTATCATGCTTGGTAGCAGGCTTATATGCATATATAGCGTCGAAAAATAAAACACATGTTCTAATGACATTATTGGACTGTGTCAGTAAGTCAGGGACAATGTCCCTGAACCGATCCAAAATTCCGTGTCCAATGACGCTATAAGTCTCTTATCCAACATCGCAGCAATGTAGTCCGAAATAACAATCACTGGAAGATAATGCCAGAAGATATGAATGGCAGCTTCCGATGCTACGAAAGGGAAAACTCGAAATCTTTCGAACCCTTTTCGCCATCCTGTCGGACCCTATAAAGCGTTCGGTCGTCCGTACCTGATGCAACCGCGGTCCGCACCGACCCAGCGCCGTCAGATAATTCCTGATTCGAGTAAGAAACTGTCGATTGCTGGGATGCTGCGAAACAACTGTGCTAACTCGGATAGCACGTCCATCACTGAGGCCTGAGGAGAAGCGGTCCTACAATGCATTGCCGCTGGAAGCTCCGTGATCGTTACCCCGTGCATACTACCAATATGCGAGCGAACGGAGTGTACAGGCCTCGTGTCCCTTGGCTACCGGATGGCATGACCTATTTGCCGTGGAATCACTGAATGACGAAACTGATCGGATGCTCGAGGTCACGTAGCCAATGTGCGGTCGTGTGCCCTGCTGTGAGGATGAGGAAGCATTATCGACAGTCTCTCGGACTGTCAATATAACGGAGCGTCCCGACCGACAGACATATGCTCCGAACGTAAAATATCTGAACCACAACATGCGGTCCCCTATGTTGTTGGACGAGAGAGGGACCTCTCTCGCTCGCAGCCCGGACGGACCTGGACAAGCCAGGAACCGGACTAACAGGCTTCCTCCGAACTGTCCTCAATCCGCCGTCAGTGGGTGAGTACTAAAGTAATTATAGTGCTCGCATCACCCAAATCTCCTTCCTAGACCGCAACGGACGAACCCGGCAGCCGAACCATTCGATGAATGTACGCTACACCGGGTGAGCTAGCGAATGTCACTCCGTCGATCCTACAAGGGATCTCTTAGGCGATAGACATATTCCATGAGCACTTATTGCCGCTAGCTCTTCATTAACTATGACGACAGAGGCACACTTTTGAAAGACATCTCCGTAACTTTGCGAACAAGAAACCAGAAATGCTTGGTTATAGCAAGCATATAATAATAATATATAGCGTCGTTCAATAATTCGAAAGTTTGTGTGACATTATTGGACTATGTCGGAACTGAGGGACGATGTCCCTGAACCGAACGAAAAATTTCTAAGTCCACCGACGCTATCAGTTTCTTATCCGGCATCGCAGCATTCTGGTCCGACGAAAGAAGCTGTAGAAGATCAAGTCAGATGACATACACAACAGCATATGTTGTTCCGAAAGGGAAAGCTCGAAATCCTCCAAATCCCTTTCGGTATCCCATCGGACCGGATGAAATTTTCGGACGTCCGTACCCGCTTCCGCGGAGCGTCCCGACCCAGCATCGTCGGATAAAAAATATGCGACAGATTCAGTAGATGCTGGGATGCTGTGATAAGCTGTGCTATTTAGGAAAGCACGTCCGTTCCCGAGGCCTGTGCAGTAGCGGTCTTACGATGCATTGCCGCCAGAAGCTCCGTGTACGTTGACTCCCGCACACTTTCCTATGCGAACGTCCGGAGTCTGCAGGCCTCGTGTCCCTGGCTACCAGATGGTGTGACCTGGTCGCCGATGATTCTCTGACTGGCGAAGCTGACTGGATATCCGAGGTCACGTAGCCAAGAGCGGTCGTGTGCGCTACCATGAGAATGAGGAAGCCTTATTGACAGTCTACTCTATGTCGGAGCGTCCCGAGCGACGGACGTATGCTCTGAATGCGAAACATTTTGTACCACAACATCTGGGGCCAGATGTTGTTGTATGAGAGAGGGGCCTCTCTCGCTCGCCGTCCGGATGGACCAGAACGAGCTATGAACCGGACTAAAAGGCTTCCTCCATTCTCCCTCTAATCCGCAGTCACTGGGTGTGCATTTGGTTGATTTATAGTGCTCGCATCACCCCAAAACTCCTTCTAGACCGCAACGGACGAACCCGGCTGCCGAATCATTCGATGAATGGACGCTACACCGGGCGAGCTAGTGGACGTCAAAGGCCGTCGAACCTACTAGGGTCCTCTTAGGCAATTGGCGTATTTACATGAGCACTTTTCCGCTAGCCCTTCATTAATTGTGATGACGGAGGCACTCTGTTGGAAGACATCACAGATACATCACCCTAATCTTGATCGTCTGAAATAGAAATTGATAAAGTAGAGTGACCCTGCGGGGAGAGGACCGGAGTGTCCAATTCCCCACTAACATACCGTGACATATGCTTCCCATGTTGTCATCGAAATCATACGAAACAGAACAGGAGTTAATGCGAGTACACTGACCACATATAGAATGATTATAAAAGTCAGAGGAAGACTTCCTCTTATTACAATTGATCAATCCTTTCAGTGTGAAAAGAAAACAAGTCCTGGTACTCGCACCAACCCCTGGCAATCAAAATACATAATAATAATATGATCCATTAATATAGAAAAAATAATTGAAATCAAAATATTTTGAAAAAATATTTTTTCAGAACAGCCCAAGTTTCTGAAAAGTAACGTTGAGCCCAAATGGATCCCAAGCCTAAGTGTGGACAAAAATTTTAAAAATATTTTAAACAATTTATTCAACACTTACGAACAATAATAATGTATCTAGTTATGATTAAAATAACATCAAGATATTATTTTCAAGAAATCCCCCCTCACACAGAGGGCTGTTGTAAATGTAAACAATGAGTGTAAAAACACTAAAATAAGACTCCAGGCACCCAGGCCCGGAATCAGTTACCAAAAATACACTATCTGATGCAAAACAGAGACTTCCAGGGAAGAAACTGCAGAACATCAGATGGTAGATGCAGAACACAACGCCTAACCACCCGTAGGTGAAGACGTAAACATGGGGAAAAGAACAGAATTCATTCTGTTATTCAGCTAAAACTCCCAAGAAAATTTAGTAATAATAATTACAGAAACCATGCCAAAAGCATGGGAGAATAGCAAGGGGGGACTTAAAGGAAAGGGAGAGAGGAAAACACTGAAAAATCAGTGTAACTAAATAACCAGAATGACAACAAAATGGCTGCTGCCTCGAAAATAGGTAACTTAACATAATTTCATTAAAAAATTTTAAGTTACAGCCCTGATAATATTCTGTCACACATTTTTCCTCTCCTCCTTCTCTATCCTCCTTAGAATCACCATTTCACTAATATTTATGTGTCTGGCATCATTTAAACTGAGATTTACAAGCACAAAGATCAGTCAGATGTTAACTGATGAAGGGCCAAACTTAGAATGATTAATGGTGCCAATTTCGGAACGTCCTTGACACTGCGCATGCGCAGTAGAGGTGAAGTGTGGAGGGCCATTCAGGACATGTTTTCTTTGGTTTTAGATGCAAATTTTGGGGATTGGGGGGCAAAATTTGTGTTTGGCCCTATATTTTAAGAGTTAGCACCAGCTATGTCTGGGTCATTGGTACAGTATAAAAATATTGCCTATCACTCAGAGGTGGGGGGTAATAACATGTATACCAAAAGAAGGTAAATCGAAAGAATATATAAAAAATTGGCGGCCGATCTCCCTCCTTAATGTTGATCAAAAAATAGGCTCTTCGACAATTGCTAACAGACTTTAAAAAGTTCTCCCTAAAGTAATCTCCGAAAGTCAACTGGGATTTATGAAAGGAAAATTCATAGGTGAATCCACGCGATTGGTCTCTGATATAATTGAAAAATGTGAATCTATGAATATTCCTGGAATGTTAGTTCTAGTTGACTTCGAAAAAGCATTTGACTCACTTGAATGGTCTTTTATCAAAAAAACTCTGAATTTTTAAAATTTTGGCGAATCTTTAATCCAGTGGTTCAACACCTTCTATGGCAAGGTTTCTAGCTGCGTTATAAACAATGGGCATTGTTCAGATTATTTTAATATTCAGAGGGAAGTACGTCAAAGGGACCCATTGTCCCCTTACCTGTTTATTCTGTGTGTCAAAATACTTAGCGCATTTCTTAAATTCAACCCAAAAATAAATGGAATCAAAATTAATGATTCAGAGTATGTAATCAACCAATACACTGACGACAGTACTCTATTCTTAGATAATGACTAAGATTCTCTAACGAGGCCCTAAATGCTCTCGACAATTTTGCTGCAATATCCGGATTAAGCGTTAACTTTGATAAACTCATATCATATTTGGATAGGATCTCGGCATGGTTGTGGGTTCGTACTGGAAACAGAAAAACGTATAAAGTGGAATCATAATGGAACGTTTACCACCCTTGGCATAAAATTTGAAATAAATTCAGACAATTACTTCAAAAACATTTTTCAGAAAAAATAAACAAAATGCGAAAACTCTTATCAGATTGGTCCCTCAGAAATCTTACATTAGTCGGCAAAGTTACAGTTATTAAAACATTAGCAATTCCCATTCTAACCACTCTCTTACTGTTCTCTATGATCCGGCTGATAGAATACTAGATGAAATTCAAAGTATAATTTTTAAATTTCTATGGTCGGATAAAATGGACAAAATTAAACGTGACGTTATAATCAGTTTAATCGAAGATGGCGGGCTCAAACTACCCCACGTAAAAACACTGTGTTGCTCTTTAAAAATGATATGGATCAAAAAGTTACTAGATTCAGAAACAATGGCCCAATGGAAAATGTTCGTAGTCGATAATTTTTAAACTTTTGGGGGGGAAAATGTGGTCTTTGAATAAACATGGTATACTTAGTGTTTCAAATTATATGGACCCTTTCTGGAAAAACATGCTTAATTCATGGGCTCTCTTAAAAAATAGCGATCCAACAACCCCGACGGAGATCCTCTCACAACCACTATTTTATAATAATTATATAAAAATTAACAATGAATCCTTTCTTTACAGACGTTGGTGCACAAAGGGTGTTTTCTTCATAAATGATATACTTTGCGCTTCTGGGGCCATTATTGACTTTCAAGAATTTAAGTTGAAATATGACCTTGATATACCATTCACCAACTACCTCGGTGTGGTGAATGCAATACCAAGGTCATGGAAAAATATAATATCCAATAGTACAAAACTTGAATATGTTTCTGATCCCCTGGTAAGTGACATCATATCTTGCACTAAAGCCAACCGCCATTTCTATCCAATATTTCTTAATAAAGTATCACAAAAACCCACACATACCCAAGAGAAATGGAACACCACATTAGATGAAAGTCTTGACCATAATGATTGGCAACTCATTTACAAACAAACCTTTAGGAAAACAGATAATACATATCTACAAAGTTTATAATATAAGATTAACCACAAAATCCTATTTACAAAATCTAAAGTCATTAGATGTGGGCTTTCGGAAACAGAGCTGTGCTCTTTCTGTGGAAATACGAAGGAAACGATCACACATCTGTTTTACGATTGTTCTTTCTCAAAAACAGTTTTACTTTCACTAGTGGAAAAGCTTAACCTTAATCCGGATCCGCAAGTTCTACTAAACATAAATAAAAGAGAAATAATTTTAGGTGCAACTTCCGAGCATGCCTATCCAAATGTCTGGAAGACCTGTCTCCTCATCTACAAAAAGTATATTTACACCTGCAGCCGAAGTGATATCATCCCCTTCTTCCCAGGTCTAGCAACAGCTGTAAAATACTACAAAAATATTGAAATGTATTCTCTATACATGTACTCAATCAGCAAGGCTGAGCGTATTAAGGAAAAATGGAACAACTTAACTGATGCATTTTTTGAATAATTGGAGAACTGCTCTGTATGTATATATATTATGCTGTAAAAATTCAGTTTTGTTGTAATCTTTTATAATGTACTATTCTTCTAAGGATGCCAATAAAAAAAATTTAAAAAAATAATTTTTTTTTAAAATATGACCGTGAAAAGTGTGCACATCATCAGCATATTATATAAGCAGACAACACTTGTAAACAAAATTC
The DNA here is from genome assembly GCA_031216915.1 of Pictodentalium vernedei. Classification (NCBI taxonomy): domain Eukaryota; kingdom Metazoa; phylum Mollusca; class Scaphopoda; order Dentaliida; family Dentaliidae; genus Pictodentalium; species Pictodentalium vernedei. The sequence continues at coordinate 242,643,623 of CM062294.1, read as the reverse complement.
TTGAACAACTAATTTTTTAAATTTTTTGTCTCAAAAGCATAGGTTATGACCCTCATTGGAATGAGCTCGTTCCAATGAGGGGTCATAACCTATGTTTTTGTGACAAAAAATGAAAAAATAATGAAAATTAATTCGCAATTTTTGTGAATAGTGCTGGCCGGTTTTGGCCATTACGTTGGGAAAAGGGTTAAAAATGGTCAACAGTTGCTTGGCATTGGGGAAACTGAAAACCTTCGAGAATATCATTTTTTGGTTGCAGTTTATTTATAGAAACATCTGCACAGCCTCTTCCACCCAAGATGGTGGCACTTAAGGAACTGTTCTATATGTGGCCAATGATCATTCCAGCAATCCAGTTGTATTGAGATCAGTGGTCAGACTCGATCAGTTCTTCTGGTTATTCATTCAAGGTATATCAAAGTGTTATAGAAACATTGGCCCAATATTAATAACTATGTGTACTAACTTACCTATGACAGGCACATTTGTAGTTATTGCAGGCACTTTTAGAGAAGAATGAGCAGACTTGGATTTCTCACTGGATGAATTATTAGAGCGACTGGAATTCTGTCTTGGGGCAGGCTTAGGTTGTTTCTCCATCTAAAAGAAAGAGTATTATATTTTCAACAATGCTGTGTTTATGTAAAATATTATAACTCCTGAAAAGACTGCTCCTGTAGCCACCACATGGGTAGGTAGAAATTTTATAAGATTAAATGGCAGCTATATGAACTGAGACAAATTAAAAATTTCTATTTCGCAGAAAGGAGGCTGGCTACACCTTAATAATTAAAGGTTTAACCCTTTACCCAACGAAATGCCCGCATCCGTCCGCGTAATATGCAAACTGAGCTCATTCCAATGAGGGGTCACATGATATGGTTTTGTTGAAATTTTTTGAAAAAAATTGAAAAATGATATTTAAAATAATAAATTTTGATATCGTCTTCATTGTTTGTTTGTGTGTTGGTGGTGAACGTCACATATTTATGCACCATGGCTAATCGTGACACAACATGGAGATGAAGTCAAGTTTAGTCAATCGTTGATCAACATGTTGCCCATTTTAGAGGACTTTCACCCCAAGCATTGGTGACTGGGTCCTATTTTACTAGTAAAGCGGAACTGGTTTACCACAGTAAACAAGTATCGTCTTCATTGGGTAAAGGGTTAATTCTAGTATTGAAATGGTTAACCGGATAACCGCTTTGAAACCAATTACCTACTTAACCGATTAGAAAAACTATAAAATGATTATACGAAAAAACGATGGCGATCGTAATTCCACGATTAAAACATAATAAATCTGACGCTTCTCCTTTGGGATAGATTACACCTCGAGGCTACATCGTATATACTGAGAAATAATCAACTTTGGTGTTCAAGACTTCCTTAATGAACGGCAATTTCTGGGAGTACTGAGTCATCACAGAAATCATTCTGTATTATGTATACAAATGTTGTCGAGTACTCAACAACGTTTGTTTTATTATTCTGTATTATGTATACAAACGTTGTCGAGTACTCAACAACATTTATTTGTATACACTCTACAGAACAGTTTTACTGAATACTGCTTTCCAATTCCTATAGTTTTGATCCCAAATTTGGTGAAATAACGGCCACAAATAACCGGATATTATCTGGTTATAGCTCTTGGTTAGTCGGTTGTGAAAATGAGCCAACCATTTCAGCCCTACTTAATTCCATCTCTCATAACTTTTAATTCACAAAACAGGTGCCCCAACATTCTGCCTTTAGGTTAACATGCAAATTGCATTCTCTAAGCACCTTTGCAGCAGTTGGTTATTGGCAAGTTTGCCAGCAGTAGCAGCAGCCATTATTAGATTTGATAAAAAATATTTTAAAACTACCCAGCATTCTAAGAATTGACTCCATGACCTCTCTCTTCCATAAATTTAATGACAAACCACAAAACTACTACACCCCTTATTTATACACAGACAACCACAATTTACCTGACTCTGAGAGGCATTTGCATTTTGATTGTTGATGTCATTCACTTCCTCATCCACCTCCAATATATCTGACAGTTCTGAATTACTGCTCTCATCAAAGTCTTCTTGAGACTGTCCATTTATCACAGGTACCTGAAATACAGACATTTATTTATATAGTATTGGTATGACAAGAAAAAAACATCTTACAAATGTTTACAAATATACTAGAGAAATGTATAGCAAAACTACTCAACGATTTCTTTTCAATACACTCAGTACATTCAGATTAAATTAACATCATGAACATCATCATTGTAATCATCAATCATCAACTGTGTAAAACTGTTCCTCACCACATAAAGAATCAACTGATTCAGTGACAGATGCCTATATTTTGACCAGGGATGCCAGAAGTACAAAAAGGCAGGGCCTTTCAACTATTGAGAGGGCACTGTAGAAAAGTTTAACAGGGTGTCTGACTCTAGTAGATACCTCATTGAACCACTGCTGTTTGCAGGACATATTTCCTGGGGGGGGGGGGGGGGGGGGGGGGAGGGGCATCACACCATTGCAGGATACATTTCCCTGCTAGGGATACAGAATATATATTTATTTATATTTATTGAGTGTTTAAGGTTACATACTTATGCACAATGGCTAATCGTGACAGCTTTACAGGTGGAGGAAGCTGGATTGCCCGGAGGGAATCATTGAACATCGACGAGCAACTGTCAGCTCCTCAACAATTCTAACTCTGTTCAAGCTCCGCTCAAGCAGGGTTACAGCGGTTGAAGACATGTGCACCATTTATATGCAGTACGCTTTAGTACATGGCATCATCGTGCCCCCATGTAGGCAACTGGGATAAAGTACCTTGCCCAAGGACACAACGCGGGTCGTCCCGGATGGGGATCAAACTCGGGACAGGGGATACAGGATATAATAATGCAATCTGTGCTTTTGTTGCATTTTTCATCGCACTGGGCATCAAGGACAATCAAATGGTAATTTTTCAACCATCTTGCCCAACCAAACCCTTCTCTCCCCACAACAATATGGATGGCACCCAATTTTAGGGAAAAAATTTTAAAAATATTTCTTTTTCATCAATTTATTAAAAATAATTAAAGCAAGGTAATTGCTGTGGACAGCACATCTCTCAATAATAAATAGATGTGCATGTTTCATTCATTCATTATAAATTCAGCTCTGATCCATTTGACTGACCAACAACACTGAATTTGCAATACACTTTTGTCAAACACAAATTTAATTGAAGGGTTTTGGAATGCAATGAAGCCTACTTACTTTGATCTTTTTCAACTGAATAACCCTAGTAATTGCAAAAGACTTCCAAACAGAAAACCACTTACCATATCACCAGAAAAAATTGACCTTTTAATTGCACATAGTTTAGAGATTAGATAGATAGATAGATAGTTTATTTAACAGTATACATATTTTACAATCATGATGTTTTGACAACAATTATATCAATACAGGATATACCGTTGGGAAATTTAAATTTTATAGTAAATTTCCTTTTTTATTATATCTACCACAATTCTTTACTACAGGCTTGCACTACAGTAGAAGTCCTTAACTCGGATAATATACTGTCTATTTTTGTCTTTCCCAAGCAATTTGGGAAAGAAAAGTGGTGCAAAAGCACCAAGAAACAATAAGCCAAAACTGGGTTGAGTGCAACCAGTGCAGACCCAGTATGGGACGCTCTCTCCCAAGTACAACTCCACGACTTCCATTGCCAGTGCGCATATACTTCACTAATGACTCATTCTTTTTGAACCTGCCAACATTAGAGTTATGTGATCAGCGGGAAGGAAGGATTCTTACTCGTATAAGAAGACGGGAGGGCCTCCATGTAAACAATTGTGGTAGGTATAATAAGAAAGGAAATTTACTATAAAATTTAAATTTCTTATCAACCTACCCACAATTGTTTACTACAGGCTGAATAAAATAGGCTGGAGGGAATCGCATAACCAACCCTCACATAACCCAAGTGCACTGGAACCGTGAAGCAGAAGGAAGAGGTCCCGAGGCTTATCAACCATAGCATCGCAATCATTAGTAAAAGACAATGAAAGGAGACATATGGGTCTGTGTGACACACAGACAGAAAAGAGCAGTAACAGCACAAGGCTGAAATTGACCTTCAAGAAGCCTAATGGCTAGGGCAGACAACAGCCTGAGCAGAAGAAAGAGGACCCAATGCAAAAAGGTCCTCCGTCTGCTCCTGCAACTGACGCAGATGGAAGGTGGAGAAAGTAGAGGCATTTCTCCAGTAGTCTGCCTGCATAACATCCGATAACTTGACGGAGTTAGAATAAGCCCAAGAGATAGACAATGCACGCACCTCGTGGGAAGAAATATGATTGGTAATACAATCGCCAGCTGTAAACGACCGTAAGCCGTACGAATAGCAAGACAAATCCATCGAGAAATGGATTGAGGAGAGATCTTCTGTCGACCAGGAATAAGAGACAGAAAAAAACGTTTCCTGCCTTTCCGAATGAATTGTGTCGGATTAAGATAAATGCAAATAGCACGGACCGGACAGAGCAAAGGGCGATTACCCTCAACAGAAGGAAGAGCCCTGATACAGACAGGAGGAGGAATAGTATCTGGTAACTGATTCTTGGCCAGAAAAGAGCAATCAGTGGTAAAAGAAACACTGTTGGGAAAGCTCCTAAAAAAGGCCGGGTCAACCGAGAGGGCGTGAAGCTCACTAACCCATCTGGCAGAAGCAAAAGCCATCAGAAAAGCAGTCTTATATGTGAGAAAACGCATATCCACCTGGGATAAAGGTTGGAATGCCACCCCCCCCCCCCTCCCCCAACCATCGTGGGTAAGCTGCAAAGTACGAGGCCTTTTCAAAGAAAAGTGCCGAACAAGCTTGGAGAGGTAAGGATTAGTGCCGATACGACACTTCCCCACATAAGAAAAAGTCTCTGAAAGCATGGACCTGTAACCTTTGATAGTAACAGGCTGGAGATCCCTAGAATCAAACAGATATACCAGAAACTCCGCAATTTGTAAAATCAAAGGATTGGCATAATCAACAGAGTGATCAGCACACCATCGACAGAAGACCTTCCACTTAGCTGCATAAGCTAAACCAGTGGAGTGCCTCCTTGAAGAAGAAATGCACTCCACTGCTCGTCTCGAAAAACCTCTACGGAGGAGACAGGACCTGACAAAAGATATGCATGAAAGCACAATGAAGTCGGGTTGACGTGAAACCTCCTCGGGTGACCTTGGCAAAGAAGGTCGCAATGTAGGGGGAGACGTGCCAGAACCGCCGCCATCAGCGAGCGGAGTTGATTGATCCACACCCGCTGAGGCAACCGGGGGGGGGGGGGGGGGGGGGGGGGGGGGACCGGATACTTATCGATAACCGGTCGGAGTCGGCCGGCCTTCTTCGGCACCAAGAACAGGCGGGAATAGAACCCCATGGATGTGAATGCTCTTGATGGCCTCGATCGCCCCCTTTGCCAGGAGATTGTCTATCTCCGTGGACAAAAGTTCCCGACGTAAAACGTCTGAAGGAACTGTGGTTTGAAGAGGCACCCTGGACAGAGTGGGGTGCCTTCGGAAGGATATTCGCAGCCCGGACCGAACAACATCTAACACCCAAGGATCGGATGTGATGGTGGCCCAATGGTCTGCAAATTCTGCTATCCTTCCTCCAACCTGGGACGAGTTGAGGTGAGGACCTTCATTTCGAGCCCCAACGAGGCCCGTGAGAGGAGAAACCACCTCCTCTACTGAATGAAGAATCCTGAGACTTCCCTCTAGTCTGCCGATGCTTACCCTTACCCCTTCAGTAAGAAGTAGAAGTGGAGGCAGAAGGATTAGCAGCTGATCTTTGGAATGACGTTGGACGGCATCCCGGACCGTCAACACGGAACCATGGAAAAGTTGCGGACCTGCCAAAGAAGCAGATCGAAGAGCAGCGTGATACTCCTCAGGAAGAGATTGGCCTGTGTCCAGCACAGAGTCCCTTTGAACTAATTCCAGATTAGCCGTGTTACAGGCATGCGTGTGAGTAAGATGCATGAGCGCCTTGGACAGCACATGCAAAGGAGCCTGTACCTCATCAAACTTATCTGGAGGCAGATAAGCAGCTAAAGTTGAGACGACGTGATCTGTGAGAGAAAGCATACCCAGCATCTCTCTCGATAAGCCCAATGTGGACTCCAGAGTCGTCATCAGAATGATGGCAGACTTGGGCTTGGAAAGCCCAAGGGAATTGGAGTACTGATCCAAGACTGGCAAAGATTGGCAGACTGACGGATTGGCGGAATCGTAGGAACGATAACGCACCGGAGGCAAAAAGGTGTCAACCCTGGTGAAGAACGAAGCCTTCATAGTCTTGGAACTCAGCTTAAGAGTCCAAGGCTGAAAATGCTTCAACCACCTGCACCGACTGGCACGGTCGAAGACGCCCAGAAGCAGGTTGCCTCATAGGCTGTAGGCGCGCGACCAATGATCGCGGCCTGGCTGACACTGTCGGCTGGTTTGATGGTTTGAGATCTGGAAGGAACCCAAACACAAAATCAAGAGCTGCATCCAAGTCCGAAGACTGCTATCTCTCGACATCAAGCATGTCTCACTCCTCCCCTGAGTCGGAAGACACATAGCCCATCGTGGGCAAACCAGCCGTCGTCTCGCATGGTGTCGGAACACCAGGGGGATCAGAAAGTGGCCTGTTTCCAATCCCGGAGATGCGGCACCATAGGGGTACCTGGAAACCACTCGCTGCCTCGCTGGAAGCAACAGGAAGGCTCTTCGAGAGAACCTGAGTGAGTAAGGAGAGGGCCTCCCTAAGCTCACTGCCCGTACTGGCCGGTTCGACAGGGGAATGAACCGGAAAAGTGGCTTCACCTCTGACCCTCTTAACCAGCGAAGGGTTACGATCCTCCAAAACACCCGACGCGGGACGACAGTCGGCAGCCAAAACGTCTGAAGGCAGACGTGTATAGGGGTACGACACACCCCGAGGATCAACATAGTGGGGCAGAAGGTCCAGGCTGCACAAAAGACGTTGGTCCCCTAAGACTGGTCGTATGGCCAGAATGAGTGGACGGAAATGCCACGGAGTTCATAGTGTCCCCACTAAGAACATCCGAATCCAATGACACAACTGTGGTGCTCGCCATGCAGAGACCACAGTAGAGGATTCGGACGGCAGCCCCTTCCAACTTCGCCGAGTTGAAGTCAGGAAAGGCTGAGGCCGATATCCCACGTCTACACTACCAGACATCCCTGCAGTCCCCTGCAGGGCAAAGCCTAGGCCAGCTGAAACCGAAGACGAAGCAGATGGACCAGCAGTAATAGTAGATACGTTGGGAGTCATTGAGGTTGATGGAATCCATATTTTTCCAATTTTGTCAGAAGAATGTCATGATTTATTGTGTCAAGCGCTTTAGAAAGATCGATAAATGTTGCTAACGTGATATCCTTGGACTGTCGGTTATTTTCTTGCCCTATATGTTTTAAAAGTTGCATGATTGGGTGTATAGTGGAATGTTTACTTCTGAATCCATACTGGTGTTCAAATAAAATATTGAGAGTCGACATGAAACTAGTCATTCTGTTTGCCATCAGCTTTTCTAATATTTTAGAAAATGTTGGAAGTATACTGATTGATCTGTAGTTGTTAAGATTGTTCTCATCCCCAGTTTTGAAAATTGAAATTACCTTGACAACCTTCATCTGGTTTGGAACCGAGCCACTAGTAAATGAGTTATTTATTATTTGGGACAGGGGCGAGACCAAATTAATTTTTGACTGTTTCACAATATTTGTTGTTAGTCCATCACAATCTTCATTGTTTTTAAGTTTTAGGGTTTTAGTAACTTTTACAGCCTCGTCTGGAGTTGTAGGGTTTATAAAGAAGTTATTTTGACAATTAATTTTTAGGTAGTCCAGAAACGATTTGCGGGGTTTCTTAATTTTATCAATTGTACATTTTCCTATGTTTACAAAAAAATTATTAAACTCTTGGGCAATTAAGGCTGGATTATTTATTATTTATTTCCTGGCTGTTATCTAGGGTAAACAAGGGGTGGGGGGTGGAAAAAATTTGCAAAACACTGATGCCGGGGTGGGCGGGTGGTCAAGGAGGACAAAAAAAAATTTTTTCTGATGCTTGCAAATTTTTTCCTCAGACACTTTTGGGCAGAATTGTATACCATAATCAGTGGAGTATCATTCAAGAACCAATAAAAAAGGCACTCAAGTTATCAGGGGGTACCTACCATGGGTTATATACAATTATAAAACTGTTATTGCAGCTGAGCTATGATTCAGCATATAGTGATACAATGTATGACATATTGAATAATGCAAGTTAAAATGCATCACTAACTGCAATTATCAAACACTGCATTCTAAGGATAAGTTATCTTGAGGGTATTCCGTTTGATTAAATTTCTAATATGTTCACCCTGATGAGATCGGCTGGCTTAGATGAGGAGCAAAGACAATTATGTGAAGTCAGGAACAGTTACAGATTTCAGCTGCAGAAACAATTCTGTACAACGATGTATCCAGACCTATTACGAAAACACCAATGACTCTTATTGCCATTGTAGGAAGTATGTAACACAAAACCTACTAAACAATGAACTTGATTGAACTGCTAATATCATTTATTGAAAAGAATTGCTTAGCACAATATCTGCAGCTAAGTTGCTTCTCATCCATTTTCTATTTAGTTACCTGCTGTCATCTGCAAAAATTAAAACAAGAGGCCCCAGGGGGCCTGAGGGCGCTCACCTGACATGGTAGTCTAAATATCAAACCAGGGACTTGACTTGAATAAGCTGCATACGCCCCTCCTAAGAAAAGCATATACCAACTAGATGAAGCGATTGTGCCCACACAATACACAGGATTTTCGTTCTATTTTCAGTTCCTGCACTTTAACGTCCCAAAATTGAGATAAACACATAAAAAACAGATTTTTTTCCCAAACAAAATACTTTCAGCCTAAATTTTTTTCTTCTTCTTAAAACGCATAAAAAACGCTAAAACTAATTTCCGGATTTTGATCCAAAATTTTCTAAGTCCCACCCAGACCCCAAATTTTTGGTGTAAAAAAAAATGTTTTTTTTTTGTCTTAAAATTGACAGAAACGCATAAAAAACAAAAAAATTATGGATTTTGGTCCAAAATTTTCGAAGTCCCACCCGGACCCCAAATATTCAGGGTAAAAAAAAAATTTTTTTTTTTGTCTTAAAACTGACCGAAATGCATAAAAAACAAAAACAAAAATTTTCCGGATTTTGGTCCAAAATTTTCGAAGTCCCTCCCGGACCCAAAATTTTCGGTGTAAAAAAAAAAATTTCTTTTTGTCTTAGAATTGACAGAAACGCATAAAAAACACAAAAAAAAAATTTACAGATTTTGGTCCAAAATTTTCTAAGTCCCACCGGACCCCAAATTTTCAGGGTAAAAAAAAAAAATATTTTTTTTGTCTTAAAATTGACAGAAATGCATAAAAAACAAAAAAACAAAAATTCCAGATTTTGGTCCCAAATTTTCGTAGTCCCACCCAGACACCAAATTTTCAGAGTAAAAAAAAATTTGTTTTTTTTTTTTGTCTTAAAATTGACAGAAATGCATAAAAAGCAACAAAAAAAAAATTTCCGGATTTTGGTCCCAAATTTTCAAAGTCCCACCCAGACCCCAAATTTTCAGGGGAAAAAATTTTTTTTTTTTTTTTGTCTTAAAACTGACAGAAATGCATAAAAAACCCCAAAAATTTTTTTCGGATTTTCGTCCAAAATTTTTTAAGTCCCACCCGGACCCCAAATTTTTGGTGTAAAAAAAAATGTTTTTTTTGTCTTAAAATTGACAGAAACGCATAAAAAACAAAAAAATTATGGATTTTGGTCCCAAATTTTCGTAGTCCCACCCAGACCCCAAATTTTCAGGGTAAAAAAAAAAATATTTTTTTTGTCTTAAAATTGACAGAAACGCATAAAAAACAAAAAAACAAAAATTCCAGATTTTGGTCCCAAATTTTCGTAGTCCCACCCGGACCCCAAATTTTTGGTGTAAAAAAAAATGTTTTTTTTTGTCTTAAAATTGACAGAAACGCATAAAAAACAAAAAAATTATGGATTTTGGTCCAAAATTTTCGAAGTCCCACCCGGACCCCAAATATTCAGGGTAAAAAAAAAATTTTTTTTTTTGTCTTAAAACTGACCGAAATGCATAAAAAACAAAAACAAAAATTTTCCGGATTTTGGTCCAAAATTTTCGAAGTCCCACCCGGACCCAAAATTTTCGGTGTAAAAAAAAAAATTTCTTTTTGTCTTAGAATTGACAGAAACGCATAAAAAACACAAAAAAAAAATTTACAGATTTTGGTCCAAAATTTTCTAAGTCCCACTGGACCCCAAATTTTCAGGGTAAAAAAAAAAAATATTTTTTTTGTCTTAAAATTGACAGAAATGCATAAAAAACAAAAAAACAAAAATTCCAGATTTTGGTCCCAAATTTTCGTAGTCCCACCCAGACACCAAATTTTCAGAGTAAAAAAAAATTTGTTTTTTTTTTTTGTCTTAAAATTGACAGAAATGCATAAAAAGCAACAAAAAAAAAATTTCCGGATTTTGGTCCCAAATTTTCTAAGTCCCACCCAGACCCCAAATTTTCAGGGGAAAAATTTTTTTTTTTCTTTTGTCTTAAAATTGACAGAAATGCATAAAAAACCCCCAAAAAATTTTTCGGATTTTCGCCCAAAATTTTTGAAGTCCCACCCGGACCCCAAATTTTTGGTGTAAAAAAAAAATGTTTTTTTTGTCTTAAAATTGACAGAAACGCATAAAAAACAAAAAAATTATGGATTTTGGTCCCAAATTTTCGTAGTCCCACCCAGACCCCAAATTTTCAGGGTAAAAAAAAAAATATTTTTTTTGTCTTAAAATTGACAGAAACGCATAAAAAACAAAAAAATTATGGATTTTGGTCCCAAATTTTCGTAGTCCCACCCAGACCCCAAATTTTCAGGGTAAAAAAAAAAATATTTTTTTTGTCTTAAAATTGACAGAAACGCATAAAAAACAAAAAAACAAAAATTCCAGATTTTGGTCCCAAATTTTCGTAGTCCCACCCGGACCCCAAATTTTTGGTGTAAAAAAAAATGTTTTTTTTTGTCTTAAAATTGACAGAAACGCATAAAAAACAAAAAAATTATGGATTTTGGTCCAAAATTTTCGAAGTCCCACCCGGACCCCAAATATTCAGGGTAAAAAAAAAATTTTTTTTTTTGTCTTAAAACTGACCGAAATGCATAAAAAACAAAAACAAAAATTTTCCGGATTTTGGTCCAAAATTTTCGAAGTCCCACCCGGACCCAAAATTTTCGGTGTAAAAAAAAAAAATTTCTTTTTGTCTTAGAATTGACAGAAACGCATAAAAAACACAAAAAAAAAATTTACAGATTTTGGTCCAAAATTTTCTAAGTCCCACTGGACCCCAAATTTTCAGGGTAAAAAAAAAAAAATATTTTTTTTGTCTTAAAATTGACAGAAATGCATAAAAAACAAAAAAACAAAAATTCCAGATTTTGGTCCCAAATTTTCGTAGTCCCACCCAGACACCAAATTTTCAGAGTAAAAAAAAATTTGTTTTTTTTTTTTTGTCTTAAAATTGACAGAAATGCATAAAAAAGCAACAAAAAAAAAATTTCCGGATTTTGGTCCCAAATTTTCTAAGTCCCACCCAGACCCCAAATTTTCAGGGGAAAAATTTTTTTTTTTCTTTTGTCTTAAAATTGACAGAAATGCATAAAAAACCCCCAAAAAATTTTTCGGATTTTCGCCCAAAATTTTTGAAGTCCCACCCGGACCCCAAATTTTTGGTGTAAAAAAAAATGTTTTTTTTGTCTTAAAATTGACAGAAACGCATAAAAAACAAAAAAATTATGGATTTTGGTCCCAAATTTTCGTAGTCCCACCCAGACCCCAAATTTTCAGGGTAAAAAAAAAAATATTTTTTTTGTCTTAAAATTGACAGAAACGCATAAAAAACAAAAAAACAAAAATTCCAGATTTTGGTCCCAAATTTTCGTAGTCCCACCCGGACCCCAAATTTTTGGTGTAAAAAAAAATGTTTTTTTTGTCTTAAAATTGACAGAAACGCATAAAAAAACAAAAAAATTATGGATTTTGGTCCAAAATTTTCGAAGTCCCACCCGGACCCCCAAATATTCAGGGTAAAAAAAAAATTTTTTTTTTTGTCTTAAAACTGACCGAAATGCATAAAAAACAAAAACAAAAATTTTCCGGATTTTGGTCCAAAATTTTCGAAGTCCCACCCGGACCCAAAATTTTTGGTGTAAAAAAAAAAATTTCTTTTTGTCTTAGAATTGACAGAAACGCATAAAAAACACAAAAAAAAAATTTACAGATTTTGGTCCAAAATTTTCTAAGTCCCACTGGACCCCAAATTTTCAGGGTAAAAAAAAAAAATATTTTTTTTGTCTTAAAATTGACAGAAACGCATAAAAAACAAAAAAACAAAAATTCCAGATTTTGGTCCCAAATTTTCGTAGTCCCATCCAGACCCCAAATTTTCAGGGTAAAAAAAAATTTGTTTTTTTTTTGTCTTAAAATTGACAGAAATGCATAAAAAACAAAATTTTTTTTTTGTCTTAAAATTGACCAAAACGCAGAAAAAACCCAAAAAAATTTTTCTAAGTTCCACCTGGACCCAAAATTTTCAGGGAAAAAATTTTTTTTTTTTTTTTTTTTTGTCTTAAAATTGACAGAAATGCATAAAAAACAAAAAATTTTTTTTTTCAGATTTTGGTCCAAAATTTTCCAAGTCCCACCCAGACCCCAAATTTTCAGGGTAAAAAAATTTTTTTTTTTTTTTCTCTTAAAATTGACAGAAATGCATAAAAAACCAAAAAAAAAAAATTTTTTCGGATTTTGGTCCAAAATTTTCGAAGTCCCACCCGGACCCCAAATTTTCAGGGTAAAAAAAAAAAATTTTTTTTTTTGTCTTAAAATTGACCAAAACGCAGAAAAAAACAAAAAAATTTTTTTTTCGGATTTTGGTCCAAAATTTTTCAAGTCCCACCCGGACCCCAAATTTTCAGGGGAAAAGATTTTTTTTTTTTTTTTTTTTGTCTTAAAATTGACAGAAATGCATAAAAAACAAAAAAAAATTTTTTTCGGATTTTCGTCCAAAATTTTCTAAGTCCCACCCAGACCCCAAATTTTCAGGGGAAAAAAAAAAAAAAATTTTTTTTTTGTCTTAAAATTGACCGAAACGCAGAAAAAACAAAAAAAAAATTTTCCGATTTTGGTCCAAAATTTTCTAAGTCCCACCCGCATCCAAAATTTTCAGGGAAAAAATTATTTTTTTTTTTTTGTCTTAAAATTGACCGAAAGGCATAAAAAACAAAAAAAATTTTTTTTCGGATTTTGGTCCAAAATTTCGAAGTCCGATACTTTTCAGCCTAAATATGAACCCAGGGATCTGGCTTAAACAAACTTGAATCTCACCCCCCTAAGGATGCTGCATACCAAATATCAAAACATTCTTATTGCTAGATCTGAAGAAGATTTTTCAAAAATACTCCTCATACTGCACTATTTTAAACATTTGGGCTCCCTTAGAGAGCCCAAATATCGACCCAGGCAATTGATTTCAATAAACATGTGAAACAATCTTACAAAGATGTTATATGTGAAATTTTAAAGCTTTTGGAGCAGTGGTTTCCGAGAAAAGTAGTCTTATGTTTTTCCCATTACCCACAGTGTTAAATAATGCTGACTCAGCACTTTTTCAAACTCCCCAAAAAGTACCCCATGATAAAACCGATGGCAATTTTTTTTTATAATTCCATTCTGTTGGTCCTAAGGAAGCTTCACAACAAATAAGAATTCTCAGTGCCGTGTAGTTTTGGAGATATGGGCGTTTTCATTTTTTTCTATTTTTAGCTCCTGTGGTTCCCACGGGGCTATGGGGAAAAAAATTTCGGCATAAATTAGGTACTTATGACCCAATAAGTACTCATGTAAAATTTGGTTCAAATCGGCCTCGCGGTTTGGAAAATAGAAATTTGGGGCAGGGCCAAAATTTTTGCCCCTCCTTTAACATCGTCAAATATAGCCCCTCCAACTTCTCTTGAACAAACTTGAGTCTACACCTCAAAAGGAAGCTGCATACCAAATATCAAGTCTCTGCTATTGCTGGTTCTTGAGAAGAAGATTTTTTAAGAATTGGAGCATTTTTGCCCCATCCCTCTGCTCAATGTGAGCCGAAACCTAATTTGACAAAAAAATCAAAGTCCGCAGACACAACCCCTTCTCACATGAAATTTCATTAATATGCGGCCAGTGGTTTGGGAGAAAAAGCCCAAACACCACCTTCACGACGGACGACGGACGAAAAGTGATCAGAATAGCTCACCCTGACTTTCAGTCAGGTGAGCTAAAAACACATACATAGAGCTGCATACTGCTGCATAGAGATTTTTTTTTTGCTACATCAACACCCTTCACTTCGATACTGAAGTATACTTTCTCATCTGCAATTATCTCTCTTCATGTCAGTCCATGCTGGTTCATGCATGTAGTCAAAAATCAACAATTTGTATGATATTTTACAAAGCTCTCTGAACTCTGTCGAATACCATATGTAGTGTTGGTTTCTACAACATGTTGGAACACATGGAGAGATAACTACAGGTAAAAAGTTAATGATATGACATTCAAGAGTGTTAATGAATTACAATAGAACATGCCTTAAGAGACCAATGTCTTTGGAGACCATGTTTTATATGGACATACCGGCTTTACTCTATATTTGGTTTGTTATGGGAGACCATCTGCCTTAAGAGATCACTTTGGTCTGATAAAACAGATGTTCTTTCAAGACCTGTTCTACTGTACAAGGTCAATCACTCAATACTGTATGATAAAATTGGTTATGGTGCAGTATGGTGGGAAGGATGATGCAGAAGCATCTATTTAGTGGGGGTGGGTGGTTCAGATAACCCCGGAAAAAAATTGTAAAACTGGAAAAAAATTACATGGGGTGGGTGGGTGGGTCCTCCTACCGGTCAAAAACAAAAAATCGATGTCTGCAAATTTTTTCCTAACCCTCCCTACCCCCCCCCCCCCCCCCCCCCCCCCCCGGGGTAAAAGAGATTAAATGTCTGCCAACAAATTACTCTGACAAGCATCGAATTCCACACATTCATAGACTATCCAGCCTCATTACACCCAATATAAGCATTTAATTTATTATTTCTTGTTTGAAAGAGCTTATTGAGATCTTTCAAACAAGATATAATGGAATAAATGTTCAGCCAGGCCTTTAAATTCTTCCTAATTAACAACGGTAAACGCTGTGCCCAAATAAGATAATTGCACCCAAATTATTCAGAGTTTGAAACTTTTTCCAAAGTTTTGCAGTGTTTTGGCAATATATAGTTTGGCCAGGTTTCCCTGATGCTCGTAATATAGCATAGGGCTTACCTTCGAATGAAACAATGCAACAGATAAATAATTTTAAAAAAAAACCCACAAAATTCGCCACAGAAAAGCAATCAGCATCGACAGTGTCGTATACAACACTGTCAACGGCGATTACTTTTCTGTGGCGAATTCTATATGACCATGCACTTAAAGCTTGAGATCTATTATATTCATGTTTGTGGCATTTCTCAGTAAACCCCATGCATAATTTAGCTTACATTCAAATAGGCCTTTGGCTCGACACTGGGAAACAAAGAAGCCTTCTCGAGTTAGTCGAGTAAACTTACGTCAAAGAGTGCTGGGAACCAGTGATAATGGTGAAGACCCATAACGTGGGGTTGTAAACTATTATTTTAAGATGGGGTCCTAAAATCTAAAAGTTAAAACAGACGCCCAGAAGGAGAAAATACTAGTGCTTTTTCTCCAACCATGCAGGCCGCATCCATATTTTCCGTTGTGCCCAAATTAGACTGATCTAAAGGTCTGTGTTCAGCTTAACACTTCAATACAGGAAAATTACTATTTTCTGTTAACTCACTATTCCTGGTAACTGAATATTTTTCACTGAGTTGGCTATTCAATTAACAGGGTTGTATTGTAATAGGAACAAACTGTGTTAGGAAATTCACACATGACACAAACCTTTGATTTTGCAAATAACTCTTGAGCTGCAGCAAAGGCCGAGTCTATATCATCATCTGTATCTTCCAGATCATCTAGTCTGGATGGTGAATTTCTCTACAACAACAAGCATCGACTATTAGTTTTAGATCACTAGATCTTAAGAACCAAGCAGTGGCTTTAAAAAAATCTGTTGTAGCTGAGTATGATACATGCCAGTTCATGCAAAATTCCTGTCCTCAAGCATCTTGGGCTTGAAGGACTAATTCAAGGCTTTTTAAAAAAGGGTTGGACAGTAGTACTGTAGTGGCTTTAAATTCTGTGATTACTTTGTAGAATGCTAGTGTTCAGAAAGAATGACATTTAACTTTTTTCACTGACACTTTCCAATTACAAATTTGACTATCAAGAAATTAGCTTAGATAGAATATTTTTTCCCAATGTCATCAGCTAATATCAGGCAACACCAAGAAAGTCAAGTCAAGTCTAATCGCGTGAGAAATAATGTAGGAGGTTATTTATTTATTTATTGGGGTTTAATTAAATTTTTGACAGCCAGGGTAACCTAGTGTTGGACTCTTTCATGGGTGGAGGAAGCTGGAGTAACCAGAGAGAACCACTGAGCAACTTTCAGCATGACCAGTGTACTAACTCTGCACATGCAGGGTTAGCATTGGTTGAAGACAAGTGCACCATCGATATGCAGTATGCCTTAGTACACAGCACAGCAATGTCCCCACGTGGGAAATCAAAATTAAGTGCCTTGCCCAAGGACACAATGCAGTTACTCCTGGCGGGAATCGAACTGTGCTCCTTTTGGTTTGAAGACCAATGCCATAACCACTGAGCCAGCATGCTCCCAAAGTAGGAGGTACTCTGGCACTCTCAATTTGGATAAAAGTTAGAGGGTGAGTCATACAATCTGAGCAGCTGTTTTTAGTCAATTGAACAGGCAGAAGGCACTTGACCAGAAAGATTAGCCTAGAGCAAAATGTGATGTTCATTAAATGCTCTCTTATTTCCCAGGCATAGGCAAGTTAACCCTCAAGTCCCATACAGCAACAAACTGACCCTTTCATATTGCTCTGAAAAAGTTGTTCCAAGTGTATTCTTTGTTGAGAACTCTACTGTTGGATCCATTTATCTTGACAGTGTTTTTACATCATTGTTGGCTGACTGTAGAGGCAGTCAACAATAATGTAGAAACAATGTTAACACATCTGCATCTGTAGGTAGTTATTAAAGGTTCATCTGTGGAATAAAGGGTTAAAGATATTTTTATTGTGTTTTTCAAGAAGACTAGAGTTTATGAAGCAAAGCAGATTAAAAACTGTCAAGAAAAAATACATTGCCAAACAATACAGCCAAATGCACCCAATTCTGTACACAACTGCCATTAAATTTTATTTTAAAATTTTTTTTTTCAAAAGCAACTTTCATCAGAATGAGAATGTTTTTTAGATGAATATTGGTGTCATTTACAAGTTAGATTAGATTAAGGGTTAACCCCCCCCCCCCCCCCCCCCCAAAAAAAAACCCCACAAATTTCAAAGTTTAATAATTTCATTTGCCAAACTCTTGAGTTTCATTTTCATGCATGCATGCATTTGCCAAACTCTTGAGTCTCATTTTCAAGCATGCATCCTGGGGTAGAGGGCTGTTATGATAAATCCAGCTAACTCACCTTCTTCGCTGAAGACACTTGACTTGGAGACAGTTGAGCAACAGCACCATCAGTGATCTCTCGTATTAATTTCTGGGGTAGCTGTACAACATTGGAATCGAGGGATTCATTCCCATCAACAGTTACTGTGTGAACAGCAAGCTGCTTCGGTACAAAGTCTTTGAAATCACTTGGGTTTAATACTATGTGGTCATCTGAAATGATAGATCACAGAAATGTTATTTAAAAAAAATGACACAGCCAACTTGATATTTTGATCTACTGTTCAGCTTCTTAAACCCCTTTACCTGATGCACTGATGTCAAAATATCAAAATTTAAACCTTCTAATTTTTCCCACAATGAAACTATGATTTAACCAATTCAGTCTTGTGTGATAGAGCTCCATGAGCTTTGTCAGACAAGATTCAATTTGTTGAATTCCTAGTTGCATTGTGGGAAAAATTTACAGCTTTAAATTTGGATATTTTGACACAAACCTAAAGGTCTGGTACAGATCTTGTATCCTTTCAGAAATGAAAATCAGCAATTAAAACTTTTTTTTATTGAGTTTAAATTACATTTTCAACAGCCAGTATCACTTAGTTTTATGAGTGGAGGAATCAGGAGTACAGAGAGAGAACCACCAAGCAGTGGTGAGCAGCTGACATACTCCCCAATGTACCAATGCCACACATGCAGGGTTAGTATTGGTTGAAGATAAGTGAACCATTGACATGCTTTCGTACACAATGCCACCATGCCCCCATGTGGACAATCAGGATTAAGTGCTTTGCCCAAGGTCACAACCTAGTAAAATATTGCAGTATGAATGACATCGAATTTTCATGAAGTTATATGACTGGAATGTGGAAAAAAATAAATTGACTAGGCCTATAAAAAAATTTCTTGTTTCTCAGACAATTTTTCCTCAGTTTTATGAGGGAGGGAGGCTTTTTTTCTGTTTATTCACATAACAGTTCTGAAAATAGTTGGAATCAGATATTTAAATACTTACATTATTATGCGGCAAACCAATGTTTTCAGCAGTGAAAATTGCCCATAATGTAGATGAAAATTCAACCAACTATATCTTGTTTGACACAGCTCTGTGAGCTCTGTCAAACAAGGTATAGTTGGTTAAATATTTGTCCTCCAAGAGCAAAATAGTGTCACAAAACAATTTTTATTTTAATAGCCTTATAAATATGTAATTTAGAATTTTGACTGTTTTAGTTGTTGTTTATTTGTATTATGTTTAAGGTTACCTTCTCCATTTGTGGCATTTTATGGACACACCTTAAGTACAATGTCTAGCTGAAACAAACATTTATTCTAATGTACCATCTCCAGAGGAGTCTCATCCCAGGTGTTAGTTAATGGGTCCTATTATACCAGTAAATTTGGGAGAGAGTTTTCAAAGTTTGAAGCACTTCAAATTCCTCCCTTTCAATGAGTTTTGCACCTATTTATAACTGGTAACACCAAGCAGTTCAGCTAGTGAAAAAAAAAATTAATGTCAAGTGGATATAATTCAGTTAAAAATTGCTAAAAATCAACCAGTTAATTGCTCTAGGTTGCACAGATTCCCCCATCCAGAAAACTATTTGACACAGTATTACTCTAGCTGTTGAAAGTGTCAATACACAAACAAAACATTTGGCTGTTATAAATACAAACTGACTGAGTCAACTATAGGATTAACTATTTTACCTAACCAGCCAGTACTATTAAAACTGGTTGAGTGCTAGAAGCCACTATCAGGGCTCCACTAAAAAGTGCTGAAAGCCACTATAGTGGCTTTATACTGTTTGCGCTAATCTGTTGTTGAGTCAGCAGTAGAAGAAAAAATATTAATATAAAATTGTTTTGTTACAATTTATTGGAGAGTGCTAACTGGCACTCTCCAATGAATTGCAACAAAACAATTATTAATGAGCAGTAAACTAGGGCACCTCTTGCTGGTAATATGATATCTTTGAGAAAGAAATACTTATGTTACAAATGACCACTGAAAAGTAATTTAGCACTCTACCAGTTAAAAAAAAATTACCATTTAAATTTTATTATTTTTTGCAATTTTTGCCTCATAGCTTTTGACCCTTCATTAAATCGAGCTTGTTGAGATTGTTCTAACAATGGATCATAAGCTATGTTTTGAGGACATGAAAGTGCCAATAACACGGTTGGTTAACTTAACTGTGTGTAGTGTTTGATGAAAAGAATAATGTTAAATGTTTATGAAAGGATTATGACATAAGACAAGAATTGTGATAATTGAGAATATGTTAATTTCTGTTCCCCATATGTTTTTCCTATGTTTTCAATAAGAATAATTTGAGGTGTGGACTGTACTAAAGAATTGAAGCCTGGGTTAATGTGGCCCTCACAGTTAATGTATGTCAATCAAAGTTACCAAGTTAGAGTAAAATCATTCCAAACAAGTCATCCTACCAAGTTACAACAAAATCCCTTCACAAATATAACTCATAGAATTTGCTAAAGGAATCTGGGTCATGTGACGGTTTGGCAATCATGGTTGACCGATCATGACCAAAATAGGAGAGTCTCATCTGGATATCATATAAAGTTATCCTACCAGTTACAATGAAATCCCTTCATAAAAACAACCTGTAGATAGCGCTAAAGGAATCTAGGTCATGTTGACCAGGTGGTAGTAACATTTGACCGACCATGACCAAAATAGGACAGTCTCATCTAGACATCATACCGAGTTATCCTTCCAAGTTACAATGAAATCACTTCATAATGAACTGTAGACTGTGCTGAACAAATCTAGATCACGTGGCTGTGCGGCCATCACGGTTGACTGATCATGGCCAAAATAGGACATTCTCATCTAGATATTATACTGAGTCATCCTACAAATTTACAATGAAATCCCTTCATAAATGCAAGCTGTAGACTGTGCTAAAGGAATCTAGATAACATGCCCCTGCTGCAGTCACGGTTGACTGAACCTGACCAAAAGGGCACGTTCTCATCTAGACATTATGCAGGGTCATCCTATGAAGTTACAATAAAATGCCATCATAAATACGACCTGTAGACTGTGCTAAAGATTTCTGGGTTTCAGGCCTGCGCAGCCATCATGGTTGACCGATCGCAACCAAAAGGGGACATTCTCATCTAGACCTTATACATAGTCATCCTACCAAGTTACAATGAAAACATTCATAAATATGACCTGTAGACTGTGCTAAAGGTTTTCAGGATTTGGCCTCGCGAACCCGGCACGGTTGACCGGTCGCAACCAAAAGGAGACGTTCTCATCTAGACATGACCTCGAACCTGCATATGAAATATCATGATGATCAGACAAGAACTACGGGGTGTAGCCTGTGTTCAAGAAAATATGAACAGACTCACTATTATTTATTATTTATTGGTGTTTAAGGTCACATACTTATGCACAATGGCTAATCGTGACCGTGACAGTTTTATGGGTGGAGGAAGCCGGAGTACCTGGAGAGAACCACCGAGCAACGACGAGCAGCTGTCAGCTCTCCAACATCGTAACTCTGAACTCTGCACCGCAGCACAGGCAGGGTTAGATTGGTTGAAGACATGCGCACCATCGACGTGCAGTACGCCTCAGTACACAGCGTCATCGTGCCCCCATGGAGGCAATCAGGGTGAAGTGTCTTGCCCAAGGACACAACGCGGTTGCCGCAGGTGGGATTCGAACCGAGGACCTCTCGGCTTGCAGCCTGCACCTCTACCAACTGAGCCACCGCGCCCCCGGGAACAGACTCACTGACTTACAGACTCACATACTTCTGTACATATGATGGCAATAGCTTATCTTGACTTTGTCAAGTTAAGCTAAAACATGAAAATTTTACGTTCTTCAAGAATATATGATACTCACATTTAATAGGTGAAGGTTGAGACTTTCGATTTTGAAAAATGCACATGCACAATAAAAAGTGCACCTGGTTTCGAATCCAGGCATGCCGTTGTTTTTGGGCACCTATCTGGATTTGACACATATCTATACTTATGGGTATCTTCTCATGTTTCTTAGCTTTCAGCGATAATTTTGTAATCATAAATTTGTCCAACTGTACTCAAGAATCTGGCCACCAAGCTATGCTTTCTATCACGAATACAATGTAGCCATGCTCATGATAGATAGCATTATTTTGGTGGCTGGATATCATATTAACTCCTTGCATGCTGCTGGCAGATATTCCTGCCCAAGAAACAAAATCTCTTGCCACAGAAATAGTATGATTTGGACACATTTAACTAAATTTCTGTCCTCCAAACTGAAATGACTTTTGGGCCATTGATTTCTTTTGTTAAATTTAGATAAATTTTTCATCAAATCTAGTCATGACTGCTTCCCAGCAGCCATGACTAAATCTGATGAAAAATATTTTGAAAATACTTAGCAGGTTAAGAGTTAATAATAATCACAAAAAATCAGATAGATTGGGCCCAAATGGAGGCTGAATCTGCCCAGCCAAATTTTCCTGGGCCAAATCTTCACATTCCCCTGATAAAACTTGGTTCACAGCAAGTCACACATGCACAGTGAGTGATGACATTGCAATTAAATAACAAACTCATTTTTGACAACATAGTATCTTTCATGTCTGTGACACTGAGCTCACTGAGCTGCATGCAGAAGTCGAAAGTAAGTTGCTTGGTCTCAGTCGGTTCTGATGTAAACATATCCCGACTGCTAGCCACTAACACTACATTTCCATATTCCAATCACATTTCCATCTGCCACATTAAAATGAAACTACATGTGTGATAAATGGCAAGGTGTGAATTTTTTTGTGCACGGCACATTGAATACAGAAACACTATGGGGGAAAAAGTGCATTTCGTGTCTCAAAATGTAAAGTCTGGTGGGTTAATAAAGGAAATTGAGAATTCTACCAACATCTCATGTGGCTACAAGTCATCGTGCAATCAAAATTCATCTTGGCATTTTTGTATGCTAAAAACCATATTATGACTGTTCACTATCTAATAAAAAACCCATTTTCTCCACTTCTGTTTTCAGGAATAACTTAACCCTTGAAGGCTTAATTCTGACTTTGATAACTTTTTAGCAAGACTTTCCTGGAAAGAAGCAAGATGTCAGTTCTAGAGTAATCTGACTATTATTGTCTGCAATACTCCATAATGATGAACCACTTTTCAGTTTTTAAACTCTTCAATGCCGATATTGGGCTTCGAGACTTCAAGGGACTTCATACATAATGAATTTATTTATTTTTTGGTATTCAACCCTTTACCCAACTTAATGGCCAAATCCAACCAGCACTCATCGCAAAAATCACGCTTCAATTTTCAGTATTTTATCTCAAAAACATAGCCTATGACCCTTTATTGGAACAAGTTCATTCAGCTCATTCCAATAAGGGGTCATAAGCTATTTTTTGTGCAAAAAATAAACAACAGCAACACAAAGCGTGGCATGTGCCCCCCGAGAGCGGCCATACTGAATTGGCTAGCTGGACCAAAATTAAAAGGAAACATTGTCTAGTCATTCACAAATATCCCCTAAAATTATGTTTACAACGGCATAGCAGGGGTTTGAACCCACACCAAGAGAGTTTCCTTTGGCACCGACCGGCCAGCGAAACTATACTGAACAATGCACACCACATGGCCACTGACAGTGGTGTGCGTGGTTCAGTAGAGTTTCGCTAGCAGTTGGTGCCGAAGGAAACCCCCGCTATGTCATTGTAAACAAAACCAGCATCCTAGATTCTATGGCATGCCAAAATTTGAAAAAGAGAAGTTCTTGCTGATTTTCTTGCAGTGCAGTATGTACAATTGATGCAATTACTTGATGAATACCCTAAAATGAAAGTGTCAATGACACTGTAGCTCAACTTGTGTAAGACATGTACATGTATAGTATGTTACACAGCAATGACACACATCTAGGCAATGACCTGATAACAAAGGTACATGTAAAGTATTGTAAAGGTCTGCACACAAATACTGACCATAGACTGTAACAAATGTACAGGTAAAGTATTGTAAAGGTGGGTGACAGTTAGATGCTAAACTAGAAAAGAAATCTCCATGGGGTTAATGTTACAATGGGGATCCTTGTATGATGCATCATAAGCCAAATGCTAGCAACTGTTTTGGCCTGTTTGATTCAAACCCTTCTACGGTTGATTCCTACTAATTAATAAATATTTGTCCAGTCCATCTTAAAATATAGGTATTTGAATTTTTTATCTTTAGCTCATAGGGTTCCCACAGGTGAGGAGGTTTTATTTTTCTCATTAGAAACAGAAAACTGGGTTGTGCTCATGTTTACTGTCCACAAACAACACCACATATTAACACAGCCGGGCCCAAAAGCACTCGTTACTGTCCCATGATAACAACCGCAGTCCTAGAAATTCTGTACACAAAACTGATTGCACCTAATTTGGGAATAAAATGGCCACCGGTAGCCATCTTGAATTTCAGACCGCACCCAAAAACACTCTTTCTCATTCCAATAAGATAACAAAGGTACCCAAGAAGTTTCGTGAAGATCGGTTCATAAATAAAGCCTCTAGCCTGAGCCGTATTGACATGTGCACTTACTATGTATAAGTAGCACTGAATAAATCAAAGTTCATCTAATTTGCATAATTTCTGCACGAGAAAATAACCTGTATTAGGCCTAAAAAAAATTAAAAATCTGTTTCTCAGGCTCTCCCGCATGTTCCTTTTGGTTGCCGCATGCTCTCTTTTTATAGCCAATATAAACTTAAAATGAAAGTGTCAATGACACTGTAGCTTAACTAGTGTGTTGTGTTTGATGAAAAGGATAATGTTCAATGTTTATGAAAGGATTATGAAATAAGACAAGAATTGTGATAATTGGGAATATGTTCATTTCTGTTCCCTGTATGCTATGTTTTTGATAAAAATAATATGAGGTGTACACTGTACTAAAGAGCTGAGGGGTGGGTTAATAAAACCTCACAGTTAATGTATGTGACCCTCACAGTTAATGTATATCAACAAAACTTACCAAGTTACAGTGAAGTTTATTCCAAAATGAGCCATCCTATCAAGTTACATTGAAATCCCTTCATAAATATGGCCTGTAGACTGTGCTAAAGGTTTTCGGGCTTCAGGCCCCTGTAGCTGTCAGTTTCCCAATTGCGTCCAAAGGGGACGTTCTCATCTAGACATTACATGAAGTCAACCTACCAAGTTACAATGAAATCCCTTCATAAATATGACCTGTAGACTGTGCTAAAGTTTTTTGGGCTTTGGGCTCGGGCAGCCATCATGGTTGAATGATCGCAACCAAAAGGGGACATTCTCATCTGGGCATCATCTGGAGTGAGCTTACGAAGTTACAATGAAATCCTTTCATAAATATGACCTGCAGACTGTGTTCAAGGTTTTCAGGCTTCGGGTCCCTGAAGCCGTCACAGTTGACCAATCACGACCAAGAGGGGATGTCATCATCTAGGCATTATATGGAGTCAAAGTAACAGGTTACAATGAAATCCTTCCATAAATATGACCTGTAGACTATGCCAAGGTTTTGGGCTCGGGCAGCCATCAAGGCTGAATGATTGCGACCAAAACGGGACGTTCTCATCTAGACATTATTCGGAGTCATCCTACCAAGGTACAATGAAATCCCTTCATAAATGTCCACCTGCAGACTGTGCTAAAGGTTTTCGGGCTTCAGGCCCCTGTAGCCATCACAGTTGCCTAATGGTGTCCAAAAGGGGCTGTTCTCATCTAGACATTATATGAAGTCAACCTACCAAGTTACAATGAAATCCCTTCATAAATATGACCTGAAGACTGTGCTAAAGGTTTTCGGGCTTCGGGCTCAGGCAGCCATCATGGCTGAATGATCGCAACCAAAGGGGACAATCTCATCTGGGCATCATCTGGAGTGATCCTACAAAGTTACAATGAAACCCCTTCATATAAATATGACCTGTAGACTGTGCTCAAGGTTTTCGGGCTTCAGGCACCTGTAGCCATCATAGTTGACAAATCATGACCAAAAGAGGATGTCATCATCTTGGCAATACATGGAGTCAACCTAACAGGTTACAATGAAATCCTTCCATAAATATGACCTTTTGCCTATGCTAAAGGTTTTTGGGCTCAGGCACCCATCAAGGCTGAATGATCGCGATCAAAATGGGACGTTCTCATCTAGACATTATTTGGCCTCATCCTACCAAGTTACAATGAAATCCCTTTATAAATATGACCTGTAGACTGTGCAAAGGTTTTTGGCCTTCGGACCCCTGTAGCCATCACAGTTGCCTGATCACGTCCAAAAGAGGACCTTCTCATCTAGATATTATATGAAGTCAACCCACCAGGTTACAATGAAATTCCTCAATAAATATGACCTGTAGACTGTGCTAAAGGTTTTCAGGTTTTGGGCTTGGGCAGTCGTCAAGGTTGGCAGATCACGCCCAAATGGGGAAATTCTCATCTAGACATCATAAGGAGTCATCCCACCAAGTTACAATGAAATCTCTCCATATTAAACATGACCTGCAGACTGTGCTAAAAGTTTTCGGGTTTCGGGCTTGGGCAGCCATCACAGTTGACAGATGATGCCCAAAAGGGGACGTTCTCATCTAGGCATTATACAGAGGCATCCTGCCAAGTTACAATGAAATCCCTTCATAAATACGACCTGTAGACTGTGCTAATGGTTTTCGGGTTTTGGGCTTGGGCAGCCATACCGGTTGACCGATCGCGACCAAAAGGGGACGTTCTCATCTAGACATGACCACAAACCTGCATATGAAGTTTCGTGATGATCAGACAAGAACTGCGGGATGTAGCCCGTGCTAAAGGAAAATGTGAACAGACTCACAGACTAACAGGCTTCCGAACGCATGATGGCAATAGCTTATCTTGACTTTGTCAAGTTAAGCTAAAAATTAATGAAAGTGTCAATGACACTGTAGCTCAACTTGTCAAGACATGTACATGTATAGTATGTGACACAGCAATGACAAACATCTAGGTAATGACCTGATAACAAAGGTACATATAAAGTATTGTAACGGCCTGTACATAAATACTGACCGTAGCCTGTAACAAATGTAAAGGTAAAGTATTGTAAAGGTGGGTGACAGTCAGGTGCTAAACTAGAATAGAAATCTTCGAGTCCCAGAGTGGGTCTGACTGAACCCCAAAATATTTGTTCTCGCAGCACAGTGATAATAAAGGCACCCCAAAACACTCTCATTCCTGTCCCAAGGTGAAAACAAAGGTACCCAAGAAGTTTCGTGAAGATCATAAAAACGAGCTGTATAGAAGTTGTGACAAAAAACTGATTGGACCTAATTTCGGTACAGAATGGCCACTGGCAGCCATCTTGAATTTTGGACCGCACTCAGAAACACTCGTTCTCATCACAAGGTGATAACAAAGGTACCCAAGAAGTTTCGCGAAGATCAGTTGATAAATACAGCCTCTAGCCCGAGCCGTATTGACATGTGCACTTACAGTGTATAAGTAGCATTGAATAAATCAAAGTTCATCTAATTTGCATAATTTCTGCACGAGATAAAAACCCGTACTATATGTGATGTATTCCATATCACTAAACATTCATACAAAAATTTATTCAAATCAGAACTTTCATACAGAAGTTCTGTACAAAAAACTGATTGCACTAATTTTGGTACAAAATGGCTGCTGGTGGCCATCTTGAATTTCGGACCACACCCAAAAACATTCGTTCTCATTCCACGGTGATAACAAAGGTACTCAAGAAGTTTCGTAAAGATCGGTTCATAAATACGGCCTCTAGCCTGAGCCGTATAGAAGTTGTGTACAAAAAACTGATTAGACCTAATTTCGGTACAAAATGGCCACTGGCAGCCATCTTGAATTTTGGACCGTACCCAGAAACACTCGTTCTCGTCCCAAGGTGATAACAAAGGTACCCAAGACGTTTCGTGAAGATCGGTTGATAAATACAGCCTCTAGCCCGAGCCATATTGACATGTGTACTTACTGTGTGTAAGTCGCACTGAAAAAATCAAAGTTCATCTAATTTGCATAATTTCTGCACGAGAAAAAAACCCGTATTATATGTGATGTATCCCATGGTTCTAAACATTCACACAAAAAATTATTCAAATCGGAGCTTTCATGTGGAAGTTCAGCGCAAAAATCTGATTGCCTGTAATTTTGAACAAAATGGCTTCCAGTGGCCACCTTGAATTTCGGACCACACCCAAAAACACTCGTTCTCATCCCATGGTGATACCAAAGGTACCCAAGAAGTTTCGTAAAGATCGGTTCATAAATGCGGCCTCTAGCCCGAGCCGTATTGGCATTTGCACTGACAGCGCTGAAAGTAACACTAAATACATCAAAGTTAGTCTAATTTGACTAATTTACGTATGAGAAAAAAACCTGTATTATATGTGATGTATCCCATGGTACTAAACATTCATACAAAAAATTATTCAAATCAGCGCTTTCATATGGAAGTTCTGTGCAAAAAACAGATTTCTGCATCGTCGGTACAAAATGGTTGCTGGCTGCCATTTTGAATTTCGGACCGAACCCCAAAACACTCGTTCTCGTCCCACGGTTATAACAAAGGTACCCAAGAAGTTTCGTAAAGATCGGTTCATAAACGCAGCCTCTAGCCCGAGCCGTATTGAATTGTTGACGGACAGACGGATGACTGGCCATGGCATAAGCTCAAATTTGGCTTCGCCAAAGTTGAGCTAAAAATTCAATGGTTTATGTCTGATATTTTACACAAGTTGAAAAAATTGATATATTTGTCCCTTGAGTGCAAGAAGGCTTTGCAATGCTTTAGCATTGCAAAGCCTTCTTGCTCTCAAGGGATGAAATACACCACCACCCATGCTATTCCGTAGATTATGAGGCCTAAAACTTGAACCAAGAACATGAACTTTGATGGCAAAGAAATAATTTCAGAAATAAAAAATAAAATAAAAAAACGCTCGCCCGCATGCAATTTTACAAATAATGGCCTGAGAAACAGAAGATCTACTTTGTGTGGCCTTATATGTAATGTATTCCATGTTACTAAATATTCATACAAACATTTATTCAAATCAGAACTTTCATACAGAAGTTCTGTACAAAAAACTGACTGCACTAATTTCTGTACAAAATAGCTGCTGGCTGCCATCTCGAATTTCGGACTGCACCCAAAAATACTTGTTCTCGCCCCGCGGTGATAACAAAGGTACCTAAGAAGTTTCGTAAAGATCGGTTCATAAATACAGCCTCTAGCCCGAGCCGTATTGAATTGTTGATGCCGGACAGACAGACAGACGAAGGGCCATGGCATAACCTTAAATTTGACTACGTCAAAGTTGAGCTAATTAGGAGTTGATCAAATAAGCAGTTCTTTGGTTATTGGATGGAAAACAAAAGTTAACAGATGGACGATGGACGGATGGATTTGGTGAAAACATAATGCCCCCTCCCCCCTCCGAGAGGGTCAGGGGTATAAAAAAAAAATTAGTTATTCAAGAATTTTGTGTGCATCTGCCTTGTTAGGTGAAGGGTTAGGGTCATTTTCAGAATCTTTGGCTATATCATGACCACAACATATGTATGAAGTCAAGTTTAGCCAATTGTTGATACCTATGCTGCCCACGTTAGATTACTTCCACCCCAGGCATTGGTTCTGAGTCCTATTTTACCAGTAAAGCAGAACTTGTTTGCAGCAGAATCTAAGCACCGGGAAACACATAATAATCACATTCTTGGCTTGTGGAGCAGTGATGTATATTGTCAGCAGTGAGAAGAAAGTTTTAAACAATAACTATTTTTAACTATTCCCTTCAAATATAATTTTTGTATAAGACATCAAAGTGAAAATCATGAGTGAATACACATTGGTATTGACGGGTGCAGTGCAGTGTAAAGCCACTGAACAAGACCACATATCATTTAACATTCAATGTTTATCACAATCTGATATTAAGTGTTAGAAGATCATCACAAGGTTATCACACACAATTTAAAATATCCATATCTTTAGTTATTATAATTAAATTATATAAAATCTGACCACTCTGAAAGTACACTGAAAAGTATCATATTATTTTCAAAAGAATTGCTTCTTGGGACCTCAAGTTCCAGTTGGTCAAGCACCGAGGGTATCGACAGATATCCATCTGATGCGTTTCCAAGAAGGCAATCAACCTGTGCAAATTACGTGACATCCAACACCTCCCACACAACCATCAGGTTGATAATTTGACCATTGCATTATTGTAAAATAAATTTATGATAGTTTCAATGCAGCTCTCCTATCAAATATCAACAAGTTGAAACAAAAAACATGATTTCAAGAAATTTATGAGCAATTATATTTTTATTAACCATCTTTTCAAAACACAAATTTTTCCCAAAATGCAACTAGAAATATGACCAAATCAATCTTGTTTGACAGAGCTCATTGAGATTGAATTGGCTAAATTCACAGTTGCATTATGGGAAAAAATTGCTGTTTGAAATTTCTGTATTTTGACTTCAGTGTGCAGAGAGTTACTGGTTTTTATTCAATGACTGTTTCAATGGCTGATATTATATTATTTAACCTTTTACCCAACGTAATGGCCAAAACTGGCCTGCGTTATTCACAAAAATTGCAAATTAATTTTCATTATTTTTTCATTTTTTTGTCTTAAAATGAATTTTGTTTGCAAGTTTCGTCTGCTTTTCATGTTAGGTAAGGGGTTAAATCATTTCTACTAGTCAAGAAAGCTGCGAAACCTGGACAGATCCATCAAACAGTAACAAGTAAGTTTCTGATCAATTAAGATTGTCAAGAATGGACAAGTATTATTATTAAAAAAAAAGTACAAAATCTGAAGTGTGACTGCATGAAAAATTCTACTATTTAGGAACTGATAAACTCCTTTACCCAACACGATAGGGAGATGTCAATTGCAAAAAAAATTCTTGAATAATTAAATTTTTTGCAGTGTAACGACAACTCATTCATCTATTTATTTGTGTTTAAGGTAACATTCATCATCTATGGCTATATCATGACCACCTCAGAAATATAAAGTGAAGTTTAACCCATCATTTACTGATACAGGGTGACTCTGGCTGTTGAAAGTGTTGTTAAGCCCAATAAAAAAAAAGAAATAAAAAAAAATAGTGGTAGGTGACACACAAAATAATACAACTCAGCTGTTATTCAAATGAGCATCATGATAAAGTCCTTGATTATTTTCACTTGGATGCAATGAAGGTTGCTTACTCAGATTAGAAAATCAGTTCTATCAGAATATCTGTTCATTTCAATTTGATTACGATAGCTTTCCAATATGACAAATTTCAACCCTAAAGGACCAGGAGATTTTTTATACATTTTTGCTATACTTTCGCAGTTCATATCCTGGGATTTCGCAGTTGTTTCTAGGCAAGTCTTGGCTGTCTGCATAGACAGCCAAGACATGCCTAGAAACAACTGCCAAGGTACTAAGAATGCAACTTTCAAATTTACCCAGAGCCTTCTTGCTGGAGCACCTGTTCAGCTGTTGTAAAACATGGTCAAAGTCTAAATTTGACCCTTAGGGTGAAGGAAGAAATGAAATAGGAGGTAATGTTTGGACCACACTAATCAAAAACATCATCAAATATTTACATAACTGGTGAAATAGGATTTGGTAAATATTGCCTGGGGGTGAATGTCCTCTAAAATGGCCAGCATAGGTATAAAGGATTGTTTTGGTTTTTTGGTCTACTTAGTTTGAAAATTTTTTCATGTTCACTCATTTTCTTTATATTTCAAACCATACTTTACTTTATGTTTGGACGTAATAATCTTTTCAGTTCAATGTCCAGGTAGAACTTTTTTTCCTTGACTATGTTGAATGTTGAGTGCTTTTCATGTCTCACAGCAAAACCCAAACACAGCAGAAGGGAGCCTGGCAAGGAAATAAATCACAATTTGACAATTTTCTTTGAAACATGACAAGTGGTTATAAAATTTTGTCCTGAGTACTTCCGCAAAATTCACTGAATTTTCTGAATGTACTGCACAAAATTCACTGAATTTTCTCCACCTACCACGTAACCAGGATATGAAGAAAGCTTTGTTGAGAGAAACTGACAGCCTACACTAAATCAAGTAAACATCTAAGTATTTTCATGCAATGTTGACTTCAATTCTTATAAATAGAAATTTTTGAATTTAAATTTTTTTGCAACCAAACTATAAGATCCAGTCTACTGAAGAAATCAGCTCAGGCACCCTTTCCAATGACAGGAAGAAAGAAAATTTTAGCAGAAGAAATAAAATTTTAAATTCATCCTTTACTTATAGTAGCTTGGTGAATAATGCAGGTAAAGGGTGTATACATTAAGAAAATCAATGTAAAAATAAAAAAAAAAAGAAAGTCAAGAATTTAAAGCATGAAGCTAACCCAGAAATTATGCTTATCAGCAGATTCTGATGAACTATACAAGATGAACGTCAAAAAATTAGCCCAATATAAAGTGTGATAGATAATAAAAAAAGGAAGCAAAAATAAGAATAAAATCAAAATGATTCTCATTCAGTGAAACCCTGTTAATTTAATAATCACTTTTCTTATGAAAAATACCCAATTAAGGCCACACAAAATGAATTAATTCATTCTCAGGCAATTTTCAATTAATTCATTCTCAGGCAAGTGCCTTGGCCATTGTTTCTAGGCAACTCTTGGTTGCCTATATACGCAGCCAAAACTTGCCTAGAAACAATTACAAAGCCTCAGGATGTAGACTGTCTTTAGTTATGCACCTCAGATTTCAGTAACATGAATCCAAAAAAACATACAATGTTTTTGAGTATCCTTCATTTTGTAGTAATATTGGAAGACACCACAAGGCAATAAAAAACATCCAGTTAGGGGGTTCAGTTTCAGTGAGGGATTGCCTGAGAATCAAAACACATTTGGGGGCCTATTTTTTTAGCCTAAGAGGAATATTGAATTAATGAGAATTTGGGCACTTTTCTAGATTTTGGTGGTAAAATAGAGTATTTAATTTTCAGCTCTCTGGTAGTATCATGAATTTCTCTTTGATTAGTTGATTTTTCGCACATAAGACTAAGAAGTTATCCTATAATGTCTACTTTATTTAACAGGTAGAGTGCTAAATTATTTTTCAACGGTAATTTGTAATATGAGAATTTTTTTCAAAGATACAATGCTGTCAGCAAGAGGAGCATTAGTTTAGCAAAAGTTTGTCCATTAATAATTGTTTTGTTACTATTCATTGGAGAGTGCCTGTTGGCACTCTCCAATAAATCGTAACAATATAATTTAATATGAACATTTCTTTTTCTACCGCTACACAAACAACAAACTAATGCACACAGTATAAAGCCACTAAAGGGGCTTTCAGCACTTTTCAGTAGAGCCCTGATAGTGGCTTCTAGCACTCTACCAGTTAATAGATCTCAGTGACAGAAGACTTAATTGGTTAAATTTCCAGTTGCTTTATAGGAAAAAGCTGCTTCTGAAAACCTTGGCACTTTGACATCAGAGTGCAGAAGGTTATTCATTATATCTTGTTTGAAAGTGTTCACAAATTCTGTCAAATAAGATATAACAATAGATTAAACAAATTAATTATTTATAACAGAAATGCATGGACCTAAAGAGCCCATATAGCTAGAAAACTTAGACATTGTCGTACAATTTTAAGACAGATCACAATATTTTTTTATTCAATTAACACGGATTTACTCTATAAGCAATTAACTGGTTGAGAGCTAAATTATTTTTGGTGGTCTGAATTTGTTATTGAAAATTTGTTCTATTACAAATTATTGGAGAGTGCCCAAGCACTCTCCAATAATTTGTAATAGAACATATTTATATAAACAAAATATTATTTGCATTAGACTATGAAACATGAGCAAGGAAAATATTGGCTTTTGTTCTGATACCCTCATTTTTTTTGAAACGCCTAAAGGTGGCTCTAGCACTCAAGCAGTTGATAGGACAAGTTTGTACTAATGGTATGGACAATGCTTTAATGTTTCAAGAGTTAAATGCAATTCATCAGGTTATTCTATTGGGCTGCATCCAATTAAGTGGGATCCACAGAATGTGGTAAAGAAAGCTCTGATGATGAAGTAACGAGTGATGCATGCAATTCATCATAACTCCTGACAAGATGCAATGAGGTGTTCAATCATACTATCCCTTTATCAGTATGTAACACTCATAAAAAGTAGGAGTTGCACACCCTGAAATTTCATATAGAAATCTCAGTTAAATATCTATTCAAGAAGAGATAACTTGATTAACTGGTAAAGTGCTGAGTTTTTTCTGACAACAAATCAAAGCTCATCGTATACTGCTCTATTACATTTAATTGGATAGTGCCTTATAGGCACTATCCAATTAAATGTAATAGACCAAGGTATTGTATAAAACATCTGATTCATATCAGGGACAATAAAGGCTTCCTCAGGCAAAATGTAGCTACAGACAGTTATTGCCTGTCACTTTTAGTAAAGCCCAAAATAGGGCTTCCAGCACTCTACCAGTTAACTCTTAAGGGCCTGGAGAATCATCCTGAATTCACACCTGGCCACAGCCTATATGCATCTTGTGGCTTAGATGTGATTTCTAGTCAAGTTTTGGCTTCTTGTTGAAGAACTTGAAACCACTACCTTGGTAATTTGCCTGTTGTCAGCAGGACAACCTCATGATGCATGTTAATGGCACCTGTCCTGAGGATTTAAAAGTCAGCAATAAGCCCTGAAGGATTAAAATTATCACAGCTTCAAAATTCTGGAACATGTGTAACTTTGCTTAGTGGTGGTTGTTTGGGAAGTTTCATCAAAAATTGGTTCATAAATGTAAGAGGAGTTGCATAAACAAGAATCTCATACAGAAATATATAAATTATCTTCTGTCTTCGAGGAGAGATAACTTGGCTAAGATCCTCACAGATTGAAAATTTGGAAATGTGTTTTTGTATACTTGTCAGCGGTCATCCATAATTGGTTCATAAATTGTGTGGCCTATGAAGAGGTCCTTCACTGTGTTATCAGGAGAAATAAAGTTTTATGCCCTTTGTTATATTATCCTGTCAGTGGTTTCAGGTTGGCTGCCTATCGGTGTATAGGCAGTCAAGACTTGGTTGGATATAACAGCCAAGCCACAGATGTATAAGTAATGGCATAGCCAGGGTTGTAAATGCTTTGTCCAAATTTATCATACATTTATTATCAAGTCATCATTTTGATTTCTTCTTTTCAATCTGTTTACATTCCAGTTTGGCATAATTGTTAGGTAAACTGAACTATCATTGGTCAAAATGAAGAAATTAACCTAAGGTTTTGTTAACCCTTTTCCCAAGCACACAATATCAAAATTTGTTATTTTAATTGCCTTTTTTGAATATTTTCAAAACATTTCAACAAAACCATATGATGTGATCCCCTCATTGAAACAAGCTCATCAAGCTTGTTCCAATGAGGGGTCAGATGATATGGTTTTGCTGAAATGTTTGAAAAAATAATTGTTTTCTCAATTGCTGTGTTTGTAAATTACATGGGTGGATGCAGACGATTCGTTGGTAAAGGTGAAAATAATTATCAAAAACTTGGTGATAATGGGAAATACCTGTTGGTATGTTGAAATTTTGCAATACAGATGAAGTTGATGAAATGGAACAAGTCAGTTTTGAGACCCAGAAATATTCCAAACCTTTGTGAAAAATCCAGATTTCCAGAAAACTCTGAAAAAAATTGTATTCCTTTGTATAGCAGAAACTGAAAAAACTGTTCTGGCCTTAAGGACATATAAGAAAACATTCCAACTGAAGGATTAGACCATCTGTAAATAGGATCGGGCCAATGGTGATACAAAAGCAAATACAGAATTTATCAGCTACTAAGCTGCGAAAGATGGAACAAATGAAAATATTGATTAGTAGTATTCCCATTAATTAAAATCTCTACCCATTAAGATGAATTTTTGTTTTATCTAATCTACAATTCTACATCTACTGTCTACTTGACTTAACCATACTTGTTGGTCCTTTGGCTTCTTTGGTGACCTTGCCATCTGCATACACCATATAACCAGTAACAATAGCACCATTAGAAAATCCAGAGGTATTTATAGTAACAGGAAGCCATGTTAATAATATAGTGCCCTCTTGAGGACCAGCCTCAACTTGAACATTAACTGGCGGATCAGGAAGACCTGTATAAATCAAAGCACAGAAAGAGTGAACAACATGGAAGAGTGATGAAGTCTTGACTGCAAAAAAAAAAATTATAAGAAATGTTGAAAGCTGTGATCAAAAAACTATTTTTTATCAAAAGGTGCCTGACTTGTGATTTCTAGTTAAGTCTGGGACAACTACCTGGACAACAAAGATGTGACTTCAAATCACTACAATGGTAATTTGACTCTACCTTGTACTTACTAATAACTGCATTTTGAATTAAACAGTTCCAGGACCACTCCTATTGTAAGTACAAAAGTAGCCATTACCCAAATGCTTTGGGGCATTCCTTTTCCTTTCAGGCCATAAATGCAAGTCGTCAAGCTTGTACCATGAGATATCATAGGGTACAGGAAATGTGGTGGCTCAGTGGTTCCACCATTGGACTTCAAGTCCATGGTTTGATCCCCACCAGGGGTAACTGCATTGTGTCCTTGGCAAGGCACTTACTCCCGATTGCCCATGTGGGGGCACGGTGGCACTGTGTAGTAAGGCATTCTGCATGTCAATGGAGCACTTGTCTTCAATCAATGCTAACCCTACTTATGTGGAGTCAGTACGTTGGGGAGTCTGACAGTTGCTTGCCATTGCTCAGTGGTTCTCTCTGGGTACACCAGTTTCCTCCACCCATACAACTGTCTTGACACTTGGTGAAGCTGGCTGTCAAAAGTGTCATTAACCCCAAAAATAAATAAATTAATTTTTGTTTTTATCAAACAATTATAGTGCATACTGTGTGATATGGTGTGAAAATTGTTGTGACTGAGATGTCTGATGTTATTGTATATCAGTTTCCATCTAGTACGAAGTTACCAGTGCTGGACATAGGACAATGTGAAGCTTCAATGATTCAATTCGATTCATGCCCATTTGGAAATCTTCGAATCAACATATTTTCAAATCCATGTATCTCCTCTTGAACTTTTTTCCTATCATCAGCTCTCCTGGATAGAGGAACTGATGATTGAAGATGAGTTCAAGAAGGTTCTGCTTCTGAAACCATTCTAAAATATTCTGCCTTTTTGACTGACTTGTCCAAACAGACGAGTTGCCATTGAATACAATACTTGCGAGGAGACTGTAAATATCTGTCTTTGCAAGAAGGTGCAATATCTATAATCTGATGAGCAGTAGGATTCTTCAGGTTTTATATACAAGGAGCAAAACTCAAGGACTGCAGACCAATAGGACATCAAAACATACATTCTAATATTATAATGGAAAGGCTTAACAATTTTTTATGCTTTGTTTCTTTGAAACTTAAAGAATTTTGTAACTGAAAAAAGCTGCTGGTTCTGCAAAAAGAAGTACTTGGTAAAGGACAAGGTAATGAACTTCATCCATGGTAAAAAAAAATCCTCATCTGGCCAGTGTTACAGTTTAGCTTGATGGTGTCTGGCATATTCTAGTGGTTCTCTCTGGATTCTACAATTACAACAATAGTCAGCAAGTGACACAGTACAAAATAAATCGGTGCATACATTAACTCTTTACCTAACAAATTGAGCGTATCCGCCCGCATTATTTGCAAATTTAGCAGTTGGAAAAATATTATTTTTCCAAAAATTTCAACAAAACCATATCATGCAACCCCTCATTGGAACGAGCTTGTCAAGCTCATTCCAATGAGTTGATCACATGATATGGTTTTTTGAAATTTTTTTGAAATTTAAAAAAAAAAAATTTCCAATATTTAAAATAATAAATTTTGATAATGTCTGCATTGTGCAAAGGGTCAACAAAAAAGGGTATTCTGCCTCTTGAACTAATCCCCAAGATGGGGAACACCTAATTAAATTAGAGAGCATTTTTAAGACCATTTCAAAAAGAGCAATATGTAAATAAACACACTCTGAGAGCATCCATTAAGTGGAGAGTTAATAACCACTAATACACTCATGGAGTAAAGTTTAAGGACAAAAGTTTCAGCCAAAGGATGTCCAGGTTGAACCTGGATGGATAGTGGATAAAACTATGTTCATCAAAACTAAACCTTTCCAAGAGGTCCATTGGCTAAAACTGTATTTATCTATCTGGAATTGAGAGCTATTGCCGGAAAGGAAACTTAATTTGACAAGCCTTTTAGTGGTAATCCACTTTCCATGTATTCCATATTCCAAAACAAACAAATCTTTTCATTGCAGCTGTTAGATTTCTCAAAGCATTGTGTCATTTTTTTTCAGAAGGGCTTGAAAGGGTAAAATTCATGCTGCCCAAGTTACTCATGACAAAATATTACCTCAAGGTGCCAAATGTCAGCTTGCTATCTTGAAAATATAGGGGGTGAATTCCAATGGTGCTCTGGTTGAAAGATTAATGCCATGTTGCACATAAAATTTAACCCGTTGATGTTCCTCATGATAAAAAATTCCCCCCTACGTGCCAGATTTGGGCTCAATATCCCAGATAAGGAAGGTGTGTATGCCAGTGTTGCTTTGGTTGGTGAGTAAACACAACATTGGACATAAAATTTACCCTGACTATGTTACTCCTGATACAAAGATTTCCCCATGACACCAAATTTCAGCTTGATATCTCCAAAACTGTTGGGGTGCATAAGTAAGAAACAGGTAAAGACAGATACATGAGTATAGAGAGGCACATTCACTCTTATAGTGCAGATACCCTCCATAAAAAGGGGCTATAACTCTGGTGAAATGTGTCATATCAAAAAGCCCTTTGACAACACTCATTGGCACTTCATACTCATAAGTCATGTCACATTTTTGGAAGAATCACACCAACAGTGTAGAAGGAGTTAAGCAAACAATCAAAATAGACATATAACAAAATAAAGGGCTATATAGAGCCCTTAAAAAAACTGCGAAATTAAAAATTCCTTTCCACATGCACATCTAACAGGGATATTGTTTTTAAAGAATTCTGTTAACCCTTTAGCTAATGATTTGGCAGCATCTGCCCATGTCATTTTGAAATTAAGCAGTTGAAAAATATTATTTTTCAAGAAATGTCCACAAAACCATATCACGTGACCCCCTCATTGGAACAAGCTCATTGATCTCATTCCAATGAATGGTCACATGATAATGTTTGGTTAACAAAAAATTGAAAATTTGAAAAAAAAGTTAAAACAGTAAATTTTGATATCATGTGCATTGGATAAAGGGTTAATTACCTGTACTTTGATGATGAGTTGAGAATTTTATTAATTACAGCTCAGAGAGCTCAGTCAAACAAGATACATGTACAATGAAATAAATACTTACTTTGTCAATTACAAAACCAAATTGTGTTTTCACAGAAAAGACAATTTGATATTTTCTGCAGAAATTCTGGAATATTCAAAATATTATATTCAATTATGCCTTGAGGCCTCTTGACTACCTTAGCTATAAAAGCAGCCAGGACTTCACTAGAAATCAGACATGCCATGAGACTCACAGGATGCAAACACATGAAAATTAATGGAATGTTCTTCAGGCCTCCTAATGGGATAAAATGAACTTCATCTATAACCAATAGGCAATTAGGTAAAATTCCATAAAATCTGTAGCAGATCGGGTTCTGGCACTTTTCTGGTGGACAAATTGAAGGACTTTCAAGACCACTTTCAATACTTTTCAAGGATCCCCTACCCCCCCCCCCCTCCCCTCCCCTCAGGATTCAAGTCTTTCAAGGCCATGCACATTAAAATATAGTACAAACAGGGCATTTTGGTACATCGACCCACGCGAACATCAGACATATTTCCTGACATCTGTCACTTTAAAGACTTTTCATGGCCCATAATGTAAACTGAAACCTTTTAAAGATTCTTAATTTTTCTCAAATTCAAGGCATGCAAGAAATCAGGGGAACCCTGTATATTTTTGGTTTGGGAAAAAACATATTCAAGTAACAAGGAATTCTATTAACCAGTACCAGGTGAGTGGAGAACACTGCATTGTTCAAGAATCAATCAGCGATCATTTATTCAATTAATTTTTTTTTTTCCAATTCATTGACAGAGGGAAGGTTTTATTTTTACTTTTTATTTTTTCTTGCATATAACGAGCATGGATTGAGAGGCTTTCTGTTGTCTTTTCACACACAGAATATATAGTAAGTGCATAATTATACAAATGCACTCATTTAATTTAACCCTCAAGGGGGAGCGTGGTGGCTCAGTGGTAGACTGTTGGACTTCAATGCTAGAGGTCCCGAGTTCGATCCCCGACCGGGACTACCCGCATTGTGTCCTTGGGCATGGCACTTTATCCCAGTTGCCTACATGGGGGCACGATGACGCCGTGTACTAAGACGTACCGCACGTCGGTGGTGCACATGTCTTCAACCGCTGTAACCCTACTTGAGCAGAGCTTGAACAGAGTTAGAATGTTGAGGAGCCGACAGTGGCTCGTCGATGCTTGGTGGTTCTCTCCGGGTACTCCGGCTTCCTCCACCTGTAAAACTGTCACGGTCACAATTAGCCATTGTGCATAAGTATGTGACCTTAAACACCAATAAATAAATAAATAAATAAATAAATAAATAAATAAATAAATAAATAAATAAATAAATAAGAGTAACGCTAACGTGTGTGCTAATGCCCCCGAAGGTAGCCAAGTCACACTCACATGTGGATAATCAGACAACAGCTTCACTGCTGCTACATTGCAGAACAACACTACATTGCAGAACAACAGTAAGGAATGGCAAAGTGCCAATAAAATTATTATTACTTAATATTTGTTAATATGTTTTGTAACAACAGACAACATCTTCACTGCTGCTACATTGCAGAGCAGCACTAAGGAGTCAGTAATAGAGAAAAAGTTATAAAAATAATTGCAGATGACTTGAATGGTGCCATATTGAATAATAAGTGAAAGAGGCAAAAATAGGAATAGTACATACCTTTGTTACAAATTCTCAAACCAGTGAAAAAGTACAACTGGTCTTGCATCTCTTCCAAGTGAAAAAGGGGGGCATAACTGCATCAATTGCCAAGTCAAACCTCAAATTGAAACCGACCTGTACTTTGACATGAGTAATCAGCATATAAAATTTGAAACTTAATTGGTAGGAAACCAAAAAATCATCAATTTTCAAAGTAAATAAGGAACATAACTCCTGTAAGATTTGTCGGACGAAACCCTAGGTACAAGGGCATCCGTTCCCCCAAGCTGCCCTATCACCATACCAAAGAACATTAAAATCCGACAACTGATGTTCGAGTTGTAATACAAAATGTTCGTATGGACGGATGGAAGAATAAATAAGGGACATAACTCCTGTAAGATTTGTCGGACGAAACCCTAGGTACAAGGGCATCCGTTTCCCAAGCTTCCCTATCACCATACCAAAGAACATTAAAATCCGACAACTGATGTTCGATTTATAATACAAAATGTTCGTATGGACGGATGGAAGAAGTAAATAAGGGACATAACTCCTGTAAGATTTGTCGGACGAAACCCTAGGTACAAGGGCATCCGTTCCCCCAAGCTTCCCTATCACCATACCAAAGAACATTAAAATCCGACAACTGATGTTCGAGTTGTAATACAAAATGTTCGTATGGACGGATGGAAGAATAAATAAGGGACATAACTCCTGTAAGATTTGTCGGACGAAACCCTAGGTACAAGGGCATCCGTTTCCCAAGCTTCCCTATCACCATACCAAAGAACATTAAAATCCGACAACTGATGTTCGATTTATAATACAAAATGTTCGTATGGACGGATGGAAGAAGTAAATAAGGTACATAACTCCTGTAAGATTTGTCGGACGAAACCCTAGGTACAAGGGCATCCGTTCCCCCAAGCTTCCCTATCACCATACCAAAGAACATTAAAATCCGACAACTGAGGTTTGAGTTATAATACAAAATGTTCGTACGGACGGATGGAAAAAGTAAATAAGGGACATAACTCATGTAAGATTTGTCGAACGAAACCCAAGGTACAAGGGCATCTGTTCCCTGAAGCTGCCCTATCACCATACCAAAGAACATTAAAATCCGACAGTTGATGTTCGAGTTATAATACAAAATGTTCATACGGATGGATGGACGGATGGACGGTCGGACGGGCAGAGACCTCCACTATATACTCCTTGAAAACAATTTTCGGGGGCATAATAAATAACCCTCAAAGGTCTAATTCCGACTTGGATCAGTTGTTTCTAGGCAAGTCTTGGCTGCTTAAAAACGCAGCCA
Source organism: Pictodentalium vernedei (assembly GCA_031216915.1). Taxonomy (NCBI): domain Eukaryota; kingdom Metazoa; phylum Mollusca; class Scaphopoda; order Dentaliida; family Dentaliidae; genus Pictodentalium; species Pictodentalium vernedei. The sequence continues at coordinate 242,601,441 of CM062294.1, read as the reverse complement.
AGACTTGTCCAGAAACAACTGCAAAGCCACTGGATGTAGGCTGTCTTTAGTTATGCTCTTCAGATTTCAGTTACAAACATCAATCAAAAAATGTAAAAAGTTTCTAGTCTCCTGAATTTGTAGTAATATTGGAAGACACGGCAAGGCAATCAAAAAGTCCAATGAGGTAGAGGATCAATTTCAATTAGAGATTGCCTGAGAATCCAAACCTTTTTTTTTGCCTAATACAAGTTCTACTTAGCAATACAAAGAATCGCCTCATTGTTGAATTGCCCAAGCATTTCAAGAATTTTCTCTGAAGTTTTTGCATAAACAATTTGAATTCAAGACATCAACTTCTAAAAAGCCCAAATCAGACTAGTCATTTTGTCCAAGAGTAGTTGGCCCAAAATACTAATTAATAATATAACAGATGATGCTTTTCTTAATAACTCCGAGACAAAAAAAGTTTTTCTCTGGCAATCCCTAATTGAAACCAAACCAAACCCCCTCATTGGACATTTTTATTGTCTTCCAGAGTCTTCCAATATTTTACTTCAAAATCAGTAGTCTCAAAATTTTTTTCCTTTTTTTTATTTATGTGTGTAACTAAAATTTGAAGCGTATATCTAAAGATGCAAAACACTTTTATTTTTAAAATTAAATGAGTTTATTTGTATAATTATGAACTTTCTTTATTTTCTGTGTGTGAAAAGACAGCAGAAAGCCTCTCAATCCATGCGCACTATTTATTTTATGCAGCCTACTTGAAGATTTATTAATTTATTTTATGTGGCCTAAGCTTGAAAATTTATTGGTTATGATATATGCAAGGTTTAACCATTCACTCAATCTAATGGTGAAAAATGGTTAAAATTTGTTGAACTTTTTTTTAAATAATTTTTTTTTTTTTTTTGCTGAATTTGCATAATACATGGGTGGATGTGGCTGATTCATTATGAAAAAGTTAAAGGCCTAATTCCAATTTTAGACAGTCTTTTTCCTCCAGAACATGTAACACAAATCATAGCATTTCTGTCATTTGCTGGTTAAATTCAAAATGTACTGGGAGCAGTCTCTAGTTACATCTTGGATCTTTCATAGACAGCCAAGACTTGACTAGAAATCAAAGCAAAGACTTGACTCAAAACCATAACAAAAGCTGAGACAGTGCATAAAATGTGTGGTAAAACTGTAAACTCTCCAGTCTTTTATGGGTTGAAAATTTCTACTGAATTAATTGGTGTTGGGTCAAAATATTATGTGATGACTGAAAACTGACAATTTCTTCTGAAGAACTACAACCATCTCATGTGCATCAACTCAAAATCCTATTCTGGTGAATTAATTTTTCTGCCTACCTAAACTTAGATGTAGAAGAGAAAAAAGAGACACTAAAACAGTGAGGAGAAATTATTGGCAATGATAACAACAAAAACTTGTGCACTTTTACACAAAACAGAAAGCAGTGAATGTGCAATACGATTTACCTCCTGGAAGAGTGGAGAACTCTGAACTGACAGAATCCCTTTGTTTTTTATTTTTTTCCTCTTCATGGTACACTGTTGAGCTTTTTGCCCTCACTGTGATGGAAAACTTTGTTGCTGCAGCCAGACCTGTGAAGATATATTATTATATCACATGACTTTCTCTTCCTCTGCTTGGTAGCAAGGCATTATACTATTTCTGATAGTTTTTCCTATTGAGGGTTATAAAAATAACCATGCACTATTCCTGTTCTCTTTTCACTTTCTAAAAATAAAGCCGCAGAATTTTCCAAGAAATTCCACTGATGGAATTCTGTTTTGTTATAATAGTTCAAGCATGAAAATTCCTAAAAATCCTGTTGTGGGAAAAGTTCTTGACAATAGGCAGTGTACTTAGGATTGAAATCCTGAAGGGTGGCAAGGCTTCATTAGGGCCCTGCGAAGCTTCGAAATTCTATTCAAATCAAAATAATTCCCATGATTGGATTTGATTTCAATTGCACTGATTCAAAACTTTTTGAATAATCGAGATGTTGTCAAAATCATACAAAAGTGTCTCTTCTTGAACTCTTCTTCTATCATCAGGTCTTCTTTTTCAGGATACCTGATGATAGAAGACTTCAAGTAGGTTCCACTTCCGAAATTACATTGATTCCATTTAGGAATATTGCACTTTTTTGCTTGACTTGCATGGGTAGCCATTTCTCACAATGCTTGAGTGGAGACTGACAATATTTACTGATGACTTGAAAATCGGTGAGATTCAATTCAAGATTCGATTTGAAATCTGGTGTCTTATTTGATTCGAGATTTGATTCACCCCAAAATATGAGGCTCACAAGGCTGTATTCTTCCTAGTTTGTTCAATAGAATATAATAATTATTTCACAGAATGTGGCTGAAAATGCCAAAATAGGGGTCCTCATTGAAGAATAGTCCACATTCCTCCAGAACCTCTACTTTGGCATGGTCAAGTCCAAGCCATACAATATTTATAATATACAGAATGAACATATATATATTTTGTGTGTCAAAATACATTACTTATCCTATGTGTAGGAGTAATTATTTAACAAGCCTTGGTGAGTGAGTTAAATAAATTAATCCTGCGAGTAGGATAAAAAAATTATTTTTCACATACTGTATGTTCATTTTATTTATCCCATAGCATTTTTTTATTGGCTGTGAGTCAAAAGCATTAAAACAGTAAAACCCTGTTAATTGCATTGCCAATGGAAATTATTTAATGAACAGGAATATTCAGTTAACTGTTAACATATTTGGTCACTTTCTTGTATTGTAAAGATAAACTGAGCATTTATTCTATTATATCTTGTTTAACAGAGCTCATGGAGCTCTGTCAGTCAAAGAAGATACATATCGAGGATATCTAGTGTTTTCGAGTGGATACCCAAAATTATCTCATGCATGACCGAGACAAATGTTTATTTTTTGCGAGTGCTTGCATGAGAGAAAATAACCATTTGTCTTGGTCACGAGTGAGATAATTTTTGGTATCCACCCAAAACCACTAGATTTTCTTTTTATTATATGCTTTTTATAAGAATCTGATCATTTCTATCAATAATTCCACTTGTTTCAACATTGAATTGATGCATGAAAGTAAACAGCTGATGTGCATTGATGTGCGGAAGTGATTTGATTGATACTCGGAACAGGTAGCATCTTGCAATCTGATTCAGCTGGTGGGTTTCATGCATCAATTCAAGGTGAATATGTGTTGAATTATTGCTGGAAATGATCGGTATCCACTCAAAAACACTAGATTTTCTTTTCATTATACATTTTGAAAACAAATTGATCATTTCCAGTGATAATTTGACTCGTATTCACCTTGAAGTGATGTTTTGAAAGCCACCATTTTGATTGATACCATGAAAGTGAAAATTTCTATATCTTCACAGTGGGGGATACGATTTCTATCTTTCCGCAATTTTATTGATTATCTATCATTAAGTGTATAATAAAATGGATTATATGCATGTTCTGTATTGTTTGCATGTGTGAGGCCAAACAGGTCTATAAACAGGTGGAATTCACTGATTATCAAGGGAATTTCACAACACAGGATTTTTTAGTCTATTAGCAGGAGTTTATAATCCATATGTAACTAACAGGTCAAATTTATACTGAAGGTAAATTAGTTTCAGTTTGAATATTATATTCGGCTAACAGGGTTATTCAGTTAAGAGATATCCAATTAAGTGGGTTCCACTGTATATACAATGAAAAGTAAGAAACTTAAAATTGCTATATTCATTTTCTATTGTTTTTCACCAGAGTGGGAACATTTCATCGCAATGTCTTTCATATCTTTCCTAAGTGTAATGAGGTAGCAGACTTACAGCTACAGTATGTATAAACTTTTTCACTGTTAGAGCTACGGTAAAAATTTATTTCCCAATTATGACAAAAAAGCAAAAAGTTTTTCCAGGCTTGTTATTCATATAGAAATAGAAGATGGCTGTTTATGGGATAAAAGTATTTAATAGTTTACATGGTTAACTCCTTGCATGCTGCTGGCAGATATTCCTGCCCAGGACATATCTTGTGCCACTGAAATAGGTGTCATTAGAGCACATTTAGCAAAATTCACCCGTCCCCTAAATTGAATGGACTTTTTTTACCAATGAGTTCTTGAGTTAAATTTAGATGAATTTTTCCATTAAATTTAGTCATGGCTACTTCACAACAGCCATGATTAGATTTGATGAAAAATATTTTTAAAATACTCAGCGGATTAAGAGTTAAATGTTTCAGACATTGGGGCATAGGAAGTATTTCAAACTTGGGATGAGGGTGGGCACAGCCATAGAAAGGTACCCACACACTGCTGATATATATTTATCGGTGGTAGTCCATGTGCCTTAGTAGCAGAGTAGGAATACAATGCACAAACTATGGTTGAGATAAATGCACCTCTACCACTGAAATAAATGCATATTTTGGGCTCCTTATTTGACAAATGTTCCAATTACTGGGCCAAAGAATGTTTCTGCCCAGTGGGGAAATAGACAAAATGCGATGTGTGTTTGATTCAGTGGGTGTTTTTTATAATGAGTTGGAATGGCATAGTCATATTTTGCGAGTGCCATAGCCTCGAGTGAAATATGACTATGCCATTTCAAAGAGTTATGTAAAGCACCCACCAATTCAAATACACATCATGTTTTGTATTTATTATATATCCCCATGCATTAAAATTCATTTAAATAAACAAATTTTTATTCCGATGTTTAAACCCAAAGGTGAAAAGGCCGTTATTTTTGTTAGAAGCAGCGCTGATCAAATCAATAAAAAATCAAAGCAACCTTTAGGGAACCAGTTTAAATTACATTCATTATCTTTTCTATTGGGAGTGTTTGTTGAAATTCATATTGCTGTTTCTCTTGGGCTGGTGTCCATTCATGCCTAATTTTTGGTTAACAAATTTTTTTTTTTGTGAGCCAACTTTATTTTGCTTTGGACATTTTCATTTTCACACTAAGCGACTGACGATCGATAATTGTATAACAAAAGTTGGAAACTTTTTGAAGTGTAACTAATGACTCGACGGTAAAGGAACCAGTCTAAACGGTGCGGGAGAAAAAAGTTCTGGCTTGTACATCATCAGTTAAATACAGAAACATTTAGGTCATAGCGGCAATTCTGTTAAATACAAGGGTTTAAAGTTTAATGGATGTGTAATAAATTTGGAAATTATGTAAAGCAGCCATGACTAGATTTGATGAAAAATTCATCTAAAATTAACAGTTAAGAAATCATTGGTGAAAAAATCCATTTAATTTTCAAGGGGAAACTTCGATTGAATGGCCCAAATTACACTTATTTCAGTGTCATGAGAAATCCTGTCTTGGACAGGAAAATCCGCCACCAGCATGCAAAGAGTTAAAGGATGTAAAAGAGACAAAGCATACAAGGGAATCTTTGGTCACCCTCTTCCTGCTAATTCAAAAATAAGACTGCAATGAAGACAACCCAATGCAGAAATAAAAGTTTAAGATAACTGCATTGGAGTTGTGAGCCACCAACCACCTCTGCTGCCACAACCCCAAACACGCATCCCCTCCCTTCACTGATGGTGTTGATGTATTACATAGTAAAACTATATCGGTAAAGATAATGCTGGCCTATTTTCTCTCCCTCTCAATTATTTCTGAGAAAGGCTGAGGGGTATGTGCACCATGTCATCTGTTTCTTTAAGTGATGAAAAAAACCCTGGTAAGCAATGATACTATCTGTTGTCTGTTAACTTTTTTAGTAACTTTATCTGAAAAAAATGTTAATAGGTTAACACTTACCTGAAAGAGAATGTCGGCAAACTCCAGCTTTGAGCACTTGTACCTCTTGGTTATTAAGCAAGATTACATGCTGAAAGTTACTGTTTCCAGGTAACCAGCTTATCACGGCACTATTCGAAGTAATTTGAGTCACCGCTAAATTACTTGGAACTGGTATAGCATCTGAAAGATATAAGAATGAAAAAAATCTCAATCCACGATTCAACAAAATGTTTATGTCATGTTTATTGGTGATTAAACCTTTCCCTAACAAATTGGTCGCATCCTCCCACGTAATTTACAAATTGAACAGTTGATAAAATATTAAACAGTAGAGCCCACTTAATTGGATATCTCTTAACTGAATAACCCTGTTAATTGAATATAATTTCCCCAACACAAAACCATTTACCATACCTCTAGTACAAATTTGACCTGTTAATTGAATATAGGTTATAGAGTAAACTCCTGTTAATTGAATAAAAATCTTGTAACCTGTAGAGAAATTACCGACTCTCCCCAGTTTTCTTTTGTTTATAGACCTATTTGGCCTCAGTACATCCAATACAGGCATTTAATCTATTATATCTTGTTTGACAGAGCTCATGGAGATCTGTCAAACAAGATATAATAGAATAAATGCTAAGTTTATCTCGAGAATACAGGAAAGTGACACAATTCCTGTTAATTGAATACTGCTGTTAATTGAATAATTTTCATTGGCAAAGTGGCTGTACAATTAACAGGGTTCTACTGTATTTCACCCAATTTCAATAAAACCGTATCATGCAACCCCTCATTGGAAAGAGCTCATCAATCTTGTTCCAACGAGGTGTCACATGATATGGTTTGTTGAATTTTCTTTTTAATCTGAATTAATTAAAAAACACAAATTTTGATATTGTGTGATGGGTAAAGGACTTAGGTCACCTTCAGTATTTATGGCAACCTCTCAACCATAACCCAAGTTTTGCCAATAAATGAGCTGTCCACTGTAGGGGACTCTAGCCTCAGACACTGTTTATAGTGTCCCATTATACAGCAAAGTACAACAAGTATAACTTGTCTACCATAGTAAAAAAGCACTGTTACACATTATAGGGTTCGAACTGTCTGAAACATCACCAGACACTCGTTTTGTTCACGTAGTGGTTATGCAAATTTAAATCTTAACGTGAACAGATGACCGGTTAGCCAAATATTGCATCTTGAATGGTAAAGTCTGGTCATTGAACTGGCAGAGAGCTAAATTTTTTCTCAGCCTCAAGATTTGTTTACACATTTTTGTCTTGTTACAATTCATGGGAGGCACTCTCCCATAAATTGCAACAATGCAAATCAATGGAGATGAAGTAATTTAACTTACAAGATAATATGAGGGACATCCACAGAATATGAAGCCTTTAACATTTGGTACCTGCAGTTCACAATAAAGCCCAAATATTGGCTTCTAGCACTCTACCAGTTAAGCAGCCTTTCTTGTGTCTTGATAGATTTTTAGACTTTTGCCATGAGAGGCTATATGTATTTCAATTCCATGCAATATATGAATACTTGTTAATGACAGTAAAGCAGTTTCCCAAGACTTTTTACACAGCCGAGCATTTGGTTAGCCATCTCCAACCCACGTGAACAGTCAGTCGGTTAGAGTCATTTTTGAAATTTTACACACTGACACCAATTACTTGTGGTAAGATAAATAATATATTTCATTGTGTGGTGAGTGAAGTGCATACTGATCATACCTTTTCCTATCAACATTGTACACTGGCCATCTTTAGATATACCAAATTTTGAAAGACATCGCACACAGATTCTGTGAACCTGAAATACAAAAAAAAATGACAATCTTAGGATTATTCTGAACCTCCCTCCCTCCCTCACTGATTTGGAATAAAAATTGCCTGAGAATCAATGTGCTTTGATTCTGTTTGTTCACATGGATTTGCTTTAAACAATGAACAATGTTGGGGGCTGTATTAGGCCACACAAAGTAGATCTTCTTTTTCTCAGGCCATTATTTGTAAAATTGCATGCAGGCGAGCAGTTTTTTTTTTTATTTCTGTAATTATTTCTTTGCCATCAAAAGTTCATGTTCTTGGTTTATGTTTTAGGCCTCATAATCTACGGAATAGCATGGGTGGTGGTGTATTTCATCCCTTGAGAGCAAGAAGGCTTTGCAATGCTAAAGCATTGCAAAGCCTTCTTGCACTCTAGGGATAAATTTATCAGTTTTATTAACTTGGGTAAAATATCAGACACAAACCATTTAATTTTTATTTGTTTTAAGTTTACATTGGTTATAAAAAGAGAGCATGCTGCAGCCAAAGGGACCATGCGAAAGGGCCTGAGAAACAGATTTTTAATTTTTTAGGCCTTATCAATGTAAAACACCCAAGAGAGAAATTTCCTAGCAATTCTTCAACATATTCTGACTGTGGCTGTAGATGAACTGTTATCAGTAATAATTAGTTCACGACAACAACTCACTAAAGTTGACATCAATTCAGTGAAGGTAGGAGATTCCGACTTCAGTGCAAGTAACATTGTACGTAATCTTGGTGCCTTCTTCGACTCTACCATGTCTATGGACAGACATGTTACAAATATGTGCAATAAGGCTTTCAGAGGTCTATACAAAGTTAAACAGATAAGACAGTTAGCCACCAAAGACTCAACAAAAACCTTAGTTCATGCCTTTGTAACTTCACATTTGGATTATTGTAATGCCCTACTGTTCAACCTTCCACACTACTCTCGCCTGCAGATAGTACTAAATGCATCAACCCAAGTGGTATGTAGGGTATCACGATCTCAACACATCACTCCTGTTCTGAGGGATATGCACTGGCTGTCAGTCAAGTACAGAATAATTTTCAAAACTTTATTATTAGTTTTTAAGACACAAGACAACATGTCACCAGCCTACTTAGAAGAACTCCTTAATACCAAGAATGTGTGTCAATACAACCTGAGGTCTGAAGGTAAAATGCTGCTACATGTTCCAAAACATAGGTGTAAGACAGTTGGAGATAGGTCATTCTCATTTGCTGGCCCTCACTTGAGGAATAATTTACCAGAACACTTAAAAAGACTGTCAAATGTCAACCTTTTCAAGAAAGATCTCAAAACATACCTGTTTCAAAAAGCCTATAGTGATGTTCTGGGCTGTAAGATACTGTATATATTCTGTTTTTATATTTGCACGAGCTCAGTAACATGTACATCGACTTAGAATATGGTTCTATATATTCTGAACTACAATTTTGGCGCTATATAAATGTATATATTATTATTATTATCAGTGTAGATTACATAATAATATATAACTGATAGGATTCAATTACTACAAGCTTTTGGGGAGTGTGGTGGCTCAGTGGTTAGAGAATTGTTTATTAAACCGGAAGGTCAACAGTTCAATCCTGACCAATATTAACTGCATTGTGTGACTTTGTGTCCTTGGGCAAGACACTTAATCTTGATTACCCATGTGGGGGCATGGTGGCACTCAGAGTACTAAGGCATACTGTACATCGATGGTGCATTGTACGCTGAAGAGTCTCACAGTTGCTGGACACTGTTCAGTGGTTCTTTCTGGGTACACTGGCTTCCTCCACTGGCAAAACTGTTTGACATATGATCCTGGCTGAAAGTATTGTTAAATATCAATAAACAAAAAACAAACCACTTGCTTTTTCTATTTCATGGGTCTTTTCCATCAGTATGATATATAACAAGATTTTAAATTTAACTAGCCTACGACTAAACTCAGTTACTACAATGTTTCCTTCCTGTCATCAGTGGAGTTCTACAGAATAGCATGCACATTTTGTGACTTTGTTAATGTCTGTATATTTGGAAATACTTAATGAAGAAAACACACCCAAAATTCTTTAAAATCCCAGGCATCATTTCAGCTGATGAAAACCAATCCCATGTTATTATTCCTTGAGCAAAATTCCCCCGAATGCCAAACTTGAGCTCCATACTATAAAAATTTTTGGAATGCACAGCCAACAGCCTGTAGGTGCTCTCCCATCAAATGTTATAAGGCAAATCATTACAGACTGAATAATTTCACTTTGAAGATAATAAGAAGCACATCCTCTGAGTATGAAGCCGTTATTTATTGATTGGGGTTTTAATGACACTTTCGACAGCCTGGGGCACCTTGTGTAGGACAGTTTTACGGGTGGAGGAAGCTAGAGTACCCAGAGAGAACCACCAAGCAACAGCGAGCCACTGCCAGACTCCCCAACATACTAACTCCACACAGGCGGGTTAGCATTGGTTAAAAACAAGTGCACCATCGATGTGCAGTATGCCTTAGTACACAATGCCACCATGCCCCCACATGAGCAATTGGGATTAAGTGTCTTGGCCAAGGACACAATGCGGTTGCCACAGGTGGGATCCCGAGGACCTCTCGGCTTGCAGCCTGCATCTCCACCTACTGAGCCACAACATTTCGTATGAAGCCTTTACGTCATGGTATCTGCACTTCAGAGTGAAGCCCTAATATGGACTTCCAGCACTCTACCAGTTAACTGGCGGTGTGCTTGAAGCTCACACTGGTTACCAGGTCCCATTGTACCAGTGAAGTACAATGTGTCTACCCCAGTAAACAAGCACATCTTCACTGCCCATGGTTTTCATGGGAAGCAAATATCTGTAATCATTCATACAACGCCTAAATCTAAACCGCTAAGTAGGTAGGTTATAGAGATTCTTTGGTGCTCACCTCTTAACCTTTGAACCACGATGGTATATTCCAAGTCAGTTCAATGGCAGCAATGAGAAGAGTCAATATTCATTATTTGCGAGTTGACCAATTAATATTTTCAGCCTTGGGGCTGAACGTTGAAAATATTGATTGGTCTACCCTACACATTCATTTAGCAGCCATCCTATTTAATGAAATTATGATGTATCATGTTCTCGGGCTGGAAAAGTGACTTCTTGGGTTCAAAGGGTTAAAGGCCTGGAGATATTTGTACATTTTTGCAAAACACTGATTGTCTACATACTGTGGTTTTGCAGTTGTTTCCGCAAAAGTCTTGGATGCCTGTATAGGCAGCCAAGACTTGCCTAGAAACTGCTAATTAAGGTACTTAGAATGTAACTTGTAAAACTAATCCCCAACACTGCATGTTGAGGCACCTGGTTGTAGTAAAAAGTGATCGAAGTTGGAATTATGCCTTTGAGGATTAAAATGAATCACTTAGTAAACTTGGTGAATTCAGCCCCCTGAAAACTGAGTCACAGGTGGTCATAAAAAAATATAAGTTCAATGAATAGAATCTGAAATTTAAATGGTTTGTCCTCCTCCATCTTACCTTTCTAGAATCTACATTCTCTATCAAAGCTTTCGTCCTATCAGTTGATTTGACAGTAGTACACAATTTACCATCCATTGCTACCTGATATGACTCTATATCAGTTCTGTTAATGCCATCAGGTGGCCTCCAACTTATAAGAATACTGCTCGTCAATTGCCTATCTAATGAAATACCTTTCGGATGAGGAAGATCTAAAAACAAACAAAAATTTAAAGCAAGGTCAGATTTATTGTCGATTTGTAGCCAATTTGTGTTGACATAAAATTCAATACCTGCAAAAAAATTACTATAATGTAAAATGTTCCATTAATAATATCGTCCGTTGAGTGCACCAAGGCGCAACCTACAATAATAAAGCATTGCAGATGGAGCCTTGATGAACCAAGGGATGATATATTATTACTACTCCACCACAGGATTCAAATTTCTGGCACTGGTCAAAGCATCTATTTTAACCCTTTACCTAACATGAAAGGTCAAGGACAATTGGAAATAAAATTCTTGAATAACTAATTTTTTTCATTTTTTGCTTCAAAAACATAGCTTTTGACTCATCATTTGAAGAAGATCAACGACTTTGTTCCAATGAGGGGTCATAAGCTATGTTTTTGAGACCCAAAATGAAAAAAATAATGAAAATTTAATGGTGATTTTTGTGAATAGAGCCAGCCAGTTTTGGCCATCATGTTGGGTAAGGGTTACAAGGGAGAACATATTTAGTCTGCCAGTGTCAGGCAAAGTGTGCTACAATTATTCTAATAAAATTCTATTGCTCTTCTGGGGCAGTGGTCAAGCTTGATCAACAAAGAAATGGTATATTTGGTGATCAAATTTTTAACTTTCTCCCTCTCAGCTGGTCTGCCAGTTATATCTATTATATACTCATATCAGACAATCTAAATGCCTATAGATTGGCCTGGGTAGAACTTTAACCAGTGGTGGACAAACATAGATTGTCATCCGGGAACAACCTTGTAGGTGTCGTCCTATCACCATGCATCATAAGTATTTTTGTGTGGCTGGTTTCATCTAGACATCTGGGTTTCATGGCTTTTTTTACCTATTTTGAGTCACCCCCCCCCCAAACCCCAAGAAGTGCACACTGCTGTCAGAACACCCCAATTTCAAGTAGTAAGTTTTTCCTATGATGCACAGAAATCCAAGGGAGAGACCCATAATAATGACACTGCAAAAAGAGATGAATTGCAAACATGGCAAGAAAGCTAAAAAAATACTGCAATCTTTTCTCTCCAACAGCTACGAACCAGTCGGCAATATCAGCCCAGTTGAGCCCCAATTAGATCAATTTAAAGGTGGGTGGAGTTCTGCAGCACACTGGTCGACCTTGACAGTAAAAGATTTTCAACCCTTCACTTAACATAACAGTTAAAAAGTCATTTTACAGCCAAGAGAGGGAGAGAGAGAGCGATGTACACCAGCTTTGCAATGGAAGAATTTCTTTTTTTGAGCATAAAATCACTCCAAATTCTTCAAAACTCATAACTTACTTTAAAGCAAGAAAAAATATTGCATGAAGGTAATATCCTGAGCTCACCTGGCAACTTTAATTGAACAAACTTGAATTCACATATGAAATTCGGTTCAATTTGGTCCATCACTTTTGGAAGGAAAGTCAATAATGAAAAGTTCATGATGAATGGGTGATGAGCAATGGATGGAAAGTGATCACAAAGCTCCCCTTTTGCTCAGGTAAGCTAGTGAAAGCATCGAAGGCAAAACATGTAAACAGTTTCAGTAAATAAAAAATACATACCATGTTGAGGGTTATTCCCTGCATTAGACAACCGGTTACTTTTCAATTCTTCTCCTTCAGATATATTCTGTAAGTCAATACCTGGTGGCTCGGAAGATCTGTATCTACCATCTTCTGAAAGGACAACAGCATTGCTTGCATCTAATGATTGTTTTATAAAACTGAAAGAATGGAAGTCTGTCAACTGGTTGAGTGCTTGAAGCCCATATTTGGCTTTATTTGGAAGTGCAGATTCTGCAACTTAAAGCTTCATATTCTATGAGGGACTTCATATTACCTTTGAATTACAATTTATTTATTTGGGGTTTAAACCTATACCCAACACAAATGATATAATAATTCATTATTTTAAATATCATTTTTTTTTAATTTTTCAAAAAATTTCAAGAAAACTATATCATGTGACCCCTGATTGGAATGAGCTTGATGAGCTTATTCCAATGAGTGGTGACATGATATGGTTCCACTTAAATTGTTTGAAAAATTATATTTATTCAATTGCTCAATTTGTATATTATGTGGGCAGTTCTGGCCGATTCATTAGGTGACGGGTTAATGGCACTTTCGGCAGCCAGGGTCACCTGGCGTCAGACAGTTTTACAGGTGGCAGGAGCCAGACTACCTGTGAATATCCACTGAGCAGCAGTAAGCAACTGTCAGGCTTATCGACATACTAACTCTGCACAATCAGAGTCAGCATTGGTTGAAGGCAAGTGCACCATCCACATGCAGTATGCTTTAGTGCACAGCACCACCATGCCACACATGGGCAATCAAGATTAAGTCCCTTGCCCAAGGACACAAATCAGTTACTGCTGGTCATGATCAAACTATGGGCTTTTACAGTTGAAATTCAATGCTCTAACTACTGAGCCAATGCGCTCCACTCAAATTGAAATTATTTTATCTGCATCGATTTAAGTGTCTACAGGTATATCTCAGGCACTGGTTACTTTGTTCTATTTTACTAGTAAAACATAGGGTTTTTACCATGGTAAACAAGCACTGCCTCACTTCCCAAGGTTATCTGCAGCGAGTTATTTAGTTTAAAATTATCTGCAATTAATCCTTTATCTGATGTGAAGAGCAGACAACACTTAAAAAAAAACTTTCTTGAATAACTAAAAATTTTAATTTTTTTCCCATCCAAAACACACCCCAATGAGTCCGTTCTATGGCAGGTCACAAGCTATGCTATGCAGGGTAGCATCACCAAATTAACCCTCTGGGGACCTCATTTTGCAAATGACAGTCTGCTTATTTTCTGGCTTGAAAGGGGGCTTCATTTGCCATAATTTTACTTTTACTAATGTTTTTTCTCAGAATTTGTTATTTTCCAGATATAAACTCAAATCAATGTGTAATTTCATGTTAAATAAGTCACTTTCTGATCACTGTAAGTCATTTGGGAGACTTTAATGCCACTTGATGCCATTTTATAGAGGATTAGTATGACAATAAACTCTATTATGCCCATGGGGGAATTGAAATGACACTTATAATGCAAGGTAATTCTAATTTGTATATGAAGTTGAGGAATTCCAAATTTGTAGGAATTTATTCTCCAGTCCCCTTGGCCAATAAAAATCTATTCAGTCTGAATCAGCCACATATACTGTTTCTATATTGTTACACTTTTGTCAGTTATGTTGAAGTTCTTGTCAGATCAAAAAAATCATAAGACATTTCATATCAGACATTACTTGGTCTGCATTAAATGTCATATGATACATCCAAAACATCTTCTTTAACACTTTATTCACCTCACACCTCATCATAATTTATTTTATTTTTTTTTAAATTTAAAAAAAAAATGTGACAAAAACATATCATGTGACCACTCATTGGAATGATTTCATTCCAATGAGGGGTCATTTGATATGGTTTTGTTGACACTTTATAAAAAATAGGCCGATGAAATCGTCAGATGTGTACCCATATGCGCAACTAGTAGAAAGCTGTATGATGGAGGGCCACCACGGATGCCGGAATTATGTACACCATACAAGGTATGGGTACATATAGAAATGGATTGGAGGAGTGTCTAATTTGATGGATAAAGGGTTAATATCTCCGGATCAAATTATCAGATTTATATAAAAAACTATACAGCACAGCACATCAGTAACCTGAATAAATATATAAAGTAACATGACAATCAGATTGATATTTTTTGAGTTATCTCCTGCCAAAGGGATTGGAGGAATTTTCAATTTGAAGGATAAAGGGTTAATATCTCCGGATCAAATTATCAGATTAACACCAAAAACTATACAGCTCAGCACATCAGTACCCTGAACACAATTATAAAGTAACCTGACAATCCAAGTAATATTTTTTAAGTTATCAAATGCCAAAGGGATTGGAGGAATTTTCAATTTGAAGGATAAAGGGTTAATATCTCAAGATTAAAATAACAGATTTACACCAAAAACTATACAGCTCGGTACATCAGTAACCTGAACACAAATATAAAGTAACTTCACAATCTAAGCAATATTTTTCAAGTTATCGAATGCCAAAGGGATTGGAGAAATTTTCAATTTGAAGGATAAAGGGTTAATATCTCAAGATTAAATTATCAGATTTACACCAAAAACTGTACAGCTCGGCACATCAGTAATCAGAACACAAATCTAAAGTAACATGACAATACAAGCAATATTTTTCAAGTTATCAAATGCCAAAGGGATTGGAGGAATTTTCAATTTGAAGGATAAAGGGTTAATATCTCAGGATCAAAATAACAGATTTACACCAAAAACTATACAGCTCGGCACATCAGTAACCTAAACACAAATATAAAGTAACTTGACAATCCAAGTAATATTTTTCAAGTTATCGAATGCCAAAGGGATTGGAGGAATTCTCAATTTGATGGATAAAGGGTTAATATTTCGGGATCAAATCATCAGATTTACACTAAAAACTATACAGCTCGGCACATCAGTAACCTGAACACAAATATAAAGTAACTAGACAATCCAAGCAATATTTTTCAAGTTATCAAATGCCAAAGGGATTGGAGGAATTTTCAATTTGAAGGATAAAGGGTTAATATCTCAGGATCAAATTACCCGATTTACACCAAAAACTATACAGCTCGGCACATCAGTAACCTGAACACAAATATGAAGTAACTTGACAATCCAAGCAATATTTTTCAAGTTATCAAATGCCAAAGGGATTGGAGGAACTTTCAATTTGAAGGATAAAAGGTTAATATTTCAGGATTAAATTATCAGATTTACACCAAAAACTATACAGCTCGGCACATCAGTAACCTGAACACAAATATAAAGTAACTTGACAATCCAAGCAATATTTTTCAAGTTATCGAATGCCAAAGGGATTGGAGGAATTTTCAATTTGAAGGATAAAAAGATTTACACCAAAAACTATACAGCTCGGCACATCAGTAACCTGAACACAAATATAAAGTAACTAGACAATCCAAGCAATATTTTTAAAGTTATCGAATGCCAAAGGGATTGGAGAAATTTTCAATTTGAAGGATAAAGGGTTAATATTTCAGGATCAAATTATCCGATTTACACCAAAAACTATACAGCTCGGCACATCAGTAACCTGAACACAAATATAAAGTAACTTGACAATCCAAGCAATATTTTTCAAGTTATTGAATGCCAAAGAAAATGGATACGGATGCCGGATGGACAGACGGATGGACGGACAGACAGACGGACAGACGACGGACAAAGGATGGACGAACGACGGATGGTCACCCCGGTTGCCGGCATTATGTGTACCATACATAGTATGGGTACACATAAAAATTTGTTTCAATTTTTCAATTTGTAGATTACACAGGTTCAGGAGAGAAATTTGTACCAAACCAAAAACTTATATTACGGCCTTTCAGGCCATGTTTGGACTAGAAATTGCAAGATGCTATGTGTTCCGAGTATAGATCAAATCACTTCTGCGTATCAATGATTCAATGTGCTGTTTACTTTCAAGCATCAATTCAAGGTTGAAACGAGAAGAATTATCAGATTCTTATAAAAAGCGTATAATAAAAAGAAAATCTATTGTTTTTGAGTGGATACCGAAGATTATCTCACTTGTGGCCAAGACAAATGGTTATTTTGGCTTGTGCAAGCGCTCGCGAAAAATAAACATTTGTCTCGGTCACTCATGAGATAATTTTTGGTATCCACTCAAAAACACTAAATATCCTCTATATATACTATGTGGCCATTCACAAGATAAAACTTCACAAACCGGGTAGAATATAGTTTGGTACCATTTCTTACATTTATATGGTGATAACAGCCTAACTGAAGGTGGGAGTGGCAATTGTCATGGTCTGTATCGTAATCATAGTTGCATCCCTATCACTATAAGACCATTCTTATTCACTGTCATTATCAGACTCGGAATCGTGAGTCCGAATCACCAGTTATAACTAATGATGCTTCATGTAGTGTATTGCGACTACAAGGATTTTTGGGGGCATTGTTTGATTTCTGTACATCTACATTCAAAATAAACACAATGTGACCAAAATTATTCAAAACCATGTGATATAGTTGTTCATGAATAGAAAAGAAATAGTACACAAAACAAAACAAAGGAACATGCATGCGTTGGATTAGTAGCACTTGAGGATGGACTCACACAGTAGCCTAAAATGTTGACTACAGTTGTCTACCATGGTCTGCAGTGCTGTCAACATTGGTCACCTGTCGTGCCAAAAGAATTAAGGAAAAACATTTACAAGTGTTGTTTTCTGATATTAAATAGTAGAGTGGTTTAACGGTGAAGCTTTGGCAAATTGATTCTTAAAGACCTGGAGATGTTCATATATATATAGAGTTTCCCTGCATTTTGACAGTATAGGTATTGTGGCTTGGCAGTTGTTTCTAGGCAAGTCTTGGCTGCCTATGTAGGCAGCCAAGACTTGCCTAGAATCAACAGCCAAGGTACTTAGAATGTGACCTGGAAATTTTCACAAGAACTGCATGTTGGGCACCTGTTCTGTTGCAGTAAATTGATCAGAATTAGTCCTATAAGGATTAAGGATTTATTTATTTATTGGGGTTTAACAACACTTTCCACAGCCAGGGTCACTTCATGTCCAACAGTTTTATGGATGGAGGAAGCTGGAATACCCAGAGAGAACCACTGAGCTATGGTTGAAGACAAGTGCACTAACGATGTGCAGTATGCCTTAGTACACAGCACCACTGTGCCCTACGTGGGCAATCAAGATTAAGTGCCATGCCCAAGGCCACAATGCAGTTGTTCCGGGTGGGGACTGAACTGTGGAACTTTCAGTTTGAAGTCCAATGTCATAACAACTGAGCCACCACGCTCCCTAAGGGTTAAGGATATTTTTAATTTTACAACAAAGGTGTAATCTGATATGATGTCTTTTTCTCATATCGGAGAAACAGAATATAGCCCTATTGAAATGTAGGAAAAACAGAACACATTACCACCAGGAATAGAATGTTATAACACCCACATAAAGAGGCATTCTTTGATCAACTATATGGTACAAAAAATACAAGTTATGTGATGTTAAACTGATAAGTGTCACAAAATATAAAGCTTTATCTTCATGAAAATAGTTAATTACAACCCACAGAGAACAAATCACTTATTCATAAATGTCAGTAACATTCAGTTATGTTACATGCTATTTTAATCAATTCTTGTTCAACAGTTTGACTATTTATAGATATGTTCCATATTTAATTATTTCGATGCTAAAGTTGATTTCAGGAGCCAAAAATCTTGGCTTAGGCCACACAAAGTAGATCATCTTTTTCTCAGGCCATTTTTTTTATAAAAATGCATGCAGGTGGGCATTTTTTTAATTTCTTTACACCTTAAAGGTTCAATACTTGGTTTGTTTTCTCTTTTAGGCCTAATAATCTACAGATTAACATGAGCTATGGGGTATTTTATCCATTTTATTCACTTGTGTAATTATATGACATAAACTAATTACTTTCAATTGTTTTTTTAAAGTTTGCATTGGTAGAAAAAAGAAAGCATGCAGCAACTAAAATATCATGTAGGAGGACTTAGAAATAGATTTTTATCTTTGTTTAGGCCTTATTCATCAATTTTTTTAACCCACTATCCAGAATGAATAGATGACATTTGCTTCCATTTGTCTTGAGTAACTAGTGATTATCTTAAGCTATTTTTTTGAAGTGAAAAATAATAAAAACTGACAAAAGATTTTTTATGAATAGTGCTGCTACTGTCCTGATAATGGCATTACATAGAGGATATCTGTGCTGTTTTAGTGAATAATTCCCAATATTCACTAAAATAGCACAGATTTTCTTTTTATTATATGCTATGTGACATTTTACAATGCAATATTCAGCCCAATTTGACTGCAAACAGTTTCAAGACAATAACAAAGATCTCTGCTGATCATTCCCTCGAGGTGACATTCAACTTCAAGGAGGCAACGTCAAATTTGATAAAACCATATCATGAGACATCTCATTCCAATGAGTGGTCTCATGATATGATTTTGTTGAAGTTTTTTCAACACTTTAAAAAAATGAAAGTGTCAATGACACTGTAGCTCAACTTGTCAAGACAAAGACATGTACATGTATAGTATGTGACACAGCAATGACAAACATCTAGGTAATGACCTGATAACAAAGGTACATATAAAGTATTGTAACGGTCTGTACATAAATACTGACCATTGCCTGTAACAAATGTATAGGTAAAGTATTGTAAAGGTGGGTGACAGTCAGATGCTGAACTAGAAAAAATCTTTGAGTCCCAGAGTGGGTCTGACTGAACCCCAAAATATTTGTTCTCATAGCACAGTGATAACAAAGGCACCCCAAAACACACTCGTTCCTGTCCCAAGGTGAAAACAAAAGTACTCAAGAAGTTTTGTGAAGATCAGTTCATAAATACGAGCTGTATAGAACTTGTGACAAAAAACTGATTGGACCTAATTTCGGTACAAAATGGCCACTGGCAGCCATCTTGAATTTTGGACCGTACCCAGAAACACTCATTCTCATCCCAAGGAGATAACAAAGGTACCCAAGAAGTTTTGTGAAGATCGGTTCATAAATACAGCCTCTACCCTGAGCCGTATTGACATGTGTGCTTACATTGTGTAAGTAGCACTGAATAAATCAAAGTTCATCTAATTTGCATAATTTCTGCACGAAAAAAAACCCCTTACAATATGTGATGTATTCCATGTTACTAAACATTCATACAAAAATTTATTCAAATCAGAACTTCCATACAGAAGTTCTATACAAAAGACTGATTGCACTAATTTTGGTACAAAATGGCTGCTGGTGGCCATCTTGAATTTCGGACCACACCCAAAAACACTCGCTCTCATCCCACGGTGATAACAAAGGTACCCAAGAAGTTTCGTAAAGATTGGTTCATAAATATGGCCTCTAGTCTGAGCTGTATAGAAGATGTGTACAAAAAACTGATTAGACCTAATTTCGGTACAAAATGGCCACTGGCAGCCATCTTGAATTTTAGACCGCACCCAGAAACACTCGTTCTCATCCCAAGGTGATAACAAAGGTACCCAAGACATTTCGTGAAGATCAGTTCATAAATACAGACTCTAGTCTGAGCCGTATTGACATGTGTACTTACTGTGTGTAAGTCGCACTGAAAAAATCAAAGTTCATCTAATTTGCATAATTTCTGCACGAGAAAAAAACCCGTATTATATGTGATGCATCCCATGGTACTAAACATTCACACACAAAAATTATTCAAATCAGGGCTTTCATATGGAAGTTCTGTGCAAAAATCTCATTGCACCTAATTTTGTACAAAATGGCTGCCATCGGCCATCTTGAATTTCGGACCGGACCCCAAAACACTCGTTCTCGTCCCACGGTGATACCAAAGGTACCCAAGAAGTTTCGTAAAGATCGGTTCATAAATACGGCCTCTAGCCCGAGCCGTATTGGCATTTGCACTTACAGTGCTGAAAGTAACCCCAAAAAACATCAAAATTAGTCTAATTTGCACAATTTACGTACGAGAAAAAAACCCGTATCATATGTGATGTATCCCATGGTACTAAACATTCATACAAAAAATTATTCAAATCAGAGCTTTCATATGGAAGTTCTGTACAAAAAACAGATTTCTGCATCGTCGATACAAAATGGCGGCTGGCAGCCATCTTGAATTTCAGACCGCACCCAAAAACACTCGTTCTCGTCCCACGGTCATAACAAAGGTACTCAAGAAGTTTCGTAAAGATCGGTTCATAAATACGGCCTCTAGCCCGAGCCATAGCAGCTTGGCACTTACAGCTCTGAAAGTAACACTAAATAAATCAAAGGCAGTCTAATTTGCATAATTTACGCACGAGAAAAAAACCCGTATTATATGTGATGTATCCCATGGTACTAAACATTTATACAAAACTTTATTCAAATCAGAACTTTCATACAATAGTTCTGTACAAAAAACTGATTTTTGCATCATCGGTACAAAATGGCCACTGGCAGCCATCTTGAATTTCGGACCACACCTAAAAACACTCGTTCCTGTCCCAGGGTCATAACAAAGGTACACAAGAAGTTTCGTAAAGATCGGTTCATAAATACGACCTCTAGCCAGAGCCATAGCCAATTGTTGACGTACGGACAGACGGACAGACGGCCAGATGGACGGACGGACAGACGGACGACGGGCCATGACAATAGCTCAAATTTGACTTCGTCAAAGTTGAGCTAAAAAATTGGCCCCCTGCACTCTAACACAATGTCAAAATAAGAAAATTTTAACCAACAAAATTTTTCTATAAAACACCTAGGGATTAAACTGGCTCATTGAGCTCTGTCAAACAAGACCAAATTGGTTAAATTCCCAATTACATGATGGAGAAATCTAAATTTTATAGTAAATTTCCTTTCTTATTATACCTACCACAATTGTTTACTACAGGCTTGCACTACAGTGGAAGTCCCTAACTCGGATAAAATACTCTCTATTTTTGTCTTTCCCAAGCAAGTTGGGAAAGAAAAGTGGTGCAAAAGCACCAATAAAAATAAGCCAAAACTGGGTCGAGTGCAACCGGCGCAGACCCAGTACGGGACGCTCTCTCCCAAGTACAACTCCACGACTTCCGTTGCCAGTGCGCATATACCGTCTCTAAAGACTCATTCTTTTTGAATCCGTAAACGTTAGAGTTATGTGATCAGCGGGGAGGAAAGATTCTTTACCCGTAAAGAAGACGGGAGGGCCTCCATGTAAACAATTGTGGTAGGTATAATAAGAAAGGAAATTTACTATAAAATTTAGATTTCTTATCAACCTACTCACAATTGTTTACTACAGGCTGAATAGACAAAAGGCTGGAGGGAATCGCATAACCAACCCCCACATAACCCTAGTGCACTGGAACCGTGAAGTAGAAGGAAGAGGTCCCGAGGCTTATCAACCATAATGTCGCAATCATTGGTAAAGGACAATGAAAAGAGACATATGAGCCTGTGTGACACACAGACAGAAAAAGGGCAGTAACAGCACAAGGCTGAAACTGACCTTCAAGAAGCCTAATGGCTATGGCAGACAACAGCCTAAGCAGAAGAAAGAGGACCCAGGGCAAAAAGGTCCTCCGACTGCTCCTGCAAGTGGCGCAAATAAAAGGTGGAGAAAGTAGAAGCATTTCTCCAGTAGGCTGCCTGCATAACATCCGACAACTTGACGGAGTTAGAATAAACCCAAGAGGTAGACAGTGCCCGCACCTCATGGGCAGAAATACGATTGGTAATACAATCGCCAGCTGCTAAACGACTATAAGGAGTACGAATAGCAAGACAAATCCATCGAGAAATGGATTGAGGAGAGATCTTCTGTCGACCCGGAATGAGAGACAGAAAAAAACGTTTTCTGCCCTTCCATATGAAGCGTGTCCGATCAAGATAAATGCGAATAGCACGGACCGGACAGAGCAAAGGGCGAGTACCCTCAACAGAGGGAAGAGCCCTGATACAGATAGGAGGAGGAGTAGTATCTGGTAACTGATTCTTAGCCAAAAAGGAGCAATCAGTGGTAAAAGTAACACTGTTGGGAGAGCTCCTAAAAAAGGCCGGGTCAACCGAGAGGGCGTGAAGCTCACTAACCCGTCTGGCCGAAGCAAATGCCATCAGAAAAGCCGTCTTATATGTGAGAAAATGCATATCCACCTGGGATAAAGGTTCGAACGGCGCCCCCCCCCCCCCCCCCCCAAGCAAAGCAGCACCCACGAAAGATTCCATCGTGGAGTAAGCTGCAAAGTCCGAGGCCTTTTCAAAGAAAAGTGCCGAACAAGCTTGGAGAGGTAAGGATTAGTGCCGATACGACGCTTCCCCACATAAGAAAAGGTCTCTGAAAGCATAGACCTGTAACCCTTGATGGTAACAAGCTGGAGACCCCGAGAATCAAACAGATATACCAGAAACTCCGCAATCTGTGAAATCGAAGGATTGGCATAATCAACAGAGTGATCAGCACACCATCGACAGAAGACCTTCCATTTAGCTGCATAAGCTAAACCAGTGCAGTGCCTCCTTTAAGAAGAAATGCACTCCACTGCTCGTCTCGAAAAACCTCTACGGAGGAGACAGGACCTGACAAAAGATATGCGTGAAGGCACAATGAAGTCGGGTCGACGTGAAACCTCCTCGGGCAACCTTGACAAAGAAAGTCGCGACGTAGCGGGAGACGTGCCGGAACCGCCGCCATCAGCGAGCGGAGCTGATTGATCCACTCCCGCTGAGGCGACAGGGGAGCGATCAGAATGATTCGACAACTGCAGGTTCGAATTTTGGCGAGAACCTGAGAAAGAATTGGAACCGGCGGGAAGGCGTAGCCGACTAGACCGTTCCAATCGAGTGACAGAGCGTCCACGGCAAAAGCCAGAGGATCTGGACACGGGGACACGAAAGTGTCCACCTGATGGTTCCAACGAGTTGCAAAGAGGTCGATGTGGGGACGTCCCCAGAGATCGCAAAGCGACTGGAACACTGCCCTGTGAAGCATCCACTCGGTGGAAATAACCCTGCCCTGTCGGGACAGGGAGTCGGCTAGGACGTTCAGATGACCGGGAATGTGACGAACAACCACTCCGGCGGGAACATCCTGAGCGAGCAGTAGAAGATCCCGAGCTAACTCGTACATCGGAAGCGAGTGCGTGCCGCCCTGGTTCCGAATGAAGCAACCACTGTCGAATTGTCAGATAGTAGAAGGACCTGGCGATTCGACAGGTGAGGGATCCACTGCCTGAAACTCAGAAGAAGAGCAAGAAGCTCCTTCTGGTTGATGTGTAGAGCTGCTTGATCCTGGTCCCACATCCCGTGTAGGGAAAGACCGAGAGGATCCAACGTCGCACCCCATCCGAGATCGCTGGCATCTGCCGTCAGAACGCGATCGGACGTGGGTAAGTCCAGCGGAACACCCTGCGTAATTCACAGAACATCTGTCCAGGGAAGAAGGTGAGGATACAGAGAGTCCGGAAACGGAAGCACCTGATCCAGAGAATCTACATTCGGCCTCCAACGACTGAGCAGAAAGTGTTGGAGAGGTCTGACACGCAGCCGACCTAGAGGAATGAGATCCGTCACCGAACTGCAGAGACCGATCAGCCGGAGAAAACTCCGAGCGGTCGCGGACCTGGACTGGGACAGAGTCAGAGCAAAAGCTGAGAGAATCACAGCCTTGGCCTGGGGAACAGCCATCAAATTGAATTTGGTTTGGAAAGACATCCCCAGATGACAAAACGACTGAGAAGGGACCAGGTCCGACTTCTCCTCGTTGACTCTGAATCCTAGCGACGTGAGCAAGCTCAACAGAGTGGCGACATCCGATTCCAGTAAGGCAGCATTGGAATGCCTCTGGAGGATATCGTCCAGATATGCCGAAGTAGTCACCCTGGACTGTGTGCGATGGAACGCTATCACATGCGACATCAGTCTGGTGAACGCCCAAGGAGCCAGGTTGAGGCCGAAAGGCATGGCCTTGAACTGGTAAACTCGCCCCAGAAAAGCGAACCTGAGATACTTCTGTGACGCCCGATGCATCGGAACGTGGAAGTAAGCGTCTCGCAGGTCGATGCTGGCTGAGAAATCTCCCTGGTGAATTGAATGGCGGACCGACCTGAAAGTCTCCATGCTGAACTTGGGAGCAATGATAGACTGGTTCAGGATACTCAGATCGATAACCGGTTGGAGTCGGCCGTCCTTCTTCGGCACCAAGAACAGGCGGGAATAGAAACCCACTGACTGAACGTTCTTGACGACCTCGATCGCCCCCTTTGCCAGGAGATTGGCAATCTCCGTGGACAAAAGTTCCCGACGTAAAACGTCTGAAGGAACTGTGGTTGGAAGAGGCACCCTTGACAGAGTGGGGTGTCGTCGGAAGGATATGCGCAGCCCGGACCGAACAACATCTAACACCCATGGATCGGATGTGATGGTGGTCCAATGGTCTGCGAACTCTATCCTTCCTCCAACCTGGGACGAGTCGAGGTGAGGACCTTCATTTCGAGCCCCGACGAGGCCCGCGAGAGGAGAAACAACCTCCTCTGCTAAATGAAGAATCCTGAGACTTCCCTCGATTCTGCCGACCCCTACCTTTACCCCGTGAGTAAGAAGTAGAGGCGGCGGCAGAAGGACCAGCCTTTTGCTTCACAGAGGAAGCAGAAGGGTACTTGTTAGGCTTGGAATGGCCCTTGCCTCCCCGAGAAGGCTGATCAAGCTGACGAAACAGCAGCTGATCTTTGGAATGACGTAGGACGTCATCCCGGACCGTCGACACGGAACCATGGAAAAGTTGCGGACCTGCCAAAGAAGCAGATCGAAGAGTAGCACGCTGCTCCTCGGGAAGGGATCGTCCTGTGTCCAGCACAGCGTCCCTTCGAACTAATTCCAAATTAGCCGTGTTACAGGCATGCGTGTGAGTAAGGTGCATAAGCACCTTGGACAGCACACGCAAAGGAGCCTGTACCTCGTCAAACTTATCTGGAGGCAGATAAGCAGCCAAAGCTGAGACGACGTGATCTGAGAGAGAAAGCATGCCAAGCATCTCTCTAGATAAGCCCAACGTGGACTCCAGAGTCGTCATTGGAATGACGGCAGACTTGGGCTTGGAAAGCCTGAGGGAAGTGGAGTCCTGATCCAGAACCGTCAAAGCCTGGCAGACTGACGGATTGGCGGAATCGTAGGAACGATAATGCACAGGAGGCAAAAAGGTGTCAACCCTGGTGAAGAACGAAGTCTTCAAAGCCTTGGAATTCAGCTTGGCATCCAATGCTGAAAAAGCTTCAACCACCTGTACCGACTGGCACGGTCGAAGGCGCCCAGAAGCAGGTTGCTCCATAGGCTGTTGGCGCGCGACCGGTGATCGCGGCCAGGCTGACACTGTCGGCTGGTTAGCAGGTTTGAGCTCAGGCAGAAACCCAAACACAAAGTCAAGAGCCGCCCCCAAGTCCGAAGACTGCTGGCCCTCGACCTCAAGCATGTCAGACTCCTCCCCAGAGTCGGAAGACACATAGCCCATCATGGGCAAACCAGCCGACGCCTCCCATGGTGTCGGGACACCAGAGGAATCGGAAACCGGCCTGTTTCCAATCCCGGGAGGCGGCGCCATAGGAGGCGCCTGGAAACCACCCATAGCCTCGCTGAAAGCAACAGGAAGGCTCTTAGAAAGAACCTGAGTGAGTAAGGAGAGGGCCTCCCTAAGCTCACTGCCTGTACCGAATGGTTTGACAGGGGAGCGAACCGGCAAAGTGGCTTCACCTCTGACCCTCTTAACCAGCGAAGGGTCACGATCCTCCAAAACACCCGATGCGGGACGACGGGCGGCAGCCGAAACATCTGAAGGCAGACGTTTATAGGGGTACGATGCACCCCGAGGATCAATATAGCGAGAACTCATGAGAGTCACCGCGGACCTCTGCGGGGCAGAAGGTCCAGGCTGCACAAAAGGCGTTGGTCCCCCAAAACTGGTCGTGTGACCAGAGTGAGTAGATGGAAACGCCACGGAGTTCATAGTGTTTCCACTACGAACATCCGAATCCAAAGACACAACTGTGGTGCTCGACGGCGAAGAGACCACAGCGATGGGCTCGGCCGGCAGCCCCTTCCGACTTCGCCGAGTTGAAGTCAGGGAAGGCTGAGGCCGATATCCCACGTCTACAGTATCGGACAGTCCCGCAGTCCCCTGCAGCGAAAAGGCGAGGCCGGCTGAAACAGATAACAAAGCAGACGGGCCAGCAGCAGTAGTAGATACGTCGAGAGTCGTTGAGGCTGGTGAAATAGTGGAGAGAGCACACCGGCTCGGCTCCGAAGGAGGAGTCACAACCCTAGTGACAGCCTCAGATGTCGACTGGAGGGGGACCGTAGTCCCGGAACCAGGCATCTCTACACCAGAACACTCAACAGCTCCCGCAGTATCCACCACAGGAAAAGACTGCACATCCCCCACGGAGGAGGAATAACTCTCACCAGACAAAGTCGGCTCGGGAGGCACGGCCACGAGAACGAACGACACGGTTTACTGAAGCCCAGAAGGTGGAAGACCATGTTCCACAGACACCACACGGCCACTCGGCCGAACACCCATTACAGGAGGAACAAGACAAATGTACATCGTCCACATGCTTTGGCAGCAGACATTGCCCACAAGGAATTGTCCTGGGCATGATAGAGGTGAGAGGAGCAGAGAAGGTGAGATGAGAAAACAGAACACCCCCAAAGAAGAGAGAAAGGTGACAGAAACAAAGACCCCAGACGGTCGACCGGGAACCACCCAACAGGAAGACTACTCTCCAAAGAAAGAAGAAACACTGTAGGAGTGGTACCCCGCTGACACCTAACTCTAACACAATTAGAAAATTTTGCAAAAAAAGCATTAACAATAATTGTGAAAAAATCTAAGTCCGAACTGCGTGGCACGCGAAATTCGCGCGCGACTCGAGAGAGAGCAAATAAATATACATTATGGACATATAATAGAAAAGAGAATATATAAAACACTGTTCCTGAGAATACAAAGGATACACTGTGGTATAATGAATCAGGAATCATCAAACATCGAGCTGGTGGAACACTGATAAGCGTGCAAAAACATCTCGACACGAAGCGGATTTTAAAAGGAATGAGTCTTTAGAGACGGTATATGCGCACTGGCAACGGAAGTCGTGGAGTTGTACTTGGGAGAGAGCGTCCCGTACTGGGTCTGCGCCGGTTGCACTCGACCCAGTTTTGGCTTATTTTTATTGGTGCTTTTGCACCACTTTTCTTTCCCAACTTGCTTGGGAAAGACAAAAATAGAGAGTATTTTATCCGAGTTAGGGACTTCCACTGTAGTGCAAGCCTGTAGTAAACAATTGTGAGTAGGTTGATAAGAAAAGCTGCTGTTTGAAATTTTGGTATTTTGACATCAGTGTGCAAGAGGTTAGCCTTAAGTTCCTCAGATTAATTTTACAGTAATAACTACCATATATACATGTATACAGCTGCAGATGATTTAACAGTGTTTCTACATTATTGTTGGCTGCCTGTACAGGCAGCCAACAATGATGTGAAATCAGTGTCAAGATAAATGCAGAATACCAGAAGACAGTTTTACAAGTGGAGGAAGCCGGAGTACCTGGAGAGAACCACCGAACAATGGTGAGTAACTGTTATAGTCCCCAATGTACTAACTCCACACAATCAGGATTAGCATTGGTTGAAGGCGAGTGCACCATCGACATGCAGTACAGCTTGGTACACAGCGCCACGGTGCCCCACATGAGCCATCGGGATGAAGTGCCTTGCTCAAGGACAAACACAGTTACCCCTGGCGGTGATTGAACTGTGGACCTTTTGGTTTGAAGTTCAATGCCGTAACCACTGAGCCACAGCGTTCCCTCTCAAGGAAGAATACTCATGGGAAAACTTTTTCCGAACAATATAAAAGGGGTAGTTTGTGGGTGTATTGGGACATAATGGTAAAAATAACACATTTTGATATCATGAGTATTAAGTAAAGGGTTAAGTTGTTGATATGTTCACTGACGCAGCATTGGAAAGATCTCAGGGGATACTTTTTGATAGGGTATTGAGATAGAGGAACTATTTGTGGTAGTGATATAATAAAGATGAATCAGATAACACAAAATGAGTTACCTGGAAGATCTGATAATCTGTCTGACTCATCACTGCTGTTAAAATCAAACTCCTGATGAATGCTTGCTGTAGTTGGTTCATCATCAATACTTTGATGATTACCTGCAGCAATTACAGCATGGAAATCTGCAAGATCTTCATCTGAAATGCATGTGTAATTTTTCATGAAAAAAAAACAAAATACATTCAGGCCCCACAAAGCCCACCTTCTGTTTCTCAGGGCATATTTTGTAAAATTGCATGCAGGCAGGCAGGCAGGCAGGCAGGCAGGCAGGCAGGCAGGCAGGCAGTTTTTTAGTTTATTTTTCATTTTTGTAATTATTTCTTTGCCATCAAAAGTTCATATTCTAGGCTTGTTTTATATTTTAGGCCCCATTATCTACAGAATAGCATGGGTGGTGGTGTATTTTTTCCTTAAGTGCAAAAAGGCTAAAGCATTGCAAAGCCTTGTTGTACTCAAGATACAGATTTATCAATATTATTAACTTGGGTAAAATAACAGACATAAATCATTTAATTTTTATTTTTTTAAGTTTACTTTGGTTATAAAAAGAGAGCATGCGGCAGCCAAACTGACCCTAAGAAACAGATTCTTGACTTTCTTAGGCCTATCCTTTAGAACAGGGTTGGCTTAAAATTTTCCATGGGTAAATTGAGGCACTCAATAAGTAGAAAACATGATGATGAGCAAATTGGAAAAAAAGAACAATAAAGATTTAATCCTGTAGACCAACAAAGTTGCAGGATACAATTATTGTTGATGTACCCTGTAATCTCCCTATTTACCAAACAAATCGGTCTCATCCAACTGTATAATTTACAAATGAAGTAGCTGAAAAAAAAATGTTTTCAAAACATTTCAAGAAAACCATATCATGTGACCTCTAATGAGCTCATCTAGTTCGTTCCAATGAGGGGTCACATTTTATGGTTTTCTTTAAATTTCTTGAAAAATAACATTTAAAATAATAAATTTTGATATCCTGGGCATTGGGTAAAGGGTTAACCATTTACCCAACGAATCGCCTGCATCCGCCCGCGTAATATTCAAATTCAGCAGTTGAAAAAATATTATTTTTCAAAAAATTTCAACAAAACCATATCATGTGACCCCTCATTGGAACGAGCTCATCGAGCTCATTCCAATGAGGGGTCACATGATATGGTTTTGTTGAAATTTTTTTAAAAATTTGAAAAACTGATATTTAAAATAATAAATTTTGATATCGTCTGTGTTGTGTAAAGGGTTAAAAGGTTGAGTGCAAGAAGCCACTATCATGGCTCTAAAATAAAAGTGCTGAAAGTGCTTCACATTGTATACATTAGCCTGTTGTTTGCTCAGCTGTATAATTTATTTATTTATTTATTGGGTTTAACAACACTTTCGACAGCCAGGGTCACCTCATGTCGGACAGTTTTACGGGTGGAGGAAGCCAGAGTACCCGGAGAGAACCACCGAGCAAGGGCGAGCAACTGTCAGGATCCACAACATACTAACTCCACACAAGCAGGGTTAGCATTGGTTGAAGACAAGTGCACCATCGACGTGCTGTACACCTGAGTACCCAACGCCACCGTGCCTCCACATGGGCAATGGGGGCTCAGCTGTAGAATAAAAAAGTTTGATACAAATTTGTTCTGTTACAATAAACAATTATGTGTGAATAAAATCTTACTACACTATGAATTCCCTTGCTGGAAGCATGGCATATTTGAAAAATACTCATGTTACAGATTACCTTGCAAAAATAATTTAGTACTTTACAAGTTAACCTTTACTCAGCATAACCTGACAGAGACATTGTTTGTTTGTCTGTTGTTTATTGGGGGTTAGCAACACGTTCAACAGACAGGGTCATATCGTGTTGGACAGTTGTATGAGTGAATGGAAGCCAGAGTACCCAAAGAGGACAACCGGGAAACTGTCAGACTGTCAACTTACTTATCTGGAACAATGTCAACTTATTGATCCAGCACAAGCAGAGTTAAACCTCTGAAGACTGATGTCAAAAAACAAAATTTAAGAAGCATATTTCTCCCATAATGCAGCTAGGAATTTAATAAGAGGCCTCATGGGGCCTGAGGAGCTCACCTGACAATAGCTGTTTAAAGAAGGATTTAATTAGCATCTACAGCTAGTTGACACTATAGAGGAATGAAGTTAATGAAGTTATTTAATTATTTATAACTCTGTTGTCCATGCCAGATGATTTTTTTCTTGTAGTGGAATGCTACCACAGATATAATGCCCCAGTTTCCAGTAATGCAAAACTTAGAGGGGTCTAAATATCAACCTAAGAACTTAACTTGAACGAATTCCCTCATATTGCACTAAGTTAAAATTCGGGCTTCAACAGGGAGCCCAAATATTTACCCAGGAACCCGATTTGAACAAACTTGAATCTGACCTACCTAGAGATGTTGTATACCAAATATGAAAAGATTCTAACTGGTGAATCTGAAGAAGAATATTTTTTAAGAAATACCCTTATATTGCACCAAATTAAAGTTTTGGCTCAAACAGGAAGTCCAAATATGAACCCAGGGACTCAACTTTAACAAATTAGAATGTGGCCCCCTAGAGATGGTGTATACCAAATATGAACGCATTCTGACAGGTGGAGCTGAAGAAGATCATTTTTAAAGAAATTTCCTCATATTGCACGAAGTTAAAATTTGGGCTCATGTAGGAAGCCCAACTATGAACCCAAGGACTCAACTTTAACAAATTAGAATGTGACCCCCCTACAAATGTTGTGTACCAAATATGAAAGCATTCTGGCTGGTGGAGCTGAAAAAGATTTTTTTAAAAATGTTCTCATATTGCACTAAGTTAAAATTTGGGCTCCCATGGGGAACCCAAATGATAACACAGGCACTCATTTTGAACAAACTTGAATATGATCTGCCCAAAGATGTTGCATACCAAATATCAAAGCATTCCGACTGGTGGATCTGAAAAAGATAATTTTTAAAGATCATTCCCTATATTGCATTAAGTTAAAAATTCGGGTTCCTGTATTGAGCCCAAATATGAATCAAGGGGCTTCATTTTAACACACTTGTATCTGCCCCCCCCCCCCCCCTCTCCTATGGATGTTGTATACCAAATATCTAAATTTTATAGTAAATTTCCTTTCTTATTATACCTACCACAATTGTTTACTGCAGGCTTGCACTACAGTGGAAGTCCCTAACTCGGATAAAATACTCTCTATTTTTGTCTTTCCCAAGCAAGTTGGGAAAGAAAAGTGGTGCAAAAGCACCAAGAAAAAATAAGCCAAAACTGGGTCGAGTGCAACCGGCGCAGACCCAGTACGGGACGCTCTCTCCCAAGTACAACTCCACGACTTCCGTTGCCAATGCGCATATACCGTCTCTAAAGACTCATTCTTTTTGAATCCGTAAACGTTAGAGTTATGTGATCAGCGGGGAGGAAAGATTCTTTACTCGTAAAGAAGACGGGAGGGCCTCCATGTAAACAATTGTGGTAGGTATAATAAAAAAGGAAATTTACTATAAAATTTAGATTTCTTATCAACCTACTCACAATTGTTTACTACAGGCTGAATAGACAATAGGCTGGAGGGAATCGCATAACCAACCCACACATAACCCCAGTGCATTGAAACCGTGAAGCAGAAGGAAGAGGTCCCGAGGCTTATCAACCATAACGTCGCAATCATTGGTAAAGGACAATGAAAGGAGACATATGGGCCTGTGTGACACACAGACAGAAAAGGGCAATAACAGCACAAGGCTGAAACTGACCTTCAAGAAGCCTAATGGCTAGGGAAGACAACAGCCTCAGCAGAAGACAGAGGACCCAAGGCAAAAAGGTCCTCCGACTGATCCTGCAACTGGCGCAGATAAAAGGTGGAGAAAGTAGAGGCATTTCTCCAGTAGGCTGCCTGCATAACATCCGACAATCTGACGGAGTTAAAATAAGCCCAAGAGGTGGACAATGCCTGCACCTCGTGGGAAGAAATACGATTGGTAATACAATCGCCAGCTGCTAAACGACCGTAAGCCGTACGAATAGCAAGACAAATCCATCTAGAAATGGATTGAGGAGAGATCTTCTGTCGACCCGGAATAAGAGACAGAAAAAAACGTTTCCTGCCTTTCCGGATGAAACGTGTCCGATTGAGATAAATGCGAATAGCACAGACCGGACAGAGCAAGGGGCGATTACCCTCAACAGAAGGAAGAGCCCTGATACAGATAGGAGGAGGAGTAGTATCTGGTAACTGATTCTTGGCCAAAAAAGAGCAATCAGTGGTAAAAGTAACACTGTTGGGAGAGCTCCTAAAAAAGGCCGGGTCAACCGAGAGGGCGTGAAGCTCACTAACCCGTCTGGCCGAAGCAAACGCCATCAGAAACGCCGTCTTATATGTGAGAAAATGCATATCCACCTGGGATAAAGGTTCGAACGGCACCCTCCCCAAGCAAAGCAGCACCCACGAAAGATTCCATCGTGGGGTAAGCTGCAAAGTCCGAGGCCTTTTCAAAGAAAAGTGCCGAACAAGCTTGGAGAGGTAAGGATTAGTGCCGATACGATGTTTCCCCACATAAGAAAAAGTCTCTGAAAGCATGGACCTGTAACCCTTGATGGTAACAGGCTGGAGACCCCGAGAATCAAACAGATATACCAAAAACTCCGCAATCTGTGAAATCGAAGGATTTGCATAATTAACAGAGTGATCAGCACACCATCGACAGAAGACCTTCCATTTAGCTGCATAAGCTAAACCAGTGGAGTGCCTCCTTGAAGAAGAAATGCACTCCACTGCTCGTCTCGAAAAACCTCTACGGAGGAGACAGGACCGGACAAAAGATATGCGTGAAGGCACAATGAAGTCGGGTCGACGTGAAACCTCCTCGGGCGACCTTGACAAAGAAGGTCACGATGTAGTGGGAGACGTGACGGAAACGCGGCCATCAGTGAGCGGAGCTGATTGATCCACACCCGCTGAGGCGACAGGGGAGCGATCAGAATGATTCGACAACTGCAGGTTCGAATTTTGGCTAGAACCTGAGGCAGAATCGGAACCGGCGGGAAGGCATAGCCGACTAGACCGTTCCAATCGAGTGACAGAGCGTCCATGGCAAAAGCCAGAGGATATGGACACAGGGACACTAAAGTGTCCACCTGATGGTTCCAACGAGTCGCAAAGAGATCGATGTGGGGACGTCCCCAGAGATCGCAAAGCGACTGGAACACTGTGGAGCATCCACTCGATGGAAATAACCCTGCCCTGTCGGGACAGGGAGTCGGCTAGAACGTTCAGACGACCGGGAATGTGATGAACAACCACTCCGGCGTGAACATCCTGAGCGAGCAGTAGAAGATCCCGAGCCAATTCGTACATCGGAACCGAGTGCGTGTCCTGGTTCCGAATGTAAGCAACCACTGTCGAATTGTCGGACAACAGAAGGACCTGGCGATTTGACAGGTGAGGGATCCACTGCCTGAAACTCAGAAGAAGAGCGAGAAGCTCCTTCTGGTTGATGTGCAGAGCTGCTTGATCCTGGTCCCACATCCCATGTAGGGAAAGACCGAGAGGATCCAACGTCGCACCCCATCCGAGATCATTGACATCTGCTGTCAGAACGTGATCAGACGTGGGTAAGTCCAATGGAACACCCTGCGTAATCCACTGAACATCTGTCCAGGGAAGAAGGTGAGGATAAAGAGATTCTGGAAACGGAAGCACCAGATCCAGAGAATCTACATTCAGTCTCCAACGACTGAGCAGAAAGTGTTGGAGAGGTCTGACACGCAGCCGACCTAGAGGAATGAGATCCGTCACCGAACCGCAGAGACCGATCAGCTGGAGAAAACTCCGAGTGGTCGCGGACATGGACTGGGACAGAGTCAGAGCAAAAGCTGAGAGAATCACAGCCTTGGCCTGGGGAACCGCTACCAAATTTAATTGGGTTTGGAAAGCCATCCCCAGATGACAAAACGACTGAGAAGGGACCAGGTCCGACTTCTCCTCGTTGACTCTGAATCCTAGCGACGTGAGCAAGCTCAACAGAGTGGCGACATCCGACTCCAGTAAGGCAGCACTGGAATGCCTCTGGAGGATATCGTCCAGATATGCCGAAGTAGTCACCCTGGACTGTGTGTGATGGAAGGCTATCACATGCGACATCAGTCTGGTGAAGGCCCAAGGAGCCAGGTTGAGGCCGAAAGGCATGGCCTTGAACTGGTAAACTCGCCCCAGAAAAGCGAACCTGAGATACTTCCGTGACGCCCAATGCATCGGAACGTGGAAGTAAGCGTCTCGCAGGTCGATGCTGGCAGCGAAATCTCCCTGGTGAATTGATTGCCGGACCGACCTGAAAGTCTCCATGCTGAACTTGGGAGCAATGATAGACTGGTACAGGATACTCAGATCGATAACCGGTCGGAGTCGGCCGTCCTTCTTCGGCACCAAGAACAGGCAGGAATAGAAACCCACTGACTGAATGTTCTTGACGACCTCGATCGCCCCCTTTGCCAGGAGATTGTCAATCTCCGTGGACAAAAGTTCCCGACGTAAAACGTCTTAAGGAACTGTGGTTGGAAGAGGCACCCTTGACAGAGTGGGGTGCCGCCGGAAGGATAATCACAGCCCGGACCAAACAACAACTAACACCCACCGATCGAATGTGATGGTGGCCCAATGGTCTGCGAACTCTGCTATCCTTCCTCCAACCTGGGACGAGTCGAGGTGAGGACCTTCATTTCAAGTCCCGACGAGGCCCGCGAGAGGAGAACCACCTCCTCTACTAAATGAAGAATCCTGAGACTTCCCTTGATTCTGCCGACCTTTACCCTTACCCCTCGAGTAAGAAGTAGAGGCGGCGGCAGAAGGACCAGCCTTTTGCTTCACAGAGGAAGCAGAAGGGTACTTGTTAGGCTTGGAACGGCTCCTGCCTCCCCTAGAAGGCTGATCAAGCTGACGAAACAGCAGCTGATCTTTGGAATGACATAGGACGTCATCCAGGACCGTCGACACGGAACCATGGAAAAGTTGCGGACCTGCCAAAGAAGCAGATCGAAGAGCAGCACGCTGCTCCTCGGGAAGGGATCGTACTGTGTCCAGCACAGCGTCCCTTCGAACTAATTCCAGATTAGCCGTGTTACAGGCATGCGTGTGAGTAAGATGCATGAGCGCCTTGGACAGCACACGCAAAGGAGCCTGTACCTCGTCAAACTTATCTGGAGGCAGATAAGCAGCTAAAGCTGAGACGACGTGATCTGAGAGAGAAAGCATGCCAAGCATCTCTCTAGATAAGCCCAACGTGGACTCCAGAGTCATCATTGGAATGACGGCAGACTTGGGCTTGGAAAGCCCAAGGGAAGTGGAGTCCTGATCCAGAACTGTCAAAGTCTGGCAGACCGACGGATTGGCAGAATCGTAGGAACGATAATGCACAGGAGGCAAAAAGGTGTCAACCCTGGTGAAGAACAGAGTCTTCAGAGCCTTGGAACTCAGCTTGGAGTCCAATGCTGAAAAAGCTTCAACCACCTGTACCGACTGGCACGGTCGAAGGCGCCCAGAAGCAGGTTGCTCCATAGGCTGTAAGCACGCGACCGATGATCGCGGCCTGGTTGACACTGTCGGCTGGTTAGCTGGTTTGAGATCAGGCAGAAACCCAAACACAAAGTCAAGAGCTGCCCCCAAGTCCGAAGACTGCTGGCCCTCGACATCAAGCATGTCGGACTCCTCCCCAGAGTCGGAAGACAGACACATAGCCCATCGTGGGCAAACCAGCCGACGCCTCCCATGGTGTCGGGACACCAGGGGAATCAGAAACCGGCCTGTTTCCAATTCAGGGAGGCGGCACCATAGGAGGCGCCTGGAAACCACTCGCTGCCTCGCTGGAAGCAACAGGAAGGCTCTTTGACAGAACCTGAGTGAGTAAGGAGAGGGCCTCCCTAAGCTCACTGTCCGAACTGGCCGGTTCGACAGGGGAGCGAACTGGCAAAGTGGCTTCACCTCTGACCCTCTTAACCAGTGAAGGGTCACGATCCTCCAAAACACCCGACGCGGGACGACGGGCAGCAGCCGAAACATCTGAAGGCAGACGTGTATAGGGGTTCGTGGCACCCCGAGGATCAATATAGCGAGAACTCATGAGAGTCACCGCGGACCTCTGCGGGGCAGAAGGTCCAGGCTGCACAAAAGGCGTTGGTCCCCCAAAACTGGTCATGTGGCCAGAATGAGTGGACGGAAACGCCACGGAGTTCATAGTGTCTCCACTAAGAACATCCGAATCCAAAGACACAACTGTGGTGCTCGACGGCGTAGAGACCACAGTGGTGGGTTCGGCCGGCAGCCCCTTCCAACTTTGCCGAGTTGAAGTCAGGGAAGGCTGAGGCCGATATCCCACATCTACAGAACCAGACATTCCTGCAGTCCCCTGCAGCGAAAAGCCGAGGCTGGCTGAAACTGACGACGAAGCAGACGGACCAGCAGTAGTAGTAGATACTTCGGGAGTTGTTGAGGCTGGTGGAATAGTGGAGAGAGCATCCCTGCTCGGCTCCGAAGAAGGTGTCACAACCCTAGTGACAGCCTCAGATGTCGACTGGAGGGGGACTGTAGTCCCGGAACCAGGCACCTCTTCTCCAGAACACTCAACGGCTCCCGCAGTATCCACTACAGGAAAAGACTGCACATCCCCCACGGAGGAGGAATAACTCTCACCAGACAAAGTCGGCTCGGGAGGCCCCGAACGACCATGTTCTCCTTTCCCACGGGAGAGGAAGGCACGGCCACGAGAACGAACGACACGGTTAACTGACGCCCAGAAAGTGGATGACCATGATCCACAGACACCACATGGCCACTCGGCTGAACACCCATTACAGGAGGAACAAGAAGAATGTGAATCGTCCACATGCTTTGGCAGCAGACATTGCCCACAAGGAATTGTCCTGGGCATGATAGAGGTGAGAGGAGCAAAGAAGGTGAAATCAGAAAACAGAAGAACACCTCCAAAGAAGAGAGAAAGGTGACAGAAATTAAGACCCCAGACGGTCGACCGGGAACCACACAACAGGATGACTATTCTCAAAAGAGAGAAGAAAAACTGCAGGAGCGGTACCCCGCTGACACCCAACTCTAACACAATTAGAAAAATTAGCAAATTAAGCATTGACAATAATTGTGAAAAATAATTTAAGTCCGAACCGCATGGCACATGAAATTCGCGCGCTGGCACATGAAATTCGCGCGCTACTCGAGAGAGAACATATAAAATACATTATGGATATATAATATGTAAGAGAATATAATAAAAACTGTTCCTGAGAATACAAAGGATACTCTGATACACTATGAATCAGGAAACATCAATCAAAGAGCTGGATAAACACTGATAAGCGTGCTGAACATCTCGACACAAGGCGGATGACAAAAAGAATGAGTCTTTAGCGACGGTATATGCACACTGGCAATGGAAGTCCTGGAGTTGTACTTGGGAGAGAGCGTCCCGTACTGGGTCTGCGCCGGTTGCACTCGACCCAGTTTTGGCTTATTTTTTCTTGGTGCTTTTGCACCACTTTTCTTTCCCAAATTGCTTGGGAAAGACAAAAATAGAGTATTTTATCCGAGTTAGGGACTTCCACTGTAGTGCAAGCCTGTAGTAAACAATTGTGAGTAGGTTGATAAGAAATGAAAAGATTCTGATCAGTGCTAGTGGAGAAAAAGGTTTTTTTAATTTTTGCTCCCCTATAGAACACCCTAACACAACCGATGGCAATTTTGTTTTACCATTCAATTCTACTTGTCCTAAGGATGCTTTATACCAAATAACAGTTCTCTGTTCTGTGTGATTTGGGAAATATGGGCATTTGAAAATATTTCTATTTTTAGCTCCTAGGGTTCCCACAGGGACACAGAAAAATTATTTTTTGCATGAATCAAGCATTTCAATAATACCACATATCAAATTAGGTTCAAATTAGACCATCGGTTCAGAAAATAGAAATTCTGGGCAGGGCCAAAAATGTTGCCCCTCCGATTACAAAGGCAAATATTGATCCACAAACTTTGTTCGAACAAATTTGATTCTACACCTCAAAAGGAAGCTCCATGCCTAATATCAAGTCACTGCACCCACTGGTTCATGAGGAGAAGATTTTAAAGAATTTTGGTGGATTTTCCCCCACCCCCTTCCTATGAGGTTGGGCAAGTTGATTTGAAAAAAAACAAAAAGCGATATCAGAACAAGCAATCACCTCAGATGTAAACAAAATTGGTTCAGTGGTTTAGTAGGAGCAGGTGCAAACACCATGCTCACAGAAGACGGATGACGGATGGTGAGTGATCAATATGACTCATCTTGACTTTCAGTCAGGTGAGCTAACAAATTGAACCTATTAAATTCTCAGATTCATTATGAAAAAAATGGCAGCTTAAAATTTTAAAAGGTCATCATCAATGTGCAGGGGGTTAACAGTAGTTGAAGGCAAGTGTACAATCAACATGCAGGGTGGCAGAGAGAGACATGCAGACAGAGAGATTCTTAACCTGCCAGGGAGATGTTTGTTTC
This sequence comes from Pictodentalium vernedei, assembly GCA_031216915.1. Classification (NCBI taxonomy): domain Eukaryota; kingdom Metazoa; phylum Mollusca; class Scaphopoda; order Dentaliida; family Dentaliidae; genus Pictodentalium; species Pictodentalium vernedei. The sequence continues at coordinate 242,561,853 of CM062294.1, read as the reverse complement.
TGCATTTTTGTCACACTTTGAAAGTCTACACCCTGCAGCTGTTTCTAGGCATGTCTCCAGGCATATATAGGCAGCCAGACCAGCTAAGAAATAACCGTCAAGGCACAAGAATATAACTACAAGTTTACCCGTAGACTGCATGTTGGGCCACATGTTCCATGCAGTAAAAAGTGATCAAGTAAGAATTAGGCCTTCAAGGATTGAGGGTTCTTTTTAAAGTTTCAGTCATTTGCTTTTTATATTATTTTTGGTCTCGGCTGACTTCAATTTCAAACTAGAGGTGTGACTGTCCCAGATGAGCCTGTCCATACCTCTCTGCTGCCCCCACTGCCATGATAATTCTAAGATGAAAAGGGGCACAACTGTGCTAAAAAAACAAGTCCGATAGAAACTATAATCGCAGATGCGCAGGTTCCCATGGTAATGAACATCCATACAAAGTTGCAAAGGAATTGGCTATAAACATCTGAGAAAATCTCCAAAAATATAGGTATTCTAAAACAAAAAGGGGCATAACTCTGGCAAAAAATGTCTGATCAAAACTCTAATCACAGGAGCATAGGTTCCCATTATAGTGAATACCCATACAAAGTTTCAAAGGAATCAACCCATAAACATCTGAGAAAATCTCAGAACAAAGTTTGGGCATTTTAAGACAAAAAGGGGCATAACTCTGGCAAAAAAGTCTGATCAAAACTAAAATTGCAGATGCACAGGATACCATGATAGTGAACATCTATACCAAGTTTTGAGCAGTTTGGTCCATAAATGTCTGAGAATATATCCGGACAAAATTATGTCTACGGATGGATGGGCCGACAGACAGATGGATGTACGTATGGATGGATGGACCAACCAATGGATGGATGGATACAAATGGCAAACCACACCTTCAGTACAAATTTAACCTGTTAATTGCATACTGGTCATAGAGAACAAAATTTTTTATTGAGGTTCAATGACACTTTTGACAGCCAGGGTTACTTCGTGTTGGACTGTTTTATGGGTGAAGGAAGCCAGAGTACCTGGAGAGAACCACAGGCAGTGTGCAGCAATGTCAGACTCTCCAACATACTAACTCCACACAAGCAGGGTTAGCACTGGCTGAAGGAGAGTGCACCATCAACATGCAGTACAGTGCCACCATGCTCCCACAGGTTAAATGAATAAAAAAAGAATCTTGTAATCTGTCAAAGAATTACTTCAACATCCACTGAATTACCCACAGTTATATACATTTTTGGCCACAACACATCCAGTAAAGACTTTTAATATATTATATCTTGTTTGGCAGAGCTCATTGAGCTCTATCAAATAAGATGCAATAGAGTAAATGCTCATTTTATAATTAAAACTAGAGGTGTGACTGCCCAGACTCCATGTGCCATGATCATTCTAAGATGAAAAGGGGCACAACTCTGCCAAAAATATCTGATCAAAACTATAATCGCAAGGTGCACAGGTTCCCATGGTAGTAAACATCCGTACCAAAGTTTCAAAGGAATCAACCCATAAACATCTGAGAAAAATTCCGGACAAAATTCTAGGCCTGTTTTTTTCAAGTCGAAAAGGGGCATTATTCTGGCAAATATAATCTGACCAGAATTATAATCGCAGGAGAACAGGTTCCCAAAGTGGTGAACATTTATACCAAGTTTAGAGCAGATTGCTCCATGAATGTCTGAGAAAATCTCGAGACAAAATTATGTCTACGGATGGATGGACGTTCTTACCCGTTCTTACTTGTGGGTTTATTCCCATGTTAAACCCTAACCCCGCAAGGTCAAAAAATTAACCCCACAACTGGCCACTGTACTAACCCAACCCCACAACTACCGCTGACCCTAAATTGTAAACCCCATAATGTACCTCTACTTAGCCTGGACAGATGGATGGACAGACAGATGAATGGATGGACAAGGTGATTTCAGTATTAAACCTCCCCCCCCCCCCCCCCCCCCCCCCCACACACACACAACTTGTTGCAGGGGATATAAAAAAACGGATATATTTCCTGTTAAATATATATTCCTGTTAACTGAATATTTTTCTCTGGCAAAGAGGCTATTCAATTAACAGGGTTGCATTCAATGTGTATTATACAGATTAAATTGGAACTTGTGTACTCACCTGCCACTTTTTCAATAAAGTTTGAAGGAACCAAGCCTCTTCTTCCTTCAATAGTTTCACCCTCAAAAAATCCATCCTGAAATTGAAATAACATAATCAATATTCTAATCCTGCTTTCAGTCTTTATTCAAGGTAAAAACAGACCTGTTTTTGTGTCATTACCTATCCCAGAATGTTAACATGTGTTTATTGACTTACGATGATAAAATGCTGTCATGTTATGCATGATTGCCTCCAAAACATAGCTTAAGACCCCTCATGGAACGATTTCAATGAGGTCATTGCCTGAGGTATCATAAGTTATGTTTTGGGGGTGAAAATGGCAAAACAATAAAATTTCAATAACAATTTCTGTGAAAAGTGCTGTCTGATTTTGGTTATTATGTTGGTTAAAGGGTTAATTGGTTATGTGCTAGATTATTTCTGGTATTCATAATCTGTTCATCAATCAATGTTTTGTTACAATTTTTTTGAGAGTGAGAACAGGCAAAGAACAAGAGGATGATTTTTTTTTGTACTGAGATGTTACCACCGAAATAACGCCGAGATTTCCAGTAATGAAAAACTAGGGAGCCCAAATATCAACTCAGGGACACAGCACTTCAACAAACTTGAATCTGACTCCCTACACTCCCAAAACAAGGATGCTTTATACCAAATATCAATAAAATGGGGGTTCTGACTCTATTTAAACAAACTTGAAATTGCCCCCCTAAGGATGTTGTATACTAAATATCAAAAGATTCTGACCTGTTATTCTGGAGAAGATTTTTAAAGAAATTCCCCAATATAGAATTAAATTAAATGTGGGCTCCTACAGATTTTTAAAGAATATTCCCCATATTGCACATTTGCCTGTATTGTATGGTGTAACACAGAATACCCACAGCAATCATGGTATAATGAACTGTAAGGCCACACATAATATATTAATTGATTCTCAAGTAATTTCTTTTTCAAATCACGGAGGGAGGGAGGGAGGGAGGGTTTTATTTTTAATTTTGCAAAAAATGAACAAATATAGAAAGTGCACATTTATACCAAAAAATTCATTTTAATTTGAAATATAAAACATTCCTCAAAAAACAAACTGTAGGTACTGCTATTCAAAGGCTTTGTATTCTCTCAATGCTCTTCATTTATCTTTGAAGTAAAAGTATTTAATCTGGGGATTTGCCTCGTTACAATTTATGGGAAAGTGCCTATAGGCACTCTCCCATATACTGTAACAAGGCAAACATATTGGAGATGCAACTAAATAAATATGCATCAATCTAAAAATGTAAAAAGTTTCGGGCCTCCCTGAGTTTGTACTAATATTGGAAGACAATGAAAGGCAATAAAAATGTCCAATGAGGGGGTTCAAATTCAATGAACGATTGCCTGAGAATCAAAACACTTTTTATTTTAGCCTAACAAAAATCAATATCAAAATATTTTTGCTTCTGGTTAGATATGAAGCACATCCACAAAGTATGAGAACTTTATCATGATACTTGATCATTCTTGTAAAGACCAAATATGGACTTCCAGCACTGAACTGGTTAAGCTGATAATGACATGCTATTATGTGATGCACTGATGGAACTGTCTTAGAGCCCTTTCCAACAGTGTATCATAGAACAGTAATCCATTAGTAGAGTAGTGGAGTCCATTCAATTGAACATCTCTTAATTGAATGACCCTGTTAATTAAATATATCTTCTAAACACAAAAACATTTACCATACCTTCAACATTATTTTGGGAGGGTTATGGGGAAGTGTTATTAGGTATTAGGAGTATAAAAACAAAAAGAATGCTTTTCAGTATCACAAAATTAGATACAAGGGAAAATGTTTGTATGGATGGACGGACAGATGGACAGATAGAGGTCTCCACTAGATACCCCTTTGATTTTTCAAGTAGGGGGTATAATAACTGGATAATGCTATTCACAAAAATTGGAATTCATATTTAATTGTTTTCAATTTGTGTCTCCAAAAACAGCTTATAACCCATCAGGAGATAAAATAGCTTGTTCCAATCAGGGGTCATATGCTATATTTAAGACAAAAATGGAAATTTTCATTAATTCATGTAATCTTTTTGCAAACATCATCTGCTCATTGTGTTTGTTTGTTTGGAGTTTAATGACATTTTCAATAGGCAGAGTTACACCATGTTGGACAATTTGGCAGATGGAGGAAGCCAGAGAACCTGTAGTGGATCCACTGAACAATTGGTAAGACTATTCTTGAAAGTACTAACTCTGCACAAGCAGGGTTAACAGCAGTTGAAGGCATGTACACCATCATCAGGCAGTATGCTTTAGCATCATGCAGAGTCACCTGTCCTCCGAGATGGGTCATCAGTATTAAGTGTCTTGCTCAAGAACACAACACAATTACCGCTGGTTAGAACTGAACCATGGACCTTTTTGATTTGATCATCATGTTAGGGAGGAGTTCAACAGTAATGCAAATTATGTGTCAGATGACAGAGTTTAGAAGTAATTCATTAGTACAGAAGGTGAGTTCATGCTAAGTTTTCTTATCTGGAACAAGAAAAACTATCCAATGAACCACACGACTTCAATGAAGTGGAAGCCTCTGAAACACCCTGTTAATTGAATACAGCTTCCAAACACAAAACCATTTACTATACACAGAGTACAAATTTCATCTGTTTATATAGGTCGTAGAGCAAACACCTGTTAAATTGAAAGAATAATCTTGTAATATGCTAAGAAATTACCATGACAAGTGCTGAATTCCCTTTGTTTATAGACATATTTGGCTCCAATACATCCAACTGCAAGACAGGCAATTAACTGGTAGAGTACTAGAAGCCACTATCATGACTCTAGTGAAAAGTGCTGAAAGCCACTCTAGTGGCTTTAAAATGTATGTGTTAGCTTGTTTGCTCAGCAATAAAAAAATAAATGTTTACATCAAAAAGGCACTCTCCATTAAACTGCAATAAAATAATAATTTATGTACAAATTTTGCTAAATCAAGGCTCCTCTTGCTGGTAGTATGGTATATATGACAAATGATACAAGTGTTACAAATAACCTTTGAAAAATAATTCTGCACTCTATCAGATAATCTATTATTATCTTGTTTGACAGAGCTCAATGAGCTCTGTCAAACAAGATATAATAGAATAAATGCTCAGTTTATCTCTAGAATATGGGAAAGTGACCAATCCCTGTTAATAGAATACTTCTGTTAAGTCAATAGTTTTCAAGGGCAAAGTGGCTATTCAATTAAGAGGGTTTCACAGTATTGCAAAAAAGTCTCCCAAAGAGGTCAAAAGAAAATGTTTTGAGTTAAGAAACAGTGAAAACACTGCTTTTGCAATGAGTGGCCACCATCGTTACATTTTTTGTGTTAATTTTGTAATGAAATACAGGTTACGGTCAGCAGTGATCTGATGAAAAAATGACTATAAGGTCCTACAAAGTAGATCTTCTGTTTCTTAGGCCATTTTTTGTAAAATTGCATGTGGGCGGGTGTTTTTTTATTTTGTTTTTCATTTGTGTAATTATTTCTTTGCCATCAAAAGTTCATGTTCTTGGGTTTGTTTTATGTTTTAAGGCTCATAATCTACAGAATACCATGGGTGGTGGTGTATTTCGTTCCTAGAGTGCAAGAAGGCTTTGCAATACTAAAGCAGTGCAAAGTCTTGTTGCACTCAAAGGACACATTTATCAATTTTATTAACTTGGGTAAAATATCAGACATATACCATTTAATTTTTATTTTTTTAAATTTGCATTGGTAAAAAAAGAGAGCGTGTGGCAGTCAAAAGGACCATGTTGGAAGGCCTGAGAAACAGATTTTTAACTTTTTTAGCCTAAATTAAAAGTATATACCTCATCCATATCACCCCACACAAGCACATACTCTCCAGCCTGAATGAGCAACTCTGCTTCAGGATTTTCATTGGGAGAATGTTCCAAGGGATCATATGTATATTTAGCAATGTACACATATATAGGTCCATTGTTGGGCAGCAAAGCCAACCTGTCTGCTAATGATGTTTCCAGATTCTGTGAATAGCTCTGAAAATGTAAAAAAAATCATCAGTATTATGTATTGGTTACATTAACTAAAAATAATCTTTTGTAGTTTATTTACTTGATTTACAAACGATCTGAAAGAAATTTTATTACACATCCATTCAACTTTAAACCCTTGTATTTAACTGAATGGACGCTATGAAATAAATAATTCTGTATTCAACAGGTGATGTACAAGCCGGAACTTTTTTTCCAGCATGGTTCATACTAGTTCCTTTCCCATCGAGTCATTAGTTACGCTTCAAAAAGTTTCCAAATTTCGTTATACAATAATCAACCGTCTGTCGCACAGCATGAAAATGAAAACATCCCAAGCAAAACAAAGTTGGTTCACAAAAAATAAGTTAACCCAAAATGAGATATATTTTTTAAAAACCCCATCATTTCCAACAAGAACATTAACCCAGTCCGTGGCCGTCTCTTTTTGTGGTCCCGTTATATCTAAATTGGTCAACTTTATTTCGGTAAATCTTTGTACATCTTGACATGCTTCGAACTTCTTTTAAAAATGTCCCAGCTGTTTTGCAAATCTGCACAAGTCTGAACTTATATTTTTACTAACAGTAATAGCAATCAAATGGTTAGGCATGAATGGGCACCAACCGAAGAGAAACAGCGCTACAAATTTAAAAAAAGCACTGGTTCCGAAAAGGTTGTTTTAATTTTTTATCGATCCATTTGATCAGTACAGCTTCAGTCAAAACAAACGGACTCTTCATCTCTGGGTTTAAACATTGGAATTAAAATTTGTTTATTTAAATGAATTGTAATGCATGGGTTGTGTAATAAACACAGAATGCGATGTGTGTTTGAATCGGTGGGTGTTTTACATAACTCATTGGAATGGCGTAATCATATTTTGCTCAAGCCTACGGCTCTCACGAAATATGACAACGCCATTCCAACTCATTAAGTAAAACACCCACCGATACAAACACACATCGCGTTCTGTCTATATATCTGAAAGAAAAATCTAAAATTATACACAGATTCTGACATATATGAATTTCACAAGCATTCTTTGTGATGTATTCCAGAACAGTAGGTGCCACTTAATTGGATATTGTAGAGTAGAAATACCCTGTTAAATGCACTGAGCTTCACCTGACGAATCAGATGTATCTGCCCATGTAATATACAAATTGATCAGTTGAAAATATTATTTTTCAAAAAATTTCAACAAAACCATATCATATTTGGTTTTATTCCAATGTGTTAAACTAGAAAAGGGAGTGAGGTGTCTCAGTGGTTATGGCATTGGACTTCAAACCGAAAGATCCACAGTTCGATCCCTACCATAGGCAACTGTGTTGTGTTCTTGGACAAGGCACTTAGTATCGATTGACTGTGAGTGGTCGGTGGTACTGAGTACTTAGGCATACTGCACATCGATGGTGAACTTGTCTTCAACCAATGCTAACCCTGCTTGGGTGGAGTTAGTACGCTGGGGAGTCTGACAGTTGCTTGCCATTGCTCCATGGTTCCCACAAGGTAATCTGGCTTCTTCCACCCGTAAAACTGTCTGACATGAGGTGGCCCTAACTGTTGAAAGTGTCATTAAACCTCAATAAATAAATAAATAGTTAAACTTGAAAAATTGGAAGGAAATACTCAATTTATCACCAAATATAGGAAACTAACAAAATTCTGGTTAATTAAAACCTCCTGTTAATCAAATATTTTTTCAGTGGCAAAGTGGCTTTCAGGGACGTGGCGACAGGGGGTGTGTGTGTGTGTGTGGGGGGGTCATCCCCCCCCCCAATCCTCGACAAAATTTCCTATAGTTGGAAATTCGGAAGGCAAGTCATGAGTAGTTGGAATTATATTTATTTATTTATTGATGTTTAAGGTCACATATTTATGCACAATGGCTAATCGTGACCGTGACAGTTTTACGGGTGGAGGAAGCCTGAGTACCCGGAGAGAACCACCGAGCAACAACGAGCAGCTGCCAGCTCCACAACATCGTAACTCCGCACTGCAGCACATGCAGGGTTAGATTGGTTGAAGACATGCGTACCATCGACGTGCAGTACGCCTTAGTACACGGCGTCATCGTGCCCCCACATGGGCAATGGAGGTGAAGTGTCTTGCCCAAGGACACAACGCGGTTGCCACAGGTGGGATTCGAACCGAGGACCTCTCGGCTTGCAGCCTGCACCTCTACCTACTGAGCCACCGCGCCCCCTGAGTAGTTGGAAATTCCATCTATCTGGTTTTAGAGCTTCTTTGGTGATGCTGATGTCTCCTTTACTTCACAAAATCCCAACTCGGTTTCACGGATGACCAATCACGACCAAGACCAAAAGGGGACGTTATCATCTAGACATTACCAAGTTGCAGCGAAATTAATCCAAAACGAGTCATCCTATCAAGTTACAATGAAATCCCTTCATAAATATGGCCTGTAGACTGTGCTAGACGAGACAACCTCATCTAGACATTATACTGAGTCATCCTACAAAGTTACAATGAAATCAGTTCATAAATACGACCTGTAGTCTGTGCTAAAGATTTTTGGGTTTTGGGCTCAGGCAGCCATCACGGTTGACCGATCGCGACCAAAAGGGGACGTTCTCATCTAGACATGACCCCAAACCTGCATATGAAATTTTGTGACAATCGGACAAGAACTACGGGGTGTAGCCTGTGCTAAAGGAAAATGTGAACAGACTAACAGACTCACAGATTCCCGCACCCGTGATGGCAATAGCTTATCTTGACTTTGTCAAGTTAAGCTAAAAATGGAGAAGAACTTTAAATAATAATAAGAAATAATATTTATAAACAATATTTGGGTGGCTGCGAGGCGAGTTGAGTATAGATGAATGAATCTTCTCTGATCACCTGATACTTCACTTTTCAAGGGTTTTCAGGAAGAGTTCCACTATTAACTATTACCTGGTAGAGCACCAGAAGCCCATATTTGAGCTTTATTCTAAATGGCAGGTACTGAAACATAAAAGCTTCAAATTCTGTGGATGTGTTTCATATTATTTTGTCCCACTGCTGCCCTCCCATAAATCGTAACAAGGCAAAGACATGTGAACAAATTTTGAAGACCAAAAATAACTTAGCACTCTACCACAGGACTTTTCCAAACAAACTTGGTAAGGAATTTGTAAATTATAGGTCTCTTTGAGAAATTTAAGGAGCCATGGGGAACATTGCTGAAAGCATTTTATCAGCACAAAAAAAAGAAACACCCTGCTTTGTTCATCATTATATGAAAAGGTCATGTCACAGAAACAGTTACGATGATATCAGTTTCAAATAATCAATAAAATACAGACATGTGATGAATAAATCATTATTACTTCTAGACACATACCTGCTGCTCTCTATTACTCTCCATTCCAGAGTCTTCTCCACCTTTATCTACAAAATGCAGAATGGAAAATCAATGATAATCAATATAATTTATTGATGCCAATTTCTACTTTCAAGTGAACTGAATTTTCTGTTCAACTGAGTGCAAGAATAATTCCACCAGTTTTGTTAACCCTTTACCTAACATAGCGGCCAAAAACGGCCAGAAAAGTAACCAGAATAAGCCTACCACAGCCCAAAAAAACTGGGAAGATTCTCAATGAAACCATACAAATATGGATATCATTAGAACCAGCTCATCGAGCTGGTTCTAATGATATCCATATTTGTATGGTTTTATTGAAAAATTCTGAAATTTGTCTTTGAAAAAAGTGAAATTTAATTTATGTTTTAAAAATACTGTGTTGGGTCAAGGGTTAAACCTGGAGGGCCTGGAGATATTTTATGATATGTTTTTGTTGAAATTGTTTTAAAAATTTGAAAAAGCAATAATTAAAATATTAAAATTTTTGATATCATGTGTGTTGGGTAAGGGTTAATCATTTAGGGCCTAATTCCAACTTTGATAACTTTTTAATGTAAAGGAAAAAGGAATAGGTGCCTCAACATGCATTGTTTGGGTAAACTCAAAACTTGTTTTCTAAGTACTTTGTCGGTTATTTCTTGGCAAGTCTTGGCTGCCTCCTTCAGGCAGCCAAGACTTGACTAGAAATGAACGCAAAGTCACAGGAGGTAGACTTTCAAAGTATAGTGAAGATGTATAAAAATCTCCAGGTCCTTAAGGGTTAAAGTTCACTTGGGCACTGGAGCAGATAAGGTCTCAAATAGGGAAGCACTCAAGTAAATGCATCTACGAGCAAAGGTACCATAATCTGGCATTACCAGATATTAATATGTTTGAAAATTCAGCAGTGTTTTTTTTACAATGCAAAATCCTCTAAGTATAGTATTTATTGATTGGTGTTTAAGGTCACATACTTATGCACAATGGCTAATCATGACTGTGACAGTTTTACGGGTGGAGGAAGACGGAGTACCTGGAGAGAACCACCAAGCATCGATGAGCAACTGTCAGCTCAACATTCTAACTCTGTTCAAGCTCCGCTCAAGCAGGGTTACTGCAGTTGAAGACAAGTGCACCAACGACATACAGTACACCTAGGTACACGGCATCATCGTGCCCCCATATAGGCAACTGGGATAAAGTGCCTTGCCCAAGGTCACAACAAGGATCGTCACGGATGGGGATCGAACTCGGGACCTTGAGCATAGAAGTCCAACAGTCTACCACTGAGCCACCACGCTCCCTTCTAAGTATAGTGATTTTTGTTTCTTTTGTAGAAACAGGGTTGAAAATAATATTGATTTTCTGTTTGAATTCCCACAATATTATATGGAACAGGATGCACTCTTACAAAAGTAAACCCTATCATTCCAGACAGTGCACCTGTAAGCAATCAATCTAGTTACTGAGTGGTTCATTTGACAGCAATATAAAGCCCCAAGTTATGCTTTACCTCAATACAATATACTTACAACAAGAAACATGTGCATCTATCCACAAGCAAACTGAAAACAAAACTATCTGTCCATCCATATCTCCTTATTTCTTTTATGAATGTTTCAGATAACATTTCTGCATATTTTATTATTGATATTTTCACTTTAACAAGCTATTAATTGAAAAAAGATGTTTTTATTTATGAAATTCAGTGAAAAAATTCCTTTCCACAATCCATAACAATGAGGGGTCATAAGCAGAGTTTAAATGCTTTTTGAGAATATTACTGGCTGGGTTACTACAGATGAGATTTACACTTTTATGCTGTACAGTGTACAGGCTTAGATTCTCAGTTAATGATACAATTTTTTTTATAACCAGAAGTGTGGCTAACCCTGTGCCAGACATGTCAACCGGTACCTGTACCAGTACTGGTACTGCTGGTTCCCTCATGCTCCAACCGGTACCAGTACTGAAGCTTTTGTCCCACTGGTACTGGGAAATTCCTAATTGAACGAGAGTAAATAGGCTAATAATCGTGTATCGCACATTTGCATGACATACTTTTAACTTTTTTGTGAATTAACATATCAAAACACTCTACAGGTGCATGTTCTATCAGTACCACAACCACACTAAGGCCAACCATTTTGACTTTTCAAATGTCGCATTAAAAGACAACGAAAGTGCCGGCATTGGCTACTTCAAAGAAATTATTCTGTTGTGACATCAAAGTAATCATAAAGCATTACTATGATGTCGCCGCAGATTAATTGTCACGGTGCCATGTTTGTCGTGTGATCTTCGGGACTGGGTGGTTTAAATGTGAATTTCTCCCATCTGATTGTGATATGTCATCCAATTGTTGATTTGTCCCAGTACCGGTACCGGTTTTGGCGGGACAGGCTCTGTCCCATCCCAGTACTGGTTATGTTGGTAGTGGTGGTACTTTGACATGCTCACTTGTAAAAACAAGAGGCCCCAGGGGGCCTGAGGGCGCTCACCTGACATGGTAGCCTAAATATCAACCCAGAGAATTGATTTCCACAAGTTGCATCTGCTCCTCCTAAGAAAAGCTGAAACCAAATATCCAAATATTCTGACCAGTGGATCTAACAAAAGATTTTTAAAGAATATTCCTCATATTGAACTAAGTCATAATTCGGGCTCCCACAGGGAGCCCATATATGAACCCAGGGACTTGGCTTTAACAAACCTGAATCTCACACCCCTAAGGATTCTGCACACCAAATATCAAAACATTCTGACTGCTGGATCTGAAGAAGAAGATTTTTAAAGAAAATTCCTCATTTTGAACCAAGTTACAATTCAAGCTCCCACAATCAGCCCAAATATGGACCTAGGGACATGGCTTCAACAAACTTGAATCTTACCCCCCTAAGGATGCTGCATAAAAAATATCAAAAGCATTCATCTGCTGGATCTGAAGATTTTTAAAGAAAATTCCTCATTTTGAACTAAGTTGTCATTCAGGCTCCCATAGTGAACCCAAATATGAACCAAGGGACTTGGCTTGAACAAACTTGAATCTCAGCCCCCTAAGGTTGATCCATGCCAAATATCAAAACATTCCAACTGCTGAATCTGAAGAAGAAGATTTTTAAAGAAAAATTCCTCATATTGACTAAGTTATAATTTGGGCTCTACTACCACATATCAAACCATTCCGACTGCTGGATCTGAAGAAGAAGATTTTTTAAGAAAATTCCTCATTTCAAACAAAGTTACAATATTCAAGCTCCCATAGTGAGCCCAAATATGGACCTAGGGACATGGCTTGAACAAACTTGAATCTCACCCCCCCTAAGGATGCTGCATACCAAATATCACAAGATTCTGCCTGCTGGATCTTGAGAAGAAGATTTTCAAAGAAATTTGCCTGAAATGCACTAAGTTCAAATTTGGGCTCCTATACTGAGCTCAAATATAAACCCAGTTGCCGATTTGAACAAACATGAATCAGATCCACCCCACAATGTTGCATACCAAATATCACAAGATTCTGCCTGCTGGATCTGGAGAAGATTTTTGAAGAAATTTGCCTGAAATGCACTAAGTTCGAATTTGGGCTTCTATAGTGAGCCCAAATATGAATCCAGGTGGCCGATTTGAACAAACTGGAATCAGATCCACCCCACAATGTTGCATACCAAATATCAAAAGATTCTGCCTGCAGGATCTGGAGAAGAAGATTTTTGAAGAAATTTGCCTGAAATGCACTAAGTTCGAATTCGAGCTTCTATAGTGAGCCCAAATACGAATCTAGGGAGCCGATTTGAACAAAATAGAATCAGATCCACCCCACAATGTTGCATACCAAATATCAAAAGATTCTGCCTGCTGGATCTGGAGAAGAAGATTTTTTTAAGAAATTAGTCTGAAAAGCACTAAGTTCAAATTTGGGCTCCTATACTGAGCCCAAATATAAACCCAGGGAGCCGATTTGAACAAACCTGAATCAGATCCACCCCACAATGTTGCATACCCAATATCAAAAGATTCTGCCTGCTGGATCTTGAGAAGAAGATTTTCAAAGAAATTTGCCTGAAATGCACTAAGTTCAAATTTGGGCTCCTATACTGAGCCCAAATATAAACCCAAGGGGCCGATTTGAACAAACTTGAATCAGATCTACCCCACAATGTTGCATACCAAATATCAAAAGATTCTGCCCGCTGGATCTGGAGAAGATTTTCAAAGAAATTTGCCTGAAATGCAGTAAGTTCAAATTTGGGCTATTATACTGAGCCCAAATATAAACCCAGGGGGCCGATTTGAACAAACTTGAATCAGATCCACCCCACAATGTTGCATACCAAATATCAAAAGATTCTGCCTGCTGGATCTGGAGAAGAAGATTTTCAAAGAAATTTGACTGAAATGCAGTAAGTTCAAATTTGGGCTCTTATACTGAGCCCAAATATAAACCCAGGGAGCCGATTTGAACAAACTTGAATCAGATCCACCCCACAATGTTGCATACCAAATATCAAAAGATTCTGCCTGCTGGATCTGGAGAAGAAAATTTTTGAAGAAATTTGCCTGAAATGCACTAAGTTCGAAATCGGGCTCCTATATTGAGCCCAAATATGAACCCAGGGGGCCGATTTGAACAAACTTGAATCCGATCCACCCTACAATGTTGCATACCAAATATCAAAAGATTCTGCCTGCTGGATCTGGAGAAGAAGATTTTTTAATGTTTTTCCCATTGCCTACAGTGTTAAAAAGTGCTGACTCAGCACTTTTTCAAAGTCCCGAAACTGTACCCTATGATAAAACCGATGGCAATTTTTTTTTACCAATTCTTTCTGTCGGTCCTAAGGAAGCTTCACACCAAATAAAAATTCTCGGTGCCGTACAGTTTTGGAGATATGGGCGTTTTAATTTTTTTCTATTTTTAGCTCCTGCGGTTCCCATGGGGCTACAGGGAAAAAAAAATCAGCATAAATTAGGTACTTATGACCCAATAAGCCCTCACATAAAATTTGGTTCAAATCAGCCTCTCGGTTTGGAAAATAGAAATTTTGGGCGGGGCCAAAAATTTTGCCCCTCCCATAACGATGCCAAGTATAGCCCCACAAACTTCTCTTGAACAAATCTGAGTCTACACCTCAAAAGGAAGCTGCACACAAAATATCAAGTCTCTGCTATTGCTGGTTCATGAGAAGAAGATTTTTTAGGATTTCAGCACACTTTTTGGGTGTGGCCCTACCCACGGGCGAGGCAACTTGATTTGAACAAAATCAAAATGCGATGTCATAACAAACTGTTATCTCAAATATCAATTAAATTGGTTCAGCGGTTTGGGAGGAGAAGACGCAAACACCATGTTCACGGACGCCGGATGACGGACGGTGAGTGATCACTATAGCTCTCCTGACTGAAAGTCAGGTGAGCTAAAAATTAACTGCCATATCACACACTATTTATTTATTTTGGGGGGTTTAATGACACTTTGACAGACAGGGTCACCTCATATCAGAGAGTTTTACACACTTGGAGGAAGCCAGAGTACCTGGAGAGAACCATTGAGCAATGGCAAGCAACTGTCAGACTCATCAACGTACCAACTCCACACAAGCAGGGTTAGCACTGGTTGAAGCAAGTGGTCATCAATGTGTAGTATGCATTAGTGCACAGCACCACTGTGTCTTCACATCAGCAATAAGAATTGAGTACCTTGTAAAATGACATGGTGCAGTTACCCCTGGTGGGGATCGAACCATGTGGTGGTAGTATATAATCTTTGAAAAAAATATTGTTAAAAATCACTTTGGAAAAAATAATTTAGCACTCTATCAGTTAAATGTAGAAAACCTGGTGAAGTGACATCTTAATTGAATGAAATGACTCGTGGGATGTACATGACATTTTTCAGTAATTAATTTCGGTAACAAATCCAGTGACATTTACATACAAATGGAATTATGTATTTGGTCTTTTCGTGCTATTAATCTCAGGCTGTCAATGTACTTTTAGATAATGCTAATAACACAGAATTGATTCAAAATACATAATGGTCTCTCAACAAAGCTACACTATTCTATTGAATAACAGTGGTTCTTCTACAGTAACATGAAGAATAACATCATTGAAAGAAAACTAATATATCCACATGGATTGTTTTTATTTGAGCTCGGCTCTAAGAGCTCTAACAAATGTCAGATCAATAACAGTGAACTACACCATAAAATAATTTTTGTGTTCTTGTGCATTTTTTTTTAATCCTTTACCTAATGAATCGTCCACATCTGCCATGTAATTTACAAATTAAGCTGTTGATGAAAAGAAAAATTTTCCAAAAATTTCAACAAAACCATATCATGTGACCCCCTCATTGGAATGAACTCGTTCCAATGAAGGGGGGTCATATGGGCCGTGAGCTGCAAAAAGGGACCTTAGGGGTCAAAAATTCGAAATTGTGTTAGAGTTACATCTGTACTCTCCTGAAATCGAGGATTCCAACAAAGTTTACTTTAGGTTCATCTGACATTTATAAATGGGTCAACGTGACCTGTAAAATGGGATGTCCAACAGCCCCATAACTTTAATCGGCCGTTTGACGTTTCAACGTAATACTTATACGATGCATATGTGCAACGTTATCTCTCATGAAAATGTGAACGTTTAGCGAACAGTAACAAGTGATTTCTTTTTCGAAAAAATGCAATATTTAAGAGTGAAGGAAGATAAACTACCATTACACGTTTTCGGCTACTTTCCATGCATCGGCAAACTGAATAAAGAAAATCCATTATCACTCAACTGTCAGCTGACTTCACGGACCCCGAGAGAACTAACACCGAATCTCCCACCAACGGTAGTGCGTACTCACTCTCACCGACGTCCAGCCAGCGTGATATATTATGCCTATAACATATCCTGTCCCACTTAATGACGACTTCAGGAAAAACATTCTTAGAGATTTATTCATGGATGGATTCACATACAACACTATTGCAATAAAATTCACCCTGATAATTTTGTGGTAAAATTTTATTATTTTCTATGCAGTAGAGAATAATGGTGTTACCAGTGACTCTTGAGTCTTCCATTTGCACAGCTCTGCATAGAAAATTATCTAAATGTACCACCCTAGCATTCTATACATACATTCATTCGTATATTTTGCTACGCCCAATCAAAAATCCTGGCTACCCCAGTGAGTATTTACTCTCCTCCCCCCCTCATGCACATGTGCATAGGCCTATTCTCGGACCACTGTAAAAATTATTAAACAAAAACAGGCTGGGTTTTTGTTTGTTTTTTGCTAAATATTAATGTGTTGCCCATTAATTTTAAATTGTTATTTTCTCTTATTTTTTGTCCCCTTACAAGCTTTGGATTAATTGATATTCACAAGACAAAGATATGATTTCTGAGTGTCATTTATGCAAAGCACGTATTGCGGTTTGGAATTTAAACACCAAAATGCTTACAAAATCCCGTATTCAGTTTCTAAGCGCCTCTGAAGTGCAAGGATTACGTACAAAAATGTTTTCTCTCGTCAGTTTGTGTCCAATTTCGGAACGTGTTAAGATGTTCAGTTGCTCCAAAACACAACTTAATGTGGAATTTCTAAACGCATTTAGTTGTGGTGAAGCGTAACTCTAAAATGCATTTTGATTTTAAACATAACATTGAAACACATTTGGGTCTGAACATGTAGGCCCTACATAATTCGTGGAGCAGGCCATCAAACTGGACAATTTCAATTTTAAAACGTCTTGAAATCAAATGTAGATTCTGCCAAGACCTAAGTGAGATTCCTTCGAAAGTTGCCCGATTGTCTTTAGTCTCAACCTTTGCCGGGAGGGATTATCAAGCTCCGCATGTTTGGCCGCATGTTGTGTGTGTTGGTGATATCAAACTCATCAAATATCAATCTTAAAACTTCTTCCCGTGGGATGCCCAGGATATAAAAAAGGGTGTATGTCCATTGATGTAGATTGTTCACCTCCACCATGTCTCCATTGGTAAAACAGGACTTGATAACCAACGCCGATGGGTGCCGTCCTTCAGTAAGTGGGAAACATTGGCATAAATGATTGGCAAGACTTGACTTTATAGTTATGTTGAGTCATGATATAGCCTTGATGCTGGCACTAATAAATAAATACATAAATCGCAAATTGTATTTAAATCAAAGTTAGATTGAGCGATTGGCCCTTATGAGTCTTCTATACAAGAAACCTAATCCTTTTGTCGGGAGAGGCTGTTATAGGCCACAGATAGGTCACACATCCCTTCATTCGATGAGAAAAATATTCCCAGAGAAGTCAGGTAACCTTAGGGCCGCATTTAAAAATGGACAGACTGGGCGGACGCACAGGGCCCCACATTTGAAGGTCCTCCCCCCCTCCCCCTCACACAAACACATTTGGCATGGAATTTTGTCATATTGTTGGAAATACCATTTTCCTGTTGAAGTGTTCCACATTTTGGGGGTCAAAGTGCTTTCAGAAACTTCCTGAGAGCCCCAGGAAATACAAATTTACCTGGGGTAACCCACCACCCACCCCCACCACAAGACCCCAATTAAGTCGTTCGTCGGCCAGACCACTTCGGGATCTGGATATTATGAGCGTAAGAAAAAATTGAGCTTCTACTCGAGGCTGCCCAGGACCCCTATATTTCTGAATCCGGCCCTTGGAAACCTGACGTCTCTGGACAGGGGGTGAGGTTTACTGACACTCACTCTAAAGTTAGAAACAATGTGTGAGAATGAGCAATCGAGTATCTCATCTTGGTGACAACATTTCTTCTATTAATTTCCCAGTAAAACCAATAAATTAAATGTAGTATAGGAAAAAAATTGGAGGCGCTATGATTTTTCAGTAAGCGTATTTGTCGGAGGCTCTAAAGACGAATCTGGATGTGGATCGGGGGGTCGAGATCAACCACTACACGCATACATGCACAGAGAGGAATCTGTAATATTTTGTTGCCTAGGTAAAACGTTGGCTGACAAACGCCATCATTTTCTTTGATATGAAATGGCGTGAAAAGAAATCTTGAAGACAACATAATTTTAGGCACATCACAAAAACTGATTTATTTATTTGAGCTTCCATTAACAAGTCATCTTGAAGGACAATGTACTGCAAGATTGTCTTCCCAATTCTAAATTTTGTTGCCATTCAGCAGTTTTCGACACCACCATTAACACATTTTGCAGAATCACAATTCACATGTACAGTCGAAACTCGAAGTTTACGGGACCGACCGATAACTTCGACTTATCCCAGTCTTCGAGTTATGCACTTAGATGTATTTGAGGGATTTGGAAGCCTTGAACACAAGAACACAGAAACTTGTAATCTGGACAAAGGAACCACCTCCACACCTCCCAGAAAATATAGAACAGCGACGGTCTATATTTCCTGGGAGGAGTGGAGGGGGATTGCTAGGACTGATAGCCAACTTCGAGTTATCTCATATATTCGAATCATCCTATTTCAAGTTATCGATTGCCGACTGTAGTTTTTAGTTTTTCAAGACAACTCCCATTCCCAACCACCTCTCTCTCCTTTCAGGAGAAAAGGGATCAGTGAACAAGACATGCAAAAAACCCAAACAAGCAAACAAAAACAATACTGTGCAAAATAACTTATTTTACACGATAACGTGGTAAGTATTGTTTTTGGTTTTGTCTCTCGGTATTCCCGGGGTGGGGTGAAGGAGGGGGTGGATGAGTTGTAAAAAATAAATTAAAAATTAAAAACACGATCGATTTATTGGGGGAGGTGAGTGGATAAAAACTGCAAGACACAGGGCCCCGGGAAGAGGCCGCCAACTACTTTTTTTACATTCAGTAATAGAAGACCTTTGAGCATTGTCATGTATGTCATTAGTGGTCACTTAAGAACATGACAGTTTCATTTGCCTTGAACGATATTTTTTTAAAGGTTGTCGTACATTAAAATTTGAAAAAAAAAATGGCGCAACCCCCCCCCCTCCACACACACACAAAAAAGACAATTTTTTATGCTCAAATTCTTTTTCTGGATAGCCCAAGGCTGAATATTGATTTTCGGACCCAGTGTATTATTTTTACAGGACCCACCCCCACCCCACCCCCACCGCTTACGGGTATTCCCTTCTGTGTTGTTGTGTAGTCCTATGCGTATTTGTGATATTGGCATCATGCTGCAGTAAAATTACATCATCTAATTATTTCAGACTTACATGCAGTCTGCCTTATCACCCAATCAATCATTCGAACAAGTTTATTATTTCATGTTTCATCAAAAAAAGAACTCAATTGTCACCAAGGGACTTCAGTTCATGAGGACTAGTAGGAGGTCAGCTGTAAAAAAAAATACACGAGGCCGAAAAAGCAACATTCCGCCCCTGGACTACCTAAAAACAAAATTTGCGCCATTTTGTGTGTGTTGTGCAAAAATCCAATTTTAATGAGAAATATGAAAACAGAAGAAGTAACTTTCAAAGCAAATAAAACCTATATCTTTTACCTATCATGTTCTTAAGTGACCACCAAAGATATAACAATGCTCAAAGGTCTTTTATCAGCGAAACAAATGTGGAAAAAGTGGATTTGAAAAAAATGGTTCGGCTTCGGAAGCTGGGGAGGGGGGGGGGGGGGCGGATCCCACGGGGCTTGGTGTCTTGCAAATGTTTTATTGACCCCACCAGAGATTATTCCAAGGGCTAAATTTTGGACCTCATGTATTTTTGTTTACAGCTGACGCCCCGCCTCCAATGAGGACTAGAAACAATTGAAGGGTTTTTTTTTAACTTTCTACTTCTTTGAAATGCAAATCCCTTCTTAAAATGAGGTTAGGAAAATGGTATACATTATTGGTCCCAGCAACAATTACCAGAACCGAGAAATGTTTCTCGAACAGCTTCGAAGGAAAGTTTTGAAAGATACTTGAATTTTGTCAATTTTAAAAATTTTGTTAAATAAAAATAATTGAGTTGCACCACGATCAAAAAATTAATAAGGCTCCAATTGGAAAAAAAACTGACACAATTGTGAGCTAAGTTGATCAGTAGCAGGGGCGGCGCTAGAAAATCTTGTGTGGAGGGGCTGGGGGGGGGGGGGGACAAGTAGGGGACATGATATGCTTCCCATGGGTGAGAATAGGTTGAGGGAGGAGGGGCTAGAGGTGCATATCAATAATTTTTAAGGCAGGAGCAATCCTTGAATATTTATTGGAGGGTTTTATTTCTATTTTTATTTAGGCCTATTTATTAGTGTATTAATTTTTTGTGAGGGGGGGGGGAGGGGGGGGGCAGGCGATTCAATTTTGCTAAAGCACCAAGACTTCTCCTCCCAGATAAAAAAAACAGACAAAGAATTGTGCTTTTGGACTATTCTGGTGGCTTTTAAAGGTTTACACAGTTTTTGAACGTTGAAAATAATGAGGTAGGTCCCAGGACCCATATTTTGAGAGCAATATTTACAAACTGTGTAGGCTAACTGCATTCGAGCTTGTAGCCTAATTCTTTACTGAATAAGTTCATCGGCTGGGTGTGAATGGCAATAATAAAAACTAGCAGAGTCAATGTTTGTGTGCGAGAGGGTGTGCGAATGTGTTTGTGATGAATGGGAGAAAGGGGGTGGCTGGCAAAATCTATGTTTGGGGACGGGGTAAATACCGTTTACCTCACCCCCCACCCGTAGCTTCGACACTAGTCACTAAGTTACCGCGCTTGACATGAGGTTTTGCAGCTTTTGAGGTTTTAAAGAATGTAGGCTGTGGACATGCTGTATCCAGGGCTGTAGAAAACAAATCACATTCAATTTCGCAGTCCAACTGTGCTGTTAGAAAATAGAACACCGCAAGGCTTTGTCAGTATGATCTCTGTACAGTAATGACTAGTACTAGTTGTGACATAGAGTAGACTTTGAATACAAAACAGACAACTTTAGTCATTTTTACGCCACAGCAAAACTTCAAATAAAAACAGAAACAACAACAACAACAAAAAAACAGTTCCAACGTTAAAAATCATTTTATCCCAGGCACATAAAATTTGTAACTTGTAACTGGTTTTCAGAAGGTATTACTGCATGACGAATTCATGTTAGAACAAGTGACGGAAACAAAGATGATTTTGAAACCTGAGTTCTCGGCAACTTTCTTTTCGATGCCACACAGTGATTTAAAAATAGAAACACTTGTTGATGTAAACAATTCAGCGAGTGTGAAATGTCATTTAAACAGGTCAAACCAAACAGAGTGAAGCGAAAAATCAGTCGTTTCACGTCTGCTGACAGCCCATCGAACTCTCTTGGAAAACAATGAAATCGGCGTGTTTTTGTCAATATATCTTTTGGGTGTGTTAATTTTCATCAGAAAATGCTGTGTGCCTCGAAGTTTTATGATTTTAATGTCACCGATTAATAGGAAACATGTCTGTCATAAGGAAACAACCAAACAATTGGGTATGCCTGAAGCTGGTTTGCTACACAGTAGACAACACGTCTTCTTGAAAGTCAAGAACGCGTGTTGCACTGTCGCCTCGGCTATTTCGTTGGCAAAGAACTGTTCAATTCATCAGAATTCAAGAGGATGTTTTGAGAGTCTGATTCTATCTCTGACATAAAACATTTATTTAGTTATGGTAATCAGTTTTAATTTATTAAATACATTAAATCAGTGCGTTCCTCGAATGTTAAGAAAAAAAAAATAAAAAGCTGCGTGTATTTATAAAACTTATTTGATCACGCCCACAATTTTTACGTCGTTCGTTTTTGACGTCTTTCTCTGTTTTCATTGGATATCCTGTAAGGTCCCTTTTCGCAGCTCACAGCCCATATGATATGGTTTTGTTGAAATGTGCATAAAAAACAATAATTAAAATAATAAATTTTTATATCCAGAGCATTGGGTAAACTGTTAAATAGAGGATAGCTAATACAATTTTCATTCAACTTCATTTCCAAAACACAGGTTATGACACCTCAGTGGGATGAGCTCAAAAAGCTTTTTTCCAGTGATAGGTGAAAAGCTATGTTTAGGAAGCAAACCTGAATAAAATAACAAAACTAAACATTCCTCAGCACAAATGTTCACAAAAAACCGACCACAGATGCATAAACCCTGATTTAAACCTATGACATTAGATCACAAAGCACACAAATAGACAAGCTGTAATTCATGCAATACTGGACTAGTACAAACATCACAGCTTCATCATTGGGCAGCTTTTAAATAAAGTTGTTTTTCTTATTTTATGATCTGATGTAATATGAAAAATAACCCAATCCATGTGGGCTGAATATCCCTTTGAAGTATCTGAGAAGAGCAAAGCCATGAAGTTGCTGCTATGTATGTCTTCCCACAAACCTGTGCGACCCCAGGGACTGTGGAGCGTCTTAAAAAGTAGGGGGCCTGGTTTGTAAGGAGGGATTATGGGACCCAGCAAAACATATTTTGCCTCAAGAAGCAATGCACAGGGTAAGTCACACTTTCTGGTCATACAAAATTGGTAACTGCCATATCACACATTATCTGAAAATATGCACTGACTAAGGCTGTAAAAATACACAGGGTTAGTTGGTTACATGAACATAGGATGTAGGATTCAAGGAACTAATGGAAATAATTTTTACTGGATTATGGAAATCATTTTAAAGAGAACTCCAAAAATGAAAACATATTTTCAATTAATAGCTTGTTTTATATCTATTCTGCATATTTTAGAAGACTTACACCCCAAGAATTGGTTTCTAAGTTCTATTCACCAAAAAAAAAACCCTTGCCACAATAAACATGCAATGCCTCACTTCTCAGGGTTTCCATGGGAATCATAGTCAAATATTAGACAGCAACATTTTGTTCCTCTACAGTTTTGTCAGAATTAACTGTACAGGCATTATTATTCTATTATAGTGGAAGGAATCCTGTTAATTGAATAGCCACTTTGCCAATGAAAATTATTCAATTAACAGAAATTGTCTCACAACCTGTATTCTAGAGATAAACTAAAAATTTATTCTATTATATCTTGTTTGACAGAGCTCCATGATACAAAGATATAATACATTAAATGCCTGTATTGGATGCACTGAGGCAAAATAGGTCTATGAACAAAGAAAAACTGTGGAGAATAAAGGTAATTTGTCGACAGGTTACAAGATTTTTTACTCAACAAGAGTTTACTCTAGAACCTATATTCAATTAACAGGTCAAATTTGTACTGGAGGTATGGTAAATGGTTTTGTGTTGGAAAATTATACTCAACAGGGTTATTCAGTTAAGAGATATCCAATTAAGTGGGCTCCACAATACTATTATTATAGTGCCTCACTGTACTATTATTATATTGCCTCTTGACACCCTCCAACTAGAAGAAAGCTGCTTCGTATGAACAAATTATGAAGCCCCAAATTAATCAAAATTGTATTATTACTATTGTAAGTACAGAGAATACCACTTGTATATAACTGTTAAACACCAATTTACCAGTACAAATTTGGTATGTAAACTGCAGATAGGTTATAGATAATATCCCTGTTAACACTTTACCTAACGAATCGGCCACATCTGCCCATGTAATTTACAAACTGAGCAGAAGAAATATTATTTTAAAAATTCAACAAAACCATATCATATGACCCCTCACTGGAACGAGCTTGTTCCAATGAGGGGCCCACACAATGTTTAAAATTTAAAATTGGAGAAAAAAGTACCTAAAATAATACATTTTGATATCGTGTGCATTGGGTAAAGGGTTACTATAGTTGGCAAAAAGTTAGTGTGCTTGTTTGTTTGTTCCATAACTACTTCTACATTCTCCATCATGATCCAGTTACCACAAACTAAGCATATGTACTTAATCCAGAATGTTGGATGGGAACTGAGGATGTTGAAGTAGATCAAAATGAATATACATTACTTCCACTCAGCCTTGTCTGCATGATTTGATTATACCTCTTGATTTGTAATTGACTACTTTCCTGGTGGGAGGAGGAAAGGGGATTTTGGAGAGGGGAGAGGCAAGTAGAATAATACATTTTATGAATTATTGAGAAATTTTACTGACAACCCTCTGAAAGCCTACTTCTAAAATAAGAATTTTATTCATTTTTCTCTTTTCTGACGGAGCTCAGAGAGCTCTGTTGAACTGGATATAATATTCAATATGACATTTTTGTTAGTAGATTATAGGGCAAAATGCTCAAGACAGACTGAACATCAGATGTTTAAATCAAGGTCAATAACTCCACAAGTACAAATATGATAGCATTCACATCAACCACTGACAAATGGAGTTTGAAATAAATTGGCTTCTTTCTATAAATGCCTAGTCTGCATATAAAGATAAGGGAAAATATTGGTGAATTACCAAGCCAAAGGCAATTTTAACCCTCTACACACTGATGCCAAAGTACCAAAATTTTAACCAGCAGTTTACCATAATGCAAATAAGAATTTTACCAATTCAATGAGTTCTGTCATACAATAATGAATTGGTTAAATTGCTAGTTGCATTTGTCCTAAAAAAGTTAAAAATCTGTTTCTCAGGTCCTCCCGCATGGTCCTTGTGGCTGCCACATGCTCTCTTTTTATAACCAATGCCAACTTAAAAAAATAAAAAATAAATGGTTTATGTCCGATATTTTACCCAAGTTAATAAAATTGGAAAATTTGTCCCTTGAGTGCAACAAGGCTTTGCAATGCTTTAGCATTGCAAAGCCTTCTTGCACTCAAGGGACAATATACCCATGTTATTCTGTAGATTGTGAGGCCTAAAACATAAAACAAACCAAGAACATGGACTTT
Source organism: Pictodentalium vernedei (assembly GCA_031216915.1). Classification (NCBI taxonomy): domain Eukaryota; kingdom Metazoa; phylum Mollusca; class Scaphopoda; order Dentaliida; family Dentaliidae; genus Pictodentalium; species Pictodentalium vernedei. The sequence goes on along the minus strand of CM062294.1, from coordinate 242,536,545 downwards.
TGACGGCAAAGAAATAATTACAAAAATAAAAAATAAAATAAAAAACCGCCTGCAATTTTACAACAAAAAATGGCCTAATAGACAGAAGATCTACTTATGGGGCTTATGGGAAAAAGTTGCAGCTTAAAATTTTGAAATTTTGTCATCAATGTGTTGAGTGTTAAGTTACAAGTAAGTGTGACTTTAACCTTTTCAGTGACAAAATAATGGCAGAATTATACATCTCATTATTTCCATCATATCTATGGAATAAAGTGAAGATTGGACGTTCTGACTGAAGATTATTTCTGGACAAAGAGTAGGAAACCAGTTCTGATTGTGGGCCTAATCCCGACTTTAATCACTTCCTACTACTGCAAGAGAACAGATACCACCATCATGTTTTGAGGTAAACTCAGTTTGAGGTAAAACACACATGTTAGAATATAGTATCCTGTCAGTTGTTTCTAGGCAACTCTTGGCTGCCACAGGCCGAAGATTGTGAAAGTGCCATAAAAAAATATAAAAATCTCAAGGTCTTCAAGGGTTAAGTTCACTGTGCCATTGGGTTTTCATGATCTGACCTCAAAAGAAACAACTTCAAGATTCTTCCTTTCATCTTGTCCAACATACATAATCTATTTTAGTGCCTAACATGCATAATCTATTTTAGTGAAGATCATCAGTCAAGGGAAAACCATTGCCAAGAGAAACAAAATTCAAGGTCAAGTTACTGAGACTGTGGTCTTTGGCAGTATTACCTCCAAAATGAATAGAGTTCATCTTCATCATGTTTAACTCACAGAGCCTCAAATTAATTTTACAATAATAACAACTGTATTTTCATGTACACAGTAGGCTGTATTAATGCAGCCTACTAGAAGAGTTCTCATAGTCCCCAACTGAGCCCTCTTCACTTTAATACAAAGTTACATACTTATGACGTCACCAGAGCCTAATGACATATTTATTATCTTTCTTTCCTGGACATTAATTGCTCGGCGAATTATGTCAGGTTCTCCATTTGCATTTGATAACAATAAATTGTGTCGCCTAGATGTATTTTCTTGATTTTTGTTGAGTATTTTCTCTGAATGACTTGAATAATTTGGGGAGAATGTCGTATTTTGGGGACATCATTAAGTGCTGTGAGGTTGGACTAATCTGGTTGATATACTGAGAAAAAGAAGTTGGATATTTTCTTTGGTATGAGATAAATGTAAATATAAAATCCAAGAGGTTAACACGATTTCGTGAAATCGTGTCAACCTCTTGGGTTTTATATTTACATTTTGAGCAATCAATCACTTAGCACGATGGCAGAGAATTTAGGCACAACAGAAATGATATCCGACAGCCTTTCGTCAGTCACCCTTAACAGTGTGTCAAATACTACCATTGTCACAGTGAAAAACAGTTGCCCATCCAAATGACAACGAACAGACAAACGGGTACATGGACCCACTACCAGTAGAAAAACTCTAAAAATCAGACCAGAGAACATTATTCTGTATAAGAAAATCAGAAACATGTGAGAGAAAGAACTCTGACACAACCTGGCTATCCAGTTCTACAATTCTCCACAATGCACAGAAAGGAGACCAAGATCAAATGGATTTACCATCTAAGGACAATCACACCATTTGGGATAAACAGAAAAGATTTTTAATTAAATTCCAGTTTTACTTTATCGATAAGATAAATGGTTAAAAAAAATTATCTTTGTATCAATGAGTATACAGGAAATATCTCAAAGTATAATTGAAGGAACTTGTGATCCAGTGTGAATTATGTGGGATCTATAAAGGATGTAAATAACATGAAATGCCAATATTGTTCTGTACAAACTTATTACATCTGATGTATGAGCTTTTGATCGCTTATCAATGAATAGGCATGATGTGAAATAACTGCCTACATTGTGTCACAACTGAGTGATTCCTCTCCACATTGGTGAAATCATTTTCAGTTTCTTCAAATGTCAAATTTTTAACACCACAAAAACCAAGACTGCATTTGTCACTGCTGAATATTGATTAATCCATAAATGACTGTGATTTTTATATCATTTTGCTGAATTTTGAGTCTAAATCCCGTGGATTTGCAGTTGTTTTTAGCAAAGTGTTGGTTGCCTATATTGGTAGCCAAGACTTGATTAGAAACAACTACAAAGGTACTTAGAATGTACCAAGCAAGTTTTCCCAAAGATGCGAGTGAACTGTTTTCAATATCCACTCAAAAAGTTTATACTCCCTTCTATTATATGAGTTTGACATTGTTCTTTCTGGTGGCATTTTGAGGAAATAGTCTGATAAAGAAGCTATTAACTGGTAGAGTGCAAAATTATTTTTGGTAATCAATGTTTGTTCACATGTCTTTGCTTTGTTGAAATTTATGGGAGAGTGCCTTCAGGCACTCTCCCATAAATTGTAACAAGGCAATTCCCAACAGACTGAATAATTTCACTTAAAAGATAATATGAGACAAATCCACTTGAGTATGAGTCCTTAAAGTTGTTGTACCTGTACTTGTAATAAAGTCCAGATATGGGCTTCCAGCATTCTACCAGTTAAATGAAAATAGAAAATATTTTTATTTTTGGAATTCACAATAGCATTTTGAAAAAATTTCCACAATCCAGTATAAGCATTTCCATTAGTTCCTTGAATCATGCACCCTGAGTAACATTTCTACAGCATTACTGTATATTTTCAGGCAGTGTGATATTGCAACCTGTCAATTAACCCTATGTATTTTTACAGCTTTAGTAAGTGTATATTTTCATGCAGTTTGTGATATGATAGCATGTCAACTAATCCTATGGTCAGTCATTGTATATTAGCTTACCAACCAACTCTGTGCAATGTACAGGGTTTGTCACTCTTTTCTTTCTGGTTATAAATAAGATCATCTCTATTGTACGACTAAGCCTGTGCATCCACAGCCTTAGTGAGTGTACATTCTCATGCAGTGAGTGTACATTCTCATGCAGTGTGTGATATGGCTTTTACAAACTTTTTTTACAACTATAAAGTGTGACTAATCCTGTGCACTGCACACGGTAATAGTCACACTTTCTGGTTCCAAAAAATTTTCATTATTAACTCAGTAACTAACCCTGCACACTGTACAGTCGTAGTGTAAATTTCATCCATAACAACTCTTTACTCAATGTAATGGCCAAAAGCAGCTAGTAATATTTTCAAGAAGCATTTAAACTCAGCTTATGGCCCCTCATTCAGTGACGAATGGGAGCAAAATGGAGGTGAGTGGAAAATCGCTCACCTCAAATAAAGTTTGCGAGAGTGAAAAATGTGAGGACAGCGATTTTGATTAAGAGTGTTGATTTCAATGTTTAACTTCATCTGACAAACGTCCTTCGAAACGAATGTTTGAATACAACGGAACATGGATTTAAATTTTGACGGTGAAAATATATGTAACCCACTAAAATTAGGTTGGGATTTTAAATGGCAGATTATTAAAATCCTGGAAAATGGATGCGTAAATTCCAAATCGGGCACATCAGTTCATGTCACTGGTGAATTGGATCAACAGGTGTCAAGTGCATAAAAGAAAATAAGGAACAGGGCAACATTCTGCATGTCATTGATAAAAAAAATACGGAAGTATTAAAATGTTTCTCAGATCTTTGAACATGCGTGTTCGTTTTGTGGCGTGAGTAAGCTCTGGGCGTGTTGTCAATATTCAACCCTCTTACTGTTAGCGTATTGTGTGTGGATGTATAAGTGAACTACTGTGTGTCATGTTCATAAGGACGGAAAGGAAATTGTTTGGAATTGTACTTTAAACGCTTCAAATTGTGATTCTTAAAACTTTCCCAACATCAAAACTTAATTGAATGTTTCTGTCGACGCAACTGAAAAGGAAGAAAACACACCCAAGAATAGAGGCGAGTGATTATTCGTGCACCTTGGACAATTTTAGCGTGAGTGATGGTGTGCGAGAGCGATCGCGTGCCTTTCCCATGCATCACTGCTCATTGGAATTGATTATGAAGTTTTTTTTTCAATTAATTCCAAAAATGAAAACATTATATTTTCAATTAATACCTTGTTGATAATGGTGAGCCAGATAATGGAGACGACCATACAGTTTCTATTCCATGAGTGTGTTCCAATGAGGGGTCACATTGAAAGGTTTTGTGGATATTTTGGGTAAAATTTGAAAAAAAAATGTAAAATATCAAATATATATATTTTGATATTGTGAGCATAGGGTAAAGGGTTAATCTACTTTTTATTATATGCAAGCTTGTGAATTATCTTAAATTATCTAAAAGATATTTCTTGATATCTATTAGCTCGATAGATATTGAGAAATATTTCTCAGTAGCTTCCTAAATGACGTCCCGCTTTGGCGCATGACGTCGCCTTGAAGGAACGATCAGCTGATCTTTGTTATTGCTTTGAAACATAAGCATTTGTGGTCGAATTGGGCTGAATATTGTGCAATAAAATGTCTCATAGCATACAATAAAAAAGAAAATACAATTTTCGTCAGTATTGGGAATTATCTCATGAGTGTGGACCTGAAAGTTTTATTTCTCATGAGCACTTGCATGAGTGAAAAATAATACTTTCAGGTCCACACAATGAATTTTTTCAGTAGCTTCCAAAATGACGTTACGCTTCGGTGCCTGACGTCACCTTGAACATCACCTTGAAGGAACTGTCAGCAGCTTTTTGTTATTGTCTTGAAACTGTTTGCAGTCAAATTGGGCTGAATATTACACATTAAAATATCATGTAGCATATAATAAAAAGAAAATCTACGCTGTTTTAGTGAATATCAAGAATTATCTCATGAGTGTGAACCTGAAAGTTTTATTTTTCATGAGCAAGCGCTCATGAAAAATAAAACTTTCAGGTCCACACTCATGAGATAATTCCCGATATTCACTAAAACAGCATAGATATCCTCTATGTCTCCTTGTCTCCCAACAAGATTTTTCATAAAAACATTTCTGATGATAGACAAAAACTTCAATTTGACACCTGTGATACACAGCAACTCAATTTCATTTTCTCCTTTGACAATTTGGTGGGCTATAACACAATATTTCTCAAGAGTACAGTACACATAAGGTGATTCATTACACAAACACCCAATATTTCAACAATGACCGATTTTCTCAGATTCTAGTCCAAAAGAATCTTACAGGACTTGAATTTGCTGAGCTGGGGCCGATATCATTGTGATCAGTAGCAATACTTCGCCTATGAGGCTTACCTGTAGACCCTGTAAGAATAATATATCATCATTAAGTCAAAAGAACATATACCCCCAAAATGCTAGTGTATGCCTGATTAATCCTTTCTGTAAAGTCTGCTGATAAACACCAACATTTTTACAAAATATGCAGCCATAACCTGCAAACACAATGAGCAAATCAGCACTTTATTGACGACTAAGTCATCTAAATAGTAGTCCATGAACTGCAAATTCACACATTAGATCATCAAATTTCTACTGAATGGGCAGGTTCGGAGGTTGTCTGAGCTCCAAACAACCAGGAGACGGCCAAGCCCTTAATCACCAAATACAGTGGAACTCTTGTTAATTGAATAACCACTTTGCCCAATGAAAATTATTCAATTAGCAGGAGTACTCAATCAAGCAACATGGATTTAATCACTTTTGCATATTCTAGAGATAAACTGAGCATTTATTCTATTATATCTTGTTTGATAGAGCACATACAGCTCTGTCAAAAAAGATGTAATGGATTAAATGCCTATATGGATGTACTGAGGCCAGATTGGTCTCTAAACATGACTGGTGAATATCAAGGTAATTTCTCAAGATATTTTTATTCAATCAACAGGAGTTCACTGTATAACCTATATGCAATTAACAGGTCAAATTTGTACTGAAGGTATGGTAAGTGGTTTGGTGTTTGGAAGTTATAGTCAATCAACAAGGTTATTCAATTAAGAGATATCCAATTAAGTGGGCTCCACTGACCATCCTAAACGTGATCCATCTTGGTCAACTTGGGGAGCAGATTTCTAATGGGGTTAACTTATCATCCCCTGAAAGCACAAAGGCACCAACTGAAAAACTTCAGCATTGCAGCTGGCACCTTTATGCTTTCAAGGGACAATACTGTGTGACATCATTTCACAAGGACCTGAAATGTGTCCATTATAAATTAATTCAGTCCTAACTGTAAACAACTCAAACTCATTTAACCCTTAAATGCCTATTTCTGACTTTTATGACCTCAGAACAGGTGCCCTTAGCATGACATCATGAGTAGGTCATGCTGACAATAAACAAATTACAGAGGTAGTGGTGTCTAGTCAAGTCTTGGCTGCCGGTTAAGGCAGCCAAGACTTCACTAGAAATCACTGTTAAGCCACTGAACAGGTACAAGCTGCGGTCAGGTGTGAATTCAGGACAACTGTTCAGTCCTTTAAGGGTTAATCATGTCAAATCTGAATGCAAATATTAAATGGGTTAATAAATTTGAGTTTATCTCATCTTAGAAAAAGATTATTTTGTTTTACATTTAATTCAAAAGCCAGAATGACAATGAACCATCTTCATAGAGAACCATTATGCATATTAGTTCTCACATAATAAAGAGTGAACTTCTCGGATGATAAACATGAAGATGGTGAAATTGTTTCTCAACATGTGAGACTGTGACACTGACAGTAAAATGCATTGAGTAGTGTCTATATCACCTTCGAGCCTATCTAATATTTCGTCTTCTGTTTCTGCAGCTTCCAATTCTGTCAGCTTTTTTGATATTGCCGTCAGTTCTGGATCTTCAAAGTGATTTCTACCGTGCAGTTCGGGAGTCAGAGTTTTGCAAGCTTCTACTGCATCCTCATCTTCTGCAAAGCCTATAAATAATGACCGATCCCCATGCTTATAGCAACAATTTCAGCAAAGCAAAACTCTTAGCATGCTGAGGTCAATGTTTCATTTCAATCAATAACTGTGTGATCAAGACAACAGCACATGCAAAATCTGAGATTTACTGCCCATATTTCTGTGGCTAAATTTTGTGAATTTTAACAAAGTAGAGCTTCAGATAACATATGTGTAGGCAATAATGCTTTTAGGGTTCAAGGATGAAAATAATTCAAGGACTTTCAAGGATCTTTTGAAGACATTTTCAAGGACCTTTCAGATAAGTTCCAAGACTTTTCCATGCATTGGTCGATCACTCTCAGTATGATCTCGATCTGCAATCAAGAGTTTTTGGTTGTTTACCCTGAAACACAGCCATCGATAAAAATTGATTGTTGTGCTTTAATTATATAATTTGACCAATTCTGAAGGACAACTAAAGTTCAAGGACCTTCAAGGACACTATTCAAATTTAAAGCACATTCATGACCTTGAAAATTAATTTTTAAATTCAAGGACATTTAAGGTTTCCAAGAACCATAAAGAACCATGTCTGGATTTTGGTGGATTTTTTATTTTCAAATAAAGATATGTTATTAGCTTTTGTTACTTTTATAATCTATTGGAGTTTAATGTCACTTTCAGCATCTTTAGCTATATAATGATTAGATAGAGTCAAAACCAACTGTTTTGTATCATTGATTTTTCTTCCAAGTTGGTCTGTAATACCAAAGGATATTGAAATTGAATTATCAGTGCTTCAGTTACGACAAAATGTTTGTACAGATAAGGAATCACACTATATTTCAAAGTCTCAAAAGGACTAGAACTCCAGCAAACATTAGCAACCAAGATCCACTGTAGGTTGACAGCCTTTCTCCCATGGCAGTCTGTCATCACACAAAAGAACCTTCAATCTGGGTTATCAATGCTGAAGTAGCTATAAAACATTTCTCAAAAAACAAACTGTACAAACAAAGGTTTCATATTCTTTCGACGCTCTTCATATTATCTTTGAAGTAAAAGTATTTAATCTATAGGGATTTGCCTCATTACAATTTGAGGGAGGGTGCCTATAGGCTCTCTCCCATAAAATGTGACAATGTAAACATATTGGAGATGCAGCTAAATAAATAGGCATCAATCAAAAATTGTAAAAAGTTTTGGGTCTCCCTGAATTTGTACCAGTATTGGAAGAAACTGAAAGGCAATAAAAATGTCCAACGAGGGGGTCCAATGAGGGATTGCCTGATGATCAAAACACTTTTTTTAGCCCTAATAGCAGCAAATATTTGCACACACTAAGTCGAACAAGGCCTATAACTCTGGTAGGAAGGACTGAATAGACACCACCCAATGTGAATAGCCTTTTCTCCAAGTTGGTCTATCATCATAACAAGGAATACTCAAATTAGGTTATCGATGGTTGAGTTAACGACACAAGAAATCTCATTTTATTTCAGTCCTAAAAGGGCTGTAACTCTAGTTAAAAAGAGTGGTTTAAACCCATCTTGTGTAAATAGTCGTTCCCCCATGCTAGTCTATTGGCATACCAAAGGACAAATTTGACCAGGAGTGCGAGTTTGTACTGATGTCGATATGGATGGAGTTCTCAATTACATTCCCAGATAACTCCTTATCAGAGGTTGAGCAGAAAAAATCCAACAAGAGAATGACAAATTCATTAGTCAAGTCGTGATATTTAACAAATTTTTGACTTTGTATATGACTCTCAGGATCTCAAAGTAATAAGGCTGAAACAAGTTCGAAAAAAAAAGCCATTAAAAAAATGTTGCCAAATGTAGGTATGTTTATCATTAGTAATGTGATGTTTATTATTAGTACTGTATACAGTCAAATCAAAAAGTGCTGTTTTTAGTAATAGTGACCCTGACCTTTAGAGAACAAGCCTGATCCACAGGAATAGCTACACTGTAGGTTTGGTAGACATGTGTCAACTGGAATTAAAGTTACTGTCTGGAAGCCAATTTATGATAAAGTTCTATTTATAGTAATAGTGCCATGATGACCCTTGACCTTATTGCTGCAAACTTTAAAGTCTCTGCAAACTCTTCCAAAATAGTGAAGTATTAAACTTATAAGTTTCATAAATGTGTCAAATAAAACTGAAGTTAGTGCCCAGTCACTAGCTTCATGGCAACAGTTCTGTGACCTTGGACCTTATGGCTACTGACTCCAAATTCAATTTACTCTTTTTTTCCATCTGCAGATACTTTCTGCATGTTTTGTAAATTGTTATCACCCAGAAAGCAAAAACATTTATTTTCGGTTATATAGAGAATGACCTTCCAGTGACAAGCCTGAAAGTCAATCGCATTATTCCCCTTCCATGAAGGTACTAAACTTGCAAGTTTGGTGGATATGTACAAGCACTGAACAAAACTAAAATTACAGCCTGGTGACCTACTTTGAACAAAGTACTAATTACAGTAAAAGTCTCGGGATCTTTGACCTTGAGTGAACATGTATTGAATAAAACTTAAGTTATTGCCTTCAGAACAATTCTACACCCATCCAACTGCATGAGTGCCCATTGCCTGCCCACCTGCTTATATTAAACTTTGAGCAGTTTGACTTCATCACAACTCAACTAGAAAATATTTTACTCTTTTATCCAACATGAAAAACAAATATAGCTTTCCCCAAAAGTTTCTTGAGTTACTACAAAATTTTATTATTTATCTCAAAAACACAGCTTATGAGTGAGTTCATTCCAATAAGGGGTCACAACCTACGTTTTTATGATAAACAAATTTAAAATTATGTGAATGTCAATGTGTCTGAACAGTGTTGGCCAGCTTTTGCCATTATGTTGGGTAAAGGTTAAAGGTCTTTTTAATAGCTGATTTTTGGGGCACAACAAAATAAAATCAAAAAATTTAAAAAATATTTTTTCAACATCTCAGCTTGTACTTAGCAAGAGTGGCAAATACAACCAGCTTAGCTCATATTGCCACCATGCATTAACTAAGGTACCCTTCATGAATTTTAACCCTTTACCCAATGCAGACGATATCAAAATTTATTATTTTAAATATAATTTTTAAAAAAATTTCAACAAAACCATATCATGTGACCCCTCATTGGAATGAGCTCAAGAGATCGTTCCAATGAGGGGTCACATGATATGGTTTTGTTGAAATATTTTGAAAAATTTAATGTTTTCAACTGATCAATTTGCATATTTCGCAGGCGGATGCGGGCAATTCGTTAGGTAAAGGGTTAAAATCTATTTTGCAAAAATTTTCACGTCATAAAATCTGTTGTGAAAAAGGTCAAGGGCTAAAATACTCTTTATACCTCATAATCTTATCTGAAGCTCTGGAAATTGCAATAACTATTTGTACTCAATTTTATCTTACCTATGTTAACCTTAAGCACACTGATGGCAAAATCTAAAAAAATCAACCAGGATATTTCAGAAATTCAACCTGTAGAACACCTTGATCTCCATCAAACAAGATTGAATTGGTTCAGTTCCTGGTTGCATTATGGGAGAAGTTTGTTGCTGAAATTTTTTTTTATTTCTTGGGATTTAATGATACTTTTGACAACCTGGGTCACCTCGTGCAAAACGTTTTTATGGGTAGAGGTAGCCAGAGAACCCTAGAAAGAATCACTGAGTGGTGAGCAACTATCAGACTAACTTCGCACAAACAGGATTAGCATTGGTTGAAGACAAGTGCACCATCAACATGCAGTACCTTAGAACACAGCGCCACTGTTGCCCCACATGAGCAATTGGGATTAAGCGCCTTGCCCAAGGAAACAATGCAGTTACCCTTTGGTGGGGAATGAACCTTAGACCTTTTGGCTTAAGTTCAATGCCATAACTGCTGAGCCACCACACTCCCCAGTTCCTTAGAATTTAAGTAAGTAAGTCTCATATAGTAGAAAGTATTGCTATACCAATATTGAGAGAAAAAGATTAAGTATCATAAATGTGAGATGCTTGTGAACCTGTTGTTCCACACATGATGATCAACAGTTAGATTTGTGAAAGAACAATCCCTGCTGGAATAACATCCCAAAATTGTTCTTCATATCTATTTATTGGAGTTTAATGACACATTCAATAGCCAGATTCATAGAGAGTCAGAGCAAAATTGTTCTTACCATTTACCTAACATAATGACTCTGTCTAGTCCTGTTCACATAAACACTGCCATTTGAAATTTAATATTTTAATACATTTGGCTCCAGAACATAACTTATAACACCTCACTGGAATGAGCTCTGTAAGCTATGTTTTGGGGATAAAAATCAAAATGTTTAGTTATTCAAGACAAAAATGCAAGGGTCATCTTCTTGCCATGTTAGTTAAGGGTTAAAACACAGTTTTTTTCACTCCATTTGGATGCTTGATCCTGGATCACTAGGCATTTACGTAATGAAAAGTCCAGGGGCCAATACTATAAAACTTTTACAATTGTATTTTCTAGTTATGACTTTAAATGGGTTGGAATGAACCATTAGCATTTTCAAAGATGTGGCAATTTGCCAGTTGGCAAATTGCCATATCTTTTAAAATGCTAATGATTCATTTTAGTCTGTTATATTAATAGGCGGAAAAAACAATTCTAGAAAATACAATTGTAAACGTTTTATCGAATTGGCTCCAGATCTGCTCTGAACTATACATATTTTGCTTCTTTCAGTCCTGGCTTAAACAACAAGTTATGACTTCTCATGCTTGCTGCGATGGAGAAACCTAAACTATATTTTACAAGCAGAAAATTAAAAGAAAATATATTATTGATCATGTAACGAAGAAAAAACTTTGGAAGTATCCCTGTTGACCTATCCTGTAGGGTAAAGAGTCCAGTTGTATCAGTAGAACAAAACTTGTTTACTACAGTAAACATCTATACTTTGCATCTGGAGGGTCTCAAAGGGAAGATAAACTTTTTTAAAACAATAAACCACTACCAGGAGTTGTGGTGATGAAACATTAAACCGATTTGCAAATACAGACAGTAGACCAAGCCCACAGTTAAATCCAAGAGAAAATGTATTAAAAGAAACATTTCACTCACTATGCTAAGAATTATAAACTATGAAAAACACAATACAAATACACCATAGCATGCATTTTGAGAAAGCAAAGTTTTATGCTGTTACTTCTATAAGAAAAGAATATATCAATCTGTACCACACATAGTAGTAAAATACTTCATGCATTTAACTTTACCAACACTTTTGTCAACTGTTTTTCCATGAATCGCCACTCCATATCACAATTTTTAATCTCTCACATTACATTTATTCATTTATTGGTTATATCCAAGACAGTGGCATAGCCAATGTGGAGAGCCTGAGCCCCATAAAATGTTTGCTTCCCCACCTCCAAAAACATTGGCCCAAGGCAAAGTTCACATAACTTAGAGCCCTAAAATTGTCACCAATATAGGGCAACATGCACTATAAATGCCTCAGATTTACTCTTGGGAACACTGAATGTTGCAAAATGTTCTCATGGGAGGGGCTTGGGGGAGAGGGGCTCATCCTAACTAGGACCCTCCAGTCATTACCCACTCATCCCACTTCCCTTCGGGGAAGTGGAAGAAGGGGGCTAACAACCAGAAGGTCCTTGTTAAGACTAAGGGAGCTCCTCAAATACCCCGTGATGGCCTTCCAAGTATCATGTTTGCCCGCCCCAGATCTCCCCCTCCCCCCCCCAAAAAAAAATGCCGCTCAGGATCACAGATCCAATGTCGAGTTGTGACCTTGACCTTTGACCTGGCGAGTCCAAGGTCAAAAGGGTTCTTCTTCGCACCAAGGCCAACACACCTATGAAGTTTCATGACTCTAGGTTGAACCACTATCAAGTTCTCATCCGGAAACCAATTGTTGCGATATACTATGTTCAAGGTCACTGTGACCTTGACCTTTGACCTGGTGAGTCCAACATCAATAGGGTTCTTCCTCGCACCAAGGCCAACACGTCTGTAAAGTTTCATGGCTCTAGGTTGAACCACTATCAAGTTATCATCCGGAAACCAATTGTTGCGATATACTATGTTCAAGGTCACTGTGACCTTGACCTTTGACCTGGTGATTCCAAGATCAATAGGGTTCTTCCTCGCACCAAGGCCAACATACCTATGAAGTTTCATGACTCTAGGTTGAACCACTATCAAGTTATCATCCGGAAACCAATTGTTGCGATATACTATGTTCAAGGTAACTGTGACCTTGACCTTTGACCTGGTGAGTCCAAGATCAATAGGGTTCTTCCTCGCACCAAGGCCAACACACCTATAAAGTTTCATGACTCTAGGTTGAACCACTATCAAGTTATCATCCGGAAACCAATTGTTGCGATATACTATGTTCAAGGTCACTGTGACCTTGACCTTTGACCTGGTGAGTCCAAGATCAATAGGGTTCTTCCTCGCACCAAGGCCAACACACCTATGAAGTTTCATGACTCTAGGTTGAACCACTATCAAGTTATCATCCGGAAACCAATTGTTGCGATATACTATGTTAAAGGTCACTGTGACCTTGACCTTTGACGTAGCGGGTCCAAAATCAATAGGGTTCTTCCCCTCACCAAGGCCAATCTACCTATGAAGTTTCATGAATGTGAGTTGAACCATTATCAAGTTATCATCCGGAAACCAATTGTTTAAGATTTACTATGTTCAAGGTCACTGTGACCTTGACCTTCGACGTAGCATGTCCAAAATCAATAGGGTTCTTCCTCCCACCAAGACCAACCTATGTATGAAGTTTAATGAATGTGAGTTGAACCACTATCAAGTTATCATCCGGAAACCAATTGTTTATGCCCGCCCGCCCGCCCGCCCACCCCGCCCGCCCGCCCGCCCGCCCATACGCCTGCCCACCCACCCGCCCACCCGCCCGCCCGCCCGCCCGCCCGCCCGCCCGCCCGCCCGCCCGCCCGCCCGCCCGCCCGCCCGCCCGCCATTCACCAAACTATAAGTCGAGTTTGACTTCGTCACAACTCGACTAAAAATTGCTGAGGCACCCTTATTATAGAATCCTGTCTAGGGCACCCCCTATTATAAAACCTGAAGGGATGTGGGAGAAGGGGCTAACAACCAGAATGCCCTTGTTAAGACAAAGGGAGCTCCCCAAATACCCCATGATGGCCTTCCAAGTATCATGTTTGCCCACCCCATATCTCCCCCCTCCACCCCCCCCCCCCACCCCACCCCACCCCAAAAAAAAGGCTGAGGCACCCCTATTATAGAATCCTGTCTAGAGCACCCCCTATTATAAAACCTGTGCCTGACCCAAGGTCATGGAAATGGGGTCTAGTAAAGCAGTATTTCTTTACTGATGTCAACAAGCACTGTTCACAAGCACTGTCCTACTTCAATGGATTCATCATATCAGAGAACAATTAATTCTCTTAGCAGCTATCAAAGTTATGTGAACTGTAGAAGGTACTAATGCTATACAAACTGACCTATACATGACTTTCTGAGTTACTTACAGCAATTATACTTCTGAGAATGTTACTGTCTAGTTGAGTTTCCTGGCTTTAGAAATGAGTTATTATTGGTGATATTATTTGTACGAATGGGAGATTTTTGTGAGGTTGACATGTTCTTTTTTGTCTACATTCACTATTTTATTTGCAGAGAATAAAATTCAACATACGTCAACAAACATTGGATATCTGGTTCAATAATTTTGTGCTAAAACCCTGTTCATGCTGTTTTTGTTGTTTTCTATTTGATTTAGATTCAATGTCGACATTGGTTCCTGGATAAAAATTCCAATTCAGAGAGTCCTGACTTTATGTGAACAAAATAGTTTGGGTGCCAAGAGAATATGTATTGTGCATAATTTATAACTCATTCTTTTTGCCTTGGGAAGTGACACTTGTTAGCTTGAATAATGCAGGAGTACAAGAGAGTGCTAAATAAAGTTTCAATTGTTTTTGCTGAATGTAGTTTATCAAATTTTTGACAAATAGCACACTGCTGCAACAGTACATCATTACAAATACTTCCCTCAGAAATCATAAGCATCACCGCTGAGAAATTAAATTTGGCAATATATAAAAAGCAAGGCAACATGCAAGTTAAAAATATTTGATTAAAGAAAAACTATAATTTGGACATGCTTTATACTAAACTGCAAAAGGTAAAAGAAAATCACACCTCATCTCAATTCTAATACCCCAAAATCGAAGTACATTAATTATGTAGGACTTTAACGAAAATTATCGACAAAATTCAACTTGCCAAGAATATATTTTACTGGATGTACGAAAATGAGACCCAATTTAAAAATGAATTACTGAACTGTTTTCACAGAATCAGACAGTTCACTAAATGTACTGTATGAGAGTGGAGTACCACTAATACACTCACAGTGGAGTTTCAATACAGACAATAACACTAGAGTTCTGTGAAAAAGGTATGAAAACAAATAAAGCTTCAAGAGATGGACCCAGATTTGACCTGGAGGTTCATTGACTGGAAATTTGCTTGTACAGTTACCTGAAAAGTTAACTGCAACTGAGAAATATTCAATTAACAGGAGTATTCATTCTTTATTTCTTTATTGGTGCTTAACCATGAGTAATTCAGAGAACCCTTTACCAAATGTGCACGATATCAAACTTTTTTATTTTAAGTATTTTTTTTCAAATGTTTAAAAAGAAACATATAATGCAGCCCCCTCAATGCAATGAGCCCAATGAGCTCATTCCATTGAAGGGGCCATATGATATGGTTTCGTTGACAATTTTTAAAAAATATTTCTTTTTTCAACTGCTCAATTTGTAAATTATGAGGGTTAACACATTTTGGTGATAAATTCAGTATTTGTCATCTATATTTGACACAACACATGGTGCTCTGTCAAGCAAGATATGATAGATTAAATGCTCATACTGAAAGAATAAATGCCACAAAGGCCTATAAAGCTGAGAAATGAGGGGTTGGGGCGGGGGTGGTTTGCCAATATAATATTTCGATGAATCAATGTTTTTTATTCAGCTGATGGGGATTTATTCTTTAATTTACTTGTAAATACACCTACAGGTCAAATTTTGACTAAAGTATGGCAAATAGTTTGGTGTTTGTAAATTTTATGTAATTAACAGAGTTACTGTATTTGACAACAACCAATAAAGAAGGACCCACTGTATTTTTTTTGCTTTTTCATAAAATGTGTGTGTTGTTGCCTGGGAGGAAATGCTTCTTCATGGGTTTGACAGTGCTAATCCATTATCTAGGTACTGCATTTCACTGGCACGGCCAAGTTTAACCCTTTACCTAACCTGAAAAGCAGACGACACTTGCAAAAATAATTCTTGAATAACTAATTTTTTTCATTTTTTGTCTCAAAAACATAGGTTATGACCCCTCGTTGGAACGAGCTCAACGAGCTCGTTCCAACGAGCGGTCATAACCTATGTTTTTGAGACAAGAACTGAAAAAAATAATGAAAATTAATTGGCGATTTTTGAGAATAGCGCTGGCCGGTTTTGGCCGTTACGTTGGCCAAAGGGTTAAGGACAAGCAAGCTACAATGTTTTTTTTACTTATTAGATATGATTTTCTTTCCAAGAATTGCCCATTATCAAGCTCAGCAGATATGACTGAAAACTCAGCTGATATGATGTTGATCTCAGCCAATATGACCAAACTAGAGTTGCCCCCCCCCCCCCCCCCCCCCCCCACCAATGTATTACAAGGTGCAAGCAATTTGTTTACATCAAAATCAGTACAGTTATTCACCAAACACAATCAGAACATTTGGCATTACCAGACATAATGGAAGGTTTTTGTATGAGGAATTAATGGTGGCAGTAAGTAAGCATTAGGCAGATGAAGAGAAAAATAAAAGAGTTGTACAGAATATTCCATGCAAACAAAGATTTAGAGTTGTAAGTGGGGGATTCATCGAAGTAGGAGAAAAGATAGTTCAACAATCTGAACATTGCGGCTTCCCCAGTAGGGAAGCCACAACATTCGGATAGATGAATTAGGAGAAGAGGCAACTTTGGACGTGGTGAACGGAATGAGAAACAATAACACTATAAGAAAAACTGTGACAAATCTGAGAACATTTTGTGATTATTAGTTTCGTTCTAATAAATAATGAGATTATAACTTGGTTAGTTTCATATCGGCTGAGATATCAGCCCTTGATAACTTCATAGCCTCATAAGAAGGTTTCCTTTGGCTGATATCTCAGCGATATGAAAGTAATCAAGTAATAAACTCTAACACTCAACCAAGACATTATATCTTCTACATGATGTTGCTCATTTATTTTCCCTCTCAGATGGTGTCAAAAAACGTCTTGGTGTCACATTGCTGCTGTTTCATCCATTCCAACTCTTTACCTAACAGAATGACAAGAAAAACCCTGCAATATGCACAACAATTTTTTCTGTTGTGTGCATATTTTGTTTGGCCATGCTTCATTTTTTGACGGAAATCAGAGAATCCAATTCTCATAATATTTACTCGAGTATGAGAATTGGATTGCTTTTCTGTCCATCCCAGTGATCAAATGTTGACAATTATGTTATTATCAAATAAATATGAGCTGACAAAAAAGGGTTGTCGAGATATTCCATTGCTATATCGTCCTGCATTTTAGGTTTTTCACACAGATTTTGCAGGATTATTTAACAATTTTGGTGGGTAAGAGGACACCCTCTCAACCAGCACTAGTATTTATTGGAGTTTAACAACATTTTCAACAACCCGGGTCATGTCAATTGGACAGTTTTATGGGTGGAGGAAGCCAGAGTGCCCGGGAAGGGCACTGTCAGACTCTCCAACTTACTAACTCTACACAAACAATGTTATGAGCCATTGAAGGCATATGTACCATCGACATGCAGTGTGCTATAGCACACTGGATCACTGTGCTCCTAATAGGAACTTTCAATCGAAGTCCTATGCTTTAATTAATGAGCCACTGTGCTCCCACTTTGCACTAGTAAAATTAGCAACAGCTTTCAATAGAATAATTTAATCCTTTACCCAATGCAGCACAGGATATAAAAATTTGCAATTTTAATTCTTTCTGTTTTAAAGTTTTAAAAAAATTCAACAAAAGCATAACATGTGATCCCTCAATGGAACTGCTCAGTTTGTAAATTACATGTGCCCAGGCTTCCTGTTCGTTAGGTAAAGGGTTAACCAATTTTGGGAGATTATTATGGCTTATGATCCTTCACTGGGACCAAGTTATAGAGTTCATTTTGACACAGAAAAAAATGGAATTTTGGGGATATTTTTATATGTTTAACAGAATCAATACAGAAGTGGTGAATTCCAGACAAAAAATGCAAAATGTTATTCAAGAATTTTTGTTGCATGTATCCTCCGTTATTCGGGCTGGGCAAAGGGTTAATAAGAGATACAAAAACAGAATAAAGTATAAAAAAATAAACAAAATATTTCTTCTCACCTGTATCAGATGATTTACTGTGTTCAATGGATGACTTATTTTCACAGGCTAATTCATTTGAGACAGGTATAACAGGGTTAATTGAACCTGCAAAAAAAAAAAAAAAAAATACAAACATCTCGAAAAACAGTTTAAATATTTAATTTGGCATGGCTAATTACTAACCTATTAAAGCAGGTCTCACTTGTACACTCATTAAAAGAATAACTTTACTAATGGAAAAAAATCATCCAACAGTACAAATTTGACCTGTTAAATGCATAGAGTATATGCAGTAAATACAGGTTAATTGAATAAAAAAAATATGATCATATAGGTTCCACAAAGTAGATCTGTTTCTCTGCAAATTTTTTGTAAAATTGCATGTGGGTGGGCAGTTTTTCATTTTATTTTATATTTTTGTAATTATTTCTTTGCCATCGAAAGTTCATGTTCTTGGTTTGTTTTATGTTTTAGGCCTCATAATCTACAGAACAGCATGGGTAGTGGTGTATTATGGCCCTTGAGTGTAAGAAGGCTTTGCAATGCTAAAGCATTGCCAAGCCTTCTTGCACTCAATGGACAAATTTATTAATTTTATTATCTTGTGTAAAATATCAGAAATAAACCATTTAATTTTTATTTTTTTAAAGTATGCTTTTGTTATAAAAAGAGAGCAAGTGGCAGCCAAAAGGACCAACAGGTAGGGCCTGAGAAAGAGATTTTTAACTTTCTTAGACCTTATCAATAAATTATACTGAAACTCCACAAAAATATGATGCTATACTAGCCTATTTTGACTGTGTACGTTCAGTATTGACGTTTATTCCTTCATATCTTGTTCGAAAGAGCTCATTTCAAACAAGATTAAATTAGTTAAAATCTCAGTTGCATTATGGCAAAAAATTTCAATTGAAATTTTGATATTTTGACATCATTGTACAGAGGGTTAATCTTGGTGGGCAGAGTTACTTCATCTACATCTTGTTTCTTATAATTTCTTGGTATGTGCCTATGGGCACTCTGCAAAAAAGTTTTAACATAACAAAATATTTTCAGTTCAAATATATTACAAAATCCATTCACATAATATGTAGACTTTTAACTGGTAGAGTGCTGGAAGCCCATATTTGGACTCTATTCTGAAGTGCAGGTACCACAACGTAAAGGCTTCAAATTCAGTGGTTCTGCTTCAAATTAACTTTGAAGTGATATTATCACACACCTATTAATGTAGAGCATAGGCCAATGTTTTGCCTGTACGATAAAAATGAAGTTGTATCGCAAATGTGGTGATACAAAACATGTTCGATTTTGTTTCCAATGTAAACAGAGAAGGAACCCGTCTAAATAAGTCATGTCAAGCATTGTTGACTGTGACACTGATCGGTGTCAATTTGTTATGACCAACTGAATGCCGTAAAAATTAAAAAGCAAATTAGGGTTGGTACCCCACCAACTAAAAGTGATGTCTTGTTGGCAACGAAGGAAATGCGGCAATTATCTAGTTAAAAAGTGCTTTTAGTTCAAATTCCGTGCAGACTGGTTGTTGCATGGGAGGTGTGTGATAAATACAAACCTCACATATGTTTGAATGGGTTAAAAAGTATAACACTTGATTGCCTTGGCCCAGGATATCACCGAGCCTTCGGCTCTGATGATATCCTGGGCCAAAGCAATCTTGTGTGATAATTCTTAACCCATTCAAAAGTATGTGCGCTATGTGTGGTTCTGTATATTTATTTAGTCTGTTTGGATTTGCCTTGTTACAATTTATGGGAGAGTGCAGGCACTCTCCCATAAATTATAACAAGGCAAAGACAAATGAACAAATTTTGGAGGTCAAAAATAATTTAACACTCTACCAGTTAATATGGACTTCCAGCACTGAATCAGTTAAGACTGGGCAAAACATCTTCAAATAAGGAGCAGAAACATAATTTTTGGTTCAGGATCAATATAATCAAGAGTTCTGGAAAAAGAAGAACAAGCACAAAACAATCTTCTTCCTCTCATCAAGTTCAATCTACATCTGACATTTATAGGAAAAATGTTCCAGAGAATCTTTTAATTTGGAACAGAAATTGAATTTAGGGTCAAGAGTATTGTGCCCTGACCTTATGGCATGGTGAACCTGGACAAAAGAAAGTTCCACATTTCATGATGTCAATCAACATTGTGTGTAATTAAAGAACAGAGACAAGTTTTCATTTCCTGGCAAATGTGACCTTAAAAGTGGCTCCAAAATGAATTGGGTTCTTCCACTCAATGGCCAACCTACAAAAAACTTTATGAACCTTTTACCAAATGAACCGACCACAATGCCGGCATATTTTACAAACTGAGCACTTGAAAAACATATTTTTCAAAAAAATTCAACAAAACCATATCATGTGATCCCACAGTGGAATGACCTTGTTAAGTCATTCCAATGAGAGGTCACAGGGTATCGTTTTGTAGAAATTTGTTTCTTTAATTTGAAAAACAAATGATTAAATTAACAAATTTTGATATTGCTTGTATTGGGTAAAGGGTTAAAACTGGTCATTCAAGTTTGGTCAGCAAGAGGAGAGGAAACCAATACTTTAGGTTCAAGGCCACAGTAGTAACCTTATTAATTTTGGCAGAGTAACTAAAAAAATGATTTCATGTCCGCCTACATTATGAACCTTTTTTGAAGATTTGTGAAAGGTTCTTTAAATATCAAGTGGAAAATGAATTTTATGGACACCGTAACCTTGATCTTCAGAAGAGCGAATCCAAAATAAATAAGTTTTCCTCTTTATATCATGTCAAATGTGCAAACAGAATTTAGTCCAAGCTAAGCCAAGAACTTTTGTAATTTCCAAACTGAAAGAAGAGTTGGTAAAAAAAAAACAAATGTATCAAGTGGACATCAAGGGCAACAATTCAAAAAGCATACATGTTACAACATCCATGAAATCGGCAGGTACATTTTTTTCCCTTCATTACATATCTTATTTGATACCAAAAAACGTACACATCTAATCAATCATATTAAATGCTTCAACAAATCAAAAGACTTACGTATTTGTGTTTGGCCAAGAAAACAAATGGAGGAAGTTCTCTCCTACATGCTGCCACATACCCTCCCCCACCACTACCCCTGATGGTGAATAAGAAGATTTTTCATATGCTTATAAGAATTCACTCAATGCTTTTCCAGAGGGAGTGCCGTGACACATTGGTTAGAGCAATGGGCTTCAGATCAAAAGGTTGTTAGGATCGACCCTGACCTGCATCATCTGCATTGTGCACTTGTGCAGATACTCCAGTTACCTCTATCTCTAAAGCAAACATATAATTTTGACCAGATTTATGATGTAGTCACAATTGGCCCACAATTCTATGTCTGTTTTTATATTCATTGTATTGTATACCCATCTCAAGAGGAGCAGTCATCTTAATGCTTTCTTCATTCCAGAGTTTATTAAATATCTGATCAAATCAAGTCAAGACTACTTTACAGCAGCCTTCACTTGATTTTATAATAAATTCAGGAAATGCTTGGCAGGCTAAACCTTAACCCTTAATAGTCTGGCCAAATTTTTGGAATTCCCACTAGACCACAGCCTGTTTATGCCCAGTGGCTGAGCAGTAATTTCTATTAAAGTCTTGGTTGTCTGTTTAGGCAACAAGACTTGACTAGAAACCAGCGCCTAGGTATTATGTCCATTGTTAGCAGGACCTCCCCATGATGGCATGTTAAGGGCAAAAGTTGGAAATAGCCCCCAAGGGTTCACTAATGTAACATCCAAAAATGGCCAGTGATATTTCTCCAATTAATTCACCATTCAAATTTTATTATTTTTCCATTTTTTGTCTTAAAAAAATAGCTTATGATCCCTCATCGGAACATACTTTTAGTCATCCTATAGAGGGGTCATAAGCTGTGTTTTTAAAACTTTATTTACTGAAGGGGGGGGGGGCACAGTGGCTCAGTAGGTAGAGGTGCAGGCTGCAAGCTGAGAGGTCCTCGGTTCGAATCCCACCTGCGGCAACCGCGTTGTGTCCTTGAGCAAGACACTTCACCCCCATTGCCCATGTGGGGGCACGGTGACGCTGTGCACTAAGGTGTAATGCATGTTGATGGTGCACCTGTCTTCAACCAATGCTAACCCTGATTGTGTGGAGTTAGTACGCTGGGGAGCTGACAGTTGCTCGCCATTGCTGGGTGGTTCTCTCCAGGTACTCCAGCTTCTTCCACCCATAAAACTGTCATTTTCATGATTAGCTATTGTGCAGAAATATGTGACCTTAAACACCAATAAATAAATAAATATATTTACTGAAGAATTTTTTTTACCATGTGTCTCCACCTATTCGAGTTGGGTAAAGGGTAGAAGTCTTTAAAGCTAACAAACACAATTTTGTCACCACCATCAGATGTCCCTGTTTTTATAGCTTTTTCTTATCACTATATTCTTTTAATCAGCTATCAGGAATTCTGACTGATGGACAAGTACAGTGAAGCCCACTTAACTGTATACCTTTTAACTGAATAACCCTGCATATAGGTTATAGAGTAAACTCATGTTAATTGAATAAAAAATCTCGTAATCAGCAGAATTACTCTGATAGACACTGAATTCCTCACATTTATAGACTTTCTGGCCATAATACATCCAATATAGACATTTATGATACGCTAAACTATAGATTATCAAAGAAATTGCGGAAAGATAGAAATTGTATCCCCCACTGTTAAGACAATAAAATTTTCACTTTCATGGTATCAATCAAAATGGCAGTTTTCAAAGCATCACTTTAGGTGAATACGAGTGAAATTATCACTGGAAATGATCAATTTGTTCTAAAAATATATAATGAAAAGAAAATCTTGCATTTTTGAGTGGATCATTTTCAGCAATAATTCAACACGTACTCGCCTTGAATTGATGCATGAAACCTGCTAGTCCAAACATGGCCTGAGTGTCCATAATATAAGTTTTTGGTTTGGTACATCCTTTAAAAGAACGTACCAAACCAAAAACTTATATTACAGACTCCTAGACCATGTTTGGACTAGAAACCCGCCAGCTGAATAAGATTGCAAGACGCTATCTGTTCCGAGTATCAAACAAATCACTTCCGCTTATCAATGATTCAATGTGCTGTTTACTTTCATGCATCAATTCAAGGTTGAAGCGAGTGGAATTATCAGATTCTTATAAAAAGCCTTTAATAAAAAGAAAATCTTGTGTTTTTGAGTGGATAACGAAAATTATCTCATTTGCAACCGAGACAAAATTATCTCACTTGTGACACAAGATAATTTTCGGTATCCACTCAAAAACACTAGATATCCTCTATTTATCAAATCTTCTTTGACCGACCTCAATGAGCTCTGTTAAACATGATATAATAGAATAAATGCTCAGTTTATAAAGTTAAGATAGCAAATGCCCCAATTCCTGTTAATTGTACATTCCTATTAATTTAATATTTTTCTCTGACAACATGTCGATTCAATTAACAGGGTTCCCCTGTACTTGCATAGGGTATTTAGGTCAAGTAAAGAATAACTGATCACCTTCAGTGAGCGGTAAATTATTGGACGGTTTAATTTGGATATTTGATTGTATGGGCAAGGTTTTGGCATCAACTTCAATGGACTTCCTGTCCTGTTGAACAGTTTGTATCTCGACAGCAACAGTTTTCACTTTAGCTTTCGACTTCTCTTGCCGCCTGAGTTTTTCTATAGTTGAATTCAATTCTCTCTGGGATACTTCGTTTTCTTTACATTGCCTTTCTAATTCCTTTATTTTTCTCTGTAATAAAAAAATTAAAATTTTTTAGTAAATTTTGTTTCTTAACATACCTACCACAATTGTTTACAATTGGCTGTAACATAAGTGCAAGCCCTACTTCGGAACTAACTCAAGCTTTTAGAATCTTTTCCAAACGAGTTGGAAAAGTACTAGAGTGCAAAAGCACGAAAAAGATCGAAAAAAGGGTCGAGCGAGACCAGCGCTCGAAATTACAGGTACTCTCTCTGCACACCTCTTGCATTTACCGAGCACATGCGCAACAACCGTGACGTCAATTCCGTATTTCCACCAACGAGAAGTTTGTGATTTAGTGGGGAGGCATCGATATCAAAGATATCCCCAAGGAGGGTGGGCCTCCGGTAAACAATTGTGGTAGGTATGTTAAGAAACAAAATTTACTAAAAAATTTTAATTTCTTTTCAACCTACTCACAATTGTTTACAATTGGCTGAATAAACAATAGGAGGAGGTGAATCACATAACCAATACCAACAAGAGTAGCAGAACGAAGCAAGGATGGCAGAGAACAAAAACGAAAACCTGTAATGAAGATAGAGAGAAGGCACCTGAAAAGAACAAGGCTGAGAGAAGTGCAACCTCGACAAAAACAATTTTAACGAGGGTGCACAACAGCCTGAGCAGCAACGAGAGGGCCTAAAGAATAAAGGTCCTCAGATTGCTGCTGAAGGTGGCGGAGATAAAAGGAGGAGAAGGTAGAAGCATTCCTCCAGTATGCCGCATTCATAACATCATGGAGCGAAACAGAATTGGAGAACGCCCAGGATGTAAAATGGCACGAACCTCATGAGCATTAAGCCAGTTCGAAACAACATCCGACGCAGACAAGCGAGAATAAGACAGCTTGATTGCAAGACAGATCCACCTGGAAATAGAATGGGAAGAGATAGACTGCCTCTTAGGAATGAGAGACAGAAAGAATCTCTTCCGACCCCTCCTAATGAACTGAGTGCAAGAAAGGTAAGCCTTGATCGCACGAACAGGACAAAGAAGAGGCCTCCAGTCATCTACAGTGGGGAGAGCCTGAATGCAGATGGGAGGAGGTACCGAATCAGGAAGTTGATTCTTAGCCAGAAAAGAGCAATCAGTAGTGAAGGTGACACTGTCAGCCTCATTTCGGAAGAAGGCAGAATCAATAGATAGCACATGAAGCTCACTGACTCGACGAGCAGAAGCAAACGCTAGAAGAAAAGCCGTCTTATAGGTGAGAAAACGCATGTCGGTCTCAGATAAAGGCTCGAATGGCGCCCCCTCCAAACAGTGCAACACCCATGCCAAGTTCCACTTGGGTGTAAGACGCAAAACTCGAGGCCTCTTCAAAGAAAAGTGCCGAATAAGTTTGGAGAGAAAAAGATTACGACCGATGCACCGCTTTCCCACATAAGAGAAAGTATCAGACAGCATAGACCGATAGCCCTTAATCGTAATAGGCTGGAGGCCCTTGGAGTCAAAAAGAAAAAAAACAGAAAATCCGCAATTTGAGCGATTGACGGATCACTGTAATTCACATTGTGATCTGCACACCAGCGGCAGAAAACCTTCCACTTGGTGGCATAAGTCATGCCAGTGGAATGTCGCCGCGATGCAGAAATGCACTCTACTGATCGTCTCGAAAAACCTCTACGTCGGAGACTGGACCTGATAAAAGACAGGCGTGAAGGGACAGGCTCGCCAGGTTGTTGTGATACTTCCTGGGACGACCCTGTGAAAGAAGATCGCGACGTAGAGGTAGACGAATCGGACGATCGGCCAATAGAGGCCGCAGCAGATTGATCCACACCCTCTGTGGAGACAGGGGTGTGATCAGAATGATCCTGCAACTGCAAGCACGAATCTTCGCTAATACTTTAGGAAGAATCAGTGCAGGAGGAAAGGCATAGCCGATCCAACCTGTCCAGTCCAGAGACAGAGCGTCTACTGCAAATGGACAAGGGAAGACAAAGGTCTCTACCTGATGATTCCAGCGAGTAGCGAAAAGGTCAACCTGAGGACGGCCCCACTGCTCGCAAATCGCCTGAAACACCGACCGATGTAGCATCCATTCGGTTGGAAGGACACTGTCGCGTCGGGACAGGGAGTCGGCTAGGAAGTTGAGATGCTCGGGAATGTGTCGATTGGACACCCGAGCGTTCACATCCCGCGCCAACAGAAGAAGATCCCGAGACAGCTGATACATGGGAATCGAATGTGTGCCTCCTTGATTCCGTATGTAGGCCTATACTGTCGAATTATCCGAAAGAAGTAGGACAACATGGTTCGACAGATGAGGGATCCAAAGCCGAAAACTCAACAGAAGAGCAAGGAGCTCCTTCTGGTTGATATGAAGGCCCACCTGCTCGCTGTCCCACTCTCCGTGAGTAGACAGGCCAAGAGGATCCAACGTCGCACCCCAGCCCCGATCGCTGGCATCCGCAGTAAGGATGCGATCGGCCAAAGGAAGATCCAACGGAACACCCTGTGTAAGCCAGGGAATATCTGCCCAAGTGCGGAGGTGACAAAGCAGAGACCGAGGAATAGTGAGTTCCAGGTCCAGCGGATCTACATTCGGACGCCAATGATCCAACAGAAAGTGTTGGAGAGGTTGGACGAACAAGCGACCGAGCGGAATGAGATCTGTCACCGAACCGCAAAAGCCCAGCATCCGAAGGAAAGTCCTGGCCGAGACCGAGGAAGATTGAAGCAGGTCCCGAGTCAAGGCGGAAAGAATCGTCGCCCGAGCTTGGGGGACCGACACTACATTGTGAAGAGTGTCGAAATCCATCCCCAAATGACGGAATCGCTGAGAAGGAATACGATCCGACTTCTCGCGATTGACTCTGAAACCCAGCGACGTTAGCAGGCAAAGAAACTGCCGGACATCGAACTCCAGAACAGCAGCATCGTGGTGCCGTTGGAGGATGTCGTCTAGGTAGGCTGACGAAGACACTGTCGACTGAGTGCGGTGGAAAGCAAGCACCTGTGACATCAGTCGGGTGAAGGCCCAAGGAGCCAGGTTCAAACCGAACGGGAGAGCTCTGAATTGAAAAACTCGATCCTGAAACGAGAACCGAAGGTATTTCCGTGATGCCAGATGAATGGGTACATGGAAGTAGGCATCCTTCAGGTCGATACTGGTCGCAAAATCGCCCTGATGAACCAAACATCGAACCGACCGGAAAGTCTCCATACTGAAATGAGAAGCTATTATGTACTCGTTCAGGGTACTCAGATCGATGACAGGACGATATTGGCGGTTTTTCTTCGGCACCAAGAAAAGTCTCGAGTAAAACCCCGGTGAAAGGGTGTTCCTGACCACCTCGATCGCCCCTTTGGTGAGGAGATTGTCAGTCTCCTGCACCAGAAGGTCCCGACGCAGAGAATCGGAAGGGACCTGAGTCGGAAGGGGCACCCGAGATAAACTGGGGTGCCGATGGAAGGACAGTCGCAGAGCGGATTGAATGACGTCGAGGACCCAAGAGTCCGACGTTATCTCTGTCCAACGGTCGTAAAACAGCGACAGCCTTCCCCCGACTGGAGGCGAATCGAGGTGAGAACCTTCACTTGCGGCCTCGATGAGGCCCCCGAGAGGAGAAACCACCTCGGGAAGTGACAGAGTCCTGAGACTTTCCAGCCTGAGGCTGCCAGCGAGCCTGGCCACATCGGCGCTTCTTATGAGCAGAAGGAGCAGACGTAGCCGAAGGCATAGCCGACGTCGCCGACGAGGCAGATGCAGCAGCACGCTTGGCGGGCCTGGAACGACCCCCACCCGCAGCAGCAGGTTGGTCAAGCTGTCTCAGCAAAAGCTGGTCCTTCGAATGACGAAGAACTTCGCCACGAACAGCTTCCACGGAACCATGGAACAACTGAGGTCCCACCAAAGAGGCAGACCTCAGAACAGCACGTTGCTCAGAAGGAAGGGATGGTAAAGAATCCAACACCGCATCCCGGCGTGCCAGCTCCAAATTAGCCATGTTACAGGCGTGAGCGTGTGTCAAGTTCATAAGAGCCTGTGACAAAACGCGAAAAGGCGCCTGAGCGTCATCAAACTCCCCAAGTGGAAAATATTCAGCCAGAGCAGCGATGACATGGTCGGCGAGAGATAACATACCCAGCATCTCTCGGGGCAGGCCCACCAAAGACTCAACTACCAACATCGGGAGAACTGCCGACTTAGGCTTAGTCAACCCAAGGGAAGAAGAATCCTCATCCACAGTAGTCATCCCTTGGAAGACTGGTGGAGAGAAGGAATCGTACACACGAAACCGCGATGGAGGCAGAAAGGCATCAGCTCTAGAAAAGAAGGAACCCTTGAGGGCCTTAGAACGCATTTTGGCGTCTAAGCCCTGGAAGGACTCAACAACCTGAGCCGATTGCAGAGGACGCAAAGCCCCGGAGCTAGAAGGCTCAACAGGGTTACGGCGCTCCATAGTGGACCGCGGCCGGACGGTCACAGAAGGCTGGTCGGAAGGTTGAACGTCCGGCAATAAGCCAAAGACGAAATCCAAAGCCTGCCCCAAGACTGACGAGGGGGGCCCATCACCTTCAAGATACTCGTCATCCTCCGTAGCAGAGGAGACGTAGCCCAACTCGGGCTGACCAGCAGAAACCTCCTGTGAATACTGTGCAGTATCCACGGGGCCAGGTGAGACATCTCGGCGACCGACCAAAGGAGGTTGTGCCTCAGGAGGCACAGGGAAGCCAACTTGAGAGTTGCCAGAAAGCAACCAGGTGAGCGCCAAAACGGCCTGGCGCAGGTCACCCTGAGAATCCGTCGCAGCAGAATCGCCCGACGGAGTGTCCTCCCAATGGACCCTTCTGGTAGAAGAACCCAAATCCTCAGAAGAGACCGACGGCGAACGTCAATCGGCAGACAGAATAGGAGCACGGTGAGAAGACACCGGAGGATAGTCCCGATTGTGACGCCCAGGGGCCATCACTGACCTCTGCAAAACAGAAGGTCCTGCCTGCAAATCCTCTAAAGAGACCGACAGCGCACGTCGATCGGTAGCTGGGCCTAGGACACGGTGAGAAGACACCGGAGGATTGTCCCAAGAATGACAGGAACCTGTCATTGGCCTCTGCGCATCAGACGGCCCCAACTGCCTATCCTCTGAGACCGACGGCAAGCATCGATCGACACCCAGACCCAGAAGACAGTGAGGAATCACCGGAGGAAGGTTCCGAGAGTGACAGCTAACAGGGGCTGTCACTGACCGCTGCCGAACAGCAGGCCCTGGGTGCCAACGTCCCAACACCATTCCGCTAGGCGGCACACTAGCAGGGGAAGGTGGAACGATAAACGATTCACTCGAGGGACGAGGAATCACTGCCAAAGCGACCGGCCGGCTCAACCGACTAGGAGCAAACCTAGCCAGATGAGACGGAGCAGACAGCAAACCCGCACAGCCCCGCCACGAGGCTGGGGGAGGCTGAGAACACACAGACACACCAGCAGATACAGCCTCGGTCCCCCGAGACTGTAGACCATCCCCAGAGGAGATGGAAGAGCCACCATCAGACAGAATAGGATCTGGAGTAGCAACCTCCTCAACAACGGTCGACGGTGTAGGAGGCAGATCGAAGAGGGTTACCGAGCTGACCCCGGAAAAGCTCTCAACGAAAACAGACGCCTCAATAGTGACATTAGAAGACAAAGAGACCACGGTCTCCTTGTCAGGTATCACTGAACTAACACCGCCAACAGTTGCAGAGGAACTCGCCACAGAAGGCAGATCCGAATCCTGTGTGACAGAGTCACCACATGCACCAGCAGAAATGTCTGCTACGGCACGGCTACCCTTACCCCGAGAACGAGGGGTTCTAGCTCTGGAAAGAACCACCTTGTTCACAGAAGCCCAGAATTTAGAGGACCAAACCCCACAAATACCACATGAGTGGGCCTGAGTGCAATTGTTGCAAGTGACACATGTGCCATGAGAATCGTCCACATGTTTCACCTGCAAACAAGAGGTACAAGGAATAGTCTTAGGCATGATATCAAAATAATAATCAAGCTTCCCGCCGACGGAAAACAGTACTAAGGTCGTGTTCACACGTGGGGGAAAGACAAGACAAAGTGTGAAAAGACAAGCAATAAAAATACAAATTAACATTAAATAATAATAATTTGGTAGCTTGATAAAAGGATACAATCCACTAGCACACTAAATATGTAGAATAAGTTGTACACGAAGAATAAACAGCATAATTAGCACGAGTCACAAAAATTTCCGACCATGTACAATGGCGGAAAATAAAGGAATTGACGTCACGGTTGTTGCGCATGCGCTCGGTAAACGCAAGAGGTGTGCAGAGAGAGTACCTGTAATTTCGAGCGCTGGTCTCGCTCGACCCTTTTTTCGATCTTTTTCGTGCTTTTGCACTCTAGTACTTTTCCAACTCGTTTGGAAAAGATTCTAAAAGCTTGAGTTAGTTCCGAAGTAGGG
This sequence comes from Pictodentalium vernedei, assembly GCA_031216915.1. Taxonomy (NCBI): domain Eukaryota; kingdom Metazoa; phylum Mollusca; class Scaphopoda; order Dentaliida; family Dentaliidae; genus Pictodentalium; species Pictodentalium vernedei. The sequence continues at coordinate 242,506,031 of CM062294.1, read as the reverse complement.
CTTGCACTTATGTTACAGCCAATTGTAAACAACTGTGAGTAGGTTGAAAAGAAATGGTAACTGTCATGTAACAAGCTTACTGTTCAAACTGAAAAGCATGGAAATTAAATGTTAGTTCGAAATGCTTTAGAGCAATGATTTACTTATGTTTGCTTAAGGTCCCTTTCAGTTCTATTGTTCCATCATGTATGTAATTTAAGAATACAGTAAAGTTTAGCCAATTCTTTATAAACCTGTTGCCTACTTTAACCCTTTACCCAACGTAACGGCCAAAACCGGCCAGCGCTATTCTCAAAAATCGCCAATTAATTATCATTATTTTTTCATTTTTTGCCTTAAAAACATAGGTTATGACCCCTCGTTGGAACGAGCTCGTCAAGCTCATTCCAACGAGGGGTCATAACCTATGTTTTTGAGACAAAAAATGAAAAAAATTAGTTATTCAAGAATTTTTTGGGCAAGTGTCGTCTGCTTTTCATGTTAGGTAAAGGGTTAAATGACTCACACCACAAGAGATGGTTACCAGGTCATATTATACTGGAGAAGTAGAACTTTTCTACCATTATGAAGTTTCACTGCTCCACTTCCAAGGTTCCCACAGAGGTTATTTTGGAGTGACACAACACCACCATGATTTCAGAAGTCAAGTTTAAGTACTTTCAAGGCCCTTTGTGAATTTTAAAGAATTTTCAAGGATGAGTAAAGGTGAAAAGAATGAAGACCAACAAATGGTTTTGATACTCACAAAATGAACTCTTTACCTAACATGCCAAACAAAGTAAATCTTCTGTTTCTTTGGACATTTTTTGTAAAATTGCATGTGGGCAGTCGTTTTTTTATTTTATTTTTTATTTTTATAATTATTTCTTCACCATCAAAAGTTCATGTTCGTGGTTTGTTTTATGTTTTAGGCCTCATAAACTACAGAACAGGGTGTATTTCATCCCTCGAGTGCAAGACGGCTTTGCAATGCTAAAGTATTGCAAAGCCTTGTTGCATTTAAGGGACAAATTGATCACTTTTATTAACTTAAGTCAATTATCAAACATAAACCATTTAATTATTATTTTTTTAAGTTTGCATTGGTTATAAAAAGAGAGCATGTGATAGCTGAAAGGACCATGCTGTGGGGCCTGTGAACCAATTTTTAACTTTTTTAGGCCTAACCAAAATTGTTCATACTTTTTTTTACCTCCAATACATAGCAGTGAGCTCGCTTCAATGATGGATCTTAACTCTGGTAGTTTAAAAATATTTCTCATCAAATCTAGTCATGATTGCTTGGAAGCAGCCATGACCAGGTTTGATGAAAAATTCATCTAAATTGAACTTCAGAAATCATTGGTAAAAAAGTCTCTTCAACTTACAGGAGAGAAATATGGTTAAATGATCCAAAATTATATTTATTTCAGTAATAAGAGATTTTTTGTCACAGGCAGGAATATCCGCCAGCAGTATGTAAGAAGTTAAGATATATTTTGGTGGCCAAATATTAAAATTTGAAAGCTATTTTTTCTGGATAGTGCTGGCCAGTTATGGCCATTATGCTATGTAAAGGGCTAAAACACCTAACTGACAAAAATAAATCATTATCATAGACCTGGCATTTTCAGGAGAACGATTAATTCACTCGCCTACTGCTCGCCTTAAAAAAATTAAGGAGGGCGAAAATTAGCCCGCCAGGCCTTAGAAAATAATAACCCACATCTTTTCAGATCTCTGCTATGTTAGTGCTTTCTGTAAAATGGGCACACTACCCCTTACAGATCACTGCCATTGGGGGAGGGGAGGGGGAGGGGGGCAGTGTAGCCATCTCACAGAGACTACCTTGTTAGCTACACTAAATAAAATGTACAAAGCCCACAAGGCAGAATTCACTAATAGTAAAACTTCACTTTGCTACTTTTAGCTTTTGTAAGCTTAAGGAGAGCTAATCGCTCCCCTAGGCCATGCAAGCGATTTTTAGCCCTCCTGAATTTTTAAGAATGCCAGGCCTGTTATCATAACGGCAGCTATAAAGATTTTCCTTTTTGGGAGACTTACTTAAACCCATCCTGAATGTTTTCAACACTGTAAGTTATTGTGATTTGATGGTAACAGCTATTTGGACACAATTTTCATTAATATTTTTCTGTTTACATGTCGATCTGTCACACATGTTTACCAATCACACCTGAGTTTTGTTTTTGTTTCAAGCAGACTATAACAAATAATTCTAAAGTTTGAAATTTTCAGTGTGTGATGTTTCAGTTTTTAAATTACTAGATTCTGTGTCTTAGAGGCATGTAATAAACACAGATCAACACAATGTGTGAATGCGTTCATCAATATGGCACCTCTCATTCTATCCTTCGGCACTGGCATTCAGCAAGTATTGATGAAAGCATACACACATCGTGTCATTCAAACCTAAAAATAAGCAATCTGTCATTTGCAGGATGAGGTCTCCAGAGGGTGAATTTGCTGATGCCATCCCACGCAATGGGCCAAATTAACCTCTGTGTACCTTTTTCTGTTTAGGCTTGAGATCTTGATTCAGATTGAGGTTCACAGAGGGTAATACAATGATGCTATCCTGCTGTGCAGGATAGCATCACCAAATTCATCTTCTGGGGACTTCATTCTGCAGGTTATTTCCAGGCTTGGTGACATTCTGTGTATTTAGGGTCTCTAGATAACTTTTCATATCTTCTCGAATGGCAGTGATTTCTATTAAAGTATTGGGTGTTTCTAAAAGCAGCCAACACTTGATTTGAAAATCCCTTCCAGGACAAATCATTGGAACCTGAGCGTGAAAAAAGTTTAGAAAAGTAATCTGTATATTTAAATTGGTCCGCTACAGCTCACAGGTGAAATGAACTTCAGCTTTAAATATTGTAAACCTAGAAAACAATCTCTCAATAAATAGTGGAGCTTTGAACATTACGATTATTTATTGAGTTATCCAGGTCAGTTTCTACTAATCTTTCACTTTATCAAAGTAACATAAATAATAAATTTGTGATGTATAAATGCAGTGAATGATCAATTATTTACTTTATGTGGTAAAATATTGCTAAAAATATTGGATTCAATAATAAATAAGAGATAAAAATAAAAATTGAGGATTTATGTGAGTAATACCAGCCATTTATAACACAGTTCAGCCAACTGTTTATCCTCTACTCAACAAATATTTGAGAAAGATGTCAGATTTACTACTAATCGAAATTGAAAAAACATTTTACAGCAAAATTCGAGCAATAAGCTATACACCAACCGCTTACGTTCTTCTAAAACCAACTATTCACATTCTTCTAATTTTTTTCTCTTCAGCTTGTATTAATTGCAACTATCATGAATTTGTTAACCTTATTATTCATCTCAAAAGAAAGGGGGGACCCATATTTCATTCAACAACATTACTTAACCCAGGACGAAGAAAGTTTTCTTTAATTGTCCGTTTTGTTAACTTTTTGAGAATCAACATCTACTTTACATTACACCTCATTTGTTTCATTTCCCTCTTAATCTATTGTCAAGTCTCTGGTTCAAATTTTACTATATGGCTGGTAGTCAAGTGACGACGGGCCAAATGTTATAATATGCAATAATGTCATTAGGATTCATGGTGGCGAAACTTTTAAGCCCCTTGTTGCAAAAAGGTGATTGAAACCATGTAAGGAAAAATATGTCTAGCTGAAAAACAGGTCTAGCTGAAAAACAGAGGAGAAAACTGCCCCAATCGTCCCTCCCTATAACCCCCCCCCCCCCCCCCCCCCCCCCACCCATGGTAGTAAACATTCGTACCAAGTTTCAAAGGAATCAACCCATAAACATCTGAGAAAAGCTTCGGACAATATTCTAGGCCTGCTTTTTCCAAGTCGAAAAGGGGCAGAATTCTGGCAAAAATACTCCAACTAAAACTATAATTGCAGGTGCACAGGTTCCCATGGTGGTGAACATTCATACCAAGTTTTGTGCAGGTTGGTCCTAAAATGTCTGAAAAAATCTTCAGACAAAATTATGTCTTTGGATGGATGGACAGACGACAGGATGGACGATGCCACTGATGCTGCTGGCAGATATTCCTGCCCTGGACAGGATTTCTCTTGCCACTTAAATAAGTATAATTTGGATACATTTAATCAATTTTTCCCCTGTAAATTGAATGAATTTTTTCACCAATGATTTCTTGATTTAATTTTAGATGAATTTCTCATTAAATCAAGTTGCAGTGATGACTAGATTTGATGAAAAATATCTTGAAAATACTCAACAGGTTAAGAGTTAATGTGCATACTGACCTCAGCTTTGCTTTGGTCGATATACACAATGCGGGCTGACTGGTCGATCCATAAATTGTCACAGGGCTATCAACCTCGGGCACTATTTGTTAACCCTTAAAGGCCTGGACAAATGTCCTGAATTCCCCCAGCCCACAGCTTCTGTACGTCCAGTAGATTAGCAGTGATTTTCTAGGCAAGTCTTAGCTGCCTTATTTGTTAACCCTTAAGGACCTGGACAAGTGTCCTGAATTCCCCCAGCTCACAGATTCTGTACATCCAGTGGTTTAACAGTGCTTTCTAGTCAAATCTTGACTGCCTCAACACAGCCAAGACTTGAATAAAACCAATGCCTACCTAATTTGTCTGTTGTCAACAGGACCTCCACATGATGGCATGTTAAGGGCACCTGTTGTGAGGTCGTAAAAGTAGGGAATAGGCCTTTAAAGGTTAAATAATGATGATAAATTAGCATAAATTAGCATTTTTTCTGCTTTGACAATGAAATGATTTAACACACTGATGGAAAGGGCTCTCTTTACAATCTATCGTTTATTTGATGAAAAAATTAAGCAAATGTCATTCATTGATAGGTGTTCAAAGTCACTTTCTGCATCTTTGGATAAATTATGACCATATGACATGTATCAGGTGAAATTTAACCAATGGTTTATACCTATACTATCCATTTCAGTGGACTTCTAACCTAGGCATTTGTTAGTGGGTCCAATTTTACCAGTAAATCAGAACTTATTCCTTACAGCAAACAAGCAATACTCCATGCTCACGAGTTAATTTGATTACAAAAAGCAAATATAATATTTATTTATTCATACGTGTTTAAGGTCACTTTCAGCATCTTTGGCTATCCCCTGACCACAACATAGTGATGAAGTTAATTGTTTATGCCTATGCTGCCCACTTTACAGGACTGCGACCCCCATGCGCTGGTTCCAGGTCCTGTTATCAGTTAACTAAAGTAAGGTCGAAGATCATACAATATTATTCACAAAACTAGCATTCAAATTTTATCTAATGTAAATTTACAAAAATTGTCATTCAAATTTTATGTTTTCAATTTTCACCTTCAAAATATGGCTTATGACCCATCAATGGAACAAGCTCAAGTGCAAGTGTCATTTGTTTTCCTGTTAGGTAAGAGTTGAGTAACACACACACAAAAACCCTTGCACAAAGATCTATTTTATTTGTGAAGAGGGTCCAGGTTATTGATGGGTTGCCAAGGTAATAAATTGGTAAAGGAAAACCACACTGATCAATCTCCAGTTTGACGTTTCTTGTCATCTGATAGATTGAGCTGTCTTGTATGTGGAGCTGGATGTTGAGATATTGCTGAAGGGGGGAATATGTCATTGATTGTTAGAAATCGATGATAAAACATGTCAAAAAACAATGAAGATGAATGAGATGATGTGATAATTAACATTCAATGGCTTTATTAACTTGTCTGAACCTCTATAAAACACACAGCTGCTTTTTAACGATTTTCTATAAATGGATTCAACCTTATTTATGGTTTATGAACACTTGTAACAAATTTCATTACAATATAAGTATAACTCTTCATTTCTGTATATTCTGTTCAGGCCTGAAAATAAGCTGTCTGACATTTGCAGAATGAGGTCCCCAGAGGGTGAATTTGATGATGCTATCCCATACAGTGGGCCAATTTAACCTCTGGGAATCTCTTTCTGCTTAGTTTTGAGAC